>CM057458.1:980035000-980707500 GCA_016271365.2 Neoceratodus forsteri | reverse complement strand
GTCTTGCCAAGCCTGGAAATAGTGAGCCAGTCTGCCCGGGCAAGTAGGTCAGGGAGACTGTTTTGACTGAGGCTGGACCCGACCAGCCTAGAAACCACGCCTGGATCCCCTTCTGCCCCTGCCCCTAAAGTACCCTGTCTGCTGGGGGTACTGCTGGTATTGAGGAACAGCCTGAGCCTGGTAAAAAGGCCTGCTGTACAAAGCTCTGCCCCTATCTCCCCTTCCATATGGCCTAGTGGAAGGTGAGGGCTTTTCTTTGGCCGAGTTACTTTTATAGGTGGCCTTATATTTGTCCACCTTTTTCATATAGGCCTCAGTTTGCTGCCCAAAAAAGCAAATTATTGTAAACAGGGAAGTCTATGGCTTTCGCCTGGGTGTCCTGTGTGAGGTTTGTGGCCCTTAGCCATGCAAACCTCCTCAAGGTTACAGTGTTAGCCATCCATCTGGCAGCAGTATCATTTGTATCTGCTGCTATTTGGAACTGGTATTTTGCAGCTTCTAAACCAAATCTGGCAGTCTCAGCTAGATCTGCTAAGAGGCCAGATTGGGCCTTATCAGATATGCCCAGGATAGACTGCCACAGGGACTTCTGATACTGGGCAGCATAGGCCTCATAATTTGCCTGCCTGATTGCTAGGTAAGCTGACAGATAGTCCTTCTTTGCCATGCTATCAAGCTTCCTGGAGTCCTTGTCTGGGGGGGTGGGATGCCAAAGGCACTTTTGCCCTGTTACAGGCTGCAGTCTGCACCACCCTCTGGTGGTCAGGGTGGGTGAATAAAAATTCAGCTTCCTCCCCATCCAATTGGTATTTCTTGTCAAACCTCTTAACCAGAGGTGGGACAATATTTGGAGTTTGTAAAATCTTTAAGACATCCTTCTTAAAGAACTTATTGATGGGGAGTTAGAATATTTTAGTTGGTGTCAGCCCCATCATTTCTAGGTATTTCATCCACCTCCTTTTCATCTTCAATCACCTCAGTGGTGGTTATATCCAGGGCATCCACCATTCTTCTCATGAATGAGAAGTGGGATGAATAGTCCTCTGTTGATCTAGAAGGGGACCCAAACTCCTGATCAGCGGAAACCTCCAGCTCAATGGGTTCCCCTTCGTCCTCCTCACATTCCCCATAATCTTCAAACTCCATCTGTTCCTGGAGTGAAGACTGGGCAGAGGGAATTTCTTGCCTAACAGGTCTTTAGACCAGTGTCTGTGGGCTAGGGACTGGTACCAACCCCTGTAGAGCCTGAATCACCCTGAAGGCCTGAGCAATTTCCTCAGGTGAAAGCAGGCTGGTGGGCACAGTAGAAGTCCCCTTAGGCCTTCCGGCAGGGAGTTCAATGTGCTTAGTTTTTTTGAGCTTCTTACAAGGAACTGGGGATTTCAACCAGTTCACTGGTTCTTTTCCTGGTTGCTGGAGCACCCTTATCAAGGGTGGATTGTTTAGGCTCAGCGGTTTCACACGCAGGTTTTGAGTGTCGGCTGGTCAGAGCCCGAGGAACCCTTTTCCAATTTTTTTTGTAGTCTTTCCCGATGCTTTTAAATCATCTTTTGTGGGAAAGATCTATATATGTCACAATCAGCTGAGAAATGTTCCTCGCCAAGGTAAACAAGACATAATGTGTGTTTGTCTACCTTGGCGAAGACATCCCCACACTTTGTACAATTCTTGAACCCAGGTTCACCGGTTTTCTTCTTTGGTTTGTTTGACATTCTCAAACCAACAAGAAAAACCCCAACCGCAAAATAATTTTCTATTTATTTTTTAAAGGGTTTTATGCGGTTGCGGTCGGTTCAGAAATCGACAAAAGTTCCGATCAGAACCGGGAACTGATAGAAAGGAACCAGGATTATCGCTTCTTTTAACAGAGTTATCGGTTACTGTTTTTTGATAAAAAATATTTTAAAATTAAATAAACTACGGAGTTTGTTTCAGAAACTCCGACTAAACTAAAGCTCGATTTCCGGCCGGTTATCACGAACCAAGAGAAACTGAGACCATAAAAAAAAAATCTCTAACAAGCGTTTAATGACCAAAACAGAAAATAAAGGCAGCAAATGAAAAATTTAATAAAATACTTACATATTTTTTAGTAAGCACTCAGGAACGACTGAGAGAGAAGTCGTCTCCAGGGCATCTGATCTTCACAGGCAGAGAATGAAATCTGAGGTGTTTTAGAACACAGGCAGTTGATAGGGACAGCATTTGAAAAGTGGCACGAGTCAATGATGGTTCCATCATTAGCATAACATTCTATCTCCAGGTGGTTCTACTTTAAAGGCTGACTGCAAGAATTAGGAATATTGAAGAATTCCTGGAGTGAGAAACACAGGATGGAAAAAAAAAACAAATGTTAATTATAATTAGCATAAAGACAGCGCAGGACAATGGCTGGTGCAGGCAAAATAGTGCACCTGGATTATTACAAGGTAGTAACAACATTTTTAATTACAATATGAGATAAAACCTTAGTCGTGGGCATTTCTATTGACTGGGGAGGGTGTTAGGTTTGTATGGTGTTTTCCTTTATGTGAAAAATTGACAGTTTATAACTTACACACTATATTCAATTTTGAAGAAAATACAAAGTTTAGGAAATATTTTCTTTTTAGATGAAGTGCATTTTTTATATATGATCCACTGTATCATTGTTACCAAATAAAGGTATCCTTTTTTTTTAATACATATGAACATACGAATGTGCCAGCGGATAAAGGCCTTGCAGTCTATCTAGTCTGCCGGAGTGTACAGTTCCCACTGTATCTACAGAGGGAACTGCCCCCCATATCCCCCTTGACCCCTCTCAAATACCCCCTCCACCCCTCTCTCCATCATCTACTATCAACTTTCCCCCTCATCCTGTCCCAACCTCTCTTGAAGCTGTCCAACATGTTTAGGGATACCACCTCCTCTGGCAACTCACTCCACTTATCTACCACCCTCTTGGTGAAAAAAGTGTCTCATTATTTCTCTCCTGAACCTTCTACCACACCAGCTTTAGGTTGTGACCCTTAGTGGTCTTTTTTCCACTAAGGCTGAAGACGCCCTAAGTGCTCATCCAGTGTATACCTTTAAAGTGCTTGAAGGTCTCAGTCATGTCCCCCCTTCTGTCCTCAAGAAAATACATGTTGAGCCCCCGAGCCTCTCCTCATATGTGTTGCCTTGCTGGCCCCTGGATCATCTTGGTTGCCCTTCTCTGGACCATTTCCAGCAAGCTGACCCTTCTTAGGATAAGCGCAACGGCACTGCACACAGTATTCTACTGTAGGTGTGGGCTCACTAGAGACCTGTACAGCAACAGAATGACCTCAGCCTTCCTACTGGTCATACTCCCGGCTATGTAGCCCAGCATCTGATTTGCTCTGGCGGCAGCTTTCCTACAGTGTGCCGAATGTTTCAGGTCACTGTGATAATTACACCCAAGTCCTTTTCTTCCTCTGACCTGGCTACCTGCACACCACACAACCAGTATTTGATCCCTGGGTTTTTCACCCCAAAGTGTATAACTTTACAATTTTTAGTGTTGAACCACAGTTGCTACTTGCTAGATCACTTCCCTAGACTAGCCAAGTCTTCCCTGAGTTCCTGTCTCCCCTCCTCAGTGACCACCCTCACACAGAGCTTTGTGTCATCCATGAATAGGCAGATCTTACCCTTGGTCCCATCCACAATGTCACTTAAAGAGCAGCTGACACCTTTGAAAAAACTTTGGAAAACATAATAGTTGGACACAATTCAGCTTGTATTTCACATATCTTCTATAGATTTCTCCTCTTAATTATTTGTTACTGAAGAAATTCCCACAAAAACAGGATCTTTATCCCTTAGAGCTCATCTGCCTCTATAACTTACTCAGTACTTGTCATCATAATGTTCTGTTGTGACATCACAGTCTGTTGCTGTGGGAATAACTGTGACGTCACAAGCACAGTATTATGACATCAGGTTGGGAAGAAGCAAGGCATAAATTACTGTCAGAGAGTTGATAAGCCGCCTTTGCTAATCAAAATGAAAAATGATTAGCAATCAGACAATTTTGATTAGCAGTTTAATAAAATGGGTATTTTTACTTTAAACCATGTAATTAATACTTATTGCATATACTGATAAAATAGACATTGCATACATAGTTCTGAAACTGAATTTGCCATTTTGACCAAATTGTCTGCATATCCTTTCTAATTAACCCATCTCATGTACCTGGTGCAGAAAGTTTTCCAATCCCTGCCAAATCATAATTCTGAGCAATGGCAACACCATTCCGTGCCACAGGTGTGAAATCTCAATTTGGCCAGGATTTGAAAAACGACAGCTATGACATACATGAAGTGGGGTAATAAGAAGTCTATGTTGAAAATCTAGGGTCCAAATATTTAAAAATTCCAAAGTTACGAGGGTTCGTAGTGAAATTACAATGAATGGTCATAAAACTTTGCCATTTTTTCATATTTTGACCCCAAATTTTCAACATAGCCTTCTTATGACCCCTCCTCAAGAACAATATGACTGTCATTCCACAAATCCTGCCTGAAAGGTGAATTCGCCAAGCAACTGCGAAATCACCCTTCAGGCAGGAGTTGCTTAATGACAGTTATACTGTTCATGAGGTGGGGTCCCCAAAAGGCTATGTTGAAATTTGAGGTCAGTATCTCAAAAAATGACTGAGTTATGCACCAAAGTTGAAACCCCCATTGAATACATAGGACTGCATTTACCTTAGTTCTCATACGCAGTTGCCGGTTCCAGCAGCAAGACATGTCTTCGATCGGATCGCGGATCTCAGACCTGGGACCTGTTCAGGTGAGTGACAGACTGTGGGGAGGTGGGTGCACAGTGGGTGGTCAGGTGGGGGTATGGGAGAGTGATCAGCAATGGATAGTTTTTTTTTTTTGCAGGTTCAAATTAAAAAATAAATCCAGGGGACAAAACGGACAGCCATGGGATGGTGATTGGGGGGGGGGGGTAGTGCCACTAGACACCAGGGAAGGAACCTCACAATAACGGGGACAGCAATTGGATTGGGGGTGCCACTAGACACCAGGGAACTTAAAAAATAATGGGGACAACCATGGATTGGGAGGGGGTCCACTAGACACCAGGGATAAAACGGCATAACGGGATGGCGATCAATGGAGGGAGGGTGCACTAGATGTCACCAGGCAAACAAAGGGATGGCAACTGGAGGGTGGGGGGGAACAACACTAGACATCAGGAAAAGCAAAAAAAATATGGGGACGGACAGCTTCTATGATTAGCAACCACTGCTAATCAAGCTGGAAATTGACTCGCGTTTCCCGATTCTTGGGTCACAAATTGCAATGTGAACCCACTTATTTTATGCCTTGAAGAAGCAAGAGAAGCTGATGAACCCTCAGGGAACAGCTCTTCTGCTTTCATGCATCTGGCCTCAGTAATAAATAGTGGAGATAAAAAATACAGCGCTAATGAAAAATATGAGCTGCTTTGTGTCCAAATATTATGTTCTTCAAAGTTCTTCTCGAGGCATCAGTGGCTCTTTAAGAATATTTTAAACAACAACAGACCAAGCACAGAGTACTGTTGGACCCCATGGTCACAGGCCTAGCTTCTGAGAACCCCCCCCCCCCGACTACCACCTTTTAACTTCTGTCCTGCAGCCAACTTCTGACCCACTCAACAAGCTTAGCTGCCACCCTCAGGTCTTCTAGCTTCCTGACTAGTCTCCTGTGAGGTAAAGAATTGATGGCCTCGCTGAAGTTCATATACAGAACAGCAATCCGCTCAGTCCTTGCGCACAGTCTTGGTGACCTAGTCGAAGAAGTCAATCAGGTTAGTCTGGCAGGACCTCCCCAACACAAACCCATGCTGCCTCATGTCCTGGAGCCCATTATCTTGCAGAAAAGCTCTCTAATTTCTGTTTTGAGATGGTCTCCATCAGCTTGCCCACTACTCAGGTCAGGCTGACTGGTCTCTAGTTCTCTGGTTCATCTTTTGGCCAGCTTTTAAGGAGAGATGCCACTTGTGCAGTTCTGCAATCCCCGGGCATGATCCCTGACTCTAAAGAGGTGTTAAACAGGCCTGGCAGGGGATCCGTCAGAGCCTCCGCTAGTCCCCCTTTGGACCCTTGGGTGCACACCATCTGGCCCTGGGAATTTATCCACCTTTGGGCCCTTAAGTACCCCGTCAGCTTGAATGAGGCCACCCGTGACTTCCCCCCTCCTGATCCCCATACCCCTGTTCCCCTGAGGTACTGGTCCATCCTACTCTCTAGTGAAGACTGAACAGAAGTACTTGTCAAGTAATTCTGTTTCTCTGCACTACCCTCTGCCAAACCATCCTCATTTTTCAATCTGTCTCATCCTTTATGTTCCTTTTCTCCCTTATATATCGAAAAAGGTCTTCTCCCCAATTTTTGCCCCGTGCTAGCTGCACTTCCTTTGTAGCCTTTGCCACCCTGATCACTCTGCTCATCTCCCTTAATTTAGCAGAGTAATCCACCCCATCTTCCTCCTTCTGAGTATGTTTGTATTTACAGAACGCTGCCCTCTTGTAACCTACAGCTTTTGCCACTTGTTTACCAATCCAGCTGGGATTTTTGGCTACAGTTTTCTTACTTTTGATTCCAGCACACTCACTAGTGGCATCCATCAGTCCCTCCTTCATTACTGCCCATTTCTGTTTCACATCTGTCTCCCTTCTGAACCCAGTAAGGTGTCTTACTAGAATTACTCCCATCCTACCAAAATCTTCCCTGTTAAAGTCCAAAACCTTCATCCTGGTCCTAACCTTCCCCCTGCCCAAGTCCAAATGGAACCACACCGTGTTGTGGTCACTACCTGCAAGTGGCGCTTCCACTTTTACATCCTGAACATGCTCACAGCTGGACAGGACCAGGTCCAGTACAGCCCTGCCTTTGTGGGTTCCGTGACACCATGGGCTAGGAAACAACCCTGAAATGCATTCAGCAGTACCTGCCCCCTATTACATGAGGTAGCCAGGATTTTACAGTCCCCCCATATAGACTGAAATCCCCTATTATAACTACCCCCCTTACTGACCATTTCCGGAATTTGAGACCCTAGTAACCTGTCTAGCTCTTCTTCCTGGGAAGGTGGAATGTAGACCACCCCCATCCTTAGTTTCCTCCTCCTAGTGGATTGTACCTGTACTCACAATGCTTCAGTCTTACCCTCTAATGCTTCTCTTCTGGTGCAAGTTATCCCCTCATTCAAGTACAGGGCCACCACTCCCCCATCCCCTTATTCTTTATTGGGTGAGATACTGACAACAGTAACACTGGAAAGGGACCTGGGGGTAATTATATCCGATGACCTAAAGGTGGGCAAGCAATGTGAGAAGGCAGTAAGGAAGGCTGGGGGGATACTGGGATGCATAGGGAGAGGCATCAATAGTAGAAAACAGGAAGTTGTTATCTCTCTGTACAGACAGTTGGTGAGACCCCATCTGGAGTACTGCGTGCAATTCTGGAGACCCCATCTCCATAAAGACATAGACAGAGTGGAGGCTGTCCAGAGGAGAGCAGCAAAATGGTGCAGGGTCTGCACCAGAAGACATATGAAGAAAGACTAAAGGAGCTTAATATGTATACCCTTGAGGAAAGAAGGGGAGAGGGACATGATAGAAACTTTCAAGTACCTCAGGGAATCAACAAAGTCCAAGATGGTAGCATCTTTCAGAAAAGAGATGTGCAAGAACAAGGGGCACAATTTGAAGATAATGGGGACGGCTCAGAGGTACTGTGGAGGAAGTATTTTTCACAGAGAGGGTTGTGGATGGATGGAACAGCCTCCCTGAAGAGGTCTTGGAGTCAAGAACAGTGGGGGAATTCAAGAATGCATGGGACAGACATAAGGCAGTCCCAGTGGGACGTAGGAGGAAGTAAGCTGTTGGTTAACTAGGATCTGCAGCTTATCTGTTAGGTAGGAAAATGGGCAGACTAGGTGGACCAAGTGATCCTTATCTGCCGTCACATTCTATGTTTCTATACAGTTTATATGCAGGAACTGCGAGGTCCCACTCATGGTTTTGTTTGACCCATGTCTCTGCGAGGGCCGCTATGTCCACCTCTCCCTCAGCCATCAGTGACTGCAGTTCTGCCATCTTGTTTCCCAGGCTTCTGGCACACAGAAACATCACCCTCCACCTCGGCTTGGGACCTCCCTTACCCCTGACTAGCCCCTCACCTACTCCCTCCTCCCTTAGTCACCCCTCCCTACCTCCACCCTTCTTATCTAGTCATCCACATACTGTCTTGATTGGGGGAAGGCCTATTGGTTCCTCTTCCAGGTGACTACGGGTGTTGTGTATGCTGCTGCTGCTGCCTCCCCAACCCCCCCTCCCCCGTCAGTTTAAATTAAGATTTTTTTCCATGAATTCCTCCAGCTTGCCCTTCAGGACCCTTGTACCCTTCCTACTCAGATGCAACCTGTCCAGTGCATACAGGTCCTTGTTATCCCACGTCCCACCCCAGCCACCAAAGCACCCGTACCCCCTCCTTTTCGCACCTCCCACTAAGCCATACATTAAATTCCTGTTCTTACCTTCCTTGCCATATTAGCCCTCAGGACCAGAAGCACCTCCAAGAAGACTACCATCCTCCCTGCCATGCTGCAAATTCTCCCTACCTCTCTCACCTCATATCCTGCAAGGTCATTCATCCCGAACCACTGTCCATGCTACCAGAGATCCCACTCTTCTTGCCATCACACCTGGCATACATTTTACCCTCCTATGACTGCTGACTCTTCCCCTTCCGCTTCCCATCTCAACCCCTCCACAACCAAATCCTCCAAGATTACCCCCCCATCCTGGGCCCTCCCTCCTCTCACTTCATCCTCCTGCCCAGTCCCACCTGCCTCCCCTATGCCTCTTGTGTTTCTCTAAACCCCCTACCCAAGCTATCCCCTTCCCCACTGCCTCCTTCCAAGTTTTTTCCCCCAGCACACCCCATCTTACCTTTTTGCTTATTTCCAGTCTGCCTCTACCATTTCCTTCTGCCCACCAGCCTGCTCCCTCATTCTCCCTTGTCCACCACCCCCTTCCTTGCCCTATCTGCCCTCCCCCTCTCAACTTAACTCACTATCTCCCACCCTTCCTCCCTACATTCCCTGATGCCTCCCCCACACTACCTCCATCACTACCTATCCCCACTGTCCCTCACCATTCCACTAGGTTCCCCTTCCTTCCCCCTCCTGCCCCTTGTCCAGTGGGCAGAATCTGTTCCATACCAGCAACTCTGTAGATGCTCCCACTGGCCCCACCTCTGTCCTGTCTTACCTTTTCCCCTTACTGTTATCCACCCCCCTTCCCTGCTTTAGATAACATAGGAAATATAGGGTTAATGGGCTGTCACTGAAGTACTCCAAGTCTGAAATGTAGCAGATAATGTCAAGCTAAGATGTTATTTTAAACCAGAACAGAGGATGTAACCATGGGGCATAAATGGCAACTGAAGGAAAACAAATTTAGAACAGATGTTAGGGGACACTTGTGACCTTCAGAAAGTCATCTAGGCTCTTTGTGCTTTACCCAGCCAACTGTAAAATTGGACAGAAACAGGACCCAACTAGAAAAAGCACAGGTAATTGGGCTATCCAGAGAAAACAAACTGCTAATATAAAAGTAAATAAGTCATCATTCAGAAAATAATAAATCTGTGGAATGGCTTATGATGCAAAGCTACTGAGGCAGTGACGGGGTCATTCCATTCCAATTAGATGCCACCCTGAGGGTAATCTGCATTAAAAAAGGAGACAAGCCTTGTAGGACTAAATAGCCTTTCCTCATTCTCAATAATTTGTTATGTTGCATGGCCAGACTCCCATCATTTAGCTTCAACATCTAAAATTAATGCTTTATTTTATGGTAGTTAAATGATTAAATAATAATGTTTTTTCTATTTAAGGCAGTGTGGTCTGCTGAGGTAGCATGGTATATGGTAAGAGTGCGGAACTACGAATCATGAAATCTGGAACCAAGTCCTACCAGTGTCACCTATTCATTGCATGACCTTGTGCAAGTTACTTAACCTTAGTAGTGAAATGGAGTATAGCAATAACCCACTGGAAACAAGATGTTCCTTT
This sequence comes from Neoceratodus forsteri, assembly GCA_016271365.2. Taxonomy (NCBI): domain Eukaryota; kingdom Metazoa; phylum Chordata; order Ceratodontiformes; family Ceratodontidae; genus Neoceratodus; species Neoceratodus forsteri. The sequence goes on along the minus strand of CM057458.1, from coordinate 980,697,418 downwards.
TCAGATGGGCTAGCCTGGATAAAGGAATTGTTTCAAAAATGACAGGTAAAACATCTTCAGGGCTTCGAACCTTAGTTAACAAAACCTCAGATACACTCTGGTGTACTTAATCAACAATAAATCTCATATAAAGATAGGAACATAGGAAAAAAGAAATGGAAACAGCCTTTGACCATTGAGCCCATCCATCTACCAGTTTAGTGGTCAAAACCTGATACAGATACCCTTAGCTGTCCAGTTATCAAGTTTCGATGTAAAACTTTGGATTGTCTCTACATCTAATACATCCTATTCCATTTCGCATCTCTTTTAATGTACTCCTCTCCCCAACTCCCATGGAACACTTACGCCCTTCTTGTTTTCCTATCAGCTATCACCTCCAGTAACCCTGAGTGCTCATTACAATTAAGGAGCTGTTGATGATACCGCTCCCTCTGCACCTCAGCATCCCACTAGCCCTCACAAATGCCTTGACGCACTGCCTGACCACCTTTAGGTCATCAAACATGAATACCCCCAGGCCTCTTTCCTGCATGGTGGTAGTCAATAACACTATAATCATTTTGTACTCTGTCCCCTTTTCTGTGCCCTAAGTGTATTATCTTGCACTTTTCATATTGAAACCCATCTGCCACACCCCTGACCACTCCTCAAGCTTTCTCGGGTCTCTGCTGATCCTTTCCATGCCCCGTAGTGTCCGGCCTAGTGCAGATTTTTGTGTCATCTGCAAAGAGGCAAAATTTCCCTTCCAATTCTGCTGCAATGTCACTTTTAAAAAGACATTTAAGAGGTCTCGTCTCAGCACTGATCCCTGAGGCACCCCACTGGCCACCGTCCCCTACTCAGAGTGAAATTTGTTTCACCAACCTCTGTCATCAATCCCCTAACCACTTTCTTACCCAGTTCACCACCTCTGGACCCACTCTTACATTACCCAGCTTGCTTACTAGTCTCCTGTGTGGAACGGTGTCAAAAGCCTTACTGAACTTTAGGTAGACAACATCCATCGCTCCACCCTGATCTAATTTTATGGTCACCCAGTCGAAGAAATCTATCAGATTCATTTGACATGACCCTCCCTGCCTCTGTGAATTCATGCCCCTTCAGGTCTTGTGACCCACTAGATTCTTAATATTCCACTCCATCTTTCCCCCCATTGCCAACTTTTCACTTCCCCCTCCCTCCCTTCCAGACACCTGCCTCCCCCCCTTAGCTCCCCCACTGCTAAAGTTGCTGAAGCTTATCACCCACCTCTGACCCAGATCCTTCATTGACTACTTCCTTGCGCCCTATCAAATCCATCTTCTCAACCATGTATACAAGTCATCAACAACACTTCCTCCATGCCACATTTCAATATTCTGTCTATGACCTTACAGTTATGTAAAAATTGTAAATAAAAAAAACAGTAGAGTTATCAGAATTTCCTGATAATTCAACTGTGTAAATTGTATAAATCAACACTATGTATATTGTATCTTGTTCCTTGCTTTGCACTATGTTGGCATTCATCTGTATCCCCTTCCCCCGGGTCGTGCCTGAAAATAGGCAAGATTTGTCTAGTGCACTTACCCGGTCAACAAAAAATAAATAAATAAAATGTTTATGTAATTGTCCCTGACCTAACCAGGTCCATCTTGCAAATAAGCATTGCTCAATGATGTCCGCCTGGATAAATAAAGATTTGACTGATTGACTGATTGATTTCCCACCCATGAGGTCAGGTTGATTGGCCTATAATTGCCAGCCTTCTCCCTTCTACGACTTTTGTGAAGTGGGATTACATCTGTCCTCCTCCAGTCCTCTGGAACTACTCCTGTTTCCAGTGAGCTATTAAACAGGATCGTCAGAGGTGCAGACAGTACCTCTCTTAGCTCTTTCAATACCCATGGATGCACCCTGTCTGGTCCTATAGCTTTGTTCACTTTCAGACTGGTGAGTCCCTTCAGAACTCTTTCCTCCTAAAAGGAACTAGTATCCACCTCCCTTCCTATACAGCTCCGCTTTCTTTTTTGTGACCCCACCCCTTCTCGTTCCTCTGTGAACAATGAATGAAAGTATCTGTTCAGGATGTCTGCCTTTTCCTGGTCTCCTTCTGCACACCACTCTCCCCCCTTCATTTTTTAGCCTTACAAGACCTCCTCTGGTTTTCCCCTTTTCACTTACATACCTAAAAAATGCCTCGTCCCCTTTCAGTACCACTTGGGCTGTCTTTTCTTCAGTTGAAGCAGGAATAGGTGTAGTTACATAGAAACATAGAATTTGATGGCAGATGAGGACCGCTTGGCCCACCCAGTCTTCCCATTTCCTACCTAATGGATAAGCTGCAGATCCTAGCTAACCAACAGCCTACTTCTTCCTACCCCCACCCCCTAGAACTGCCTTATGACTGTCCCATGCATTCTTGAATTCCACCACTGTTTTGACTCCACAACCTCCTCAGGAAGGCTGCTCCATGCATCCACAACCCTCTCCACTAAACAATACTTCCTCACATTACCTCTGAGGCGTCCCCCCTCTAGCTTCAGATTGTGCCCCCTTGTTCTTGCACACCTCTTTTTCTGAAAGATACTACCCTCTTGGACTTTGTTGATTCCCCTGAGGTACTTGAAAGTTTCTATCATGTCCCCCCTCTCCCTCCTCTCCTCGAGGCTATACATATTAAGCTCCTTAAGTCTCTCTTGATATGTCTTCCTGTGCAGACCCTGCACCATTTTAGTTGCCCTCCTCTGGACTGCCTCCATTCTGTCTATGTCTTTTCGGAGATTGAGTCTCCAAAACTGCACGCAGCACCCCAGATGGGGTCTCACCAGCTGTCTGTACAGAGGGATAATAACTACCTTTTTTCTACTGGTGATGCCTCTCCCTATCCATCCCAGCATTCCCCCCAGCTCTCCTTACTGTCCTCTCACACTGCTTGCCCACCTTTAGGTAATCCGATATGACTACCCCCAGGTCCCTTTCCATTTTTGTTGTTGTTAGTATCTCACACCCCCATTGTGTACTCTTTCCCTGGGTTTTTGTTTCCCAGGTGCATTACTTTGCACTTCTTAGCACTGAATCTAAGCTACCATACATTTGACCATTCCTCCAACCTTCCCAAGTCCCTTCTCATCCTTTCCACCCCACCTTGCGTATCAACTCTGTTGCAAATCTTTGTGTAGTCTGCAAAGAGACATACTTTTCCTTCCAGTCCCTCTGCAATGTCGCTTATAAAGACATTAAAGAGGGCCAATCCTAGTACTGAGCCCTACAGTACCCCACTAGTAACCCCCCTTTCTTCAGAGTGGACTCCGTTTACTATTACCCTCTGTGTCCTGTTCTCCAGCCAATTCTTTACCCAGGCTACCATCTTGGGACCCACTCCCAGGCTGGCCAACTTGTATATTAATCTTTTGTGTGGACTGTGTCAAAATGCCTTGCTAAAGTCTAGGTAGGTCATTTCCACAGCTCCTCCCTGATCTACTACTTTGGTCACCCAGTCAAAGAAATCTATTAGATTCATCTGACATGACCTTCCCACTGTGAATCCATGCTGCCTTGAGTCCTGTGCCCCTCTGGCCTCTAGGTACTCAACAATTCTTTCCTTCAGAAGTGATTCCATCATTTTCCCAATCACTGAGGTTAAACTAACAGGTCTGTAGTTTCCAGTGTCTGCCCTGCTCCCACTTTTGTGAAGTGGAATAACATCTGCCCTCCTCCAGTCCTCAGGTACCACTCCATCCTCCCATGATTTATTAAAGAGGGTAGTCAGTGGTGTCACTAGTTCTACCCTTAGTTCTTTTAGAATTCTGGGGTGAATCCCATCAGGCCCCATTGCTTTGTCCACCTTCAGTTTCAAGAGTTCTTTCAGAACCCTTTCTTCTGTGAATGGGCTGGTATCAACCCCACCGTATCCAGAGTGTTTCTATTGTTTGGTTTAGGCACCTCCCCCTCTTCATTTGTGAATACTGAGCAAAAATATTTTTTTAGTATCTCTGTCTTTTCACAGACACCCTCTGCCCACCCCCCACCCCCCTTTATTAGCCTCACTATCCTCCCTTGGTCTTCCTTTGCTACCTGATGTACCTATAAAAGGTTTTATCCCCCTTCTTAACTGAGTTGGCTCTCTTTTCCTCGGTTTGGGCATTTGCTGTTCTGACTGCCTTTCCTGCTTCCTTTTGCTTTAACTGATACAATTCTCTGTCCTGCTCCTTCTGTGATTCCTTGTACTTGCTGAATGCTCTCTTTTTCTCCCTAACCTTCCCTGCCACCTCCTTTGAGAACCATAGTGGTTTCTTACATCATTTTGTTTTGTTTATTTGCTTCACATAATGGCTTGTTGCCTCTGTGATGGTAGTTTTGATTATCCCCCATTGTTCTTTCACCCCTCCTTCCTGCCCATTTGCTAGTGCATTCCTTAGGCACACACCCATTTTGGCAAAGTCAGCCCTCCTGAAGTCCAGTACCTTTGCCTTTGTATGGCTTGACTCTACTGCTGTGTTTATCATGAACAATACTGTTCGATGGTCACTAGTTTCCAGATGGCTAACCACTTCTAAATCTGTGATCCTCTCGCCATCTCCATTTGAGAGTACCAGGTCTAAGACTGCTCCCTCTCGAGTGGGTTACGATACTAGTTGTCTAAGACACGCCCCCTGTAGGGCATCTAGAATGACCCCACTCTTAGAAGTGGCTGCTGCAAATGCACTCCAGTTAACATCTGGCATATTCAGATCCTCCATCAGCAATATCTCCCCTTTTTCTGCCATTCTAAGGATACTTTCTGTCATTTCCTTGTCCATTTCCTCCCCCTGAGATGAGGGTCTGTATACAACCCCTGTGCAGATTGTGGTTGTAGTTGAGTGCCTATGCACCATGGAGTGAGCATTAAATTCCTGGGACGGTGGGGCTGATGGCCAAGTGGTAGCATAGTGAGGTCCACCACCGTTACCAGACATTGTTCAACGCTAAAGCCTTGAGGAAAATGTTAATTCACAAACAAGTGGTGTGGGAGGGCAAAACAGGGGTTAAAATGGGCAGAAGCCCACAGGAACTCATTTCTACCACGTCTTAGAAAACTGTACGACAGTTCCGCCACCTCTGTCATCTTTCTCCACTGACTTCTATAGGAAAGTTCCACCACCTAGAAATCTTCCTATAAGAGCTACCCCACCTAAACATTTCCATTTTAACCACTGAAAAGATCACTACATACATAAAGAACAGTTACATAAGAACTTACCGTAACAATAGATCTTGGAGGGGATCTCGGTCATCAGGTTACACCACAGGAACCTTCATCGTCACTGAAGGGGAATCCATATGGAAGATTTTCAGCAGTACAACTGGGGCCGCCCATGCTGTCGACATCAGCTGACGTCACCAACCCTACACAGGCATAGGTGGCCCCGCTCCCTCCTCAGTTCTTTCCCACCGAAGATGAAGGGCGCAAGGTTCTTGCCCTGGGGAACCAAGGAGAAAAAGAGGTACCCATACCTGATGTAAAAAGACTGGATACACCAAATAACCAGTTCCTAGACAGGAGTCCCAAGAAGGGGGATGGTGGGAGGGGAAATCATACCTGATGACCGAAATCCCCTCGAAGATCTACTATTGCATTAAGTTCTTACGTAACTGTTCTTCTTCGGGAGCATCTCAGTCATCAGGTTACACCATAGGAATGAGTGCCAATCAGTGACAAGTGGAAACAGACGGTCTGGGAGGCTGGATCTCCATAAGCTTAAGACAGGAGTCCTCGCAGCACAGCCCTGCCAAATCCTGCATGGGCTCTTGAGGCAATGTCCAGAATGTAATGCTTAGTGAAAGTGTGGACTGTACTCTAGGTGGCAGACGCACAAACGTCAGCAGCTGAGACCCCTTTTAAACCAGCCACCAAGGCAACCAAGCCTCTGGTGGAATGAGCTTTGACAGCACCAGGCAATTCTTTGCCATACCTGTTGTAGCACAACACAATGTAATTTGCCAACCATTTAGATAAACATTGCTTAGAAACTGACGCGCCCTCTCTACCTGGGGCAAAGGAAACGAACAACTATTTTGACTTCCTGGACTCTTTAGTCAGGAGATGATAGTACTTCAAAATTCTGCGCACATCTAATGTATGGAGCAGTGCTTCCCCTGGATTGGCATGCTCAGGGTAATAAACAGGAAGGTGGGTAGACTGACTTAGTGTGAACTCAGACACCACCTTGGGTAGAATCTTAGGATCTGTGCACAAAGATACCCTGTTTTTGTGAAAAATCAAATAAGGCTCCTCGCACCAGAGGGCCTGAAGCTCTGAAATTCTTCGAGCAGAAGTAATTGCAACTAAAATCAATGCCTTCCAAGAGAGAAAGTGCAAATCACAAGTCCCAACTGGCTCAAAAGGAGACAGGTTCAACTTCTCAAAAATAAAATTCAAGTTCCAAGGGGAATGGATTGGGGGTTTCAGGTGTAGGATGCCCCTAAGAAAGATATGAGAGACATCCAGCTAAGTAATTGTGCGGTCACCCATGGGCTCATGAAAGGCAGAAATAACCAAAATGTGAACCTTGAGTGAGGGATACTGAAGGCCTGAGTCGGACAAAGAGATCAGGTAGTCCAGGATATGATTCGCCCAACAGGTGAAATGGTCCAGGCCTTGTTTGGCAGCCCAAATGGCAAACCGCTTCCACTTCATGGCATACATGGCTCGAGTGGAATGTTTCAGAGTGGCCACCAGGACGTCTGCTACCCTGCTAGAGATCCCAAACCTGCCGATGGCTACATTCTCAGGAGCCAGGCATGCAGATGAAGGGACCCGAGGTTGGGATGGACTAGGGTCCCCTGATTCTGGGTCCGCAGATTCCTGCAAAGAGGAAGAGGAACTGGAGGTTCCTCTGTCAGCTGCTGAAGCAGAGGGAACCATATCTGCAAGGCCAGAATGGAGCCACCAGAATCATGCTGGCTCACTCCATCTGTAACTTGATGAGTATCCTCTGGATTAGGGGAAACAGAGAGAATGCGTACAGAAACCTCTGCTCCAAGAGAGGGACAATGCGTCTCACCAGAAAACTCTAGGCCCTGGATCTAACAAGCAGAAACTGGGCAGTTTTGCATTGAGAGGGGATGCAAAAAGGTCCAGCTCTGGATGACCCCATCTGTCAAACAAGTCTCCTGCAACAGATGAGAGAAGTTCCCATTTGTGCACGGTGGACTAAGTCTTGCTGAGACTGTCCGCCAGGGTGTTTAGGACGCCTGGCACCTGGACTGCAGAGAGTGTCAGACTGTACTCCAGTGCCCAATACCACACCCTCATGGCCTCCCTGCAAAGGGGGTATGAGTGAGTCCCACCCTGTTTGTTGATGTAGTAGCCTACGCTCAAACTGCCTGACTGCACAAGCAGTTGGCCCGCAGCGAGGTGCACCTGAAAGACCTGCATAGCATACAGCACCACTCTCATCTCCAGTACACTGATATGCAGGGCAGCTTCCCATGGGAACCAGGAGCCCTGGGTTTGCAAGGGGCCCAGGTGTGCTCCCCCAGCCCAGACCCAAAACATCTGTGGTTAAGATTTGATATGGAGAAGTAATCTGGAAGAAAACACCTTGAAGTAGATTCAAGGGATCCATCCACCACTGCAGTACCTTGCTTACTAGAGAAGAGACCAGGACTGGTTGGTCCAACTCATCTGTGCGCTGGTCCCACAGTACCCTGAGGGTCCACTGAAGGGTACGCACATGAAGCCTGGCTAGTGGAATGGTGGGAATGGCTGCTGCCGTGAGGCCCAACAATCTGAGATACACCCTAGCAGGAATGTATGGACTCTGAGTGACTTCCTGAGCTTAGGTTATGAAGCACTCCGCCCTGTTTTGGGGTAGGAAGGCCTTTCCCTGTACAGTCTAGAACCACCCCTATATATTGCAGCCTTTGAGACGATACTAGAACTGACTTGTAATGCCCAGGGAGTGGAAAAGCTGGAGAGTGCGCACCAGAGTCAGCAAAAGCTGTTCCCTGGATGGGGCCTTGAGAAGTCAATCGTTCAAGTAAGAGAAGACGTACATTCCAACTCTTTGGAGAGCTGCTGCAACTGCTATCAAGCATTTGGTAAAGACTCACGGCACAGAGGATAAGCCAAAGGACAGCATTTTGAACTGATCATGCTCACCCTGAAAGGCAAAATGAAGAAACTTCTTGTGCAGAGAAAAAGACCGAGGTATGCAGGTAGGCATCCTGCATGTCCAGTGAACAGAGCCAGTCCCCAGTCTTGAGGAGGGGCATTAGACCTGGCAAAGTTATCATCCGGAACTTTCTGTACTGGACGGACATACTGAGGTCCTTTAGATCTGAGATGGGCCTCAGATCTCTGGTCTTTCTGGGGACCAGGAAGAACCTGGAATAAAACCCCTATTTTTTCAGGCAACTGGGCACTGGTTTGATGGCCTGCTTGTGCAGAAGAGACTGTACTTCCTCCCAGAGAACAGACAAGTGAGCTGGGGGCTAGTTAGGGGGTGGAGGAGGGGTGTCTGGAGGCTGCTGTATGAGCTCCAAGGTGTGATCCTTTTCTATCATCTGCAGAATCCATGCATCTGAAGTTATGGTTCTCCATGGATTCAGATTAAGGGAGAACTGACCTTCGAACACCACCTCCTGGGTCTAAACCAGAGGAGAGGGTCTGGTAAGGAGTCAAGCTGAGGTAGAGCCAGCTGCAGAGGCTGATCTGTCATTTCTGGGTCAACTGAACGCCACTCTAACACTGGAAGGGGCGGGCAAGGGAGACTGGGCTTTACGTTCTCCCTGGGTACGGGGAGCTGATCGGGGCCTACCAGTCTGTTTATGAAAGGTAGGCTGCCCTCTACCACTTGGCTGAATGTGGTAGAGAGAATGGACTGATTTAATGGCCACGCCTGAGGTCTGCAAATCATTAATGAGGTCCTGAACATCAGGACTGAACAGCTTGGTGCCACTGAAAGGGGCATTAAGCACATTGTTCTGCACATCGGCTGCAAATCCATAAACTCTAAGCCAGAAGTGCCTACGAAGGCATATGCCTGTGGCAGCTGCTCTGGTAACTGTATTGGCCATGTTATACAGTGCTCTAAGGAGGCGTTTACTAACATCCTCCAGAGCCTGCAAACACTAAAGCAATTCCTGCTTCTTGGATCCATCAGGGCAGGCCTGAGCCACAGTCTTGCCCTTTCTCCAGTTGGTATTTTAGTATTTAACCATGTGCGACAGATAATTTGCAATCCTCAGACCTAAGGTGGAGGAGGCATAAACCCTTTTCCCCCAGAGGTCAGTCCTGCGAGATTCCTTATCTGCAGGGAGGGAACTAAGGTGTTTGGGCACCTTAGATCTGTCATGAGCTGCCCTGATGACAACTGAATCAGTTTCCACCTGGCCAGCGAAATAAGGGAGACCCTGAGGGGTGTTATAAAGTTTGTCCACCCTGCATGGCATGGCTGGCACCATGTCTGGCCTGTGCCAGGCTGCTGTGGTTACATTCTTCGATGCTGGAAGCACTAGAGGAATAATCTTAGGGGGAGACTGAGGAATCTCCAGGAAATCCACTACATCTTTCCCGATACCATCCTCTTCCTCAGTCTGGAAGCCCATGGTGGAAGACAACTGCTTCATCACATTAAAGAATGTGGCGTCTTCAGGAGGGGACCTTGGAGTATGTTTCACAGAGTCCTCACTGACCAGGGAGGCTGTGGACTTGTCTAAGATCAGGATCTCTTCCTCTTCATCCTCTACATCATCAGGGAGAATGAGATCAGGGTGATACTCCTCTTCAAAGTCAGTCTCCTCAACCTCTGGGTTTGGCATCAGATTCACTAGCGTTGGCCTGAGGGGGGGTTTCCCAGGGTTGATGAACGGGCGCTGACGATGAAGCTGCCTTTGAGGGTGTCGGCGAAAGGGGCCTATTCAAGGCACCCAGCTGCTGAACTAGTACATTAGTGAATTTAATCAGTACTTCATTCAGGTCCATAGCGGATGTCGACGAAGGAGGGTTCAACAGCACAGGTGTTGACAACCCTCCGACTGTGTCCTGGGAACCTAACAAGCCTGTAGCCCTGGAGGGAGAAGGGGCAGGCTTCGACGGGACAGTCGTCGATCACAAGCCTGTCGTTGACAATGGAGGGGCCGATGACTCGGAGATCGACGGTCCGGCAGCCTGTGTGTCAGGGGGAGGAGCTGTTGGTATGGGTCTGGTAGGCACAAAGAACTGGACAGCTGGCCTCTTCGTCAGAATAGCTGCAGCTGATGAAGATCCCCCCGAAGGAGAGGCTGACAGGGAACGAGATCGACATCAAGGGGAACAGTCGCGATCTCTGTCTTTTTTTGTGACTCTTCCCCAAGGGCTTGTCTCGGGCCTTAGAAGCCCGAGAGCTCGAAGAGTCAGTCAGCGACTGAGACGCCAGGGCCTCAGAGAACCCCTGCCTGGAGCTGGCTACCTGCTGTTCCATCAGCAAGTTTTTGAGAACTTTCCTGCATCGTCTAAGGGTTGTTTGAATAAGCTTCTGGCAAAGCTCACAGTCAGAGACATCATGGTCCGGTCCAAGATAGCAGACACAAACAGAGTGTTCACCTGTAGAGTCAATCTTCTTTATGCAGCAGCAGCAGTGATGGAAAAGAGAAAAGGAGGGATTAACTCTTGACATAAACAAAAGGAAAAAATCTCTTAAAAAAGATATTTAGGCGCGGTATTGAGAAAAGGCTGAAAAATGTTCAAACACTGTGACGAAGCTTCTGCAGAGATTCATGCATTCAAGTTAACAGTGGGAAAGAACTTGAGGAGGGAACGGGGCCGCCTGCGTCTATACAGAGTTGGTGACATCAGCTGAAGTCGACGATGTGGGTGGCCCCGGTTGTACTGCTGAAAATCTTCCATGTGGATTCCCGTTCACCAATGGCAAAGATTCCTATGGTGTAACCAGATGACTGAGATACCCCCGAAGAAGATCTGGCAGCACCCCAAAAATCACTAAGATCATCATGTATCAGTTGTGTGACCTCTGCATTAATGTTAAAAAGAAGCTGTACCCTCCACCAGCTAACCCAGTTTGCCACAGGAGTTGGGGACCCAGATGATATTCCAGAGAGGAACACCATTGATGACATCATGGCTGACACCCAACGTTTCAGTTCATTCCATTTTGGAAGTATCTGATTTCCACAAATAAGGTAAAAACTTTCCTAATGAACGGGAATGAAATACAGTATTTGACTTCCAAATAAGGAAAAAGAAAATAAGGTGACTTCCAATATTGAAGGCACGGAAGTCAAAATGTTAATTTTTACATAGATACAAAGACGATGATGGCAGAAAAAGGCTTGTTGGCCCATCCAGTCTGCCCACCCTTGCTACTATGTACTAGATCTAGTGCCTATCCCCCCCAGCATTCGCCCTATTTATCCCGTTTAGGTGCCTCCATGTCTCAGTCATGTCGACCCTTTCCCTCCTTTTCTCAAGGGTGTACATGTTCAAGTCCAGCAGCCTCTCCTCATATGTTTTGTCCCCTAGTCCATGGACCATCTTGGCTACCCTGCACAGTACTGCTTCCACCCTGTCTCTGTCTCTCCTCAGGCTCTGATATCATGCCTCCCCCAGGTCTTTATTCTCCGTGGTGCTTTCTAGCACCACTCCCCCCATTTCATATTGCACTCTTGGGTTCCTCTTCCCAATGTGTATCAATTAAAATGTTTTTTTTTTTTTTGAGTTGAAGCCCCAGCTGCCACATCATTGAACAGTTCTCCAAACTGCCCAGATTTTCCCTAAGTACCCTTATCCCGTCCTCTATGTCCACCCTTGCACAGGTCTTGGTGTCAAAAATGTTATACCTTAACAACTTTGACTTCCGAAACATGAGACCTGGGGAGTATTTTTACTTCCAAAAATGGTAATGACTTCCAAAAGTGGAGCCACTGACATGTTTGACTTCCACTGAAAAAAATACAGTATTTCCCAGCTGACACCTTCAGCCAGCAGTTAATCAATCTAGAGGATTACAGTGTCAACAATTTGGAAGGCGAGTACTGTACTCCATATCATAAAGTGATGACTACAGAAGCACACAGTAATGGCATTCATCCATTCGCAGACAGAGATAACGGGGGAAAGCCACCCAGTCACCTACCCAGCCAGCAGCTAGTAGAATATTCCTGTTCTGGACCAGCAAGTATGAAGCAGGTGGTGGCACCAGAAAAATGCCACACAACGCACTGCACCAAGACACACACTGTGGACTAACACTTGTCCTCTTCTGACATGTACAAAAGCCAGTAAGCCTACAAGGAACAGTGCAGCAACACAGCAACCTAGGTTATTGTCACCCAGGTGGAACAGTGGTGCAAAAACAATGAAGCCACTGTCACTGCTGGAAACACAGGCGGACACCAGCAGCATACAGGACACCACCATTATCACACATGGTATCAGTCAGGTAGTTACTCCGCCAACACACCTGCTGACACCGTCCACATCCACACCACTTAGCACTCAAGTCACCAGCCTCCTAGTGCATCCATGCAGGCTGCACTATGCCAAACACCGCCCTGAAGACACCACCACTCACACAGCCATACAGCAGCAACCCTCTGAAGGGCACCTCTATGACCATGGTCACACCTACTAACAGCAGAGGGTAGGGCCTACATGGAATGTTCCCCAAAAAGTAGCTGACTTAAGTACAGCAGCAACTGCACACAAAAAGAAACCTCCAAGGGCTGCTAGTGCTACCCATGGAGGTGGATGCCATGCAGAGAGAGCTTTGTGGCACACACAGCTGAGTGCAATGCAAACCAAGCTGGGTTCTGTGCAAACGGAGCTAGGTGCTGCAGTCGGGTGGTAGAAAATTACTTTAATCTCCTATCTAATATGCTGGAATGTGGTTTTGCATCCTTGACACAGGCACTGACTGTCAGCCAGTCATGAATATGAGGGATGTTAGCCTGGTGTCATGCTTTAAATTAAAATACATTTTCTACTTCCTAAATTTCCTGGTCTGTGCCTAGTTTCTACAATTTGTCTGGTGTAACTTTGCCGACTGGAGCACCTTTGAGGATTGTGGTGCACGCTACTTTCTGTTAACTTTGAGGACTATGAGAGATACCTGTCCCACATAGCAATTTGCCTACTGTACCTCCGGACCCAGAAGCATCAGAACAAGCTGAACGCACATGGTTAGGATGAGCCACCCGACGGTGCACAGGACTCTGCCACAGCACCCCCTCATGGTAAGAAGTAGGCTGAAGCACAGCCCAGGAGAAACCTCTACAACCCCCCCCCAAATTAGTAAGAACCACTCCACTGCATACATCAGTCACATACACTCACTGGTATGCCTAATCACACCTGCACACCATATCAAAAGGTCATTGTTTATTTCCTTGTATACCTGTGACTAAATTATCAATGAAAACTATATACCTACACTAATCAAACAATTAAAAGTCTATATCTACATTAATTAAAAGTATATACCTACACTAATCAAACAATTAGGCATGCAAAAATACCTGACAGGGTGGGCAGTATTGGACAATACCAGACTGCCCTGGGGCATAATGAGGCCCAACACCACAGGCAGAGAGCCTTATAGCCCCTAGGTCAGTTATTGCCCATACCACCCACCCTGGAGGGTATTACTGCGCTTAGAAAATGGGCGACATCTGCATAAAAATAAACTTTTAACATAACATAACATCTCTCATTTTTATAACATTTTGAATATAAAATAATGTTTTAAAAAAATGAGTAATAAAACACTGTTTTTAGTCATTTTGGGGTAAAGTAGTCCCTCTACTGGTATATCTGCCAGTAGAGTGCACTGCACTCTCCGACAGGTATTTGTCTCATAACATAGAACTGCCTGCCAATGTCAGCACACCGAGCCTGGTTGCAACGCGGTCACGAATTAGGCAGGATAACATGTGTTTTTGCAAGTGTGTTTTTTTTTTTTTTTTTTTTTTAAACAATCTGCAGGTTCCTCATTCAGTTCAAAAGATGTACTTTAAGCAACCGGGTGAACAGCAAGCACCACACTGTACTGCTCACTCCACTATTAGACGAGCAATGTTTTCTTCCGTTTGTGTCACACTGATGGAGACAAACTGCTGACTTGTGGCACTTAAGCAAGTCGGTGGATGAGGAGGGATTGAGTAGCGGTCAGAGTAACAACACTCTGTACCACCGCTAAATGCTAATGTATTTAAAAAGTCAGTGTCTCTTTTCTGTTACTTAATGGCACTTTATAATTACAGAAAATATTTTGGGGAATTGTGCACAGGGGCCTTGTTTTACTTGCTAAGTGAAAGAAAAAATGGCACAGAAGGCGGGCACAAGGATACGATCATGAGGTTTACAAGGACATCACTTGTTTTTAGCAGGGCTCTACTGGTACTTAATGTATCCCCCTTCCCCCCCCGCCATGGCTCTCAGCCAATCAGAGAGCTCAAAATCTCCAGCCCATTCTCTAAAAGTATATACCTGTACTAATAAAAAGTATATACCTACACCACATTAAAGCCAATGGGTCAATACTAATAATACAATTAACACATCCTTAGGAAGCTAGCAAACCAATTAACAAGCTGCAAATGAACCTGGAAAAAAAGACACTTACACAAAACCTTCCCAAGCCCAGAAATCCCCTACTCTCCTACCTGCACTTACTATGCAACATTCTCTCCTTGCTGCAAAAGGCCTTTAAGTACCAGAAGATGATCGCAAATGTGATCTCCATAAAAATAACCATTCTAATGCATTACAGTCAACAAACAGTGGAAGTATACCCATCTCAGGGGGATAATTAGGGCAATAAAGCCACTTGCCCTTCAGGCATGTGGCCTTAGAGCTCTAATTAGCCCCCTTGATGGATATACATCCTTGTATACCACCCTTACTCATTATTTATTCTATATTATATTACAGGGGGTTGGTACAGCACTTTAATGTGAAATCTCAAATTTTGCACCTTAATAACTTTGGCATTTTTTGACGAAATAGTCCAAATTTTGGCATGCACAGTCATTCTGCCAGTGTCGCAAGATTTGGAAAGTTTCGTGACGGCATCTTGTATGATTTTTGAGATATAAAGTGGTGAAAAACAGAATCCCCCCCCCCACACACACACACACACACACACAGGTTAACATGGGATTTTTTGCCATCATCTACAGCCCACACGGAATTAAATTTTTCTCTGAAATTTTTTAGGGATGATGGGGTGTGTGTGCCTTTCAATGGTTTGGTGACAAAATATATTAAAATTTTTGAACTATAACGATTTTTGTGATAGCCGCAAGACAGGCAGGTAAATGAAAACAGTTTGAAGTGTAAATTTACTGTTCGAACTGTACATTTACTGGTCATGCTCAGAGAAAATACTGTTTGTGATGTCAGCCATCTTGTTTTCCTAACAATTTACAAAATAGTGTTTTACACAACTGCTGCATGGTAAGGACAGCACAACACCTGTATTTAGGTCTCAGTGATATGATTAGTTCCAGGTTTATCTAAAATCGGTATATCTCCGTGGTAAATATGTGTTTTCCCATGGAAAATCATGTCCCCCGTCCCTCGCTAAGTAATTACTGTTAGTTTTTTGTTTACTGTTCGAATAGTAAATAACCATTTGTACTTATTAACTGTTCAAACTTTACTGTTCAAAATATTGTAAATCTCATTTAGACATTATAATACTACTATCTGACACTCAGATATTTTTAATGTTTACAGAGCACAGCTTTGTTTGTTACAGTGCTGATCCCTATCTTCCAAATAGTGACAAACCAGTACTCTGCTGTTTTCGGAAAAAGACAAACCTTAAGTGCATCAGCAGGGTAACCCACGTGCTCATCTGTCAAGTTCCGGTACTTTGAAACGCATTTCTGACACCGCGCCAATTATCTGTGCCAAAATCAAGTTGTTTTTTTTCCTACTGCTGAATTTGCTGGTTTACACATTTTCGGAACGACTCTCCATTCTTGTTTTGAGAAAAATGTCTTGTATTTCGTTTTGATTCATTAATTTGCCTTTATCTACTGTATGTTAACGGCGATGCTGTCATTTAAATGCTTTTAGTCTGGAGTGTCAGATCGTGACTGTCAGTCAACATTTTTAGCCCTAGTAGTAAATAAGTATTAAAAAGCATAGTCTGCTTATGTTGTTTTAAGTTGTGTCACATATTTAAGGATGGCTTATTAGGGACGAACGCTTACGTTTACTCAGATTTTTAAACTGAAACCAAGGAAGCATACGGAATCATGGGCTGTGTGTGGACTGTTGATAATGTTACTACTGTCTTTTTTTTGTTTATTTCTGGACATGCAGCTTGCTATAAAATGATCTGACCACATCAACAGGTCACGTAGAGATTACATACTGTAAACACAACAAAAAATCTTAGAGCACCCACATATGGAGACAACACCCTAATGGTATGATTGCTAAAACCATTTATTGTAAAAAAAAAAAAAAGTGCGGACATTTTACCAACAAAGGTGAAGCAGACGGAAAAAACCGTCAGAGGCCAGCGTTTGCTAATAGACTAAACTTTTTCACCTGGACACACCAGGCTTCTTCAGAGTAATGAGTGCAATCAAGCAACACATTAAATAGTCAAAGTGCACGTGAAAATTTAAACAAACCAATGGTGTGTTAAAAACATGATGACATCACATTTCATTATCATCTTGGTGACCAGAGACACCATACCTCTGTTTTTGTTAATCACTGATCTATTTGTTCAATATACAAAGGTAAATAACATACTATGTTAAATATAGTATACATACTAACATACTATTTGCCAGCAGATTAGGCCTTATGGTCTCTCGAGTCTGCTCGAACCTCAGATCCCTAGCTGGGTGCCGAGAACCCCCCCCCCTTGTGTTCCAGAAACCCCTATCCTCCATCCCCACCCCCCTGGGACAGGCCATCATCTGATACATCCACTTTCTGTGTCTGTCCCACCCTCTCTTGAAGCCCTCCACTGTGGATCTCTGCACCAGCTCACCAGGCAGTGCATTCCAAGGGTCCACCACCCTCTCAGTGAAAAACCTCCTCCTCTTCCCCCCTCACCCTTCCACTTTCCAACTTCAAACCATGCCCTCTGGTGATACCTCCCTGCTTTAGTCTAAAGATCCCCTCCATGTTTACCCTATTTATTCCCTTGAGGTACTTGAAGACCTCAATCATGTCCCCCCTGTCTCTCCTCTCCTCCAATGAAAACAGGCAGAGCTCCTCAAGTCTGTCCTCATACATCAAATCCCCTAGCCCTCGTATCATCTTAGTTGCCCTCCTCTGTACCCTCTCCAGGAGCTGTATGTCCCTCTTCAAGTGTGGTCTCCAGTACTGCACACAGTACTCAAGGTGTGGTTCTAACCAGTTCATTGTACAGCGGCAGTGTCACTTCCTGCTCCTAGAGGTGATCCCACTTACGATGCATCCAACATCCTGTTTGCCTCTATAGCCGCTTCTCTGCACCTGCCCAGAGTTATTCATACATGCATCCACCATGACCCCTAGGTCTTTTCCCTACTGAGGCCTCCAGCGCCTCCTCCCAGGGTGTACCTGTGTTTAGGGTTTCCCACCCAAGATGTAACACCTTGCACTTGGTGATATTGAAATTTAATTTCATGTGTGAGCCCAGCTGTCCAGGGTGTCCAGGTCCTTGCAGGGCCAACCTCCCCTCTTCTCCCCAACTACTGCTCCCATCTTGGAGTCATCAGCAAGAGACTCATTTCACACCTTATACCCTCCTGATGTCTGATATGTATGCATTAAACAGGATCGGACCCAGGACCAATCCCTGCGGTACCCCACTACCAACTCTCTAGGGTTCAGAGCTCCCCACAGACCACTACTCTGGGTGCATCCAGCTAGCCAGTTTCAATCCATCTGACCATCAAAGGGCCTACCCCAACCCCATCAGTTTCTCCACCAGACCATTGTGGGGACAGAGTTAAACGCCTTGCTGAAGTCCAAGAATAATACATCCACAGGCTTTCCCCTGTCCAGTTCTGATGTTACCCATTCGTAGAACTCCACAAAATTGGTTTGACATGATCTACCTGGCACAAACCCATGTTGCCGTCTATCCAGACCTCCCACCTCCTCCAAGTACACCCCCAATCATTCCTTTAGTATATTCTCCACTAATTTTCCCACCATGAGGTCAAACTGATGGGTCTATAGTTACCTGGTACCTCCCTCGACCCCCCTTTATGGATTGGCACCACATGTGCCTCTCGCCAATCCCTAGGTACCCTCCCTGTCTCAAGTGACCTGTTGAAGAGCTCCGCCAGGGGAGCAGCCAGTATGTCCGCCAATTCCCATAGTACTCTCGGATGAATGCCATCCGGCCCAGGAGATTTGTCTTTCTTTAGAGCCTTGAGGGCTAACCACACCCTTTTGGCGGAGATAGCATCATCCGTCCCCTCCACCTTACTGGCCTTTTTATCCTTATCTTGATGTGACACCCTTGGGGTACCTCTCCCTCCCTCTTGCTCCATTTCTGCTGCTCCCCTGATCCCACTCAATTCCGCTTCTATCCCCATCGTGCCTTGCTTTGTAGATATCCCATCCCCTTCCCTAGTGAACACAGAGGCAAAGTACTCGTTAAATACCTCTGCCTGGTCCCTCGCCTCTTCCACCCACCCTTCTTCTGATCTCAATCTGCTGAGATGGCCCTTAGTTTTTATCCGCTCTCCAATGTACCGGAAGAACCCCTTTCCCCTCATGTATCCCTGTGCCAGCCGCTGCTCTTTTCTGGACTTTGCCCCTCACCATCTGGGTGACTTTTCTGGATGCAAGATGGTACATTTCCTTATCCCTATCCCTCTTGTTGTTTTATATTTTTGTAGGCTACTTTCTTTTCTGACCGCTACCTGAACCTCACTGGACCACCAGCATGGTTTATGTGACCTTGCTCCTTACGTTTCACCTTAGGTGAGGTCCTGACTGCCTCATGAATTCCCTGTTTTATGACCTCCATCTCCTTTCCACATTTGTCATTGATGTAATCCCTTCAAGTGATCCTTGAGAATATTTCCCACGCCCACAAAGTCTGCCCCTGAAGTCCACTGCCAGTGTCCTAGATCTCACCCCCATGCTTATTTGAAACCAGACAGTATTGTGGTCACTCCCAGTCAGGGATCCCCACAACCAGGTCCCTTACCAGATCCCCATCTGCCAGAACCACATCCAGGACATGCCCTCCCTGGGCTCCATCACATGCTGTGTTAAGAACACATCCTGGAAGCCGCCCAGCAGCCTCTGCTCCTTGGCCACCTTAGAGGACATGGTTCCTCAGTTTGTACCTGGCATATTAGGTCCCCATCAACACCACTCCTTCCCTTTGGTCCACACTGGGCAATGATGTTGTCCAGCAAACCATCCTCCAGAACATCACCCATCCCGGGGGCCTACTTCTACACCCAGCTTGACCTTATCTCCTGCTGGGGATCATAAGGTGACCCATAAGGCCTCCACGTTTCCCTCTGCCTCTTCTACCCTAGCAATTTCTATGCCATCTTTAATGAACATAGCCACTCCACCCCCTCTGCCCTCCTTTCTATCCTTCCCTAGCATGGTGTACCCCCCACACGTTTAGGTCCCAGTCATAGTTTTGTTGGCCCCGTCTCTGTGACCACTTCCACATCCACCCCGAACAGCATGGCCTGGAACTCTGGCAACTTGTTTCCCAAGCTCCTGGCATTTACTAACACCAACCCCAACCCTTATCCCTGATCCCCTTTGTGACCCCAACCAGGTTCCTTATACTTCCATCCTCCCTCTGCTCCTCCTGAAACCTTCACCCCCAGTCTGTTACCCCTCCCCTTGGGTTTGAAGGCTACTCCCTCATCTAAGGGAGGCTTCTGGTCAGCCCTCCTTATCCTTCCCCCTCACAAGTTTATACCCCACCTTTCTTGAATGTAGTCAGCCATCCCCTGTTTAAGGACTTCCTTCCCTAATGGGGCAAGATGAAGCCTGTCCTTGGCATATACATATATATATATATGTATATAAATCCATAGACTTATTACTAGCACCTATATATAAACATAGTAACTAGGGTAAAAGATACAATATATTCTACTACCCTGTTAGTTATAGCACCTCATTACTCTGAAGAAGCCTGGTGTGTCCAGGTGAAAACATTTAGTCTGTTTGCAAACGCTGGCTTCCGACGTTTTTTTCCGTCTGCTTCACCTTTGTTGGTAAAATTTCGGCACTTTTTTTTTTACAATAAATGGTTTTAGCAATCATACCATTACCGTGTTGTCTCCATATGTGGGTGCTCTAAGATTTTTTGTTGTGTTTAACATTGCCATTTGAAGCACCGCAGCGTGTTTCCATCTTTCCTGGTGCTCTTTATTTTTTGCTTTTGTTGAGATTATTACATACTGTACAGAATTAATGGGAATTAGTAGTGTGGCCATTTCTTAACATTGCCCAATAAGTTTTTTTTTGTTGTTGTTTTTTGTTAGTTCTCACTGATTGGTGAACATCAAGTTCATTGCTTGCCAAGTGTTCAGAAAGGTAGACATCTCCTTTTTGATTTTATTATTTAGTTTGACACTGATAGTTTAGCTTTTCATCGAGAGTGTTGGGACATTTATTTTATGTCACAGAGACAGCTGAGTTTAAGAATGAGAGAGAGAAAGGAAAACTGATCAGTTTTGACTATGAAAATGGCTGCGAACCAGCAGTGATAGGTTTTGAAACAATGTCTAGGCAGTATATTTGTTTCACTTTTTTTTTCTTAGTACGACTTTTTCTGCGAGTGAGTGCCATCCACGGTAATATCAGGTAAATAAACCCTGGCAGTCCAGTGGTCCCCCGTTCTCTGATTGCCGTTCCTTTATTTTATTATGTTTTTTCATTGGTAGTCCAGTGGTCCCTCTGCCCTCCCCCATTGTCCAGTCACTGTCCCCGTAGTAGCCCTTTATGTCCCTGGTGTCTAGTGCCCCCCCAGTCCGTTCCTGCAAAAAAGAAAACCGTCCCTTGATTTTTTTTTTTTTGTGTGTGCATGCTAAAAATAAAAAGGGTCCCTTGCCAATCAGCCCCCCCATCCCTACCTCCCACTCAGCACCCACCACACCACACACCTCCGAACACCCCCCCACACCCTCACTCACCTGGACAGGTCCCAGGTTCGAGATCCACGCTCCCAATCGAAGACACGTCTTCCTGCTGGAACCATCGACTACAATACGAGAAACTAAAGTAAATGTGGTTCAATGGGGGTTTCAACTTTTATACATAACTCAGTCATTTTTTATTCTGACCCCAAATTTTCAACATGGTTTTTTGGGGACCCCACCTCATGATCAATATGACTGCCATTACAAAACTCCCGCCCGAAAGGTGATTTTGCATTCGGTTGGTGAATTCACCTTTTGGGCAGGATTTGACAATTTTTCCTGACCTTGTTCATGAGGTGATGTCATAAGAAGGCTATGTTGAAAATTTGGGGACAAAATATGTAAAACTGGAGGAGTTATGACCATTCATTGCAATTTTGCTACGCACGCTGGTAACTTTGAAAATATTAAATATTTTTACCCCAAATTTTCAGCAGACTTCTTATTACTCCACCTTATGTACTGTATGTCATAGCTGTCATTTTTCAAATCCTGGTCAAAATGTCTTCTCGCTCCTGTGGCACAGAATGGCATTGCAGTTGCGCGGAATTACATTTTGGTGGGGGATTCAAAAATGTTCAGTACCGGGTACATGAGTTAAGGTAATAAGATGTCTATACTGACAATTTGGTCACTGTTGTCCTATAAATGGAAGCACAGGGCCCTTCCACAGCTACATACATATATGCATTTATGGAGGGATGGGAGCGCATGGCCCAAAGGGCCCTGCACTCCCTCAGGCAAATAAAGATATGATTACTCTATCTCAAAAAGTATACATGGGTGGAAGCACAGGACCCCTATACATGGGTGGGAAGCCCTGCACTCCCACAGGCAAATAAGGCTATGATTACACTATCTCAAATAGTAAGGAAATTCATTGCAAAAAAACTACTTAATGCATCAGTTAGGGTTGGTATCAAAACATCAAAAGTTGGGAAAGTCTAACTCTCCACCGCCACCCCCCAAGCAGCAAAAGGACAAGACCACACAAGCAACCACAGACAGCCATCATCAGGTAAGACAAAAAATATACAATGGTTGTCACTGCAGATAGAAATCCACGATACTGGCAGAAGCCAGGAACATCCTCCCAGCATAGGTGGTGAAGCAAAAACGGTAATGGGATTCAAGAATGCATAGGATAGGCATAAGGGAACCTTAGTGGTAAGGAAAGAGGGGAGTCGGAGATCAAGTAGGGTCTGTGGCGTTACTGTAGATAGGAAAATGGCAGACTAGGTGGGCTTTCTGTAGTCTCATGTAGCCATGGACACTGTAAAACATACATACAATTGATGGGCCTGCACTTCTGCAGCTGCAGGTGTAAGACATACACACTGACCTCTGGGTGCAGAAGCACAGATACCACAAAATTCATGATACGAAAAGTGCAGCAGTACTTCTGTCTGCAGAAGCAAAGTCCCCTTAGGGTCCTGTGTCTCTTCAGAGGTGTTCTATATACAAGAGGCCAGCTCTTCTGAAGCCAGCAGAAGTTGGTGTATGTCTTACACCTCTGGCTGAAGAGACACAGGACCCCCATTGCTACAGAAAGGCTGGCCCCAAAGGGGCACACAGAAAAGAAGTCTTGTAATTTGGATATAATGGGTTTGCATCTGGCTAGAGAGGACTGTGCTTCCGTATACAGAAGCAGTGAGGATTTCAGTATAGAAACACAGAAATATAGAATTTGACGGCCGATAAGAACCCTTTTGCCCACCTAGTTTGCCATTTTCCTACCTACTGTAACACCGCAGACCCTACTTGGTCTCCGCCCCCCCTTTTCTTGCCATTAAGGTTCACTTATGCCTACCCCATACATTCTTGAATACTGTTACTGGAACATCCTCCCAGCATAGGTGGTAGGGGTAAAAAATTTTTACCCCTACCACCTACGCGGGAGGATGTTCCAGGCATCCACCAGTATCATGGATTCCTATCTGCAGTGACAAGTCAGTGTGTATATTTTGCAGTTTACATGCCACGGATACAAATCCACAAAGGTAGCACATCAGTGCTACTGCATTTGTGTCATCTGGAAACAGCTGTATGTTGTTTGTCTTACCTGATGATGGGTGTCTGTGGTTGCTTGTATGGTTTTGTCCTTTTGCTGCTTGGTGGGTAGGAGTGGGGAGTTAGGGTTGGAAACCCTAATATCGAATTTCCTAACTTTTGACGTTTAATACCAACCCTAATTTTATTTATTTATTTTATTTAAGTCTTTGTTTACTGGGCAAGTGCGCTGATCCACGGACCGTTTTCAGGCACAGCCTGGGCCAAAAACAATGGCTCAGAATCAAACAGTTAAAATAATATACAATCCAATAAGAGCAGCAAATTACAACCTGTACAGACTCAAGTCCCAACAGAAACATACATAGCATAATAAGCAATGGTACAGAGAAGTAACTGAACAATGTACAGTTGCAAGCCTGATGAAAGCAGATAACTAGCTGTACAACAATAGATTTAACACAGGGTAGTGGAGAAAATAAGTTACAACCATTAATACTAATTTGAAACAGGGTAAACAGACTGCACCACAGTAATACAGGAGGATAAACGGTTCAACAAGCAACAATACCTAGGTGGAGATGACTAGGGAGGAAGTAGGGAAGTTAGGTGATGGTGGTGGTAAATAGAGGCACACACCAAGGGTGCTAGGGAGGAGATGGAGCAAAGCAGATAAATTAATTGCCAGTGGTGGCATGGAGGCTCACACCAAGGTTACTAATACTATGTACTAGAGTAAGGAGGAGGGAATGAAGAACAGGAGTACAAGGGTAGGACAAATAGGGAAAAGATCTAGGGAGAGGAGGAGCTGAAGACACTGGAGAAAACATGGTAGCTAGTAGGGGTAGGGATGGGGAGAAGGAGGATAGAGACAGCTAGCACATAAGGGTGAGGCAGGAATGAGAAAAAAGGGGGGCAGAAGTGAGGAGAAAAGGGGGTATAAGTACCTACACCCCAGAAGGGGAGGGTTTAAACCGGAGAGCAAGAGCAGGTGGATTCCAGAAGTAGCCAGGATCTGAGTTGGGATTTGAAGGAGTGGTGCGAGGTAACCGTGTTGATAGCTACCGGGAAGCTGTTCCACAGAGAAGGTGTGGCTACTGACAGAGCTTTACTCCCCATTACAGTGGAGACTCTGGGGACCTCCAGCAGGGGGACTGATGTATCATGCAGATACCTGGGGACAGTACATGCCTTGAGGAGGGAAGCATATGGGGACTTGATCCCCCAACCATTGTGCCATCAATGATTCTACCAAGTGCATGGTCAAAGTGACGCTTGAGTGAGAGCCAACCAACAGACCGATATAAGTCGCAGTGGTGGGAGGAGAAGGGAGCCATTAGTGCAAAACTGATGCTTTAACATAGTTTTTTGCAATGAATATATATATATATACAGTATATGTATATATATCTATATATATATATATCTATATATATATATATATATCTACTTATACATGATGCCAGTGAACAAGTATATAGTCTTTTTTTAACTGAATAAACTTTATTGAACTTTTAACAAATAAAACAAGTAGGAAAATTAAACAGCACAAGCACAACAAAACAATAAAAATGTACCCAACAAACGTAGAAACACAGAAACATGGACAATGACGGCAGAAAAAGACCATAGGTCCATTCAGTCCGCCCAAGTTCCCCATAATCCCTGGAAACGAATGTTCCTCTAGGATACTAACCCTTCCCGTCCTTTCTCTATTTTCCCTCCTTGGTCCTGTCGCCCCAGTAACCACTATTCCCTTCATTATGTCCCAGCTCTGCTTGAATCCCCAGATTGTTCCAAGGTTCCACCACCCTTTCCGTAAAGTAGTACTTCCTCACATCTCTCCTGAATCTACCTCCTGTTAATTTCTATTCGTGTCCATGTGACCATGACTTGGTATTCAGGTTAAATAGTTCCCCACAGTTCACTTTGTTAATTCCTTTAAGGAACTTGAAGGTCTCTATCATGTCTCCCCTCTCCCTTCTGGTCTCCAGTGAGTGCATATTTAGTACCTTGAGGCATTCCTCAAAGGATCTTCCCTGCTGGCCCTGAATCATTTTTCTTACTCTGTGCTGCACTGTCTCCAACCTATCCTTATCCTTTCTGAGGTGAGGACTCCAGAACTGGGTGCAGTACTCTAGGTGAGGTCTCAACAAACCACAAGGTCTACAACCTAACAAATAATCATGCAACTATTTATTTATTTTTTTTAATTTATTTAAGCATTTGGTGAATCAGGAAATGCACATTAAGCCAAGGCTCCTTTCCAGGTGCGACCCAGGGACAAGGGTACAGGAATATAAATATACATGCGGTATGTACATGATCAAAATACATATACTGTACAGTAGATAACATATTTACAAAAGGATATATACAGATTGATACCTATTATAGCAATGTAGGTTTGGCTAAATATTTATTTATTTAATGATTCAGAAACCACCTTTCAGCAGGAGCTCTTTTACGAAGGTTCCACGGCATGAAACACAAAATACAATAATTCATACACTGAAACAAACCAGGCATTACAGAATTAATTACAACTAACAGCTTCTAATAGCAGCAATCAAAACTTGAAAGCAGATTATAGCAGCTATGATTCAGGTAAGCAAGCTTGGCAAGGGGGGATCCAGTAAGTATTGGGGAGCAGCCTCAGAAATGTAAGGTCTTGTCATTAGAAAAAGAGGGCAGGGGTGGGAAACAGGAGAAAACAGTTAGAGACTGTGATATGGGGCCCCGATGGCGTGGGCAGAGACAGGAGGAAGTCGATCAATAAAAAGTTGATAAGCAACATTACGTAGATAGGCAACATTACGTAGCAGATACATATTTACAATTTAATACTTGAAATAGCCACAGTAAGTTAGCTTGAGAGGATAACAAATATACAGAATTGATACAGTGCCCACTTTCCCACTCAACAGTAGATAGGACGAGCAGTTTCAGCTGTGGCAAGATCAGAACCTTTGGGCCTCGGCAGGAAGGGGGAGCAGCTAGGAGGTGAGAGGAACAGGGAAGAATATTAGAAATAGGTATAAAACACAATGATAAAAAAAAGAGTTTAAGTGCATCTCCTAATAAAAACATTAAGCACAATCTGTAGTTATACGATTAAGTGTAATCTGATCTGAAAAATCCTAATGCTGTAAAGGGCAATCTGGTTTTAACTAAGAGGATTCTTAAGAACTAAAAAGATTTGTCTCCCACCAACTGACTGTATGCACTGCAGGGAATTTACATGTCTAGACAAGGCATAACACAGAGGGTTGGGCTGTCATTTCTCTTGAGATGATCATGGCACTTGAGTGCCTCTACCCCCCCACCCACGTGTGTGACTGTCTCATGATAACCACATCCTCTACAGTTGCTACGCTGCAGTTATAGGGAACAATGCCCACCACAGATGTGTTGATCCTAGAGAATGACTAGACTTGTGAGACAGTGCAATGCCTTGTACTGACCCTGGGCCGGCGTCAGAGGGGGTGCAAGCGATGCGACTGTACCAGGGCCCAGAGTGCCGGCGGGGCCCATGGCCCCTTAAGTCAAAATAATACTTTTTTGTTTTGTTTTTATTTTAAACTACTCATGGAGTGGAGAGACCAGCCCACTGCCTTCTGCCCAGGCAGGGCCTACCTGAGACTCGCTGGTCCCTCCCTAAGTGTGTGTATGGGGGCTGAGGACTCCACTCAACTGACTGGTCTGGTGACATTTAAAAATGAAATCCCCTCCCTGCTGCACACGTTCGTCCTACCCCTCCTCAGACGTACCTGCTAGTGGTGGTGTTGTCAGAGTGTGTGTGTGAGCTGCTCCATCTCCTCGACTACTGATTCCATCCGTCATCTGACGGAGTCCTCGTTTGGTGTCTGTTGTTGCTTCGGCTCCTCCCTTCATGCTGGCATGCTCCAAACCTCTCAGCACCGGCGACCACAGCTCATTGGTCTGTTTGCTCCCATCCCCTCCCAACGCTACTCCGCTCAGTCACACAGCTCCTCCCCTGCTCCCACCTCCCTTCTTGCTGTCTGATGCCGTGGCCGGCTTCCCCGAGTCCAATTTTCTGGGGCGCTCAGCTCAAAAGGCTGCAAGGCGTTACTTCGCTCTAATAATATTAAAATATTCTGTCATTGTGGGTGGGGGGCCGGGGGCAAGCAGCAGCAACAACAACAATGCTTGTGCAGTGTCAGGGAGTATCTCGTGAGAAATCCTTTCTCACTATGGCAGTCGGCACAAGAACAAGTGGTGGAGGAGCAGATAGTGGAATTAATTGCAGCAGCAGCATGCAGTTGAACTTGAAACAAGTGTTTAACTTGTAAACTAGACACACAATATAGAAACAAAAAATACACACTTGCACTTGGGGCCGAACTAGAAGGATAGAAAAAAGGAAAATAGCTAGCTAGACAGCGAGCAGGAAGGAGTGAGTACTGTGGTTGCCTAGGCCCCAGTGGTTGGTGCTGGTGGTGGCCTGGGGGAGAAGAACTAGAAGTCAAATGATCATGAGTGAGTGAGTGAGTGAGTGAGCAAGCATACCTCTCAAGTGTCCCTGATTTTCAGGGACGTCCCTGATTTTGCCTCAAAATTTTACTGCGTCCCTCCTAAAATTTGTGTTTTTGTGGCTCAACAGTGGGAACCGTAAGCACAAAACAATGTCAGCAGCAATATTTTTGGGTGGCTTGGGAGATAGGAGCTGGGGGGGTACTTCAGGGGAGGCCTGTGAATGGGAAGGGGGGAGGGTACTGACCAGTATTTATACTTTTCATAGACATTACAGCACAGACAATTACAGATTCCAACACTACAGTACTAGACAAATGGATATGAATGGCCAAGAAAGCTTCTGTTATATAACTTCCGCACACAATACCTATGCTAGCCCAGTAAAAATATATCTCACTACACCAGTCACTTTGCTGCTATGAATGTAGGAAATTCAGGATACGTTTACTTGGTACTGTATTTGGAAAAAAAACCGGGTTTTAACTAGTAAGTGTGGTTCTTTTTTATTCATATTGGAAGCGCCACTCCTGCTATATTGTGGCATTTTGACAGTTGCCAACACACAGATTAATTTACTCTTTCAGAATGCTTATTAGTCAATATCCTCACATACAGTTGTTAACATAATGTAATTTAGAGAAACAGCATAAAGGCTTTTTAGGATCTCATCTAATCAGAATTTAAAACTGCCTGGACTCATCTAGAAAGTGTTTCCCCCTAGGTTTAAATTAAATTAATACTGAGAATCCTAGAGCAGAGGATTTGAAGAAATCTGATTAGCTCTAACAGTACAGGCAGTGAATGTAAAACCTCTACTATTTATACAGTATCTGTCAAACTTGAAAATAAATGGCATGTTCTAAACATGTCAACAGTCTGTGCGCACTGTAGTTATTTTAGTTAACATTTAGTTGAGTGGTTTCGTCGATGAATATGTTTTCTAGCTACAGTACCTCAGCAACCTCCTAGCACAGGCACAAAACTCCACGCATTCCCTTTGGTCTCCACAATCTAGGTGCTTCCTCACCGCCAAACGCTCTAAGGCTACTTGTCCATCTGCGTTTATTTTAAGGCTGACCAGCCTGTAGAACAAACAACTCCCTCTTTTAGGTCCTCATCATCCCAAACAACCCCAAAAGCTAACTTGTCTTTGTTCACCTTGCAAAGGCTTTCAGCACTGTTGCCCACCTTATCGTACTTAAAAAGCACTTCTTCTGAAGAGCATGAAATATCACAACAAGGACACTTATTTCCCCCAGAATTCTTTGCTGGTACACTAAACATATTGCATTTCAGGGTTTTCAGGGGAAGGGATCTCGTTTAGGCTCCACGGTGCTGACAGCCCAATCCTTTCCTCTTCCCAACAGTGAGCGCCACCGCTGCGCTCACACACTTCATGATGTAATAGTCTGGAGAGAATAAGGTCATGCTCTGTAAACTACTACAGGGCTGATTTTTAAATACATTTTAATATATTTTAAATGCTCAATTTGAAAACTATCAAAGCTACTGCGCATCTAATATGGGCCTTGCTAGTTGAGCAGTGGCTTTAATTTTTTTCAAATCAGGCATCTAAAATACACAAAAATTAAAAAAGCCTTATAGAAGTCTATGGAGTGATCTGCCATGATCTCCAGGCTTTTACATTAAAACATACATGCAAGGGGTGGAGAAAACTTTTGGGAAGTGGAAGAGGTCTGCCACTTGCCTCCAGAGAGCCCAAAAACGATCCATTCTCTCCTGAAAACCTGCAATACAAAATGTTTATTTTGCCAGCAAGAACTCCAGAGGAGGTGAAGGTCCTTGCTGTGCTTTGGGGAGCATTTTGTAAAAGGACACAAAAAGTGCCCTTTAAAAAAACATGTGCAGAGGCTCTCCTGTCTTGCCTTCTCAGTCAAATGGTTTGGCTCCTACCTGTACAACTGGCAACAGTCGGTCCCCACAAATGATTCCCGTTCCCTTTCCAGGCTGGACTCCCCCTTCTTCTCCTCCTGCCATTTTTCACTGAACTGCCTTCTTTTCATTCATCACTGCTCTAGAAGATAATGTCTCTCCTCTTGCATGAAGACTGGTGCCTATCCCACTATGCCCTCTTCCTTTCCAGATACTAGTTCAACTTCCTCCCTTCCTATCACTTCTTCCTCCTCCGCCTCTCATGTGTTCTCCTCTCCTCTAACTCTAACAGATTTCCTATCTCCCATTCCTTCCAAATCCTTTACTATAAAACCTCAGCTGGGCAGGATGCCTTTTCCTACCCTTCATCTGGAATAACCTCCTGCCATCCGTACTACTCCTCCTCCTCCCTTTTCTTTCAAGTCCTTGCTCTCGGAATTCTCCTCACTCCTGCTCCTGGAACTAGACATAACTTGTCATACACCCCTTCCGCTTTACTTTTGGCCCCCT
The DNA here is from genome assembly GCA_016271365.2 of Neoceratodus forsteri. Lineage (NCBI taxonomy): Eukaryota > Metazoa > Chordata > Ceratodontiformes > Ceratodontidae > Neoceratodus > Neoceratodus forsteri. Next base: position 980,667,394 of record CM057458.1, on the reverse strand, counting down.
GTAAATCTTAAGAGACCTGTATCTGTAGTATATTTAGAATAAGTAACCAAATACAGAGTGCCATCTAGTGGAGAAAGTGAAGATGCAATCTTACAAGAACAAGAGATTGTCTAAAACACCAGGGCTGTTCAAATCAAAACTCTAAGTATTTGGCCAGCCACACAGCTGAATTTACACTTGCCGCTCATTCTTTACAATGACATCAGCTCTCTCTGTTCTTTTTTCTTACTTGTCCTTCAAGGAAATGTACTTGTCCTAGACAGAGGGCAACACAATTTGCACACCCGTCTACCACCTTGGCTAAAAGAAAATTTATTTTTAGTTGAATGGTTAGAGCTGCTGCCTCTGAGACCAGGATGCAAGGATCAATCCCTGGGTCAGAAACATGAAATGTGCAAACATGTAATTCAGTTTACAGAAGATGTGCCCCCATGAAACTGGGGAGAGGACATTACAGTATCTGTCCATATTGCTGCGACAGCAGGCTTTGTTATCTACTGACTGCCACTGCTTTCTAATACTGTATTATAGAGGCACGGTAGTGCCTCAATATTAGGGTTGAGTTGGGGTTTCTGTCTAAAACCCCATTTTCAGATGCCTATATCCCAGTCGCTTCAGACCCAAGGACTACAAAACTTGATATGTACCATCTCAGTCCAAGGGTCTCTTAACCTGTAAAATTTGATAAAGATCCAGTGTTTCATTTTTGAGAAATTAACTGTTAATTTTACATATTGGCCCAATTAGCTACTTCAGTTTTTGCCACAGAATAGAGAAAAAACAGCAAAGAGTTCAGATATGAAACTAACAGGTCTGTTAGACGTCCTACAGGGGTTTTGTAAAAAAAAAAAAAATTGTTAGTTTAAGAGTTACTTACAATTAACTGGTTACACACACTCAGTTTGCCTACAATTGCCGAAACAGACTGCTAAATAAAGACTTGATTTTTTTTTTTGCGTCTTTAACTTCTACACAAACAAAATAATAAGGTGAGATAACGTTTTAAATGCTTAAAAGTTAAAGGTGACATTTTAGTGTCTGTGAGAACAAGTTTAAACCCACTGGGCCAGTACAGATGACTTGTTTACTGCAATATTTTATTTATTTATTAAATTTTGGTGACCGGGTAGGCCCACTGAGCCTCAAAGGTCCCTTTTTCAGGGGTGACCCAGGATAACAATACAAGATAAAATACACTGGAGAAAAACTTTTGATTTCATAGGTTGTTCAAGCATAAGGTGGTTACAGACAGTGGTTACAGACATGGTTATCATCATGACAGTTTTGCCTTGGTACTACTTCGCATAGTGATATACATGAGGTAGCATCATGCTGTAGTACTGCGTTGCATTCTTGCTGGCAAAACTCTGCCAATAAAAAGGCAGCATACTGTAAATTGATTAAGACAAAAAGCTAAGTCTGATACCCTGAAACCTGGCAACATGCCAGATGTTCGCCAAGAAAAAATTACTTACCATTGCAATCTTGTTTCTTTCCAGTGATGCTCAAGTATTCATAACATTCTGCAGTGTCCCTTTAAGTCAGAACTGCCCAAAGAGGATAGAACACATGCAAATGATGGAACTATTTGCATGTGACAACTATTCAAATGCTGCCTTGAACTAACTGCCTTAGTTCTAAACCCCCCTCAGATTTCCTGGACGTCTGGAATGGCAGACCCCCAAGGATTATGAATACTGAACAGCAATAATCAACAATAGTGATAATTAAGCCCCTAACCTCCCAAATAAACCCTCCAACTGGAGGGGAAAAACATAACAGATACCCCAAAAATGTCAGAATCACCTCAAAAAAGGGAGAAACACAACATGAACCTTGTTTACTGAAATTGTGCCAGAAAGTGGCATGCATACCCCTGAGAGCACAGTATGCAGGAGTGCAGAGGCTAAAGGTTCCAGAAGGGGAGGCAGGGTGGGAAGTTATGAATACCTTGAGTGTCACTGGGAAGAAACAAGATTACTATGGTAAGTAATTTTTTCTTCTAACCCCAGTAATACTTAGGTATTCCTAACTTTCTTCAGACTACAAAGCAGTACCTTTGGAGGTGGGCACAGAACCTTATTTTGGAAAGAGACTTTGCAGGACTGCTGTGCCGAATCTGGCATCACCCCTGGAATGAATATCCAGGCTGTAGTGCTTTGTAAACGTGTGTACTGTTTTCCAAGTAGCTGCTTTATAGATGTCCACTAGTGGAACATTCCTGGAAGCTGCTAAGGTAGCAGCTGTCCCTCTCGTAGAGTGGGCCCTCAATCCTGTTGAGGGTTCCCTTCCAGCTTTAATGTAACAGAACTGGATACACTGGACTATCCATCGAGAAATGGACCTTTTTGATGCTAGGTTACCTTTTCCCACATTCCCATAAGTCAGGAACAGCTGTTTTCTGTCCTGCCTATGGTCCTTAGTGGCTGTCATACAGTAGCTGAGAGCTCTCTTGACATCCAGACTGTGAAGCCTTCTTTCACCAGAGGTGGAATGCTCAGTGAAGAAGACAGGTAGGGTAATGGTCTGGTTTAGGTGGAAATCAGAAACCACCTTAGGGAGAAATTTCCTGTTTGTCCTCAGGGCCACTTTATCCCTGTGGAATGAAATGTAGTCTTTTTCAATGCAGTGAGCCAGAAGCTCACTGACTCTTCTTGCAGAGGTCATTGCCACTAAGAAAACTGTTTTCCCAAGTGACATATTTCAGATGAGCAGTGGCCATGGGCTCAAAAGGAGGTCCCATGAGCTTAACTATGCACACATTGAGATCCCATGCTGGCACTGGTTCCCTATGAGGGGGTTGCAAATGGGCCAAACCCTTGAAGAACCTCCTAAAGATAGGGTCTGAAGCTATTGACACATTTCTTCCAGCAGAAATCTAAGCGGATGCTACAGCCAGGTGGACCTTGAGGGGAGTGGACTACAATCCCAGGGAATGTAAATAAGAGAGGTAATCAAGAACGCCTGGAACCCCAGCCTATGTTGGTACCAGCTCCCTAGCTGAACACCAAATAGAAAACTGCTTCCATTTTGAAGCGTAGGTTTTCTTAGTGGAAGGCTTCCTGTAACCTCTTAGGATGCCCACAACAGCTTCAGAGAGGTGTGAGCCTGCATATTCTAGGTCTTCAACAGCCAAGCTTTGAGATTGAGAGATCTGAGATTTGGATACAGAAGTCTCCCTTGGTCGGAGGTTAATAGATTGTGCCTCCAAGGGAGGTGTATTGGCTTGGCTACAGACATGGAAAGCAGATCAGAGTACTATGTCTGCCTGGGCTAGTCTGGAGCTGTCAAGTTCACTAATGCTAACTGGGACCTGAGCTTGAGCAATACCCTGTACACCAGAGGAAAGGGAGGAAAAGCATATAGGTGCTTCCCTGACCAGTCCAAAGCCAGAGCATCCAGGGGTAGTGTACCCCGATCTGGTGGTTTGCAACAGTATTGTGGCAGGTGGTGGTTCTGGTGGGATGGGAACAAGTCTACCTCCGGTGTGACCCATGTTCTAAAGATTACCTCCACCACTTGCTTGTTCAGGGTCCATTTGTAATGGGCCTGGTTGATTCGACTCAGAGCATCTGCCAGGGTGCTGTCCTTCCCTGACAGATAGATTGCCTGTAGGGAAACTCCCAAGGAGTAAGCCAGGCTCCAAATTTTCATGGACTCTGTGCAGAGAGGACCTGACCTGGTACCTCCCTGCTTGTTTATGTAGTACATTGTGGTGGTATTGTCTGTTCTGACCTGTACCACCTTTCCTGGTACTAGTGTTGTGAAGGCCTTTAGTGCCAGAAACACTGCTCTGAGTTCCAGCAAATTTATGTGCTGGAGTGGCTCTACAGGTTGTGTAGTTCCCCAAATGGGTGCCCCACCCCAGAAGAGATGCATCTGTTGTGAGAACAACTGATGGGGACTTTCGTTGAAAAGGAACCCCTTCCCTTAGGTTGGATTCCTGCTTCCACTGAAGTGCCTGTAACTAGGTGTTTGTTACTGGAATCAGTTTTGAGAGGGAATCTCTTCTTTGGCACCAGTGTGCCCTTAGGTGGAAATGGATGTCTCACATTTAGAACCTGAAGCCTAGGACTGTGCCTGTGGCTGCAGCCATGTGGCCCAAGAGCTGTAGGAACTGTCTTGCAGTTTTTGGCTTGCGCAGACTGAATGTGTCTGCGATCAGCTGGATACTTCTTACCCTGTCTAAATGCAGGTAGGACCTGCCCTGCAGGATGTTAAGCTCTGCTCCTGTGAACTGCAGCACCTGTGCAGGTAGAAGGACAGATTTTTTTGTGATTTATCAAGAACCCCAGGGACTCCAGAAGTCCCTGGGTGATCTGCAGATGCCACCTGACTTGCTCTGATGATTTTCCTACCACCAGCCAGTTGCCCAAGTATGGAAACACTGTGACACCTTGTCTTCAAAGGCATGCTACAACCACTGCCAGGCACTCTGTGAATACCCTTGGGGCTGAAGTGAGGCCAAATGGCAGGGTTAAAAACTGGCAGTGACCTGATTGGAGTCTGAACCTGAGGTATTTTCTGTGAGACTCATATATGGGGATGTGGAAATAGGCATCTTTTAGGTCCAGTGGTGCCAACCAGTCTCCTTTCTGGAGTGTTGACAGAATCAATGCCAAAGTTACCATTTTGAACTTTGGTTTTATCAAATGCTTGTTTAGAACCCTGAGGTTCAAGATAGGCCGCCACTCTCCGTTGTTCTTTGTAGTAAGGAAGTATTTGAATAAAATCCCTTCCCTTTCTGCTGAGTTGGGACAGGTTTCACTGCCCTTGACAGCAGCAGGTTTCAAACCTCTGCCTCCAGCAGCTTTTTCTCTGAGAGGGAGGATGATCTGAACACTCTGGTTCTCAGAAGAGGAAGGGATTTGAAACTCAGTGACAGTCCCTGACTCACTACCCCCAGGACCCACTTGTCTGTGGTGATCTGTTGCCAAGCCTGGAGGTAGTAAGACAGTCTGCCTCTGACAGGAATCAAGGAGGTGGCCTGTGAAGACACATCAGGGTGTTTGTTTGCTCTGGGGCTGAGGCTGAGTTTGGGATCCCTGCCTGGCACCCCTTCTGCCCCTACTTCTGAAGTACCCTTGCTGGAGATACTGTTGGTATTGGGGTGCAGCCATTGCCTGGAAAAAGGGCCTAGTGTGAAAGGACCTGTCCCTGCCTCCCTTCCATAGGTCTGGTGGATGGATAGGCTTTCTCTTTAGCAGAATTGCTTTTGAAGGTGGCTTTATATTCATCTACCTTCTTCATGTAAGCCATTGTTATTTCTCTGAAAAAGAAATTACCCTCCAGGAAGAAATCCAGAACCTCTGTTTGCGTGTCCTGGGTAAGATTTGTGGCTCTTAGCCAGGCAAACCTATGCTGAGCAACAGTATTTGCCATCCACCTAGCTGCTGTATCACTGGTATCAGCAGCCATTTGAAATGATACTTGGTTGCCTCTAAGCCAAACCTGGCAGTTTCGTGTCATTAGACAAGGGTGAAGGGGCTTTGTTTGCCATGGCCAGTACAGACTACCATAAAGACTTTGGTACTGGGCCATAGGCTTGAAATTAACCTGCCTGATAGCCAAGGAAGCCATAAGCATCCTTTTGGCCATATATTTAACCTTTTTTGGCCATACAATTAATCTTCCTGAACTCCTTATCTGGTGAGTGAGAAGCCAGGGGCACCTTAGCCTTGTCACAGGCAGCTGCCTGCACCACCCTCGGTGGCCAGGGTGGGAAAACAGAAATTCTGCACTTTCCCTTTCCAACTGATGTTTCTTGTCCAGCCTCAACGGGGGGGACAGAATTAGGAGTCTGTAAAAATCTTCAGTGCATCTTTCTTGAAGAATTTATTTACAGGCAAGAGGAGCTTCTTTGTGGGGGTTAACACTATCATCTCAAGGTATTCCACCTCTTCTTCATCCTCTATTTCTTCACTTGTGATGATGTCCAAGGAATTAGCCATCTTCCTCACAAAAGTGAAATGTGATGAATAATCCTCAGTGGTTCTAGGAGGTGAACCAAAATCCTGCTCAGGGGAGACCAAAGGTTCAATAGGTACCCCTTCATCCTCCTCATCACATTCACCATAATCCTCTTCTTCAATAAATGAGGATTTACTTGTGCTGCCAGCCTGTCCAGCATGGACCTGAACAGGGGGCTGCTGCTCAGTGGGGAAAAGACCTTGTAAGGCTTGCACCACTTTAAATGCCTGAGCTATTTCTTGAGGAGAAGGGAGAGCCAGAGCACCCACAGAAGTCCCCTTTTCCAGTAGGGGGTTCTGGGTTTACTGTCTTTGCTTTTTAGAGGGAACTGGGGAGCCAGCTGGTTCAGCAAGCCTCTTAGTGCCCTTATCATCCATCTCAGGGGTTGATACAGTTACTGCAGTGGTTTCACCCACAGCAGAACAGAGGTGTTGGCTGGTCAGAGTCAGAGGGACCCTTTGGTGGAGCAAGTTTTTCTTAAGCAATTCCAGGCATTTCTCCACTGTTTTCTTTGGGAAAGTTTTACACATATCACAATCCTCCTTAAGGTGACCATAGCCTAAGGAGGCAACCCATAAACTATGCTTGGCTGCCTTGGCAAACACTTCCCCACAATCAGTACAATTTTTAAAACCAGTTTCACCGGGTTTCTTTTTAGGTTTCTCTGACATTTTATTGGGAACCGATAAAAATGTGAACCGCTAAATAATTTTAAAGTTTTAACAAAAGTTTAGCAGTTGGTTCCGGAACCGATGGAAAAAATGAACCGAGGCTATCAGTTCAGTAACTGATAAAGCGATTACTAAACTAAAGTTTTTAAAATAAAATTAAACTAAACTAATGGGTTTTTTTTAGTCAGAAAACCCTGGAATTAACAAAACTAAGTCGGTTCCACACTGGTTACACTGAACCATAAGGAACCAATAAAACACAATTTAACACTAAAACTAAGGTTTAGCTAAAATAATAATGAGTAAAAGGCAGCAAATGAAATAAAAAGATACTTATATGAATTTATAAGTTTCTTCACGTCACAGGTACAAGTTGAAGAGCGGAACTCCAAGCGACTAGACTTTAAAGGCGGAGAGTGAAATCTGAGGGTGTTTAGAACTAAGGCAGTTAGTTCAAGGCAGCATTTGATTAGTTGTCACATGCAAATAGTTCCATCATTTGCATGTGTTCTATCCTCTTTGGGCAGTTCTGGCTTAAAGGGACACTGCAGAAAGTTAGGAATAGCTGTGTATTACTGGGGTTAGAAATCTAGGTTCTCCACTCACAGAGCGATTTGTGCTATTCTTAATATCAATATGCTGTAGGCAGTGAAACATGTCTTGTAAGCCTTCAAGACCGAGGCATACTCCAACAGAGTTATCAATCAATGCAACAGAGTGTCTGACAACTCTCTTTAAAGTAGCTGTAATGCAGATGACAGTGAAAGCTGATCCTCTTTTCTGAAATAACATGTGGTGCTGAGAGTATTATTTATCTCAGTTATACTGTTTGTGTGCACATTCAAACCATTAATTTGCTTTCTGTCATTTTGTAATTGTGTGCACCTACAAGTGATAAAGTTTAAGCTTGGCAGAGCTACTGGTAGATAATTTTTTGAAGAGTCACCCACAGCACACACACTTACAGATTTTCAAGTGTTCTGCACATTCTACAAGTCCCATTATGGTAAAGCACACAGGGCAGCACAATCAAAGCCTTTGTACCAGTAAAGACACTGCATGCGCAAAGTCAGGGATTTCCATTTGTGCACTGAACTATACATAACAGAAGCCTTACTGTGTGCAGCGCAAAGTGGTTTGTGCTGCAGCACAGAGGCACCCAGACACATGGTAATGAGATGGCCAGCATCACCCACACCCCTCAATCAGGTGAGGTGGAGGGCACTTTGTGCTCTGTTAACCCACCCCTAACCCAATATATGATGCTACCTGGTTTCCAGTAGTAGTTTCCACCTCACCTGAATCCTGAATCAAAAGTAAGATAACCATCCCTGGCATCCAATGATCCCCCTTTCCCTCAACTGATCCCTGAATCACAGTACAATAACCATCCTCAGTAGCCCCCATCCCCCTCATGTTCCATACAGTAATGTGTGATCTCCTTCAAGCCACTCTCTTGCAGTAGGTCATAACACATGGGATATCAGCTGCAGGTGTCATTTCCTCCGGATGACTTCTCAGCAATCAACCCTGGGACCTCCTCTAACATTATCACGTGGTGTTACTATAGCAATTAGAAAGGGAGGTCCCAGCTACTCTCAGTTCTTTTCAATCATGACCTGCATGCAACAAGTCCTCTTTCAGAGCTCTGCTTACCAGTCATCGACAAAGAGTTCTACCAACCAAACGCTCACTCTAAACAATCTACTGATGTCTTCAAATATCTTATTCGAAAGTGTACCTGTGGTCACAGAATCACTACAGAGGACATCCAGATGTCGTGTTGGGTGCCTTGATCCTGAACCGACACCAGGATTGCATCCTCTGTAACCAGTTCAACAAGGTCACAAAACATTGAAGGCTTCAGCAACTTCATAAGTTCCTCATGGAGCAAAAGGTTCCCTTCTGGATCAGCAGCAATGCTCCAAGCCCAGGGACTCTTCAACGTCCTCCTCGGGGTCTCACCGCTCTGTAGGCAAGCCCTCCTCATCGACGGGACAGGATCCCAGTAAGAAACATGCCAGTAAAATGAAGCAGATTTCTGCCGCGCCCTCGTCATCGACGATGAGTACCCCGGTCACTACAAAAAAAGATAAGTACTGAGAAGAGTACCACTATAACATTGTCTTCTACACCATCGACAATTGTTGGCTCCTCTCTTCCCTCGTCGATGGCTCCTCCATCGATGGTGGGTTCTGGGGTGAATTTGCAGCTTCCATCGCTGCCTCCCCCCTCTCTGGTTTCTAGCCATCATCTGTCGACAATGGCTTCTGCACGTCGATGATTCTCTCATCAGCAACCAGCCTTAACTCACAGGGCTCTATGCTAACACCCTCATGGACAATCCTGGGGTCTTATACACACCCGTCGATGGCTACTCACTTGGTTCCACTGCCATCTTTAATGCCATCAGTGGTTCCTATTCATTCAATCCATTCTACCCGGCTACTTCCGCTGGGCAGATGGATCATGATTGATGTCAGGCCTAGTAAATACTATTCTGGACCTTCGAAGACCACTCACCTTCCTCCTGAAGGGTCAGCTCCGGTCTCTGCTCCATCTCGGCATTCTTTGACCCAGAGGAAGGCCAGCTTTTCCCCTGTCTTCCCAGAATTTCCTACTCCGAATGTGAGCATGGATGACCCTTTCCTGCAGGACTGGGATTTGGCTGACCTGGATGTGGACAAAGGAAAGGACCTGGAGGAGTCCCCACAATCCTCCTCAGCCACCTTGTTGGTGCAGGGTGAACCTACCCCTGAACTACCATGTTCTCCACCTAATGATTCCACATTTTCAGACATTACGATTCATCTCCAAAAAACGTTTGGGTTCCAGGGTACTGAGCCAGATGCTTCGAGAAAGAAGTTGGCTCAGTATTTGGGTGTACCGGAATGCCCCACTCTGGTCATCCCCCCTTTGGTGGACACCTTTGAAGAATCTAGTTGGGCTGCTTGGAAACAACCCTTTAAAATTCCCTCCAATCCTCACAAGGCTGATAGGCTTTATCAAGCCCCAGTTGACCACCTCTACTCTATGTCTCCACCTCCGGCAGACTTTGTGGTGATCAATTCCGCTCATGATAGGCCCTCTAGACCTCAACACATGAATGCTCAGCCCCCGGATAATGAATCCAAGAAATTGGATGTTATGGGGAAACGAGTTTATGCCTCGGCTACTATGTCTCTCTGTATCCTCAGTTATATGGGTCACCTCCTGAAATATCAGGAGGAAATCCTAAAAGCCTCCCAGGCAATGGTCCAGTTCCTCCCTGTGGGTTCTACCTAGGAGGTTCTGACAGCCAAGATGTCTACTGCTGCAGCTGTTTTCCGCCACCTGCTCAGGGCCACCTATGATGCTGTTTACACTGCGGCTCGTACATCCTCTGCAGGAGTTTGCCTGAGACATCCCACCTGGTTAAGAGTGTCAGGATTTTCACAGGACGTGCAGCAATCTATCCTTAAAGCTCCTTTTAAAGATAATCAGCATTTTAGACCACAGACCCAAGAAATGTGGAAGGATTTACATGACTCAAGTCATACCCTTCAATCAGTCCGTACCTTGTACTGTCTAAAAGCAAAACTGGCCTACAGTGGGTCTGCCAGGGACCGCCACCACAGGTCGCATCCCAACACTCAAAGAACACCTGCCAACAAGCGTAAGCCTCAGTTAACATTGCCTGGTCCTCAAAATGCTCCAAAAATGTCCGTTTATGTCACTGCTCCCCAGCAGGCCAGCCTTCAGCCTAGGTCTTCCTGCAGTCTGGACCGAGACCCTTCCCACAGCCATCGGGGCAGGTTATCCCTGCACCATAAGGGTGGCAAGCCATCTCCTCCAACCTGTGACTCCTGCAGCTGATCAAATCAGGACACACACTGGAGTTCACAGATATTCCCCCTACTCTGCCACCAAGGATCTCTCATTACTCCACAGACCAAGCATTGGTCTTACAGAATGAAGCTGATGCTTTGCTCACAAAACTTGCCATCAAACCAGTTCCCATTCCACAGAAGGGTGCGAGATTTCACTCCCATTTCTTCCTGGTTCCCAAATGGACAGGAGACTTACACCACATTCTGGATATGAGGTGTCTCAACCTCAGTATCAAACACCAGAAGTTCAGAATGGTGTCTCTCCCGACACTTCTCCCTTGTTGAACACAGGAGACTGGCTCTGCTCTCTCAATATGAAGAATGCATACCTCCATATCCAGATGCACCCTGCTCACAAACGGTTTCTCTGCTTCTTGTTCCAGGGTCATCATTATCAGTTCAGAGCCCTCAAATGCGGCCTTTCCTCGGCCCCGAGAGTGTTCACAAAATGCCTAGCAGTGGTTGCAGCGGCCCTTCACGGGGAAGGCTTGTATGTCTTTCCTTACCGGGATGACTGGCTCCTGAAAGCGTCTTCCCACCAGCAGCTGCTGTTCATACTTTCTCGAACCCATCAGCTGTTTGCCAGGGTGGGGACTGTGCCGAGCTACCTAACTGCCAGTCCTTATTTTTAGATATAATTTTGTTGTATATATTTTTTATGTAATTCTGTGTATATGTACATTCCACAAGAAATGCCAGTGTTAATACAAAGGCACCTTGAGAGAGAGAAACTGGATCTCAGTTAAAAGGTGTTTGACCTTCATTTGACATGAAGGCCAGTTTGCTTGCCAGGAAACTGACAAGTTATTGTCAAAGGCTTGGGGATAGCTGATCAAAGGGTATTCCCCTAAGTTAACTAACCAAGGGAAACAGAAATAAAATCAGCTTATATAGTCATAAAACTTACAGGATCTTCCTGAACTAATTGAAGGAAGCCAGTTCAAAAGCTAGAGGATGTTTTAGCCAGGATTTGAGCAGTAAATGACCATTCTGACAAGATTTTGTAAATTTTATCTTACAAGTGCCAACTGTCTACAGGAGACTACAAAAGGCTTTAACTCTGAATGTCATAACCATGTTAATTATATTTCTAGGATTGTGATATCCTTGGGATTTTGAGAAACAGAGGAACAGTGACATCTCCTGGCTAAACGGAGTAGTTGCTCAAGGGAATTAGAACAGATCTTTAGAACTGCAATAACTGATGACATTGCAAGTTACAGAAAGTATTTAAAGCCCCAGCACAGGGCATCTGAACATACTCTTCATTTGGACTCCACCTAACACACAAGAAGTCAAACTGCTGAGACTCAAGTGGCTACACACACACTTTTCATTTGGACTTCGCTTGACACACAAGGAACAAAACTGCTGCCAAGGCCAACGAAAATGAACATTCAGTTATTGTTCTGGACTTCAAGTTTCTACAAATTTCAGGTAGACTTCAGCTATCAGTCATAGTGCGTTTTCATCTATATTTTTCCATTTATTTTCTGTATTCTGTGACCTAATTAATGTTTTTTTAGCTGTAACTGTATTATTATTTAAGTATTTTAGTAAACACATTTGTTTTTCTAAAGAAAATCTGCCTGAGTGAGATTTCTATAACTGTATGTGAATTGTGGGACAGTATTAATAATCTGTGACATACTGTTATTCTAAGGGGTTGTGCCATCAGCAACAAAACGAAAAGGGTCTGTAAGGATCTGCAAGGATAGGGAGAATACCAGAGTCTGCAGGATTCTGAACCAGGCTGTTGCCTGTCCTGCAGGGAGAAGGCCAAATCAGGTTTACGCTGCTACATCCGAAGAGAGTATGACGCAGGGTCTTCCCCTTGTGTAATAGCCAAGGAGGGGTTCATATTTGGCTACAAGACTCAGGACTGGTATTCTACTCTTATCCAGAGTTTAGAAGGATGCCTTGGGTCCTCGCAGCAGAGGTGCAGTCGTGACCTTGACGAGCAGTCTAAAATGACACGAGGAGGGTAACCCTGTTCATCCCCCCATCATGGATTGCACTAAGGTGTGGTCAGGGTGAGCTCTGTGGACCTGACCCCCCAGTAGTAGGTTCGTGACAGGGATTGCTGTAAATTATCCGAAATCCAAGAAGGACTCTGTGCAACACCTCCTCTACATTGGAGTAGTGTTAGACGCCTCCTTAGGGAATGGCATTTTTGTCCCAGGCTTGGGCGTATGCCCTGATTGCTTTGTGGTGCAGACTGGAGTCCAGCAGATTGGTCTTGGCATAAGACTACCTGCGCCTCCTGGGTTATTTGTCGGCCACGATTGAAATTTTACATTTCATTAACTGCTCTATGATATATGTAATATATACTGTACAATGTACCTGTCCCCTTATATATTGGATGGATCGTGTGGGTCGAACAAAAATGATGCTTAAAGAATGTATGCAAGAACATATTAGGGCAATACATAGACTTGAACCTAACACCCCAATAGGCATTCATTTTGAATTATGTCACAACAAAGATGCTAATGCATTTACTTTTATGGGGGTTGATCATGTAAAAGAGAATATAAGAGGTGGTGACAGATTAAATAAATTGTCAGAACTTGAGCAAAAGTGGATATACACCATGCAAGCACTTCATCTCCTTGGTCTGAATGACTGCTTGGATGTTACAGTTTTCCTTTAAAATGTGTTACTGTACGCTTGAACCCATGTTGAATTACTGACCTGTGTATTTGCACTTCATTTTTTCTGGTCTGAATGACAGCTTGGTTGTTATGATATTTCTTTAAAAGTGTTATTTTCAAGCCTGAATCCATGTTGGATTATTGGCTTGCTTATGACTTAGCTTCTTTTCCTCTCCCCTCCCTCCTCCCTTTTCTCAATGCTGCTGTTTTTGATAAAATTAATGATGTCTTTTCATTCAATATGAACACATTTGTTTATACTGTATATAAATTGTTGAAATATCTTAAATAAGTTGTGATTAGTGGTCACAAAATGTTTTGATATAACGGGAGTAAGATAAAGTATAAATGATTTAAGAATGTGCCTACACTGCTTTTGTGTATGAATGATATGGCATTTTGAAATGTAATGTGTATAAAATTTGTATTGCATTGTCACTTTAAACATTTTGTGAATAAATATCACTGGGCCAGCATTCAGGACACACCCCCTGATGAAGAGTCACACCTTGGACTCGAAGCACTGGGTTTGTAGCCGCGGGCTCTGGCAGTTGAAAACCACTCATTTGGTCTTTTTCTTTATTTAATTTGATTTGGGAGTGCCATTTTGTTCTGTGTTGTGTATCACGCTACAGCAGTAGGTAAGGCTAGAGGGATGTCGGGGAGTATTAATAGAGGTATCGCAAGTCATAGGAGGGAGGTAACAATCCCTCTTTACAAGACACTAGTTAGGCCCCATCTGGAGTACTGCGTGCAGTACTGGGGACCACACCTGCAAGGACATTAACAAAATGGAGGCAGTCCAGAAAAGGGCAACCAAAATGGTGCAGGGACTGCAGCAGAAAACATATGAGGACAGATTAGCAGACTCAATATAGCACACCCTAGAGCAAAGGAGGAAAGAGGAGATCTGATCGAAACATTCAAACATCTTAAGGGGCATTAACAAAATGAAAAAGTCTAACATGTTTCAATATGAGAAAAATAGCAGGACAAAAGGACTCAGCACGATATTAGAGGGAGGCCGATTAAAGGGTAAGGTGAGGAAGTTCTTTTTCACTGAAAGGGTGGTGGATGCATGGAACGGCCTACCTCAGGAAGTGGTGGATCTGAATACAGTGCAGGGCCTCAAACAGGCATGGGATAGGCATAAGGGAGCAACACAGATGAGTATGACTAGATAGGTCATTGACAGAGTACAGGCCTATGGCACATAAATAAGATAGAAAAAATGGGCAGACTGGATGGGCCTTGCGGTCCTTATCTGCTGTCAACTTCTATGTTTCTATACCTTCCTTGAGGACTGGTAAGAAACCGACTCCTTTGTGACTTTTTCTGTCACATGTTTGGCGTGAGTATAATAAATACAGGTTACTCACCTGTGACAGGAGTTCTAGGAGTGGTATATGTTGTTCATCCACACTTACTGGCAGGCTCCTTGCCACTTTAAATCTTGCCGGAAGGTCTTCAGCTGGCTCCTCTCACCCACCGGGTGGTAAACTCTTGGATCCGCCCCTTGGCAGATCTGGCCAGCTGGAAGCCAGGTTGCGCGTCGAAGCCGGGGAAGTCGGGTGGGTTGTGTGGATGAACAACATATACCACTCCTAGAACTCCTGTTACAGGTGAGTAACCTGTATTTCTAGGGACGTGGATATGTTGTTCAATCCACACTTACTGGCAGACTCCTAGCAGTTCTCCGGGAGGAGGGAGGTAAAGCGCGCACCCCCTACTTGGGAAATAAGGACTGGAGAACCGAGGTCCCAAAACCAGCATCCCAGCATGACTCAAGGTCGATGTGGTAGTGGGTAATGAAGGTGTGTGCTGACTTCCAGGTAGCAGCCCTGCAGATTTCCTAGATAGGGGCGTCCCTGGAAGCAGCCACGGCTTAGTGATATAAGCGGGTAGAATAAACTCTTATCCCTTTGGGAGACTCAATGCCCACCAACCTATAGCAGAGATTTATGCAGACCCACCTGTCTATAATCCCACTTGGCTGCAGGTCTGCCACGCAGCAGCTTCAGCGTAGTGACAAACAGCTGGCGAACCTCTCCTTGAACTTCAGCCATCCGCTCCTTGTAATAAGAAAGTGCTCTTCTAGGGTCCAGAGTATGGAGCCTATATTCGTCCTCTGAGGTGTGACTGGGGTAGAACACCGGCAGAGTCAACACCTGGTTAAGGTGAAACTCTGACACCACCTTCAGAAGGAATTTCGGGTGGGGGCGCAGGACAACCTTGTCCCTGTGGAAGACCAGATAAGGAGACTCGATGGGAAGTGCCTGGAGCTCTCCCATCCTTCTGGCTGACGTGACAGCCACCAAGAAGGCGGACTTCTACGACAGGTGAGAAATATCACACCAGTGCATCGGTTCGAATGGCTTGCCCATGAGCTTAGCCAATACCAGCAGTACATCCCACGGAGGTGGAGGTTCTCGCACCGAAGGGGATATGTGATCAAGGCCTTGGAAAAAGCGCCTGACCACCTTCTCCTGCATCACCGACTGCTTCCCGGCCCGCGCCCGGTAAGCAGAGATGGCTGCCAGTTGCACCTTAAGGGTCGTCGACCGAAGCCCTAGCTGAGAAAGGCACCACTGGTAGTCCAGAATGCTAGCCAAAGAACAGGAGGAAGGGTCCAACCCCTTATCCTGACACCAAATGGAGAATCTCTTCCATCTGAAGGCATAGCATTTTTTGGTCGACTCCTTACGGGATGCCTCAACAACGTTGAGGACCTCGTCGGAAAGACCCAAGGCCTGGAAATCTAGTCGCTCAGGAACCAGGCCGTCAAGTGCAGAGATTGAAGGTCTGGGTGGAGTACCTTCCCCTTGTTGACTGAGATCAGGTCCGGGTGGGCTGGAAGCCGCCTCAGGAGCCTGGAGCTGAGGCTGAGGAGATCTGGATACCAGAACTGACAGGGCCAGTCTGGGGCTACCAGAATCACCTGCGCCTTGTCCCTCTTCGCCTTGAGAAGCACCTTGTGGATCAAGGGAAATGGAGGGAAGACGTTGAAGAGGCCTGGGGTCTACGGCCTCGAGAAGGCATCCCCCTGCAGCGAGCCCTGCTGAGGAGGCGGGCATGGAACAGCCTCAGCTTTGCATTCTCCCTGGAGGCAAACAGGTCCATCTGAGGAGTGCCCCAGTGGGAGAACAGATCTTGTACTACTTCCGGCAGGAGAGACCACTCGTGAGATGCAGCACCTATCCAGCTTAGGGCATCGGCCAGAGTGTTGGAGGCTCCTGCCACATGGATGGCTAGGAGATCCGCCTCCAGTCTGCTCACGAGAGACCAAGTGCGGCGAGCCTCCTTGCACAGAGGCAAGGAGCGTGTCCCGCCCTGGCGGTTAAGGTAGTACGTGGTCGTGGTGTTGTCCATCTGGACCTGGACCACTTGACCCCGCGCAAATGGTGCGAAGGCAGTGAGGGCTAGTCAGACCGCTCGAAGCTCCAGCAGGTTGATGTGGCATTGAGACTCCTGAGGGGACCAGAGGCCGTGCACTCTGAACTCCCCAAGATGGGCACCCCAACCCATCAGAGAGGCGTCGGTCATCAGAGTGACCGTCGGCTCTGGGCAGACAAACGGGATACCCTCCTGCAGATGAGCTGGAACGAGCCACCACTGGAGGCCGTTCCACATCTCCTGGGTCACTGTTACTGGCTGGTCCAGAGGACCGGAGCACTGTGACCATTGGCGGGCCAACCCCCATTGCAGGGGACGCACGTGCCAGCGGGCCCAACAGACCACGCTGGTGCAGGCCACCATGAGGCCCAGGAGGCGCAGGAAGTCAGGGCGCAACTGCCCGACCAGAAATGATTGGGCAAAGGACGAAAGAACCTCATCCCTGTCCGCTGGGAGCCGTGCTCTGGCTCGAAGAGAGTCGAGCTCTGCCCCGATGAACTGAATCACCTGCGTTGGCACGAGTTCCGATTTTGCCTCGTTGATGAGGAGGCCATTCAGAGAGCAAACCTGGAGGGCCAGATCCCTGGACCACTCCACCTCCAAGTTGGAGGAGGCTGCAATCAGCCAGTCATCCAGGTAAGGGTACACCCGGACCCTTCGGCACCGCATGAATGCTGTCACCACTGTCATGCATTTGGTGAAGACCCTGGGAGCTGGAGA
Organism: Neoceratodus forsteri; assembly: GCA_016271365.2. Lineage (NCBI taxonomy): Eukaryota > Metazoa > Chordata > Ceratodontiformes > Ceratodontidae > Neoceratodus > Neoceratodus forsteri. The sequence continues at coordinate 980,650,114 of CM057458.1, read as the reverse complement.
GAGGCCGAAGGGCATGGCCCGGAACTCGTAAAGGGATCCCTCTGCTCTGAAGTGGAGGAATCGTTAGTAAGACGGACTGATTGAGACGTGAAAGAACACATTCGGGAGGTCCAGAGAACAGAACCACATGCCTCGTTCCAAGGATGGAATGATCTGAGCCAGAGTGACCATCCTGAAGGTTCGAGGCCTTAGGAACTTGTTCAGGTCGTGTAGGTCTAGAATGGGGCACCAGCCCCCCGTCCGTTTTGGGGCCAAGAAGTACATGGACACAAACCTTGGGTCTGGTGGAGGATCCGCCACCTCCCTGATCACCTCCTTCTAGAGGAGCAGGGCAATGTCAGCTCGATGAGCCGACAGAGAGGCAGCAGAACCTGTAGCCCCCCCGTGGAGCGATGGCTCGATAGGGTGGGGACTGCTCGAATTCCAGAGGCAGACCCTTTCCTACCACTTCCAGCACCCAGCAGTCCGTGGTGATATCGGACCAGGCGGAAAGGAAGTGGCAGAGCCGTCCCCCCATGGGGGGAACCCGGGGAGGAGTGACAAGGTTGGGGCGACACCCCTCAACCCATCACTGGGCAGGCTTGGAGGAAGAGCCGCCGAGAGCCGCCTGGGCCTTTCCTCCCGCTTCCTGCTGGAGGAAGCAGCAGGCTTGGCTTTGGGGTGTCAAGTGCGAGCCTGCTGGCCCCGATGCTGGTGTTGCTGGGCCGGACATGCCGCAGGGGCTGAAGGATGAAAGGGCTTACGCTGCTGCTGGCAGCCTTTGTCCTTCTGGGCAGACATGACCGAGTCCAAGGTGGCGTTGGACTTCTCGATCCATTGCAGATGACCCTACACCTCGGGACCAAACAAGTCGGTACCCAAGAAGGGAACGTCTGCCAGCTTGTGCTGGGTATCCACTGTAAAAGTGGAGATCTGTAGCCAAGCTCTGCGGTGCATGGCCACTGCGGCTGCTACTGACCGGGCACATGAGTCAGCGATGTGCAAGGAAGTTTGGAGCTGCTGTTTGGCCACCGCCCTTCCCTGATCCCACAGCTGCTTGACCATCATTTGAAGGTCAGCTGGGAGATGAGGAATCACCTCATCCAGGGAGCCCAAAAGGCCGTGTGAAAAGTGTGCCATCAGCACGGCCGAGCTGGCCTGACCAAGGCCTAGAGAGGAAGCAGCATAGACTTTCCGCCCAGAGTAGTCCAGTTTCTTGGACTCCTTATCGGATGGCTTGTCCACATCCCGAGCAATCCTGGAACACCAGAAAATGCTGTCAGTCACTAACCCCTCCGCGGAGGGGTGCTCCAAGAAACCGGAGAGTGAACCAGTGGGAACAGCATACTTTCGAGCCATCCTGGCCGAAGATGCTGGACAGGAAGCTGGCCACTGCCATAGCTCCAGGGCCGGGCCAACAATGGCTTCAGCCAACAGGAAGGCCTCCGTGGGGGAATCCCCTTGGTCCAGTATCTCCATGAGGGGATACTTGGCCCATTTTGAAACGGGTTCGAACTTCATCCCAGTGGACTCTGAGATAAGCCAAAGCATTCCAAGGAACGAGGATGGGCTCTCGCCCACCAATTGACCCCCAGTGGACTCCAGGTCAAGCGGCCTGGAGAACAAAGAGGAGTCATCGTCAGACTCCAAAGAGTCTGCGAACAGCTGCCGAGCGCCTGAGCCACCCTCCGCCTGCCGAGGTCGATCGGGAGTGAGGGTGACCGACAACCAGTGGGGCAAGTCCTGACCCGACTGAGAATCCTTGGTCGGGGCCCCAGATTTAGGTTGTGGAGGTGGGGATTCCACCACAATGGGTGGCGTAGCCGGTTTTGGCCCAACAACCGGTGCCGGGTTCGGCGCCTCGACTACCACGAGGGGTTGTTTCGGCCGCTCCGGTGACAGCCACTTAATGGCTGGGAAAGGCAACGGAGTTGGCTTATTCCTGGACAAAAGAAGCTCCTGCCACATTAGATCCTTGTAGCACCTTATGCAATTTGCGCCGGAGCCTATCCTCCGAAGAGGATGATGACGAGGATGAGCAGCGCCACCGCTTTCCATGGTGCCGAGACCGAGACAGCCGATGTCGGTGGGATTGGCTGGACCTGGAAGAGGTCCGAGACCAAGACCAAGACCTTCGGGGATTCCAAGGGTGGGTATGGGAGGGGGCTGGGGAAACCCGCTCCTCACTCAGTTCAGGGACCTTAACCGGGGACTCCAGCATAGGAGGCACAGGCAAGTCCTCGGTTTCCACCGGGGGAACCAGTGAAGAAGGGCTGTTGGCTTCTCCAGTCAACAGACCATCCGACGGGTCGAGAAAAATCTCGACCGTGTCGACGGGTATCTCGACCGGCTGACCTGACGGGGACACAGTGAAGCCAGCGGCCTTAGCTGCAACCTCGACCAAAGTCGAGTGTCGACTATTCGGGGAAGGGGATCTCTCCCACTCCCACGAACGTCAACGGTGGGACTTACCCTTAGAGTCCTTCTTTTTGGACCGAGAGGAATGTCCCAAAGGCCCTTCTCCCTTTGTGGAGAGGGACTGACAAAGCTCCTTAAATGAAGCCATGTAGGAGGATCCCAAGGAGAGCGGGATAAATGCAGCGACCGAGGATGATGATGCTGCTGCGGCCTTGGATGCCCCCTCCTTGAGGGCAATCATCTGTTCGAGCTGTTCAGCCGAGCACGCAGCCGCGGACACTGCCCAACGGGCCTCTTTCGATTTGACTGGAGGATAACGTTTCTCGGGGCGACCAAGTTGTAGTCTGGCAGCTCGATCCTCTAAGACCGTAGCCAAAAAGGACTTGCACAAGTCGCAGGCCTGCATACCATGGCCAAGCCCCAGGCAGTAAATGCACGTGGAGTGTGGATCGGTCCGATATCTTCATTTGCCAGGCACCGATCAACCGGGAGTCATCTGTCCATTGCAGCCGCGAGGGAAGATAAAGACCAAGTCTTGTAAATTTTAAAATTAGTTTTGGGTTAACCGAAGAGTTTGGATCCAGGCCTAAAACGCAGAGCGCAAAGAGGGGAACCTGAGCTTCCAAGCGGTAAGGAAGATCTGGCGTCATGGGGCGGAGCTGAGAGTTTTACCACCCGGGTGGGTGGGAGGAGCCAGCTTGAAGACCTTCCGGCAAGATTTAAAGCGGCAAGGAACCTGCCAGTAAGTGTGGATTGAACAACATATCCACGTCATTAGAATAAACTTTTCTTATAATTTACTGCTTGTGTGTGTTCTTTGGCTAACACAACAGACATCCAAGAACCTAATAGATTTAGAGCTTGACTCTAGATAAATCTAGATTTTCTAGATAACACTATCCACTTACCAGTGTACTATGTGGAACCTATGAATCCAGGGGAATCCCTGCTTCATACTCTCGATGTGCACAGAAAATTGAGAATTTATCTTCTCCGCACTTCACAGTTGCAAAAAACTGAACAACTTTTTTTCCTCTTTCGCCCCTGGAAACCAGAGCGTTCAGATTTCAAAGCAGTGCTTGTCCACATGGTTGGCCAACTGCATTTCGTTTATCTATACAAAATACAACAAACCTCTCACAGGGGTTGTGAAACCCCATTCTACGAGAGGCATGGCTGCCTCTATGGCATTTTTACGTGGCATCTCCACCTTAGAAATTTGCAAAGCCGCCAAGTGGTCTACTGTACTTACATTCATGAAACATTACAGTCTAGACATTGGTTCCAAAAAGCGGGCCTCTTTTGGACGGGCCATTCTACAAGGCCTCTTGTCCTAAGTCATAGTGGTTCCGCCTCCTCCCTTGGCATAATAACTGTCTGAAATCTTCCCGATGTTATGACCTGCTGCAAGAGGTTGGCTTGAAGAAGATATACGGTTGCATAAGAACTTAAGGTAACAGTAGATCTTCGAGAGTATCTCTTACAGCAGGTCATGCTTCTCCACCTACCCCTTGTTGTTACTTCAGAAGGGTGCCTTGCTCCTGTCTTTCTATGACTCCATGAGCTGCTGCCTTATTTCCTCCTTCCATCAAGGCCTGAGAAATGATTTCTCATTCAGTCGCTAGGATGGAAAAGAACTGAGTAATGCTGGGACCTCCCCTTTTATACGTGCCATACTGACACCACGTGGTAACGTTGAGGGCAGGTCCCAGGGTCGACTGCTGAAAAGTCATCCAGAGGAAATGACATCTAGGCTGATATCATATGTGTTATGACCTGCTACAAGAGATACTCTCAAAGATCTACTGTTACGGTAAGTTCTTACGCAACTGTACTTTGCCAATACCAAACCCTCCCCACCCCAGTCCAGAAAATGAAACCTCCAACAGTTCCACCCACCACCTAGCCCCATTCACATAGTAATCCACCACCCAACACACCCACTGGCACACAGCACCTCCCACCCCAGTATTCAAAGGATACATCGGTTGAAGCTGGCAAAAATAAGCTGTAAAGAAGAAAACATTACTCACCTTAGTAATCGTGTTTCTTCCAATGTATTCTTCCATATTCATAACTCTCTGCAGTTAGCCTGCTCAGTAGAACTGCCTGGAGAATGGAACTATAGGCTCATGATGGAATCATTGTCACGTGACAACTATTCAAACTGCCGCCCTCATCTGCTGCACGTTCTATCAACGTCTCAGATTTCTAAAGGCAACCTATTTAAAAATATTCACGCTTAAATGCTGCTTAATACAGCATAACTATACTCTATGCCTGTATACTAAAGCTGATACTAATGATTATGGTATCAGTCCTACCTCAAAATGACCAGAATCACCTGGGAAAAAGAAAGGTAAAATAAAACCCCACAGGATTAAAGGTAAGTGTACCTGTGTTTGGGACTGCCAGGTAAGAAGACCATTCAGAGGCTCTGGTTCTGGAAGGGGAGGTGGGAAGGGAGAGTTACGAATATGGAAGAATACATAGGAAGAAACAAGATTACTAAGGTGAGTAATATTTTCTTCTAACCCCATGTATTCTTCTCATATTCATAACTCTCTGCAGACTTTGAAGCAGTACCTTTGGAGGTGGGCAGAGAACCTACTTAGGAAAGAGACTCTGCAGGACTGCTGTGCCAAACCTGGCATCACTTCTGGACTGCAAGCCCAAACTATAACGTTTAGTAAAGGTGTGTACTGTTCTCCAGGTAGCTGCTTTACAGATCTCCACTAAAGGGATATCTCTAGAAGCTGCTATAGAGGCAGCTGTGCCCCTAGTAGAGTGGGCCCTGAGGCCTGCTGGGGCCTGTTTCCAGATTTTGTGTAACAAAACTGAATGCACTGAACTATCCAGCGAGATTGATCTCTTGAAACTGAGTGCCCTTTCCCACATCCCCATAAGTGAGAAAAAGTTGTTTATCACCTCTGTGATCCTTGGTGTGGGTCAAATAATAACTCAATGCCCTTTTTACATCCAGACTATGAAGTCTGCACTCTCCTGAACTGGCATGTTCTGTGAAGAAGACAGGCAGTGTCATGGACTGATTTAAGTGGAAATCAGAAACCACCTTAGGAAGAAACCTCCTATTAGTTTGAAGTACTACTTTATCATTATGAAAAGATAAATAATCCTTTTCCACACATAATGCTTGCAATTCACTTATTCTCCTAGCAGAAGTGATTGCAACCAAAAACACAGTTTTCCGAGTGATATACTGAAAACATGCTGATGACATTGGCTCGAATGGAGGTTTCATGAGCTGAGCAATGCAAATGTTCAGATCCCATACAGGGACTAGCTCTTTAATAGGAGGATGTAAGTGACATAGCCTTTTAAATAACTTTTTGAAAATGGGATTAGATGCAAGGGAAACATTTTTCCCTGCAGAAATAAAAGCTGAAATTGATGCCAAATGCACCTTCAGAGATGTACGTTTCAGACCTTGTGAGTGTAACTCAGTAAGATATTCTAACTGCAATGGGATTTCTGCCAGCGAGGGAGAAATATGCTTAGCATCACACCAAATAGAAAACCTTTTCCATTCTGCATTATATGTTTTCTTAGTAGATGATTTTCTATATCTTTTGAATATCCAGAACAGCTTGAGAAAGTTGTAAGTTGCAAACTCTTAAGTCCTCTAGAGCCAGGCCTTGAGCCTGAGAGACCTGAGTTTGGTGCAAGGAACTTTTCTTGGTGGTAAGTTAAGGAAAGCAGCCCAAAAGCGTGGGCTCCCTCCCTCGGACAGCTTACCCTCCGGTTTAGCTCTGACCAGCAAGGCGGGATTTTCGTCGCGCATAACTTTCTGTATTTATATTTTAAAACTCGAGAACCGGAAGTATGGAGGAGGCAGTGGGTTCCATTTGCTGAAACAGTGCGTGCTGTGCTCACTTCAATACAAAAGTAGTGAAACAAGCGAGTACATCGCCGCGCGTTTCAGCAAATGACATCTGCTCCATGCCTCGAGTTCGAACTAAAAATATACAATACAGCAAGTGCGGCGCGCATCCAACTGCAATCAGCCAAACGCAAATATTCGAAAGCCATTAGACTGAGCACTTCGCTAATAGATATGCCTCCTGGGTAGGAGGATTAGTCTGGACACTGACATTGACAGCAGAAGGGGGTACCATGGCTGCCTGGCCCAGTCTGGTGCTATCAGTATCTTGGATGCAGGCTGTGACCTGAGTTGGAGTAGCACTCTAAAGCTGAGAGGGAATAGAGAAAAGGCATATAGATGCCTTCCTGACCAGTCCAGGGATGGAGCATCCAGGGGACTTGTACCCCTGACTGGTGGCCTGCAACAAAATAAGGGCAACATGTGATTCTCGTGACAGGCAAACAGATCTACCTCTAGAGTGCCCCATCGTCTGAACACTGAGTCCAGTACCTGTCTGTTCAGAGACCATTCGTGATGTGCCTGGTTGATCCTGCTTAAGGCATCTGCCAGGGTATTGTCCTTTCCAGGTACATGAATGGCTTGCAAGGAAGCTTTTAGTGAGTAAGCCAGTTCCCAGATTTTCATGGCCTCTGTGCACAGGGGATCCGACCTTGTTCCCCCTTGGTTGTTTATGTAGAACATTGTAGTGGTGTTGTCTGTTCTGACCTGCACCACCTTGCCCTGTATCAACTGGGAAAACTTTTTAGAGCCAGAAAAACTGCTCTGAGCTCTAGCAGATTTATGTGGAGAAGAGACTCCACACTTTACCAAGTGCCATGGATAGTGTGCTCTCCTATATGAGCTCCCCATCCTAACAGAGAAACATCTGTTGAAAGAATGACTGACGGATTTTCCCTCAGAAAGGGAACTCCTGCCCTCAGATTGTGGACATCTGTCCACCACTGAAGGGACTGAATCACAAATTTTGTTACAGGAATCAATTTTGACATATTGTCCTTTCTTTGGTACCAGTGTGCCTGTAGATGAAACTGAATGTCCCTCATTCAAAGTCTTGCTCCCAAGACCACTCCTGTTGCTGCAGCCATGTGTCCCAGTATTTGCAAGTATCTTCTTGCTGGACATGGCTTTCCCAGTTCGAATGAGGCAATCAGTTGCAGAATAGACCGAACTCTGTCCTCTGGAAGAAAAGCTCTTCCTTTTAAGGTATTCAGTTCTGCTTCAATGACATGCAGGACTTGAACCAGTGTTAGAATGGACTTTTCCTGGTTTAACAGGAAGCCCAGAGAATGTAACAGATTTTTTGTTATTTCCAGGTGTGCTTGCACCTGCTGAAATGACTTTCCCACGACGAGCCAGTCGTCGAGATAAGGAAAAAATGTAATTTCTATTTTTCTTAGGAATGCCACTACCACTGCCAGGCATTTTGTGAATACCTTTGGTGCTGAGGTGGGACTGAAGGGCAGGGCTGAAAACTGGTAGTGACCTGAAGGAGGTTGGAATCTCAGATATTTTTTGTGAGACTCCCTAATGGGGATTTGGAAATAGGCATCTTTTAAATCCAGAGATGTCAGCCAGTCTCCCTGCTGGATGACAGGCAAAATTATAGATAGGGTCACCATCCTGAATTTTGGTTTTACCAGATGTTTGTTCAGATGCCTTAGGTCTAGAATAGGTCGCCACTCCCCATTTTTCTCTTTGATAAGAAAGTACCAGGAATAAAACCCTCTGAAGGTTTGGCACCAGCTCCACTGCTTTTATGCTGAACAGGGTTTGAACATCCTTTTCTAGGAGCTGTTCTTCAAGAAGAGAGGCTGGTTTGAACAGCCTTGATTTCAGAGGAGGGAGAGATTTGAAACTCAGAGACAGTCCCTGGCTCACTAATTCCAATACCCACTTGTCCGTGGTTATGGCCTGCCAGGCCTGGAAGAAGTGAGCCAGTCTGCCACCAACTGGTATTAAGGAGGCAGCCTTGGCAATGGAGTCAGGGATTTTGTTTCAGTGGGCCTGAGCCTGGGCGGATTGGGAACCCCTCCTAGAGCCCCTCCTACCTCTGGCCCTATAATACCTACTCTGCTGTGGGTATGGCTGCAGCTGTGGGACAGTTTGAGGTTGATATAAGGGCCTACCATAGGACCTTCCTCTATCTCCCCTTCCATAAGGCCTATAAGAAGCAGAAGGCCTGTCCTTAGGTGAATTACTCTTATAGGTGGCATTGTATTCATCCACCTTCTTCATATACTCTTCGGTTTGTTTGCCAAAGAGAGAATGATCTTGTACAGGGAAGTCCAAGGCCTTAGCCTGGGTGTCCTGTGTTAAGTTTGTAGCCCTTAGCCAAGCAAACCTTCTCAGGGCTACAGTCAGAGCCATAATCCTAGCAGCATTATCACTGGCATCTGCTGCCATCTGGAGCTGGTATTTAGATGCTTCCAGTCCAAACCTGACTGTTTCTGCTCGGTCGTCAGAGACAGGGGAGGGAACCTTCTCTGACATGGCAAAACAGATTGCCACAGTGTGTTTTGATACTGTGCAGTGTAGGCCTGGTAACTAGCTTGTCTGACCCCTAGGGAGGCAGCTAAGTAATACAGGTTACTCACCTGTAACAGGAGTTCTAGGAATGGTATATGTTGTTCATCCACACTTATTGGCAGGTTCCTTGCCGCTTTAAATCTTGCCGGAAGGTCTTCAAGCTGGCTCCTCCCACCCACCTGGGTGGTAAAACTCTCGGCTCCACCCCATGACACCAGATCTAGCCCGCTGGAAGCCAGGTTGTGTGTCGGCCGGGAGGCGGGTGGGTGTGTGGATGAACAACGCACACCATTCCTAGAACCCTGTTACAGGTGAGTAACCTGTATTTCTAGGGACATGGATATGTTGTTCATCCACATATTGGCAGACTCCTAGCAGTTCTCCGGGAGGAGGGAGGCAGCGCCCACTACTTAGGTATGAAGACTAAGAGACGAGGCCCAACCAACATCCCAGCGTGACCCAAGGTCGATGTGGAAGGGAAGCGGTATAGCCTGCTTCCAGGTAGAAGCCCGCAGATATCCTAGACAGGAGTATCCTCAGAGCAGCCACTGATGCAGCGGAAGAGTGGGTAAAATGAGCACTTATCCCTCTGGGAGCTCCATGCCCGCCCTACAGCGGAGACTATGCAGGAGGTGACCCGCCTGCGTCCATCCGCATGGCTGCAGGCCTGCCAGGTGCGGCTTCAGCGTAGATGACAAACAGCTGGCAAACCTCTCCATTCAGCCCTACGCTCTCTGGGTAGGTGAACGTGAAATAGGGTCCCCATGGATCCTATATATGGCCTCCGAGGCATGAATGGGGATGAACCCCGGCAGAGACAATACCCGGTTAGGGAAAGACTCCGCCACCGCATACGGAAGGAACTTCGCGTGGTGTGCGGGACTACCTTGTCCCTGTGGAAGACCAGATAGGGAGATTCAAAGGAGTGCCTGGAACTCTCCCCTTCTTCTGGATGGCAGGGTAGCCCCAAGAAGGTGTTCTTCCACAACAGGTGGGAACTCGCACCTGTGCAAAGGTTCGAACGGCTTGCCCGTGAGCTAAGCCCATACCAGCGCAGATCCCATAGAATGGGGATACTCTCCCCAAAGGGGAGGTGTGATCAAGGCCTAGAAAGTGCCAGACCACCTCTTCTGCGCAACCGACTGCCTTCCAGCCCGTGCCCGGAAGACAGGGGTGACCAACAGAAGCACCTAGAGGGACGTCGGCCGAAGCCCTAGTTCAAAAGGAACGGACCGCAGATGGTCCGGAATGCTCACCGAGGGACGGGAGAGGGCCCAAGCCCTATCCCAACACCAAATGGAAAACTCTTCCATTTGAAGGCGAGCATGTTTGGCCAACTTCTGGCAGGACGCCTCGAAAACGTCGAGGACCTTGCCGAAGGACCCAAGGCCAGGCCCCTAGCCGCACAGGGGACCAGGCCTCGGTGCAGGGATTGAAGGTCCGGATAGAACACCTTCCCCTGATTGACTGAGATCAGGTCCGGGCAGGCTGGAAGCCGCCTCGGGAGCCTGGGGCTGAGACTGAGGAGAGCTGGATACCAGAGCTGGCAATCCAGTCTGGGGCTACCAGCATCGCCTGTGCCTAGTCCCTCCTCGCCTTGCCCATGGGTCAAGGGAATGGGGGAGAGGCGTAGAAAGGCCCGGGGTCCGCGGCCTCGACGGCATCCCCTACAGCAAACTTGCTGAGGGGGCGGGCATGAGACAGTCTCAGCCTCGTATTCTCCCTGGAGGGAAGGAGGGAGAAGATACTGTGCTACATCCGGCAGGGGAGACCACTCGTGAGGCGCAGCCTATATCCGGCTTAGGGCATCAGCCAGGGAGCTGGAGGCTCCTGCCATCGAATGGCTAGGAAACCGCCTCCTGGCTGCGCGAAGACCCAATGCAGAGAACCTCCTTGCGCAGAGGCAAGGGGCTCGACTGAACCTGGCGGGGTAGGTAGCACATGGTCGTGGTGTTGTCCGCTTGGACTTAACCACTAGACCCCGCACAAACAGAGCGAGCGGTGCAAGCAAGCGGACCGCTTAGAGCTCCAGCGGGTAGGAAAGACGTCGGGACTCCCGAGAGGACCAGAGGCGAGCACTCTGTTCCCCTAGATGGGCACCCCCACCCATCCGAGAAGCATCGGTCGGAGAAGACTGTCGACTCAGGGCGGACGAACAGGATGTCCTCCTGCAAGAGCTGGAACGGTCCAAGGGAGAGCGTTCCCTTAACTCCTGGGCTGTAGTCACGAACTGGTCCGAAGGAACGCAGCACTGTGACCGCTGGCTGGCCAGTCCCCACTAGGGGAATGCATGAACCAGCGGGTCCAACAGACCACGCTGGCACCGGCCGCCACGAGCCCAGGAGGTGCAGAAGGTCCCAGCAGGGCGCAATTGCCCAGTCAGACCTGACTAGGTAAGGGAGGAAGAACCTCAGCCCTGTCCGCCAGGAACTGAGCTTGGACTCAAGAGTCGAGCCTCGTCCCGAAGAAGGATCACCCGCTAAGACACGAGTTCCAACGCGGCTCCGATAAAGGAGACCAGTCTGAGAGCCAGAACTCTGGATCGTCCCCTTCCGCCTGGAAGGGTTGTAGTCAGGCCGCCATCCGGGTGGGGTTATGCCCGGACCCCTCGATGCCGCAGAAAGCTGCTGAGCAGAGACCGAAGGGTCTGGCTTGGAACTCATAAGGAGATCCCCCGCTTAGGAAAGGGAGGAGTCTCCCAAGAAACAGACGGAATGAAGAGTAAGTACATCCTGGAGGTCCAGGAAAGAAGCCACACGCCTCGCTCTGAGGATGGGATATCTGAGGCAGAGAGACCATCCAGGCGTGCGGAAAAATGGGGCACAAGTCCCCCGTCCGTTTGGGACCAGAAAATACCTGGACATGAACACAGGATCTGAAGGAGGATCCGCAACCTTCCTGATCACTTCCAATTAGAGGGCCAGGCAAGTCGGCCCAGCGGGCCGACAACGAGGCTGTGGACCCCAAGACCCCCGTGGGGCAACGGCTCGAAAGGGTGGTACCTGCTCGCAACCCGAGGCAGGGCCTTCCCCTAGCACCTCCAACACCTGGAGGTCCGGGAAGCAGACCAGGTGGAGGAGGTGCGGAGCCATCTCCCCACAGGGGAACCCGGAGCGACGGGCCGGGACAGCCTTAGCCCGCCACTGAGCAGGCTTGAGGAGGAATTGGCTGAGGGAGCTCCCGGGCCTTTACCTCCCTGCTTCCTTTTAGAGGAAGACGCTGGCTTGGAGTCAGGCCGCCCAGTGCAAGCCTGCTAGCCCTTGTGCTGGGCCGGTCGAGCCGCAGGGACCGGGGGGCAAAGGGGCTTATGCAAAGGCTGCCGGCTGCCCTTGTCCCTCCGGGTGGGAGTGACCGAATCCAGAGTGGCATCGGACTTCTCGGTCCCATGGAGGTGTCCCTCCACTCCAGGGCCGAAAAGGTCAGTCCCCAAGAAGGGGATGTCCACCAACTTGTGCTGGGTTTCCAAAGAGAAAGAGGATAACCTCAGCCACGCCCTGTGGCGCATGGCCACTGCGGCCGCCACCGATCTGGCACAGGAATCACCTAAGTCCAGAGCAATCTGGAGCTGCTGCTTCGCCACCGCCCTACCCTGGTCCCGCACCCTGCCGGACTGTGGTCCGCAGGTCAGCCGGGAGATGAGGGAGCACCTCGTCCAGGGAGCCCAAAAGGCCGTGGGAGAAATGTGCCATCAGTGCAGCCGAGCTGGCCTGTCGGAGGCCTAGGGAGGACGCATCGTAAACCTTGCGCCCGACATAGTCCATCCTTTTGGACTCTTTGTCAGGGGGCCTATCCACATCCCGAGTGTTCCCAGAACACTGGAAAACATTATCGGTAACTAACCCCTCAGCCGAGGGGTGCTCCGAGAAACCAGGCAAAGAACCGACAGGGACAGAGTACTTCCTGGCCATCCTGGCCGAGGGCGCAGGGCAGAAAGTAGGCCGCCGCCAGAGCTCCAAGGCCGGGCCTACGATGGCCTCGGCCACCGGGAAGGCCTCCGAGGGTGAACCCCCTCGGTCTAGAATCTCCGTCAGGGGATAAGGGACCCGTTTGGACACGGGCTCAAGCTGCATCCCGGTGAACTCCGAGATGAGCTGAAGCAGACCCATAAAGGACGATGGGCTGTCGTCCACAGATCGTTCCGGAGAGGACCCCGGGTCCTCCCGACTGGGGAACATAGAGGAGTCGACGTCGGACTCCGAGGGGTCTGCAAAGAGCTGCCTCAGGCCTGAGTCACTCTTCGTCCGCCGAGGCGGGAGGCGGGAGCGAGGGGGACAGAAAACCTGCGGGACAGGTCGTGACCTGACTGAGGTTCCACCGAGGACGGTGGGGCAGCGAGGTTCGGATGAACAACCGGCCCCAGAGAGGGCACCTCAACTGCAGCGAGCGGTTGTGTCGGCCGATCGGGCGGCAGCTGCTTGCTGGACGGGGAATGAATCGGTGTCGATTGATTCCCGGACAACAACAACTGCTGCCACATGAATTCCTCGTAACGTCAACGCCATCTGCATCGAAGCCACTCCTCATCCGAGGAGGGAGGCAGGACGGTAATGCTCATGTAACTCGGTGCCCTGACGAGAACGCAGTCGGGCGTGAGCAGCTTGACGAGAGGAGGACCGAGACCGAGACCAACTCGGGAAACCGAGGCGGGCTTTGGAAGGAGGGCGCGCCCCACCCTGCCTCGGCTCGGAAGAAAGGGCCGAGGCCTGTCGACCAAGGTACAGGCAGAACTCAGACCCGCCTCGGGAACCGCGCATGGATGGCGGCCCAGCAGAAGACAGCCCGGATGATAGGAGATCGACAACGCCGACGGAGTCCTGGACGGCTGACTTGACGGGGACACTGTGAAGCCAGCGGCGTGAGCTGCTCCCTCGACCGAAGTCGAACGTTGGCCGGCAGGGAGGAGGAACTCTCCCGCTCCCTCCAGCGCCGACAAAGGGACTTAGCCTGCGACTCCTTGGACTTGGGCCGAGAGGCAGGTCCCGAAGGTCCCTCTCCCTTCGAGGAAAGGGACTGGTGAAGCTCCTTGAACGAAGCTGCATGAGGAGAGCGCAAGGAGAGTGGGATGAGCGCCGCGACCGAGTAAGAGGGAGGGGCAGCCGCCCCCTCCCCGGAGGAAGGAAGATCGAGCTGTTCAACCGAGACAGCCAATGCGGACACTGCCCGACGAGTCTCCGAGGAATTTTCCGGAGCGGGAAAAAATTCAGGTCGCCCAAGCCCTGAACGGGCCACACAATCCTCCAGAGAGCTGGTCGAAACGGCACAGCAAAAATCGCAAAGTTGCGGATCATGATCCAAGTCAAGGCAGTAGACGCACGTGGAGTGTGGGTCTTTCCTGGAGGAATTAACCAGGCGCCCCCGAGAGCCAGAAAACGAATGAGTCATCGCCGCAGCAAGAGAAGAAGATCGAAGTTTCAGAAAAACTTCCAATTAAATTCGAAGACCGAAAATTTCAGGAACCAGTCGAAAACGCACAGCGCTAAGGAGGGAACCTGAGCTTCCAAGCGGTAAGGAAGATCTGGCGTCATGGGACGGAGCCGAGAGTTTTACCACCCGGGTGGGTGGGAGGAGCCAGCTTGAAGACCTTCCGGCAAGATTTAAAGCGGCAAGGAACCTGCCAATAAGTGTGGATGAACAACATATCCATGTCCCTAGAACCCTTTTTTTGACACACTGTCCATTTTCCTTGAATCCTTCTCAGGAGGGTGAGGATAAAGGAACCCTCGCCTTCTCACAGGCTGCACGTTGGACTATACCCTGATGATCAGGGTGAGAATAGAGGAATTCATCCCCTTTCCTGTCCAACTGGTACTTTTTGTCAGCCTTCTTATCCAGAGGCGTGACAGAGTTAGGGCTCTGCAGGATTGTGAATAAATCCTTCTTGAAGAATTTATTAATAGGCAGAAAAATCTTCTTAGTGGGTATTAACCCCATCATCTCCATATATTCTGCCTCCTCCTCATCTTCTATGACCTCTGTGGCAGCCAGGTCAAGGGCATCTACTATTTTCCTCACAAAGGAAAAGTGAGAGGAAAAATCTTCAGGCCTAGGAGGAGAGCCAAATTCCTGCTCTGGTGAGATTTCCGGCTCAATTGGCTCACCATCATCATCCTCTGGTATATCATACTTCCCAGTATCTATCTCCTGAGACTGGGGATCCGAGAAGGGAGTAATCTCCTGAACCCTTGGAGGAGGAGGGGTTGGAGAAGGTATGAACCCCTGAATTGCCTTGATGACTTTAATAGCCCTGGCAATCACCTCAGCAGTAAGCAGACTGTGAGGCACAGAAGAATCCTGTTGGTTCTGCCTGGGGTTCGATGTGCTTGGTCTTCTTTGCCTTTTTGGAGGGAACCGGAGAATCAGCCGGCCCACTCAGCCTTTTTAAGCAGGTTGATTCACCCTTATCAGGGGTGGTAAAAGAAGAAGCTGCAGTTTCACCTACTGATTTTGAAGGTGTTGGTTGGTTAGAGCCTGAAGCACTTCCCAACTTTTTGTTCAACCTCTCCTTCTTTTTCCACAGTTTTCTGTGGAAATGATTTGCAAATTTCACAGTCAGTATTTAAATGCTCGGTTCCCAGGCAGAAAACACAGCTGTCATGCTTGTCTGCTCTGGCGAACACTTCCCCATACTTGACACAGTTTTTAAAACCTGGGGGACCAGTCTTTTTCTTAGGTTTTTAAGTACGCTCCATTTCCAGGAGAAACCTTAACTGCAAAAAATATATATATATATTTTTTTTTTGGTCGGTTCAGGAATTAATTAGCCCCAAAAGAACCGATGAATTTTTTAAACCCGGAACCGGGTCAGCAGTTCTCGGAACCGATTCAACGGTTCACAGTAATCGGGTTAGCGGTTAGAAAAGAAACCGGGTTAGCGGCTTCAAACAATGTTAAAATACACTTTACACAATAACATTTTAAAGAAAATAAAGCGGAAAAACTCCGCAACTAATATAAAACTACTCAGTTCCCCAACGGTTACACCGAACCGTGAGGAACCGAGAAATAAACGCTAAATCTAACTAAATTTAAATAAACTAGACGTTAGACTAAAAAATAACGATAAATGAAGGCAGCAGAAAGAAAATTATGTATAATTAAACAATTATACTTCACAGTAAGCCAACAACGACCTGAGGAAGTCTCCTGGGCGTCTAGACTTGTGAGGTGGAGTAAGAAATCAGAGACGTTGATAGAATGTGCAGCAGATGAGGGCAGCAGTTTGAATAGTTGTCATGTGCCAATGATTCCATCATTAGCATATAGTTCCATTCTCCAGGCAGTTCTACTGAGCAGGTTAACTGCAGAGAGTTATGAATATGAGAAGAATACATGGGGTTAGAAGAAAACTGTTCCTTGCAGTGGCTGGTGCCTCTCGTATTACCGATGCATCCACACTAAATGAATCAGTGATGCTGTGGTAGTAGTAATAGCTGATTGGTCACTGCTGTCAGCCAATCAGCTGTTATGACTACTACGGCATCACTAATTCATTTTGTCAATTGGGTAGGTGGGCAGGTGGCGCTGCACTCTGCCCACCATGTCTGCCACCAGGCCTCTCCCGCCTGGATGCTGGACACTCCCTGACCTTCACCTCCTCCACTGGGCCAACTGTATGCAGCGGAGAACAAGGGGAACATCCTGATGGTGAGATGTGGTGAGACGGGGGACCAGGGCATTCGGGCGGAGGCCTCGGAAGGATGAGTTCCAGACACCGGGTGTCATCTGAAGGAGGTCACAGCCAGTGAGGGAGGCGGTATAAGCAACTAAAAAATAAAAAAAAGTGGGCCAAAGCAGGGCCCTACTGGGTAAGAAAAATATGCAACATGAAAGCTAAAAATTATAAGAAAAGATATTTTTTTACAGTACACTTTTTCTTTCTTAAAAGAACCAGTGACACCTCTGGGAAAACACGTCAGTGAGATCATAAGTTCAGTGCTTACCAATGCCAAATACTCACTATGTGACCTACAGGAAGAAGTAACCTCCAACTGTTTCAGTCCCCCCCCCACTGCTGAAAGGATAAAAAGCAAGGCCCCACCTGAAACGAGATGTTGCATCTCAGTTGGGCTGTCCTCGGTTAATAGGCTGTAAAAACAAAAACTCTGAGGAACATAATTACACACAGGTCTGCTTATATTTTAGATATTTTCTGTATTTATCTTCCCCTCTGTCTTAATTACTAAAGATTGCTGCTTGAAAATGGGATCCATGTCCCTCTGTCTACACTTCATGTCATTATTTGGTTTAGTTGATCCCTTTATTTCTCCCAGTTGTGCTCACCTTAGGAGGTTATGTCCTTCAAAACAGACTTCCACCCAGATTCTCCAGTACTTGGAGCCACCTCTGACCCAGACACTGCCATCGTCACCAGCTAACCACCAGTCCTCAACTTAACCCCCAAGGTGGGGTTCTCTATTCCTATCTGGGACTGTACATATTGTGGTACTGACAGGATCACCGCAGGTCGACGTTTAGCCACAGGGAAGGGGGAAGCCATTCTTATGTGCTCATAGTATACAGACAGTGATTGGAATGGCCTCTTCATGCACTGCCAACCAGGAAAGGTTTTCATCCCAGTTAATGTGAGAACCATTACCCTATCATTACGTGTGAATGCACAAAACATTCCTGGGGTGGAGATGTTCAGCAACGTCGGACACACACCACCAACAATAGGGGGGATGCTCTGGCTTGCACCTCCGCTGCAGGTGACCAGATAGAGGGGCAGTAACGCTGAAGTGGCTGAAGGTGTACCCAGCCCCGAGGGTAAGCCAGGGGGCAGCACAGCAGTGTGTCATGGTTGGGCCTTGGAGGCCTGGCCAGACGAGTGGTTGGGTCACGGTGAGTGGGACTGGGATTGGCAGGGGTGGAAGGAGGACCTACCAGTACCCTGGGGGAAAAATAAGTAAAAAAATCCTGTTGGGCCAACCTCTCTGGCAAACGTAACTTTAAATATGCATGTAGACTTGGCTTGGGACACACTTGACCATGTGGTGAAAATGGTGGACAAGAGATCGGCCAGAGATCGGAGATCCTTTACTATCCTGGTGTTCCTGGATCTCTCAGCAGCATTTGATACTGTGGACCACGGGGTACTCCTCGAGCGCCTGAGGTTCTTCTGTGGACTGGTGGGGGGCAGTCCTCAGTTGGTTTCGATCATTCCTCAAGGGCCAAAGGCAGATCTCAGAGGGTGGTGTTGAGGATTTATTCCTCGGCCCCCCCATGAACTGCCCTCTTTTGGTGCTGTAGGGCTCGGTGTTGTCCCCCATGTTGTTCGCAGTATACATGCTACCACTGGGAGACATTATAAGACAGTACGGATTGAGTTTTCACTGCTATGCAGATGATTCTCAGCTATACAAGTATTTTGTGCCCAGCCAGGAGAAAACTACTGTATCGGTGTTTAACAGCTGTCTATCTGAGATTCAGGACTGGATGAATACCAGCTGACTGAGGCTAAACCCGGAAAAAACAGAGGTATTGTTTGTGGACCCAGATCACAGGTTGGCCAGGACGCTGGTGGAACAGCCCTCTGGTTTAGAGCTGGGAGGGATATCACTAACTGTCTCAGACCAGGTGCGTAACCCTGGTGTGATCTTTGATGAGGGCCTGACCTTTAAGGCTCAGGTGTTGGCCATAGTCAGATCTTCCTTTTACCATCTTAGGAATCTTAGGAATATAGCTAGGGTGAAACACCTGGTTCTGACTGAAGACCTTCCTACTCTGGTCCATGCCTTTGTCACCATTTGTCTTGATTACTGTAATGCCCTCTACCTAGGGCTACCGGGGGTTGAGATTCGTTGCTTGCAGCTAGTGCAGAATGTAATGGTCAGGCTGTTGACTGAAGACCCCAGATCCAGGCATATAACACCTGTGCTGCGTGAACTGCACTGGCTGCCAGTACAGTGATGGATAACTTTCAAGGTCGCATTGCTGACCTACAAAGCCCTACACGACCAGGGACTGCAGAACTCCTGTCCTCTTACTGCCCCTCCTGCCCACTCCGATCCTCCAATGAGGGATTGCTAGAGATTTCCAGGGTCCATCTGAAGACATCAGGAGGAAGAGCATTTGCTTTTATGACTCCAACCCTATGGAATTCTCTACCTCGTCACATACGAGATAGCCTGACCATAGAGAGTTTTAAAACATTTTTAAAAACCCACTTATTTAACCAGGCCTTTTCTGATCTATGATACCAGAGGCTTTATTAGGTAGCTGTGTATAAGAATTGGATGTAATGAATTTTATGAATATTTTTAAATAGGTATGTATATGCATTTTATGTTTTTAATTGTAAGGGCACCCTGAGCTCTGGAAGGGCATTTTTTAAAATTAAAAATGATGATGATGATGACAACTCTTCTTTTTCTTGTGTCCTGGACATTTTCACATGCTGGGAGCTGTCCACCATCTTCGGTGCCATTTCATGCAAACTGGGTAAGAATGTTCTTTTTCTTATAAGCTTTAGCTTAATCTGGGCACAGGGTCTGAACTTATGAGTGACCCCAGATAAGCAAAGTCATGAATGCAATATTCTTAGCAAGGGATACTTAACTCACAAAACTGAGTTTGTAACAAGCCTGTAAGCCTGACCTCCGTAGTGTGGAAACTAATGGAGTCCTCCTTACTTAAGGAAAGGATTGTGAAGTTTCTAGAGGATAGCGGGGCACAGGATCCAAGGCAGCATGGATTCTCAGCAGAAAGGTCTTGTCAGACAAATCTTATAGACTTCTTTGACTGAGTAACCAGGGTGGTAGATCAGGGAGGGATTTCAGCAAGGCTTTCAACACTGTCCTACACAGATTGCTAAATAAACTGGGGAGCTTGGGAGTGGCTCCTACGGTGGTAAAGTGGGTTGGGAACTGGCTGAGGGACAGGACTCAAAGGATGGTGGTAAATGGCATGAAATCTGAGGAGAATGAGATGACCAGTGGGGGTGCCACAGGGGTCGGTTCTGGGGCCAGTCCTATTCAATGTCTTCATTAGTGACATTGCAGAGCATCTGGAGGGAAAGGTGTGCCTCTTCACAGATGGCACCAAGATCTGCAACACAGTGGACACACACACCGGAGGGGGTGGGAAGAATGAGAAAGGGCCTAAGCCTATTAGAGAAGTGACTGGGTGTCTGGCAGTTGAGTTTCAATGCTAAAAAATGCAAGATCATGCACCTGGGTCACAGGAATGAAAGGAAGGAGTACGGGATGGTTGGGGGAATTCTGACCACCACAAGTCAGGAGAGAGACCTGGGGTTATCATATCTGGTGACCAAACAGTGTGAAAAAGCAATGGGGACAGCAAACAGAATGTTGGGTTGCATAGGAAGGGGCATAACAAGCAGGAGGGAAAAAGGTGGTGATGCCACTGTACAGATCACTGGTGAGGCCTCAGCTGGAGTACTCTGTCCAGTTCTGGAGACCACATCTCCAGCAGGACATTGACAACGTAGAGGCAGTCCAGAGAAGGGCAATGAAGATGGTACATGGACTGCACCAGAAGCCCTATGAGGAAAGGCTTAAGAACCTTAATATATATCCATTGGAGAAAAGAAGGGAGAGAGGAGATATGATCGAGACTTTCAAGTACCTTAGGGGAATAAACAGGGTACAGGTGGGAAGCATATTTCAGAGAAAACTCTGCACAAAAACAAGGGGGCATGATATGAGACTGAAGGTTGGAAGGCTCAGGGATAATGTTAGGAAGTACTTTTTCACTGAAAGGGTGGTGGAGCCGTGGAACAGCCTTCCAGCAGAAGTGGTGGGTTCGAAAACAATACAGGGGTTCAAGAGCGCATGGGACAGCCATAAGGGTACCCTGGAGATGTGCAGAGCAGGAGAGCCACAGATCAAATAGGATCTGGGGCTGCAGCAGTGAGTAGGGAAATGGACAGACTAGGTGGGCCATATGGTCCTTATCTGCCGATAGAGTCTCTGTTTCTATATAAATCTTGGTGTTAAAGTCTTTTGTGCCCCAGTCTTTTTTTTGTTTAGGGATGCAAGTTTTCTATTTTGCTGGTTATTGCAGCTGGTGAAATACATTTAGAGCACGCTTATCAAACTTTGGACTCATTAATAGCCATTAAAAGGCTAGATTATGAGATAACTTGTTGTCTGTGTATAAAGTTTATAAAACCAGCTCATGCAACTGCATTCTAAATTACTATGGTTCTACAGTATGTGTAACAAACCTTAATAGTAAACCCGATATGAGGTGACACATGAGAATAAACAGCTACCTACAATGTATTAATGCAAATAGTTATTAACGACTGAATAACTATGCTTGCTAATCTATGGAATTTATGTGCATAAAATATTTAATACATTTAATAAAAGAAATGTAAAAAAAAAACTGTTCTGCTATAGAAAAATTACAAATAAAATAGATGAGGACCAACCACAGAAACTCCAACAAACAACCTGCAGACACATATGTGTAGGCACACCATCATAACAGTAGCTATCTGAAGACTTAATTCCCTAGAAGAGTACCTGAGATTGTGTGTGTAATCTAAGTAGAGACCCTGCCATTCAATGAGTATGTGGCATCACGAGCTGCACCATATGCAAGACCAAGCAGGGAGATAGTATAAATGGTGCCAGAGTGCAGTGTGTGGGTATGTACCCTGCAAGTTCAATGTACACTCCAGATCCCTGGCATCAGCAGGGATGATGGACCAGAGAAACACCATGTGGTACACTCCATGTGGACTGTGTCCCAAACAGTTAGGACTAGTATAGTACAAAGAATACCTGACTACCCAGGAACTAGAAGTATCTCAGAGGAAAAATAGTTCTGTTTAGGGGGAACTGGTGGAATGGTCCTGTTGGCCAGCCGAGAGTGCCAAGCCAACAACATGACTGAACAAAGTACCATGGAAATATGAGCAGCCCACAAGAGGTTGTGAAACCAACTTCAAGACATGACCACCATGGGTACGAGACTAGCTAGGTTACTGCCCACCATGCCGGTGACTCGGAATCGGGAGCAATCTTGGGTTGTTGGGGACCATCCGGGGAGGAAGAGAATTAGCATGCAATGGACTGCCATAGTCTCCCATGGGGGCGGTGTGCTGTTCCCACTCAATGACTGCCACCAGTTGAAGGCTGTGCAGGTCTGCAGGGCAAGCACAGGAAGGGAGGGAGCTGCGAGACTTCTGCGGCAGGTGTACATACCTCCAAACATGCGCATGTCTGCGTGCATGCTCCAGCACTGGAACTGAGGAGAAAATCTCAGAGGAAAATAGACGAGGCTGGCATGTTTGATGCCATGCATGTCAACTCCACCCACTCCACTGCCAGAGACCCTGGACAGCCACCATACTGAATCAGAGTCTTCAGTGGGGGGCACAGCCCTCCTCCCCTGACCTTGCCATGATAAACAGATTACTAGACCCTAGACAGCAGGCATCAGGACCTGGCCAAGAAGAGGGTAGGCACAAGAGTCTCCTCGAAAAAAGAATTCACTACTAAAGCAGTCAGGAGACAAGAGACTGAATAGACTCTGGGGCTCCACAGACATTCTGGATTATCTTTACCTGGAAACAAACATAGTTTATTACCCTTGACCAAAAAAGGGTAGTCAACCCTGAAGTACTACACATCCTGGCAAATCCTAAAGCAGGGAATCAGGAGTGCTGTTATAGACAGATGCCACAGGTCCCCTGTGCCTATGCAAATGTACCTAGCTGATCCTACACTCCCACCAGCAGTAGAATATAATGCAGGAGGGGGTTCTGTCTTGAGAAGCACTGACTGTACAGTAGCGTCTCACCCGAGTTTCAAAGGAAAAACAAAAATGCAAACACTGATCAGATGCATCATGATGGCAGAATGCAGAAATAGTTCTGGCTTAAGAATTTAAGGTATAGTCTATGCAACTTAACAGACATGTTTCCCAGATGCAGAACCCTGTGATACTGATTGGAGCCTGAGAAGTAGCACTATGCCAGTCAAGGTTGCAGCTGAATGTGCTAAATTACCTCCTGTGAGGTGTGGTAAGCACCCACTGATAGGTCGTGATCAGCAATGCCAGCGACAGGGTAGCAGCAGGCTGAGTGTAACAACACTTATTGACCTGAAGGGCCAGGAACTGTGTATCATCCAACCTAGGAATGGCCCGCAGGGTACTAGACTCACACCAGACAGTCGGAGTAGGGTCCTCCAGGACCAAATAAATGGAGAAACAACCAGGAATGGGGCACCAGCCATCTCCAAAGGTCACAAGGCTGCTTCGTGGAAGAATCTAGTTGTCAAAGGAGAAGGGTGGGCTCACAAGATCCTAGAAAGGAGAAACTAGGCCTGCCCAAAAGACACAGTAGAAACTGCTACAGTACATGTACCTGCCCCAGAAGGTGGGAAAAGTTAAGGTCCTGTATCCCCCCGATCCGCCTCCATTCCCAGAAGATCAGGGTTGAATTTCTCATTCTCTTCCTCCATAGAAGAGACGGAGAGGGTTGGACTGACCAATTATGGCAGACCTGGTAACAATCTCTTTATCACATTAGGGAATTCTGCCATGACTTCATCAAAGATGATGTAAATGCCATTCAGGACCTTTTGAAAATGGCTTTGACGGGAACAGAGTTGACTGGCTCTCTGTGTCCAAACCACCATCCGACTAAAATGACAATGACAGTTGCAGTGGGGCCACAAAAAAAGCCTTCTCAGGTTTTCCGTGAAGAAAAGTTAGAGGCATTTGCAACAGCCATGCACCAGAGATCAGCAGATGTGTGTGCAGAGGGCTGAAGACAGTCACAGTGCTCCCTTAACTAGGCAACAGAGGGAGAAGTGGACTGGGGTATCCCACAGGGTCACTCACCAGGGATCCATCCCACTGGAGAAGGTACTCTTAACCCAGTACTGTGCAGAGGTGGAAAACGTGACATGGAAGTAAGCATGGCACCAAGTGTTCCCCAACTGAGGCTAAGAAGGAAAAGAATAGTAGAAGCAAACCCCTTAACTTCCTTCTTTCAATTTAATTTTTTTTAAAATATCAGTTGACCTGGGATGGTGTGCAGCACAGAGACCAGGTGTGACTCTGGAGCACAGGAGGACAAATTACCTTCATGGAGTACCTTCACAGAGACCTGCAGCAAGTAAGAAAGCAACTGAAGGTAGAATCTGCCCCAGTATCCTGCTGAGAGCCATCTGACCTATTCTGCACACAAAC
This sequence comes from Neoceratodus forsteri, assembly GCA_016271365.2. Taxonomy (NCBI): domain Eukaryota; kingdom Metazoa; phylum Chordata; order Ceratodontiformes; family Ceratodontidae; genus Neoceratodus; species Neoceratodus forsteri. The sequence continues at coordinate 980,626,116 of CM057458.1, read as the reverse complement.
CCTCCCACCACAAGAGGGAGACAGACAGCAAGCAGCAGCAGGGGGATAACACCAGTTGGGGGTCATAGGATCTGACCCAACTTGAGGGCAAAACCCAGGATGCTCAACACACTGAGCAACTGCCATCACTCCTGTGGACCCACGGAAGTCAGGCTATTTGGGCAGGGTAACCTATCTGTACGTGTTTTTGAGCATAGGTGACCTATTAAAGACAGAGCCTACATATATCATGGGGGCCATGTGTTAGGGCACCAGAATAAATAAAATGAGAGCCTGTGTAGAGAACATACAATGGAGGTACAGCACTGGGAAAGAATAGGGAGGGATCCGTATGTTTTTTACGGTGGAGGTTTGTCCCAAAAGATCAGAAGAAATGGTGGCTTCCAGTCACAACCAGGAATAAGGATCCTGAACGTATTAATATAGTATGCCAAAGTGACCAAAAACACTACTGTTCAACAAAGAAGAATGCCAATTTGTTGAGAACTCTAGTTGCTATGCAACTGAGGAAACTCCTGTAATTCCACAAAGGTGGGCAGGTCCGGACATGTGCAGCACTCCGCATAACTTGTTTTATGGACAGAGTCACTGAAGTGAAAATGGTAACAGAACTGTTGACAGTCTGAAACAAAATTGGAGCTCACGAATGGCAGGAGCAGCAGTTAACAACCATGCCCCACATCCATCCCCGTTAACATGCAACCTGGCAGGGGAAAATTCCACCAGCTGACCATAAACTGCCTAGGAAGCAGAAGCCTTGCAGCCCAATCACATCCAAAACAGATGATCAACCCTCACTCCAACGATCCCAGCAGGCAGGACCCCACAGGCACGAAGCAACCAAGGAAGGAGAAGCAGCTGCACACAGGACAGCAGGAAGGCACGTGAGGATGATAAAAAAAAATCCTGTTAAACAAGGTAGGAAAGACTTGTACGCCTGTTTTACTCCAAAAGGCACTGCATTGAACTGCCAGAAAGGGACAGTTGAACTTGGCAGTTCCAGCACATTTCCTAAAACTTAAACTCCTCCAAGGTAAAATCCATGTACTGGAAAGAGGTAAGGCAGCCAAAGGGATGGACTCTTTCAAAAGAAAGAATACACAGTTGTTTACTTAAAAGAGATAATCCAGGAATAAATAATTTAAAATAAATAAATGAAACAACTCAACAGCCATCCACACCCAAGTAATGGTGGTGGTGGTATGATTTGGAAATAAAACAAAAGGTGAAAGCCAGACAGAACACCGCAGAGCACTGATAACTATTCCCGGGGACTAGAGATGATGAAACTAAGCCTGCCCACCTTTTACAGACGGAGCCACGTGGAGTGGGTATAGCCAGCATTAGGTGGGAAGAACTGCCTATGGAAAAATTCCCCATGGGGTCCTAGTGCCAGTCAGCACTACGTTCAATTTGTTATGGCTCAGTGGCATAGATAGCCTTGAAGAAGATCTATGTTAAGCATCAGTTAGGGTTGCAGGTTAAAGCTACAAAAGTAAGGAAATACAACATTAGAGTTAAATACACCTTGAGCCACAGAGAATCTGTGTCCTACCATTCCTCAGAGTTGGAACAATCATGTAACGCACCATTGGTGCTGTCCTAACATCGGCACCCCGTCTCCAAGCATTGCTGCATTAGTATTTTTAGACGCCTGGACAGACAGTGCTGAAGTTCAGGCAACACTAATGCAGCATCACATGAGTGTTCAAACCCTGAGGAACAACAGAACATGGATTCACCACAGCTAAGGGGAATTCTTTATTTATTTTAACTATTTACTGTGGTCTTGGAAAACACCACTGAGAACAAGTTCATTACATAGGTTCCACGTCAGCGATAAGACAATTCTGTGAAAACAAATATGCTATATATTTTTTATTTATTTTATTTAAACAGCAGTTTGGAAAACCTTTGAGCCATAGGCTCATTTACAAAGGTACCTTGTCACAGTAAGACAAACCAAAATACACAGTATAGCAGTACAACACATAAGTATAACAGTAAAATTAAGACATAGATACAAACAAGCTACATACAGTAATTTCAAAAAACAAAAATAATAAAAGAGGAGAAAAAAAATTGTTTTCAATTACGTAAATGCAGACCAAATATCACATACAGCAAATGAGCATCAACACAAAATGTGTAAAGAAAATAACTGCGGGGGGGGGGTCGACATCAGTCAAGTGGACTTCGCCAGGTGAGTGAAGGAGGAGGAAAACATCAGTCTAGAAGACTTCATCCGGAGAGTGTAAGAGGGGAGAAAAGAAGTTTAAAAGAGTAGAGGAACCGCAGCCTGACCATCTCTATGGGGGGGGGATAGGGGGCTGGGAGCTGTGGGAAAGGAGGGAATATGGTAGGTGAGTGGGAAATGTGGGCAGTATAGGGGGGAGTGAGAAAGGGAGGGAAGCTGGCAAGAACAGGCCCAAGCAGAGGGAGTCAATTCCCAGATGTTGTCAGGGAAGGGTTATAGACAGCAGTCACAGTGGATATGCACAACTAGATGGTTTTTAAGCATTCATTTAAAGGGGTCTAATTTGTCTAATGAGGAAATGTCAGGAGGAAGAGTATTAAGTCAGTTAGGAGCTCGGTAGATGAATGACCTTTGCCCTAGTACAGTACGATAGCAAGGAATTGTAAAAATCATACTTTCAGAGCTTCTGGTGCAGCAACTAGGTTCATAAGGGGTGAGCAAGTTCAGCACCCCAGGTGGCACCAGGCCTAGACTTGCTTTTTGGCCATAAGACAGGACTGGAATCTGAGTCTACCTGTGAACTGGAGCCAGTTTGCCTGGGCATACAGGTCACATGCGTGCGTGAGCCATTCTGTGACAGTCGACATGCTTTGTTTAATGCCACTTTGAGGCGGTGTAGAACTGTATCAGTAGCGGTGCCATAAATTATTAGACCAGAGTCGACCAGCGATACCACCAAGCTTTGAACAGCAAGACTAAGGGCCTCAGGGGTCAGGCTACTTTTATGCACTTTTAACCCTAATGTTGCATTTCCTTACTTTTGTGGCTTTAACTTTGAACCTAACCAATGCTCTGTTTTTGCAGTGAATTATACTAAGAATTCTATCGAGCAATAATTTACAGGCCCAGTTTCCTAGCAATGTTTTGCAGCTGCCATGTTAACAGTCACTGAATATACAGCCCATGAAGCCTGATCAGAACATTTAACAATTACCAAAGCAGAAAAGATACAGTACATCTTTTAACGGGTTTTAGAGCAATATCATTCCATTGTTTATTATCAAAACGATTATGGTACCTATTATAACATGCATTCCCAGCCTTGACAGATGCTTTGCAGTCTCATAACCAATTCCTTTGGCACCTCCCGTCACTATGGCAACTCTTCCATTTTGTGGAGGGAAAGCTGCACAAAAAGAAAAATTACTTTGGTTAGCTCCTACTAGCCATCCAATACATCAAACATTCTAGCTCCCCATGCCAGCAAAAACAGAGAAGCATTATTTCAAACTTTCACAGTTTAGTTAAAGGATAATGTCCATGACCTAGCTCCACATCTACAGTGTTGGCAGACCTTGATTTGCACTTTCTCTACGTAAAAATGTTTTTCTTGCTCCCTTTAATATTTAATCTCTCTTTTACCTGCTTGATCCTGCTGGCTTCCAGGCCCCCACATTTTGCATCCCCAACCACTTAAGGCAGCAATCGAGAATCCTTAGTGGTTGGTCCTGTGATTGCCATGGAAACACCAACCCATAAATCAGAGCTTTTAAAAGCACTTTCCTTTCCCACAGTTTTTTCTCCCCTTTTCCCCGCCTTCACCCAGAGATATACCCTGCTCAGGCATTCCCATCATTCAGATGGCAAAGAAGTTTTTCTATCTCATTTTTTCTTGTTTTCTCACTCCTCCGCTTGCCGTGAGTCATGCCCTGAAGCCTTGGTAACCTCGTGTGCCCCTGTGGAGGTGTATGCTCCACGGCCCACCTGCAGGGGTTGCTACATGCCGGATCCTGCCACCTACCAATCCCGGCTGAGGTAAGCTGCCCACAGGCTATTGCACATGACCCAGCTTGGCCCCTAGCCTGACAACCAGAGTCAGCTCCCGAACTCCAGTCATTTGCACATCAGCACGCAGGCCACCGGGGTAGCCCATCTAAATGCTCATCATCACATTTCTCTGTATTGAACCTTCTGGGGCTGATTATGGATTGCTGTTCAAGTGGTTGGTGATACAAGATCATGGGGTGTTGAAGATAAAGGTGAATGAACAGTAATGGGAGTAAACAAAACATTTTTATGCACTAAAGGTGCAAATCGGGGGTCCACACTATAGGTGTGTAGTTAGGACATGGCCATTCCTTATTAAGGTACACAATACAATAAAGGTAACATTGTCAGTCATCAAGAAAAGCTCTACAGGTAAGCCAAAACTATGTTTGATAAAGGAATCAGTCAATACATACACAAGCAAAGTGCATTTAGAGTTTTGTATTATGTTTTAGCCCTCTCTTTCCGGGGGGGGGGTACTAGTTATTTGGTACTCCCTATTTTACCCTTCCCCTCTTTTTGTTTTGTATTAATTGTATATAGTTCTTAATTTGGGACAACGAAAGGTTTAGGATATAATAGATGGCAACACAGAGTGCTACAACAGGTGTTTCATAGAGAATGTGAGAAGGTAGGCAGTATCTCCTGGATGTTGGAAGGGGGACTATCTTGTATGCCTGTACACTGTTTTTTGTTATGTGTCAAAACCTCAATAAACAAATTAAACAAAAAAAAAACAAATGATTCCCAGATTTTTCACTTTTGCATCTGCCAGCAGCCTGGACAACCTGAAACAAAGTCCTGTCTCTCCCATGAATACTTCTGCTCCCCCTGACCCGACTCAATCACCAGAACTTCAGTATTGTCCAGGTTGAGTCTCAGCCAACTAGATTCCATTCACTTCTGAATTTCAGATGGCACAAATTCAGCACCTCGACAGCACCAGGCGACCCATGTACATAAGACAAATATAATTGGGTATTGTCCGCACAACACTGGAAACCCAAACTGTACTGTGGAATGACTTTCCCCAGAAGTGGCATGTACACTGCGAACAGCACCCTGGAGCACACAACAGTGAAGGGACATCGGGGATAATGAGAACGTTCCCATTACCACCCTCTGCGTCCTATCACTGAGTTAGGACTCAAATCAGTGAATGACAGTGCCATTCAGCCCTCTGTACTCCCTCAGATGATCCAGCAACAACCTATGGTTCACACTGTCAAATGCTGAAGAAAGATTGAGGAAAACAAGAACTGACCAGTCACCCCTCTCTCTCTCTCGCCCTCAAGAGGTCATTAAATACCCTGACCAACGCCGTGTCAGTGTTATGCCTAGATCTAAAACCAGACTGGAGGGGCTTATAAATATCATGAGCTGCCAGGTGCACCTCAAGCTGCAGCGCCACAACCTTCTCAATAACCTTACCTAGAAAAGGTAGACTAGGGGGTCGCCCAATGGCTCAATGGAAGCACGTTGAGTTTCCATACCAGCAACCCAGGTTCAGAAGTGAGCCTGGGTCCGCACAGGTGGGGTGGCCAGGCTGGGCAGTGCTCCCGAAGGAAGCACAAGCCAGCTGGGGAAGGAGACAGCCTGGCTCTGGCGCAGAAGTGGCCCCTCATGGTGAGCCGGGGAGCTGACTCCCTCACAAGGGGTGGAGCATGTCCAGTGGCCACTGCTGTGTCCGAGGCCAAGAAAAGCTATGCCGGACGTCTGAGGGGGGACCAAATCAGTCCCCGCGGTCCTTGGGCTTCGCAACGTGCAGATCCCCACTGGCTAAGATGGTGTTGGGGGGGGGGGAGTGGCAGACAGGGTTGTGGACTGGCAGGGGACCCGAAGAAAGCCATAGGTGGTGGTCCCAGTCAAACATATATATGTGTCTTTCTGCATTATGCTGTATAATATGAACCTGTAATATGATTTATGCCTTTGTCTTTACGTATCTATTTAAGTATTTTAGTGCTGTTATATATCCCTGTATCCCCTGTCCCCGGGTCGCACCTGGAAATTAGTCTAGGCTCAGTGTGCCTTTCCCGGTTACCAAATATTTAAATAAATAAAAAATAAAATAAAAATATCTACCTTTATAAAGAAAAGGTAGCTTATAGACAGGATGGTAATTTGCTAGAATATCCATGTCCAAGGATGGTTTCTTCAGAAGGAGCCGAACCAGCAAATTTTTTTATGACACGGGGAAGACCCCCTCCAAAAGGGAGCACCAAACTATTTCAATGAACACTGACTCCAAAAACCCATGCAGTTCACTAGCAGATGTGTGGGGCCTGGGTCTAGTTCACAAAAAGTGGAGCACATCTCCAAAATTACCTCGCAGACCTCTTCCATCATAATCTGCCGAAAAACTCTCCCCAAGACATCTGAGTACATCCATGAAGTGCAGGCTCAACTCCACCAGATTGTGACAGCCTGCTTGAAGAGATCCCAGCCCAGGATATGTCTGGTCACAAACACACACACACACACACACTTGCATACCCATGATGTTTTGTGCTGGGTTTGAAGCTTTTGCTTGTGTCTGTGTTTAAAGAAACCATCACATTGGAAAGCATCTGTCTCCTTGCACTATTTATACATCCAACATATTGTTATTCTTTCTGCTCAGCACTTAAATTACTTTCCCTTCTGTTCAGTCACTGTGACAATAACAAGACTTGAAACATGCCTGGTCCCAGGAAGCTGAAGCACCAGCAGCTACCCATCTTTAGAGGATTCAACTAGCCAGTGTTTAACATGCTTTTCCTGTAGCTTGAAGCCTTGACCCTCATGTATTGTCTGTGACGAGGTTAGATGTGCAGGTACAGGTATGCATTCTGAGTATCTATGGATGTTCGGAAAGCTCCCAGGAGATCCTCTGAGATGATGGTCAAGTGTGATTCCCTTCGGAAGATCTTATTCCTAACTAGTTCATAAACTTGAGGTCTAACAGAGGGGTTGAAATTGGCACTGGCCCACTAGCCAAATGCTGGCAGATTTTATATCGGGCTAATAAGATTTTTCTTTAACTAGCCCCATGGGCTTGTACTGGAGAAGGCAGCATTTCAATAAGTACACCAGCTGGGCCAGGGGAAAAGTCTGTGGGGCTAGTGGATTTTTCCAGTCACTAGCCCTGCAGGCTAGTAGCTGCAAAATTTAATTTAGACCCCTGCCAACACCAGTCACAATTTTCCAACAGATTTGGGAATGGTGAAGAGGGAGCAGACTCTGAAACTGTGGTCTTGCAGTGGTCCCAGCCTGACTGCCCATATCTGCTGTGGGTCCACAGTAGCACCAAGAATTGCTATCTTCTCGATGGAGTTTGAAGTGTTGAGGGAACATGGATATGTGAAGAAGGGGTAGGGAGTAAGGAGACAAACCTGATCAGGTACTCCTTTTCGATGGACTTTCCCACCAATCTGCCTGGTGAAGTGCGAACCCATTCTCGAAAGAAAGAGGACAGCCTGCCTCCCATCATTTGGGGGGGGTGGTGGTGAAGCTTCATTATGAGGATTCATGGAAGAACCCTCAAGAGGACTGCTTGTTGTTCCAGCTGCACCTGGTGGATCTCTAGTTTCAAAGAGTAAACCATGGATGGTTCTTGTATGTTTAATTTTTGATCTGAAGGTAGACTCACAAAAAATCGCAAAGTGCAGCACAAAAGTCTGCGTTGCACTTTGCCATTGCCAAGCTGGTAAAAAATGCTATTCACAGATAGACAGCATAGGGCACTATTCAGTTGTCAATAGGGGTAGGTAGAGACAGCGGTAACCCCATTACCACTACTCTAACCCAACTAGCGCTACCCTGACCTTCATTCCCTAAAATGGCCCCACAATGAATAGCACCGGTGTGCTATTTGGTGGTCACAAAAGCAGCCATGCAAAAGAGGCCATTGGGCATGCAAGGTGCTAGCTGGCCATTTGCAGGCCCATTATGGTCTCATTTACATGGGCTGCGGGTGTCTTAGCGTGCCTCCCCCAGCCCCTGCCTGACACAGCCATAGTCACTGGTGGTCTAGTGGTCCTTCCCGTCCCTGATCACCGTTCCCATATAAAAAAAATACAATAGTAGTTGAGTGGTCCCTTCCACCTCCCCTGATGTCCGATGACTCTCCTGTTATTGACAAGAATATTTCCTGGTAGCCTAGTGGTCCCTCCCTCCTCCTCAGTCTCCGATTGTCATCCAACAGTGAAATAAATACATCCCTAGTAGTCTAGTGGTCCCTCCCCACTCTTGGATCACCATCCCATTAAAATAAATTCCTCCCTGGTAGTCCAGTGGTCCCTCCCCCTTCCCCGTTCTCTGATCGCTGTTCCGACATTAAAAAAAAATTCTTCCCTGGCAGTCCAGTGGTCCCTCCCCTCTCTCCGGTCTCCGATTGCCGTCCCGACATTGAAAAAAGTTGTGCCCTGGTGGTCTAGTGGTTCCCTTCCTGGTCTCCGATCACCATCTTGATAGTGAAATAAAGTAGTCCCTGGTAGTCTAGTGGTCCCTCCCTCCTCCCCATTCTCCGATCATCATCCGATAGTGAAATAAATTCATCCCTGGTAGTCTAGTGGTCCCATACCCCCTCCCCGGTCTCTGATCACCGTCCAATAGTAAAATAAATTCTTCCCTAGTAGTCCAGTGGTCCCCGAACACCGGCAATAAAAAATCTTATTGGTGTCCAGTGTACCCCCCAACCTCGCTGCCTTGGAATAAAACTAAAGCATCCATGTCCCTGGTGGTCTAGTAGCCCACCCACCCTCCCACCCTTGCAGACAGTGACCTACCACCTCACCCCCATCCTGAAACCTAGCTGGCGACTGGCACAGCCTGCCTCCCACCACCATGGCTGTCATTGACTGAACTGTGAATGATAGAGTAGTATACACTATGCGCCATTGGTATGATCAGAGACCGGGGAGGTACCACTGACTACCAGAGAAAAATGTGTTTCATTATCAGGATGGCGATCACAGACTGGGAGGGGGGAGGAAACCACTAGACTACCAGGGCAACAACTTTTCTAATGTCGGCACACTACCAGGGCAGAACTTTTTAATGTCAGGACGGCAATCGGAGACCGGGAGGGAGGAGGAACCACTAGACTACCAGGGCACAACTCTTTTTCAATGTCAGGATGGAGATCAGAAACCGGGGAGGAACCACTACACTACCAGAGCACAACTTTTTCAATGTCTGAACAGTGATTGGAGACCAGGGAGGGACCACTGGACTACAAGGGAAGAATTTTTTTTAATGTCAGGAAGGCAATCAGAGAATGGGGAGAGGGGAGGAACCATTAGACTACCAAGGATAAATTACTTTCACTATCGGGACAGCGATCTGAGACCGGGAAGGGAACCACTAGACTACCAGGACACAACTTTTTAATGTTGGGACAATGATCAAAGAATGAGGAGGGGGAGGAACCACTGGACTACTAGGGTCATGGTGTAGTTGGTTGGGTGGGGCGCCTTGCACTACCTCTGGCAACCACTAGGGTTGCGCCGAATTAAGAGGAGGTTTTCCTCAGCAGTATTTTCTCCACATAAGAGAACCCTGCAAAAGGCCCTTGCGTGGAGAAAATGCTTTGTAAATGGGACTGCGCCCATATGCATGTCCCTTCCCCCTCATTTGCACTACGGACCGCTCAAACCTTTGCCTGGGTGAAAACTGGGCTTTCGTGAATACCACACTGGGGCAAAAACCAGTCTGCATGGCACAAACTGGGTTTGCAACTGGGCAAAGTTTTGTGAATCTAGCCCCAGATATCCATAGGAATGTTGGTCACCTGATGGCATTCTGATGTGCCTAAACCAGTGCCGATCCTTTCCTTTAGAGTGCAGAAGGTGGGCCTTTGCTTCTTCCACTAAGTACGTTATCTTTTTGAGTGGAATCCCAACCAGGAGGAACCCTCATGTGTGAAGTTTGCCAGATAAACCCTGGGGAAGGGTCCATGTGGCATGCCCTTAACCACAGATTTTGTCTTGCTGAGATTTGATAGAACATGGTCTGTGTCGTGAACAAGATGGTGTCTTCTGACATGTCTGCAGTATATGTCAAAGCCACGTACACTAATTGTAGCTTGTCTCGCACAGCTTTATCTTTGTCTGCCTCATCCACCAAGTCAAATACCACCGCACCAGGCAAGAAGATGGCTGCTCTAGCAGAAAACAGGCAAGCAACTGCTGAACTGAGCAAGGCCATGGAAACTTGGAAAGCCTACTTGAGTGAACCCAGGAGCATCACACAAACCCAGATTTTGAAGGGGCACAAAATCCAAACCATTCTAAGGGAGTCTGGGGGCATGCTCCCTTGGGAACATTTTGAAAAAAAGGAAGCCAAATTGTGCAAGTTGGTGGCTATTAGCAAGCCATGAAGCTGTCCCAGAACATGTTAAATTTCAGCATAATGATATGGCAATTTTGCGTTTTTTGATGATTTTTTTTTCAGTCTGTGGAGTTGTTGCAAAGTGACTATTTCTACTGTGAAAAAAATTTCAGAAAATATAGTGCAAATAGTGCACTTCCGATGGCATTTAGCAGATGGTGAATCAGCTTCACGGCTTCATAAAGACAGCAGAATGGTGAGGCTGTCTCACAATATTAAGTTAGTGTAGCATCATTCATAATTACTACACTGTGAGCCTCTCTACCTAACTACTGTAGCCCTTGTCAAGTGAAGTGTATAATATCTTTTGTTTGTCTCCACTGTCTCATGCATGTGCAAAATGGAGCTTCGACTTCAGCCCCCTCCAGCCTGGTAATTTGGTGACAGCCTCACTGCGACCCTTACCTCTCAACCTTTTGTCACTGAAACTTGGCTATTCCTACCTTACCGCCCCTATACTTCATATATTCAACCTTTCTATCTCAACCGCTACAGTTCCCTCATGTTGGAAATCTGCTCATAATCTCCCCTTATTCAACTCGGGTGATCCCTGCGATCTCAATAATTATAGACCCATTTCAATACTGCCCATCCTCTCAAAAGCCTTTGAAAAACTGATCTATGCCCAACTGAAAAAACACATCGAAACTCAATCTCTCTTAAATCCTCTCCAATCCGGCTTTCGTCCAAATCATAGCACCACAACAGCTCTGGCCAAAGTTACTAATGATTGGGTCTCTGCTATGAACTCTAAGAAAACTACTGGTGTAATATTCTTAGATCTTAGTAAAGCTTTTGATACCGTAGACCACAATTTATTACTTCACTGCCTTACTAACCTAGGCTTTACTCCATCTACAACCCAGTGGTTCAATAGCTATCTGACGGGTAGGATTCAGAAAGTTAAATCAGGAGATTTGTTTTCATCCTCCTTACCTATTGTTAGACGAGTCCCACAGGGATCTATCTTAGGCCCCATCCTCTTTTCTTTATATATAAACAACCTTGATCTTCAGATTACCAAGTCCCAGTTACATTTTTTTGCAGATGACACAGTCCTGTACACATCTGGGCCCTCACTGGAAGGAGTCAGGGACACCCTTCAAGCTGACTTTGCACAACTAGAAAATAATCTAATTAATTCAAAGTTGCTCCTCAATGCCAAGAAAACGAAAGCCATGATTCTCCGCCCATGTACCTCCCCCTCTACTACTTTTGTTCCACCTAACGATTTTATAAACACTTCCCTAGGTGAGCATTTGGAAATTGTTTCAAAGTTCAAATATCTCGGTTTCTGGCTTGACAATAAGGTTTCCTTCAATGATCATCTTGACGACTTAGCCAAAAGATTAAAAGCCAGGTTAGGCTTTTTCTTCCGCAACAGGTCCTTCTTTCCCACAGAGATTAGAACCAGATTGGTTCAGGCCACATTCCTCCCCCTTCTTGATTACGGCGATATAATCTACAACTCTTCAGCTCTTACCAGTCTTCATAAGCTAGATGTTCTCTACCACCGCTCTCTCCGATTTATTACTAACTCCCTTTCCCAAACCCATCACTGTGATCTATATGTCATAGTCGGCTGGCCCTCGCTGACCGTTAGACGGTCAGTCCATGCCAGTATCTGGACTTTAAAACTTCTCCTGAACAAATTACCGCAATACCTAACCTCCTTAGTACACGTATCGTACAGTGTTTACTCCCTCAGGAAGTCTGATTTTCTCCTCCTCGATGTACCTAGGACCCGTACTTCCTTTGGCAAACGCGCTATATCATGTTCATTGCCAACTATTTGGAATCGGTTACAATCATCACTGAAATTACCCAATATTGTCCCTGTTAACCTTTTTAAAAGGCTAGCCATGGCCAAATTAAAAGATACCTGTAACTGTCATTAAACTGAATATTGTTTTTGGGGCATCAATTTATCAATCACACGGTATCTCAGGCTCCATCTCTCCATGTCATTAGCTCTGTCTCTAACCATTAACGGTGTACCAGTTGGAATTCTGTTAGCACATTAGATACAGTTATGTACTTACTATTACTTTCTCCAGGAACTTTAATTTTCTCTGGTGAAATCCTAATGTATGTAATGTATTGTCTTATAATCAGTGTCACTTCCCATCATGTATTTTGTATACCCGAGGAGTTTTTTATGTACTTCATGTAATATAATGTAATTCTTTTAAAGCACTTGTCTGTATGTCTGTCTCAGGACCTCCTTGTGAATGAGCTTGCTCAACTAAGTTTTCCTGCAATAAACTTGAACTTGAACTTGAAATGAAGGGCAAAATAAGGGACACACCCTCAAGCTCAGAACACTGTGTAAACTATTGCTTCTGCTTATACCAAGTTTAATTATGATGCATCTAAGAATATCACGAATTTCTGCTTTAAAGTCTGAATTTACAGCACCTTCCTTTGTGTGTAGTACCTTTTTCATGATGCACAGGTGAGGGACAGAGCAATTTTGAGGGTTAAAATGAGAGATGTCCCTCATAGAGACATTTGTGAAGTATACTGCGACTTTCCTCTCACCAGCTTTCATGAAGGTGATGGCTGGGAGATGGCGTGTCGCATGGCAGGTAAGAAGTGCTTTTCACTCAGCCCACGAGCTGCCCAATGCACAGTGTATCTGGCCTCATTAATTTGACTAGCAGTCAGAACCCCCAAGTTGTTTACTGCATACTGCAGCCACATTTCCACTCACTGAACACAGGTGTAACAGCTAAGTGCTGACAGAGGTTGTTCAGTCACCATCCCCATAAACCAGCCGAGTCAGACTTCAACATGGACCAGCTGAGGACTACACAGTTAGTCTAGTTGTAGCAGTCACTCAGTTAATATACAAATTCTTTTAATTCAAAAGTTTATGTAATGACAAAACCATGCAGTTCTGAAGTCTGATTTCATTTTTTTTTCCATTTCACATCTAATACAGCTAGCTGACACATACGGCCGAGTTCAGAAAAAGAACTAGTGTATTAAAAATGGAGAATTCAATCTGGCATGGTGTGATGAATCAATCACACTGTGCTAAACTGAGTTCTCCATTTTTAATATACTAGTTCTTTTGGCATGGAGACACAAAAAGAGAGGGCTTTTTGAAGAATCCTTGATTACTAGGTGGTTGGGTTACTGGTAGCTGGGGGCCGGGTGCAAGATAAATCCTAGCTAAGATACTGTGATAGGACTGTAACCCGGGTACCATGTACCAGCGGGCTACTATACCTGCCTGGGTGGCCACAAACCAGGTTGAGGGGCCTGGGCTCTTGTTCTGGCTACGGTAATGGGGGTCTTTAGCGTGGTGCCTCCACCCAAAGTAAAATATTTAGTGGGCCAGATATTTAGCAATACAACTCCCTGGGATGCTGTACCTACCACCTCCCCTCACAGTCACCCCACAGATGGGTTCTATAAACCAAAACCATATTTCAATATTCTTGCAATTATGGACTTAAACTAATAATATGCTCACTAATAATATGCTCATGAGACATCTGTAAAAAGGCTAACCAACAATTTATTTACAAGGGGCAGCACTAGGAAAAGGGAAATGGATGTAGAGGTTAAGCAACATTTCAGCAGGGGCATCTGGTAACTGGTAAACATCAATCACTGTAATCCCAGCAAATGCATTTAGGACAAACTTTGTCCCACTTCTTCTAACATACTACCCCCCCCTCCAACTGGTACCAGTCTAACCCCAGTGTCCACTTCAGGAATTCCCACAGTCTATCTGGGTACTCAGTCTGAAGCAGTTGCAAGCCGGCTGTGTTGAAGCTGGTTGGCCATCGTCGGTGCAGTTAAAACAAATTAAATTCAAACCCTTTGGTTAGTGGCAATTGCGGATTATTGAAACTTGAACTTTCAGCTGGGCAGCTAAACTCAGAATTTTAGTAGCTACTATTTGCTTTTGAAACTTGGCAACCATTGATGGCAGCTAATTACAGTTCCCCAGATGCAGGGCAAGCCCTGAATTACTCAAAGTTTTGCAGGACAGTCTCTTGACTTGTGCAGCTGCTTGTTTTCAGATCGCAGTTCTGGAGTATTTGCATCAGAAGAACTTTGGTGGCGCAGACTGCTTAGATGAGCAGCAGGCATAGCGCAGCTTGGCGCCTCCTCTCTGCACCTCTTGCAGCTTGGGCCTTCTCAGCAGCAGTCTCCTGCAGCTTGGTCAGGCTGTACACCTCTCAGCTTCTCTGGCAGCTTGTCATCTTCTTTCTGGTGGCATCACAAGTCTGGATAGACCAGTACTGAGGACCAGGGCTAGGACGCCTCAACCCCCACATCTAGGCATGAACCCTCGGGGGAGACGCAATGCTAATGCCTAGCAGGGTCACTGCCAGGCCGATTCCCCATACTGACCTCGGGTAACAGTCACTCTCTTTCTGGTACTCAGGAACATACGGCTGTAAATGACTTCATCCACACTGCCAGTTAGCAGCCGTGGTTCTTTCTTGACTGACACACAGTCTTTGGGCTTCCCATCGGATTTTACAGGAAACAGTCTCTCAGACTCAGACATTTCAGGTTCAGACATGAGACAGAAGATGAGGGCACATCCTCTATTTTCCAAGACTCAGACTTGAACAAAAGAATTACATCTTTGCACCATGCAGGTGCAGACCTAAACTGAGGAATGAATCGTCTCACTTCACTTTCCATCGACAGAAACACGACAGGCAATTTCTCTTGGCTGACAGGGCTCCTCGAGCCCCCAAGCAGAACATCACGCAGTTTTTCCTTGGCTAGACTGGCCATGCAGGCACCCAAGTAGCCTCCATACTCCTCTCAGACATCACAGGCGAGTCTCCTCTCCTCGGGAAACTCCTAGACACTTTCCTTGGCTCTGGGCAGCAAGCACCTTCATTCTGTTGACACACCCCTTCCATCGCTTGAAAGGCAACACAAAACAACGTAAAGCACCTCCTCAGCTAGTCACTGTGCAAGCCCCCAGGCAGGCCTTTTCTTCCTCAAAGATCGCGGCAGGGATTCCTGTCTCTTGGGAATCTCCCGAACAACTGTAGTGCCTCTAAGCAGCAGGTCGACATTCTCATTCTAAAGCAGGGCCTGCCAGATGCTGGTAGGCAAAACAGGGCCCCAGGACTGGTGGCTGTACAAGCCCCCAGGCAGGTCTTCTTCACTCTCTGAAGCAACATCATGAAGCAAGGGGCCAGAGGCCCCCCCTCCCTCAGGAGGGGCGCCAGCCAAACTGAAACTCTACTCAGTCTGCCCCAGGGATTTCAGGAGCTCAGGGACACTCCTGATCGGTTGATGCACTTATCCACTTGAAAAATTAATATTCATTTGCCTCACTAAATGCCCCATTAGTTCTCTGCTTTAGCACCAAGACATTGTCCTTGCCTTTTCCCATAAATCCTGCTACCTAGTCCTCCAGTGCTCTTTCTGATTGGCCAGAACAGGCAGTCCGTCAGAAAATTAATATTCATAAGACTCCTTTGATGCCTGATTAGTTCCTAGTTTGGGTCCAAAACATTGTCCTTGCCTTCTCCCATAACTGCCTCTATCAAAGTCCTCTAGGGTTCGTGGCTCTCTGACTGGCTGGCTGCTGGCAGGATCATGGGAAGCACACATGACTGCTAGAGTACAGTCCATTCAATGTCCCAGCATTAAAGTTCATGTTTCAACCAAACTATAATATTTTAACACTTTACTTCCACAGTGTCTGATAGTGGCCTTTATGCCCTGTAACACAATTGCAGAGTTAACAGCAAACAGGGTTCATCATGCCTGTCACTGGCGCCGTTACGCTCTCCCCCCAGGCAGCAGCAAAGCTCATTAATCCCTTTAATTGTCCCCCTCTGCCCGCCGTCGTCTATATCTGCTGTCGGGCACTGGGGATTTTGGGCAGAAGGTGTAGGGAAGGGGGTCCTGGACCTTGGGGGGAGAGGTCCGAAGCAGCCGGATTGGGGTTATGGGGCGAAGAAGCCCTGGGGCAAAACGGAGGCTGAAGAGGGGTTCTACCTGCCTGGTCCCCATACCAAAGGGCTCCACCTTGAGTGGGCAAGTTCCTCGGTCAGCCTTGGAATCTCATCCAACTCGGGCGGTGTTATGTGACGCTAGGTCAGTCAAGAACAAGCCGGCAATAATTGCTGATCTTGTTAGGTCATCTGACCTGGCACGCATCACCAAGACTTGGCTGCACGTTAATGCTGGCCCAATTCTTGAGGCAGCGGTTCCGGCCAGGTTCTCAGTGATACACTGCCCGAGGTTGGATCATAGGGGCAGGGGTGTTGCCATTTGTTTTAGATTGGAGCTGGACTTGGTAGATGTACCAGTGGGGGAGACCCGATCCTTTAAGTGTATCTTGGGCGCAGGTGTGGGGTGCAAAATTCTTCTCATCTACCATTCACCCAAGGATGGGAAGCAATTTTGGCACGAAGTCACAGACTTCGCTGTTGATACAGTGTTGGGGTCCCCCAGAGCGATGGTGCTGGGCGACTTCAATGCCTGGATCGACGACAAACTGTCGCACTTTGGACAGGACTTCCTCCAGCTGATGAATTTGCTGGGCTTCGCACAGGTTGTTACCGCTGTGACCCACAATTCAGGTCACTCATTGGATCTGGTCTTCCTACTGGGTTTGGAGCGTGCCGATCCGGTGGTGGAACCAGTTGGATGGTCTGACCATTGGACTATTAGGTTCAACTTCCAGGCACCCCCTTATAGGCCTGCCCCTTTGGAGATGGTCTGGTACCGCCCTTTAAGGGGTGTGACCCCAGATGGCCTTACAGTGGTACTGGTCCTATCAGGATTTCCGAGTGCAAGCATGGGTCCAGAGAGCCTATTACTGGCCTATAACAGGGCCATGGTGGCAGATCTGGACTCTATTGCTCCTGTCCAGGTTCACCCCCTCTCCCTTCGTCCCTAGTCCCCATGGTTTGATGGGACCGTGAGGGAGATGAGGAGAGCAGGGCAAAGGCTGGAGCGTCGCTGGAGGAAATCCAGCCTTGATGCCAACAAGCTTAGATTGATGGTGCATTATGCAGACTATCAATCAGTGATCTCCCGTGGGAAGGCAGAGTTCCTGTCCGGGGAGATTACTGCTGCACGGAACTGACCAGCTCAGCATTTCCATACTGTGGACAGACTGTGCAATCCAGCCTGTCTGCAGTCGTGGAGAGCCTTGTCACAAGAGAAGTGAGATGAGTTTGCTAGCTTCTTTGCAGATAAGATTGCCGACATCAGGTCAGAGATCTGTTCAGCCTGCTCCAATGGGTGTGGCGGTTATCGGTGGGAGATCACAGCACCTCAGTCTGGTTGGTCAGCGTTCGACCAGGTGGCAATCCAAGATGTCATGTGGATCATCCACAGTATGCAGCCAACCTACTGTAGCTTGGACCTGGGCCCAACCCGCCTTCTTGTAGGGTGTGTTGAGGTCAGCGGCCCAGTCCCGGCTGAGATCATCCAGTGCTCATTAGAGACGGGGAGTTTCCAGATTCCTTGAAGGAGGCGGTGGTGACACCCCTCCTTAAGAAATCTTCTTTCGACCCGGACTGTCTCACCATCTACAGGCCCATCTCTAACCTTCCCTTTGTGGGTAAGGTTATTGAGAAGGTGGTCGCGTTGCAACTGGACAACCGTCTTGCCATCCATGACATCTATGATTCCTTCCAGTCAAGATTTAGGAAAAAGCATAGTACTGAACCCTCCCTTGTTTGGGTGCTCAATGACCTCCTTATAGCAAGAGATTGGAGGATCCGTACCATCCTGGTACTCCTTGATCTCTCTGCGACATTTGACACCATGGCCCATGGGGCAATGTTACAGCAACTGTGGTTGATCTATGGTCTGTCAGGGACAGTCCTCAGATGGTTCCACTCTTTCCTCACTGACAGGTCTCAGAGGGTAGTGTCTGGGATTTAGTCCTCAGATGCATTCTCCCCACCATATGGGGTCCCGCAGGGCTCTGTGCTGTCACCCATGTTGTTCACAGTGCACATGTTGCCGCTGGAGAACACTGTAAGGTGGTATGGTGTGAGTTTTCACTGCTATGCAGATGATACTCAGCTGTACATGTTCTTTGCACCTGATCAGGATGTAGCAGTCTCGGTATTTAACAACTGCTTGTCCAAGATCCAGGACTGGATGAGTGCAACTGGTTAAAGCTAAATCCAGACAAAACTGAGGTTCTGGTTGCAGACCTGGGTCGTCAGGTACAAGGGTCTTCAGCCGGGCAGGCTTCTGGTCTTGTACTCAGGACTGCCAGCTGAGGACCTCAGAACAGGTATGGAGTATATGCGTTATTTTTGATGAGGGGTTGACCGTGAAGTCTCAGGTGTCCTCCGTCCTCAAGACCTCATTTTACCATGTGAGGAATACCACCCGGATTAAGCACCTGGTTCCGCCTGATGACCTCCTGACTTTGGCCCATGCCTTTGTAACCTCCCGTCTGGATTACTGTAATGCCCTGTACCTAGGGCTACTGGGAGTATATATCTGCCATTTGCAGCTGGTGCAGAATGCAGCAGTAGGTTACTAACTGGGCTTCCTCGAACTAGTCCTATTACACCTGTGCTGAGCAAGCTGCATTGGCTGCCCGTTCAATGGCAGATTACCTTCAAGGTCAGTTTGCTGACCTATAAAGCCCTACATGGACAGGGAGCGGGTTACTTGCAAGAGCTTCTTCACCCCTACTGCCCCTCCCGACCACTCCGCTCCACCGACGAGAGATTGCTGGAAATTCCCAGGGTTTGGTTACAGACATCTGGGGCCCTTGTGCTTTCATTTACAGCCCCCACTCTATGGAATTCTCTACCTCATCGGGTTCGTGCGTACCAGAATGTGGGGAGATTTAAATCTGCTTTGAAAACATATTTATTTAATCTAGCTTTCTCCATCAACTGATTGGTCCTGATTCTGCTGTTATTACTGAATTTTTAACTCATTTGGTTTTAAGGCTTTATTTGTAATTATTATTAAAACGTTTTGGTTTTATGAATTGTGCTCTACAAATAAAGATTATTATTATTATGAATATTCATGAAGCACCTAGGCTGCTTGCTTAAAGTTACGTGTACCTTGTAAAAGTGCTTACATTTTATTCCCCCAAAAAAGCCTCTTGCACCCCTAATGGGTATTTCTGGAGTCCCAGAGGTCGATGCACACTACTGGGATCAGAAAGGAGCCGTCAAAGCAGCTTTCACTATGAGCACTGTAGCGCTACTGTACAGACGAGCTGGCAGCCACCAGCTCGCACATTCAAGCAGTCTTACTGCTTGAAACAGCTGCACACTGTCTTGTGCAGCATTTGCAGAACCACTAAGCGGGTGGCTTACTTATACACACTCCTCCGGTTCCCCACACAGATTCTGGCACATGGGGTTGGCAGGAGCACAAAGGGGCAAGAAATGGGACTCGAACTGGTGGGAATAAGCAGGACTAAACGGCACTGTGAGGAGAATGGCAAGGTAAGCCCCCACCCATCGGGAGTTACAAGAGTAACAGTATCTTAGCTAGGATTTATCATGAACCGTCCCCACCCCCCCAGCTACTAGGTGTCTGGACCCTGCCCCCAGCCTTATTTTACACTGCAGGAACTAACTGAAAAGGCTCTACCTACTCCACTCCTCTGCTCCTTCTCTCTCACTCACTCTTTTTTTCCTGACTCTCTCCACAGCCTGCCATCAGCCCTCAGATGGCCCGATGACTTGCCTGGCCAAGCTAATCCTCCCGGTCCCGACGGCAATACAACAGGCAAATCGGCCCAACAACAGATGACTCATTCAACTAGCCCTGAGGAAGTACTGCCTATAGCACATATCTGGCAGAGCAGGAAACTCTAATCCAGTTGGAATCAGGCATGCACACACAGCACAGAAACTATCTGTCTGTGCATGCATGCAGGCTAGTTGTGCAACCATTACACCCCAAAGGCTGTAAGTTAGCTGAGCCAGATGGAAAGGTAATCACACATCCCCACCAGCACCACACCAGACCCGATAGATAGATAGATAGATAGATAGATAGATAGATAGATAGATAGATAGACAGACAGACAGACAGCAGGGATTTATTTAACTCTAAAAATTGATTAGCGTTTTGCTCATAAAAGCGCTAAATCTTTGTGAAAATGCATAGCTCTTGCCTCACTGTGTTTAACAACCACAGCACTTCTAGAAAATCTATATAAATTATTTCTGTACAGTTAGTATAGTCCCAAGAAAAAACTGCTAATCAATTATTTAAAACCCTGGACAGAGAGATAAAAGGCACATTTATTCAAGGTGTAATATTTATTTGGGGGGCATATGCCCACCCCAGGTCCTATGGGCATGATGCCACTGACTGAGACACTCATTCTTTTGTCCAGAAAATCTCTGAAAGATACTACCATAGAAAGTGGGTAGGGCTAGTCCCATGTTGACATCTGGTTTTGTTGCCTGACCCACTTTTAATCTGCCTGCATCCTCACCATCTGCGGTAGATCTCAACTTGTGGGGCTTCACCATTTCCCTTCTCTTTGTCTCAGTCTAGCTTACTTTGGTCCGACTGAAACTGGGTATAAAACAAATGATTATTTATGGTTATCTGACCCCAGAGCTCTCGGCTAACCCAGCTTACTTATACATGTCTGCGGAAGTACAAGTAGGGATCTCAAAACACTAGTGACTTTTTTTATTTGACACATTTTCATTTTTAAAACCCCAAAGCATCACCTTTGTGATAGGATCTACAGAACATAAGTCTGAAGTTTCAAATCTTTACAGTCCCTCCCCCACCAAAAAACAATCTTAAAAATATAATTTTAAATGTTAGTGACACCTTTTTATTTTGTGGTCAATGTTTACTTAATTTGCAGAGGGTTTAGATCCTGCCACAAAGAGTATGCATGCAAATTATCAGGTCCCTAGGTTAAATGGCAACTTATTTATAAAGCAGCCAAAAATTGTGATTTAACACAGACGCGCCTACTAAACTCAATAGTGGTACTCACTATCGTGCAAATTTTTTTACTGCTTTAACTGCGAAAAAACTATGTTTAGGCATTGGTTGGAGTTGAAGCACAAATCCACAAACGTCAGGAAACACAAAGTTACTGTAAAACAATTACCAGAATCTTTGTGACTGTGTGGTGCGGCAGCGTTGGTGTTACCTTAACTTCAGCACTGTCTTGCAAGTCAAGAAAATGTACTCGCACACCAGTGCTATGATAGAGGGTGTCAAAGTTATGGTAACATCAACACTGCTTCAAGCAATCATTAAAACCCATAGGAACCCCCTAACACACAATTATGAGGTTCATAGGGACTTCTCATACTAATGTCGTATTTCCCTACTTTTACGTATTTGTGCTTCAATCCTCGTACTTAAACATAACTTTTTGCAATTAATTTCCATCCTTTTCCAAAAAGACATTTAATAAAAACTGCATAGCCATTTGTATTAACAATGCTGGCCTTCATATCATCCTAAGCAAAGCTGTCCCAGGTGTCCAGTAGTACCCCCCTCACTTCACACTGTGACAAGCAGTCCCTGACGTCCAGTGGCATCCAGTCCCACATCATCCTATACTGAGCAGTTCCTGTCATCCTATGGCACCTATTCATTCTGCTTCAGCATCATTTATTTATTTATTTCATCTCGGATTACAAGTACCTTTAAGCTAAACATAGCTCATTTACAAAGGTTCCACGTCAGGGGGACTGGGGTATCAAAACAGATGAAGGGAAGCTAAATAAGTGAATATACAAGCAAAATTGGCAATATCAAGACATCATAGTAAACAGCAAAATAGAAAGGTGAGAAATATTGGGATTCTAACAAACACTGGCAATACAGCATACAACATAGACAAGGCAGTATAATGAAAGGAGATACCAATTGAATATATTATAAACCTTGGGCTAATTTTAAGCAGGTCAGTATAAAAATAGTTGTGACAGAGAGGAGAGAGAACGCGCAAGAGAAAGAGAGGAAGAGGAAGAGGGAGAGGAAGAGAGAGAAGGAGAGTAAGAGAGGGGGAGAGGGAGATAGAGTAAGATACCATGCCCTAGGTTTAGTTACTTTAGTGCCCTAGGGGTTAGGAGTGGAAGCATGGTTTAAGGCCCTGGGTAGGAAGGTAGCTGCCAATGGCTTTGTCAGAGTAGACTTTAGACCAGATTGTTTTAATGGGATTTGAGGAGAAGTGTGGCTCGGCTGGAAGGGGGAGGGAAAGCAGGCAGTACCCTAGAATATTAGGGGGTACAGTCACAGTGGCTTTCAGTTGCAAGATGCTGCCAAAGTAGCTGCTTGTAGCATCCCATCTTCGTTAGGTTAGTTAATTCAGTGCGTAATCTGCTGTACCAGAGCGGTGCCCAGTACAGAAAGGTCCGTTGACATTGGGAAGTCTGGCATCTGGGAACTAGAAGATGTTCAGTAGTAAACAAGCGGGTGTGTTGGGTCTTGGTGGATTTGTTCAGGAGGCTATCTACTCCCGTGGGAGGAGCCCAAGGAGAGCTTTTTTAGTAAGCAAGCACGTTTGGTATTTAGTCCTGCCAGCGAGTTGGAGCCACCCGGATTGTAAGTAAAGCTCACACGTGTTGGTAAATCGAGGGACACCCGTGTAGAGTCTGCATACCTTGTTCAGGGTGACCATTAACCTTCCGAGTGATGTCGTGGAAGCACATCCATAAATGACCAAGCCATAATCAATGACTGATAGGACTGAGCAGTGGATTGCAAGCTTGAGGGCTTCCAGAGTCAGACACCGTCTGTGTCTATAGAGGAGCCCTATCCTAACACTGACTGTCCTGACAACATTCTCAATGTGGGTTACATAGGTGAGATGACTGTTCAGGGTAACACCTAGGTACCTGAAGTGCTGGATCTGTTCGAGGGGGGGCTCCTAGGCTATGCCTGATAATAACAGGGTGAGACTTGTACTTGTTGCGGAAGGACGAGAACAGCAACACTTTAGTTTCTTATGGTTTAGTACTAGTTTGTGCGTACTAAACCATTGCTCAGCTTGTTTGAAGCCCAGCTGGAGCTCACATTCAAGAAGGCTGGGGTCAGTGTGGGAGGTATAGATGACCGCGTCATCAGCATAAAGGAAGGACCGTTGGTGACATGCTGACGGCAAGTTGTTCAGAAAGATAGTGAAAAGGGGCGGACCCAGTATTGAGCCTTGTGGTACCCCCTACCTGACAACCAGTTGACTGGAAGCAACATTCGCTACTTTTACCCATTGGGTCTGATCACCAAGACAGCTTCTGAACCAATTCAGTGTTTCGCATGAGAGTCCAATCTTAGTTAACTCACTAAGGAGGAGTGGGTGGTTAACTGTGTCCAATGCCTTCGTTAAGTCTATGAAGGCTGCTCCTACAATCTTACCTTGGTCAAAAGATTGATGAATGTAGCTGGTGAATTCGAGGAGCGCAGTAGAGGTGCTGTGCCCTTTTCGGAAACCGTGCTGTTGCAGGCATTGGATGGAGTAGTTTTCGAGATATTCCACCAGTTGATTAGCAACAATACCTTCCAATACTTTTGATATGGAAGGGAGGATTGATGTAGGCCTGTAGTTGTTTTGCAAGGCCCAATCACCAGATTTATGTACTGGGGTCACAAGGGCCATTTTCCATACCTGCAGGAATTGAGACAGGGTTAAGGAGAGGATAAGGATCTTTGTGAGGGGTAGTAGTACTTCCTCCAAGGTAAGATCAATAAGCTTGAGGTCCAATGAGTCACCACTATACCTAGACTTTCCCAGAACTTTAGTCTGGAGTTTTCGAACCTGGGTAGTAGAGACCCTCTTAAAGTAGAAAGGGGGATGTCCAGCAGCCTTGTCTGCATTTTGATTTGCTGAGGTATCATCAAAGAAGTCATGTGGGAGAACACTGCTCAAGTTAGAGAAGGCATCATTAAAGGCATTTGCAATTTTAAGGGGTTCCAAGGTTGGCGTGCCGTCCAGGTTTAGTACTGAAGGTGACACTTTCTGTTCTTTGCCAATGATATCACTGATGTTTGACCAGAATTTTCTGCTATCCCTCCACGAGCCGGTAAGCAGCACTCTATGGTGCTTATTCTTGGCCTGCCGGATAGCCATCTTGCAGGCATTCCTTGCAGCTTTATATGCTTGCAGGTCCTGTAGTTTACCAGAGGCTTTGGCTCGGTACCATAAGTGGTCCCTCTGTTTTATACCAGCAATGATGTCAGGAGTGATCCAGGGATGAGCTAGCCACAGATTTTCATCTTTTTAAAAGGAGCATGCGAGTCACAGGCAGCACTGAAGACCTTAATAAAGTGTTCAATGGCCGCATTTATGTCATCAGTGAAGTCCAGTAGAGACCAGTCCTGGTCACGAAGCTGTTTTTTTAAGAGATCAAGGTGGCCATTTTTTAGCACTCTTCCGTAGATAATCCTGGGTGGTGGAGTATGAAATTTGTTGGACCAGCAGCAGGAGATAGGGGAGTGGTCACTGAGGGAGTCAGGGTGGATGACTATGTTATTTATGCAATCTGGATGATTGGAGATTATCCAGTCCAGTGTGGTGCTTGTTCCAGTCTTGTAGTTTATTCTGGTTGGGGAGCTGACAAGCTGAGAGAGGTGAAGGGCAGATAAGGCATCCTTTATAGGGCCAATGTTTGGAGACAGCCAGTTTGTACTGAAGTCTCCCAAGAGAATTGTTTCAATGATGCGATTTTAAGCACGGATATAGTCCAGGATATTATTTAAGCCTGAGGTGGGGTCTTTAGGAGGTATGCAGACTGAGCAGACCATCAGGGTTTTACAATGTGCCCCCAGGAGCACTTTAATTGCCAGGATCTGTGAGGGGGCACCCAAGGTCTATAACAGGCAATGCCAAACCCTTAAGGGAGTTTTTTAGATAGATGGCATGGCCCCACCACGCTTGGAGGACCTATCCAGCCTGAACAAAGTACAGCCAGGAAGTGCTACTGCAGAGTCAGGTATTTTATGGGATAGCCAGGTTTCAACAATGGAAAGTATGTCAGGATCATGCAGTGCAACCCAGACTTTCAGGGTATCAATTTTGCTCAGAAGACTACAAATGTCGATTGAAGCTAGTGTTACTATACTCTGTTTAAGCGGAGTGCCCCTTGGGGTCTGGCCATGAGGCCCAGGGTTAGGGTGAATGTTACCCGCAAGTAGAAGCAACAGGCAGGTGAGTCTGAGGAGGTATTCTCTGAGCAGTTTAGATGAGCGTTTAGCAGTCCTTTTAGTGCCGTGGCTCCTTTTTCTGACCCTTTTGTCAGTCAAAGTGAGAAGTAGTAAGGAATCAGAGGGTGCAGTGGTACAAGGAGGCACATGAATCATAAACAAGCCATGGTGTCCACTGGCCACCCCTCCATCATCCAGTGGCACTCCCCTGCCTCAACCTTCCCCAATTTAAGCAGCACCTGGCATCAAGTGCCACGTCTTCCCTCCTTCCCTCTGCCTCATAACAAATAAATTCCTAGAGTCCAGTAGCACACCCTCACCCTGCCTAATTCAAGCAGTCCCTGGTATCCACTGGAACCCTCCTCCCTCGCTTAATCCTATAACGTCCACTGGCACACCCACCTCACCCTGCCCCAAGACAACTGTCCCTGGTGTTCAATTGCATCCTCCCCATTCTGCCCAAATCCAAGCAGTACCTGCCACTACCTTCCTCTCCTTGCTCAAATCCATGTATTCCCTGACATACAATGCTCCCTCCCACGATGCCAATAAGCAACAACCCAGATGGTGACCGAATGCAGCAGTCAGTTTTGGGGAATAGGTCTTGAGTGGCACTGTGAATGGGCAGCCAATGCCAATTTCAAGAAGTTGGGAGGAAGGGTTAATGGTAGAGGCAATAAACATGTATATTTTTTAAATGTTACTACTTCCTGACACCCAGAATTGGCTCCTGGTGTCAGATCAGGGAATGTGTTGGGGAATGGAGGCAGCTGCTAACCACCAGGGAAGGGCTCTCAGTAGCTGGGGTTTCAAGGGGACACCACAGAGCCTCCAGGGATGGGATTCCACTGGCCATATTTATTCACTGGCAATGTCTACGAACGCTGGGGATGGACTCGCAGATTCAGAAAACAACAAAACGAAGCTTGGAAATGTGACCACAATACAGTTGCAATGGTGGCCACGTGCCCATGTAATATAACAGGCACGTGAAAACACCTTAACAAATCCCACTAAACCCTACTGCACATGCACGGCCAGCATTTCTAAAATCATTAAAACCTCCTTGTTTTTAAAATATTTGCTTCTGAAAACACAAAAGCACCACCTTTGTGATAGGATCACACAAACCTGAATATTTCAGGCTTAAAAGTATCACTGTTTTTCCCCCTCAAAAATGCATCTTACTAGCCAACCTGTTGGCACAGCAGTAGCATTACCACATGCAATGCCAGTTACTCGTGTTCAGGAACTAGCCAGGATCATCAGGGACCAACCGAGAGAGAAGAACTGAGTGTCCCATAGGATGCTAACCTCCTCCAGGGAAGGAGGGTAGTGTGCTAGCCACCTGGATGACCACAGGTGGTGATTCCAGCTGGAACCGCTTGGGTGGGTTGGACACCTCCTGATGGCAGGGTGCTACAGGGATGAACTACCGTTCAATGATGCCAGTGCTCAGGTGGCAAGTACTGTGGTGGTGGAGATATGGCAGGATGCAGAGGGCATGGTGCAGACTTGTTTGCAAATCAAACGCTAGTGCCATAAGTAATATACTGTAGTGTTTTTAGGCTCAGTTAGAAGGAGGTTTTGGATGTCGATTGCTTGACACTGAGTGGGAGGTTGTTCCAGATGTTAGGTGCTTGGGCAATGAATGCTTGCTCTCCTGCTTTAAATTTTGGTTACAGAGCTTGAGGAGGAATTCTTTGGAGGATCGCACATTGCAAGAAGGTAAATATGACTGCAGCAGGCTGAATAGGGAGCTGAATAAACCAATTCTTAGAGTATTAAAGGTTATAACTTACCAGTTACGAGTCTGGAGTTTAGAGAGGTAATACCAAGAGCAGGATATAGACCATAGTGATGTGTGAGTTTTGGCACATTTAAGACAAAGCGATATGCTTAGGTGTAGCACACCCACAACTTGTGCTCTCCCACAGCGGTGAGGAGGGAGCAGACAATAGTGCAGAGAGGACTCCTAATGTCTAGGGGTATAGATGGTACCGCCTCACCAACAGCCACCTACTTGACAATTGTACATTCGAAACTTGTCACTGAAACCCCACATCAGGAAGTGTAGCTTTATTTACCGCTATAAATGTCCCTGCAGACCAATGCAGTCTGCTCAGCCATCCTGACTGCACTCTGCTAAGGGAAAGGACCACTAACCTCCTCTTCCACTGCTGCAGATCCTCATGCTGCATGATGGAGAAGAAAAAATTACTCACCTGTAGTAATCTTGTTTCTTCCCAGGCATCCACTAATACTATTACTCTTTGCAGTTCTCTTTGAAGTCAGGACTGCTCCAGAGAGAATAGAATGATATGCTAATCATGGAATGTTTAGCTAATGCATCTGTTTTAAACAGCCTTGTGCCAACTGCCTACATTCTACCTCAGATTTCTTAGAAGCCTGCAAAGAGGCCATAACAACATGTGAATTATAATTAAATAACCATAAAAGAATTTTAAATGCCCAACAGGGCCATTTCAAACGAGTAGCCAAGGGCTAACTGAAACAAATGTCCCTTTTCTAAAGTCAGATATGCTCTAAGGAAATAACCTACAAGCTATAGGTATTACCAGAATGTGCCAGCAGGTGGCATACACTCCAACTGTGTATCTCATCAATTGTGGAGAGTATTTTTCTAGTTATCGATTTTGAAGGGGAGGATAAGGGAGGGGAGTAATAATATTAATGGATGCCTGGGAAGAAACAAGATTACTACAGGTGAGTAATTTTTTTTCTTCTAACCCCAGGAATCCACTAATATTATTACACTTTGCAGACTATGTAGCAGTACCACTAGGAGGTGGGCAGAATCTATTTAGGAAAACGACTCTGCAAAACAGCTTTGCCAAAACTGGTATCACTACTAGACTGGGTATCCAGACTATAGTGTTTAGTAAAGGTGTGGCTGACCTCCAGATAGCTGCTTTACATATTTCCAATAGAGGTACCTCTTGGGCAGCTGCAATAGTGGCAGCTGTGTCCCTTGTAGAGTGGGCTCTAAGACAAGAAGGAGGAACCTTGCCTGCTTTTGAGTAACAAAACTGAATTCATTGGACTATCCATCAAGATAAAGTCCTTTCCGAAGCAGGAGTACCTTTACCTACTTTCCCATATGCGAGGAACAGCTGTTGTCTGTCCTACCTATGGTCTACGGCATGAGTCATATAGTTCTCAGTGCTCTTTTGACATCCAGGCTGTGCAGTCTCCGCTCGCCTGAGCTGGAGTGCTCAGTAAAGAAACTGGCAATGTTATTGACTAGTTCAAGTGGAAGTCAGGGACCACCTTGGCAAGGAACTTCTTATTAGTTCCCAACACTACCTTATTCCTGTGAAAAGAAACGTAGTCCTTTTCCACACAAATGACCTGTAGCTCACTAATCCTCCTGGCAGAAGTGATTGCTACCAGAAAAAAAAGACTACCTTCCAGGTAACAAATTTAAGCTCTGTAGATGCTATAGGCTCAAAGGGTGGAAGCATAAGCTGGGCAATACAAACATTAAGATCCCATGGTGGCACTGGTTCCTTGTGAGGGGAAAACAAGTGAGACAGCCCCTTAAAGAACCTCGAGTATGGGATTCAATGCCATTGAGGTATCCTTTTAGGTGAGAGATACGCTGAAACTGAAGCCAGGCGCACTTTCAGAGTCTCGTACTGCAGCGCCAAGAAACATAGAAACATAGACTTTGATGGCAGATAAGGACCACTTGGCCCACCCAGTCTGCCCATTTCCCTACCTACTGGATAAGCTGCAGATTCTAGTTAACCAACAGCCTACTTCCTGCAACCCCCCCACTATAATTGCCTTGTGTCTGTGCCATGCATGTTTGAATTCCCCCACTGTTTTAGACCCAACAACCTCCTCAGGAAGGCTGTTCCATGTATCCACCACTCTCTCCGTGAAAAAAAATTTCCTCACATTACCCCTGAGCCGTCCCCCCTCTATCTTTAAATTGTGCCCCCTTGTTCTTACACATCTCTTTTTCTGAAAGATGCTACCCTCCTGGACTTTGTTGATTCCCTTGAGGTACTTGAACGTTTCTATCATGCCCCCCGTCCCTCCTTTCATCAAGAGTATACAGATTAAGCTCACTCAGTCTCTCTTCATATGGTTTCTGCTGCAGACCCTGCACCATTTTAGTTGCCCTCCTCTGGACTGCTTCCATCCTGTCTATGTCCTTGCGTAGATGAGGTCTCCAAAACTGCACACAGTACTCCAGATGGGGTCTTACCAACTGTCTGTATAGAGGGATAACCACTTCCCTTTTTCTACTTGTGATGCCCCTTCCTATGCATCCCAGTTTCCCCCTGGCTCTCCTTACCGACTTTTCACATTGCTTACCCACCTTTAGGTCATCTGATATGATTACCCCCAGGTCCCTTTCCATTTTTGTTGCTGTTAGTACCTCCCCTGCTATTGTGTACTCTTCTCCTGGGTTCTTGTTTCCCAGGTGCATTACTTTGCACTTCTTTGCATTGAATCTAAGTTGCCATATGTCTGACCATTCCTCCAACCTTGCCAAGTCCCTTCTCATCATTTCTACCCCCTCTTGTGTATCAACTCTGTTACAGATCTTTGTGTCATCTGCAAAGAGGCATACCTTTCCCTCCAGACCCTCTGCAATGTCACCTATGAAGATGTTAAACAGGACTGGACCCAGTACTGAGCCCTGAGGTACTCCACTAGTAACCCCCCTTTCTTCGGAATGTGTTCCATTCACTGGTACAAGTCAGATCAGACAATACCACAACAATGTACTACATCAACACAGGAGTGCAAATGAGACAAATAATCCAGAAGGGCTGGGATCCCGGCCTGGGCTGGGGCTACACCCTTATCATTGTACCAGATGGAAAAATCTTTTCCATTTTGAGGCATAGGTTTCCTTAGTGGAAGGTTTCCTGTAACCCCTTAAAGACTTCCAAAACTGCTTCAGAGAATTGGCAGTCTGCATATTCTAAGTCCTCAAAAGCCATGCCTTGAGCTTGAGCGACCTGAGGTTGGGAAACGCTACCCTCCCCTGAAAGGAAGTCAGTAGACTGTACCTCTGAGGAAGGTGAATCAGCTTGCTCACAGGCACTGAAAGCATAGGGAGTACCAAGGCTGCCTTACCCCGTCTGGTGCTACCAGGATCATCAAGCTGGTTATGACCTGGGCTTGATAAGAACCCTGAAAATCAGTGGAATAGGAGGAAAGGAATAAAGGTATCTGCCTGTCCAATCGAGAATCAGGGCATCCATGGTAAGTGTCCCTTTTGCACTGGGGCCCTGCAACAATAGGGAGGCAAGTGGTGATTTTGGTGGGAAGCAAAAAGGTCTATTTCTGGGATCCCCCTCCTCCTGAATAGAACATTCACCACTTGACTGTTCAATGCCCATTCGTGATGGGCCTGAATTATCCTGTTCAAGGCATTTGTCAGGGTGTTGTCCTTGCCAGGCAGATGAAATGCTTATAGAGTGGTGTTTAGGGAGTAAACAAGGCTCCATATCTTCATTACCTCTGTACAAAGAGGAGTGGACCTTGTCCCTCCTTGTTTGTTGATGTAGTACATTGTTGTGGTATTGTCTGATCTGACTTGTACCACCTTTCCCATAAGATGACAAGAGAAAACCTGAAGGGCCAGGTAAACAGCCCTCAGCTCCAGCAGATTTATGTGCAGGAGTGAGTCTGCACTGTCCCAGGAACCATGAATGGTGTGATCCCCTAAGTGGGCACCCCATCCTAACAGGGAAGCTTCAGTTGTGAGAACCCCAGAAGGAGGCTCCTGCAGAAATGGAACCCCTTCCCTTACATTTTCTAGTTCCCTCCACCCTTGGAGGGCCTGTAGCAAGGTTTTTGCTGCTGGTACTGGCTTTGAGAGTGGGTCTCACCTCTGGCACCAGTGTGCTCTGAGGTGGAACTGGATATCTCTCATCTAAAATCTGGCACCTATGGCTGTGCTTGCTGCTGAAGCCATGTGCCTCAATAGCTGAAGGAAATGTTTTGCTGGCTTTGGCCTGCCCAGGGCGAATGAGCCTGCCAAGAGCCGAATAGCTTCTGCCCTCTCTTGAGGGAGGAAAAACTGTTCCAACTACTATATCCAGTTCTGCCCCTATGAACTGGAGAACTTGCACAGGGGTCAACACTGACTTTTTGGTACTGAGAAGGAATCCCAGAGACAGCAGCATATCGCGGGCTACCTGTAGGTGGTCTGACACCTGTTGGTGGGATTTCCCTATGATTAGCCAGTCGTCCAGATAAGGAAAGACTGTAGCATCCATTCTTCTATGGCGTGCCACTATCACTGCTATGCACTTGGTAAAAACCCTTGGTGCAGAGGTGAGACCGAAAGGCAGTGTTGAAAACTGGTAGTGGCCTGAGGGGAGTCTGAATCTGAGATACTTTTGTTGTTAGGAAATATCTGGAATAGAACCCTTGTCTTCTTTGGTTGCAGGGAATAAGCTCAACTGCGTTTGCCCGTAATAAGGCCTGTACCTCCTGATCCAGCAATTCTCTTTCTGAGAACGGAGCTGGTGCAAACTGTTTCAACCTTGGAGGAAGAAGGGACTTGAAACAAAGGGAGAGACCCTGACTCACTATTTCGAGAACCCATTGGTTAAGTTTGATCATTCCTGGAAATAGTGGGCGAATCTGCCCCTACAGGATGGGGAGAAGCAGCCTGAAGGCAAAAAAGGCAGGGGTTCTATATGCTGTGGTTAGTACTGCTGCTGAGTGACAGCCTATACCTGTAAGAAAAGGTCTCCTAAAGGAAGACCTGCCCCTGCCTCCCTTAGAATAAGAAGAAGTCAAAGGAGAGGGTCTGTCTCTAGTCGAGTTACTTTTAAAAGTAACTTTATATTCATCTATTTTTTTATGTAAGCTTCAGTCTGGGCAGCAAAAAGACAGTGGCCCTCAACTGGAAAATCCATTGCCTTAGCTTGTGTGCCCTGGGTGAGGTTGGCAGCCCTCAACCAGGCAAATCTCCTCAGGCCTATTGAACCAGCCATCCATCTTGCAACAGTATAATTAGTGTCAGCTGCCATTTGAAATTGGTATTTGGAGGCCTCCAAACCCAATTTTGCTATATCCAATAGCTCTGACACAGTTAAAGAGCGGTTAGCCTCAGCACTGTTGACAACTGACTGCCACATAGCTTTCTGGCAGAGGGCTGCATAGCCCTGGTAACAAGCTTGCCGGATTGCAAGGGATACCGAAAGGTACCCCTTTTTAGCCATATTGCTGAATTAGGAGCCTTAAGAATTTCTAATGCATCCATTTTTATTTTAATTTATAGATAGGTAAAAAGAGCCTTTTTGAGGGTGTCAGCCTCATAAGCTCCATATATTGTGCCTCCTCTTCATCATGGATCTCTTCAGCTGTTTGCAGATCCAGGGTCTCTACCATTTCCTTCACAAAAGAGAAATGGGAAAGAAATCTTCTGTGGGTCGGGGGGTTGCCAAAATCCTGTTCTGGTGACACCTCAGGTTCAGTTCCCTTCTCTTCCTGGTTATAGCTGTCATCATCATCATCATCATCATCATCATCACCACCATCACCATATGCCAAAGTAGCAGTACGCACCAGAGGGGCAACAACAGCTGCTTTTTCAACAGGAGTAATCACAGGCTGCTGAGGAGGAAATAACCCCTGCAGCACCTGGAGTAAAGCTAAGGCCTGTGTTAGATCAGCAGGAGAGGGAGCTTTAATAGGCACCTAAGGGACCCCTTGAGGCATTTCAGCTGGGATGTCAGAGTGCGCTGTTTTCTTCAGCTTTTTTGGCAGGCATCGGAGAGTCAGCTGGCTGACTGCCTCTCTTGCCAGAGCCCTCACCCATATCAGGAGTGGAATTAGAGGCTCTGGAATGACTTGCCACATTCATGGAGTGGGTGGACTGGTCAGAGCCCAGGGATCCCTCCTCAAGCCAAAGCCCTCACCGTATCAGGGGTGGAATTAGAGGCTGAGGAAGGACTTGCCACATTCATGAAGGGGTGGACTGGTTAGAGCCCAGGGACCCCTCCTCAAGCCAGAGCCCTCACCCATATTAGGGGTGGAATTAGAGGCTCTGGAAGGACTTGCCACATTCATGGAGGGGGTGGACTGGTTACAGCCCAGGGACCTCTCCTCTAGCCAGAGCCCTCACCCGTTTCAGGGGTGGAATCAGAGGCTCTGTAAGGGCTTGCCACATACATGGAGTGGGTGGACTGGTTAGAGCCCAGGGACCCCTCCTCTAGTTTCCTTTTAAACCTCTCCCTGCATTTTTCCCACTGTTTAACCAGGGAAAGACTTACATATATCACAGTCTTCATAAAATTGTTGTTGCCAAAGGCAGATCTAGCAAAGATCATGCTTATCTAGCTTAGCAAACACCTCAGCACACTTCAACAATTCTTAAAACCAGGAGGTCCTGTTAAAAAACTTAAACATTTTAAACAGGGTTTTATTTACTCTACAAATTGATTAGCTTTTTGCTCTTAAAAGTGCTAAAACATTGTGAGAAATGCATAGCACTTGCCTCACTTTGTTAACAAACATAACACTTCTAGAAAACCTATATAAATACTTTGTTTACAGTTAGTACTGCTAATCACTTATATAAAAACACTGCTATGAGGAAAAACAGAACATAACAATAGACACAAGGCAGTAATGAAACATAAGACAAAAATACTTAAGTGTTTTTGGTCTCAAACAGTAATCAGATGATCTTGATTGAGAGAGATCTCTACAGCATCTGATCTTTGCAGCAGAGAGAAGAAATCTAAGGTAGAATGTAGACAGTTGGCACAAGGCTGTTTGAAAATAGATGCATTAGCTAAACATTCCATGATTAGCATATCTTTCTGTTGTCTCTGGGGCAGTCCTGACTTCAAAGAGAACTGCAAAGAGTAATAATATTAGTGGATTCCTGGGGTTAGAAACCCTGGCTTCCTAGCTGCCTGACAAGCACTAGGTGTAGGGTGCTTCTTCAGTTCCCTTTCCATCAATGCAAGCATAGCAGCTCAATTCGGAGCCCCTACTCGAACTCCATAGGAGCTGCACATCCTCTTTGCCGCCATTTTCATCATCACCATTTGGCCCTGGGGTTAAAATGGGGCCCTCTTTTTTAAGTCAAAAAATAGAGGTAAACTGAACCACACATTACATAGGCCTCAAACTTACTTTGAGTTGCAAAATTTAGTTTCACTTTTTGTACTGCAAAGTTTATTTGCATTTACATGGACACTGAGCTTTGCTTTGCTTTCACTTTTGCAGTAAAATGAATTAATCATGGGCATAATACTTTCAGGCCTTAAATTGCTTCAAACACCAACATTTTATTTACAGAAGCAGTGCATACACTTGAGGTAGGAGACACTGTTGCCGCAGCTCTCAAACATATGAATCCAGTTCAAATTATCATCAAATCACATTTATCAATCAGCATTTGGTAATGCCCACTGCTTCTATACTCTATCCCTATTCAAGCACGTCAAGGGTATGAATCTGATTAACAGAATGATGTACTTTAAAGGTAAACAGTCAACACTGAAAGACCCATACCCAAGTATGAAGCTGGTCCCAATCTATCTTTTGTGTGCAGAAACATTTTTTTTTTTACCTGCTGCTTACTGCAGTACATTATTCTACTAACTTCCAAGCTGACATTTGCTGTAACCAGAAGTCCCAGAATCCCCTGCAGTTGACATAAGAGCAGGGCTGCCACAGTGGGATATTCAAAAGCCTGCAGTACATCCTGGGCCCCATGCACAATGCCAATGCACCATGTAAATCGGGCACACTAGCACTGCTATGCATGAATGCCATGCAGTGGGGTCCCATGAATCCTGTGCGGCATTCATGACTGGTGCAGACTGTAGTTACGCACCCAATCCCCCGGCTGCACAGACAGCAATGCGCTGGGGGCAGGGGCATGCCAGCACTATGCACCATGCACTATGGCACGTACTGCTGCTCGTGGGGGTGTGGGGCAGAGCACAGGGTACGCCAGGGAGAACCCTGCCATAAGTTCCCTATGCGCCCCACACACACCGACAGCCACCCGGTCCAGGGGGACAGCCTCCAGCATGTACTTCCGGCCCCCTATGTGCATAGGGCCTATTTTTATGAGCTCTGATCTTTTGTTGGCTGGTCTTGCTGTCCTTCTCAGGCTAAGTGCAGTCAAACAGGACTGCATTTAACCCTGAGAAAATGGAGGGACCTGGCTGCAAACATCTGATCTGAGCTTATAAAAACTCTAACATGCACTGCAGACTATTGAATCTCCAACTGTTGCAGCCCTGCTCTGATGTCAGCTATTCTAGTATTTATGGTTACAGCAAATGTCAGCTTGGAAGTCAACAGACTCAGCCTGATATAATTTACTATACTATAGCACACAGTAAGTAAAAAAACAATGTTTTTGCACACACGGTGCAAACTGGAACTGGGCCCCAAACTTGGGTGTGGGACTCTTAGTGCAGGCTGTTCCCTCTTTAACATCAATACAGTTCAAAACACTCCATCCCCAGCCATTTACTTCAATGTACATCCTCTGTTTAATGTGACTATTAGGAATAATGCAGTTACATTTAGTGCCCCAATAGTAGCACTGTAGTGACTGAGGGATCAGGCTATGTCTGGCCTTGCAGACCAGCAAGCCATACTGCCTGGCGTTTAAGGACCAAGGAGGAATGTAACCTCCTGGATACAAAGTCACCCAGAACACGAGGTACAGGCATCTCTGTGGTCTGCCCCGAACCTCTTAACGTGCATCCACAGGGAATCAGATTCAGTACTACCGGTCACAGAAAACAGTGACTTACCAACCAGAGTCTGTCGCTTGCTCTTGGGGTTTCCAAACCTCAGCAAAAACAGCTCCATTATTCAAGCATATGGGCCTCTTGCTCTAGATCAGATGTCCCATTACCAGCACAGGATCGTCTGCTACATCTTCACCTTACAAGAACACAGGACAGATGGACAGGATGCCATCAGGAGACTGTCCCTAAAGATGAGTCCCCAACAGAAACCAGCTGCCCCCAAACTCGGACCCCCGCCAGGGCCAGAGCCTCTGGTGAACCACGCCAAAGGGGACAAGTGGCACCATCCCTGGGCCTGCAGGCCCCATCCAGCTGGATACAGCTGGAGAAGCGCACTGCTGGGTGCCAAAGTGGATTGTACAATTAGGCTCAAGGCTGGGATGCACAAAAACTCCTTTTCTGGCAGGCCGGAGCCCCCCTACTTACAGCCCTCCTAATGGTGGGAAACACCGCCCGGCAACATTCCAAACCAATGGGTAATTAAGGTGCAGAAACAGACATAAACAGCTAGCACAACAGGTGATATCACATTAACATTTGCAAACATACACAGGGTGCACGTAGCTAATATACATCAAAAAAACATGGACGGATCCACTCTTCAAAATCCATTGCAGAAACATTAGCAGCAGGACTAGCTTGATCCTTTAGGTGCACTTTATTCATCTAGCACCTTACCATTACTGATTACATAACGAAGCACACACTTGTCAAAATACAGAAAATGGCCCTCTAAGCTGTCTGTTCTGACAGCAGGTTACACTCACGTGAGATAAATGAAATTTGACACCCTCATCAGATACTATCAAACATGTCAAACAGCAAGACACTCTATACCTATAAGTACACTCTACAGCACTCTTAATCACTAAAACAGGAAGCACTGAGTCCCAAGCGCTAGCAGTTGCAAAAGGTCACTACAGAACGAGCCAGACAGTAAAAATACATTACTCTCCTGTAACTGTACATCTAGGAGTGGTATACAGTTCACATCCACACATAGGCAGTTCCACTGGAAAGTGCCGATTTGCTGGAACATCTTCAAACTAAGTTCCTCCCACCACCTGGGTGGTATATCTCTTATCTCTGCCCTGTGACGTCAGACCATGCATGATGGAAACAGGAAGCCATGTGTCACTTGCCGGGGGGGGGGGTGGATCTGAACTATATACCACTCCTAGAACTATTGTGACAGGTGAGTAACCTATTTTTCTAGGGGCATGGATACAGTTCACTAGCCACAAATAGACAGACTTCCAGCAGTTCTGCAGGAGGAGGTGGCAAGATGCGTACCCCTATTTGGCGAGCAGAGACTGGAGAACCAAGGTTCCAAAAGCAGCATTCCAGTAAGACTCGAGGTCAAGGTTGTAATAGGAGATGAAGGTGTGTGCTGACTTCCAGGTAGCAACTGTACAGACCTCCTGCATGAGATATCTCTAGAAGCAACCACCAAGGCTGTGGTATGTCTGCTGGTCTGAGACCTAGGCTCTTTGGGAGGCTCCCTACCAGCTAACCTATAGCAGAGGACAATGCATGATGTAATCCACCTGGCAATCATCCACTTTGCTGCCGGTTTGTCAGGCATGGCTTCAGCGTATGTTACAAACAGCTCGCGAGCTACACCCTGAACTCCAGCCATGTACTCCTTAAAATAAGCTACAGGTCCAAGGTATGAAGCCTGCTGTCAGCCTCTGAAGATGGGTTCATACAGCATACTGGTACATTGATTACCCAGTTAATGTGAAACTCCAGTATAACCTTTGGGAGGGGGTTGGATGATCTTGCCCTTGTGGAAGACCTGGTAAGGAGGAGGAGAGTAGCTTTATTTATGGCACCCTTTCCCAGAGGCCCAGGGCAACAGTACAAGGAGTAAATAGCATAAACATCAACCAACAAAATAAATAATACAAGTTAAAATTTGAATAAATAACAATCCATAAAACCACCAATAAATAACCAACAGCTAGACTGTATTTCTATAACCAATGTTCAAATACAGCACAGTATTTCATTCCTCAAACGCCTGAGCAAAAAGATGTTTTTAACCCCTTTTTAAAAACCTCCACTAAGGGGGCCTCCCTAAGGGCTCTCGGGAGCAAATTCCATAATACTGGCCCTGCTACTTCATAGGATTAGTCCCCAGAAGTTTTAAGTCTCGACCTGGGGACAGCCAGGAGCCCCTCCTCGGTGGAGCGGCGGAGGCACAAACGCAGGTAAGGACGAAGGAGATTGCGCAGGTAACCCAGACCATGTTGGGCCTTATAGGTCAGCAACCCAACATTTTAGGAGATACACCACTTGACCAGCAGTCAGTGCAATTCACGAAGTGCCAGAGAAATAGGACTCGACCTTAGAAGGCCAGTCAGCAACCTAGTAGCTGTGTTCTGCACCAACTGCAGGTAAGGCAGCGTACCTCCACTGACTCCAAGGTAAAGAGTGTTGCAGTAATCCAGTCGTGAGTCAGAAAAGCATGTACTACAGAAGGCAAGTCTTCATGGGGATAAGAGAGTGAATCCAGGTGATGTTCCTCAGGTGATACAAGCCATTCTGGACTACTGTCAACACCAGAGCCTCAAATGTTAGCATCTTGTCCAGGATGACACCTAGATTCTTCACTTTTGCAGCACGTACAAGACTGGAGGTGCCAAGGCACAGCCTTGTCTCCTTCCCCGCCACTGTCATGACCCTCCCCCCAACTCAGCTCAATCACTAGTACATCAGTTTTGTCCAGGTTGAGTCTCAGCCAGCTCAGTGACATCCAGTGCTGAATCTCAGCCAAACACTGATTCAGCACATCCACTGCGCCATGATCCTGGGGTGCAAAAGACAGACAAAGCAGAGTATCATCTGCACAGCAGAGAAACGTGACTCCATACTATCTAATGATATTACCCAGGGGTAGCATATACACCAAAAACCACATGGGCAAAAGGACCAACCCCTGGAGTACACCACAGTACAGGTCATCTGAAGGTATCTGTGGCAGGCTGTGTCTCTTTGCAGAGGAGACTAAGCTCCGTGGGAGGTGGATAGCGACATGGGAATCAGGGAAATGCAGAGTGACTTACAAAAGCTAGAGGGTAGTCTAAGGTTTGGCAGTTGAAATTCAATGCCAGAAAGTGCAAAATAATGCACCTAGGGAATAAGAACCCCAGGACAGAGTACTGGATGGATTGGGTGAGACTTATTGTAACACTGCAGCTGAGGAACAAGACCAAGGAGTTATTATCAGTGACACCCTCAAGCAATCGAGCTAGTACAGCAAGACCTATGGTAAAGCAAGTAGGATGCTGGCATGTACAGGGAGAGGTATTGACAGCAGGAGGAAAGACGTAATACTACCCCTTACAGATCTTTAGTGAGGCCCCACATTGAGCACTGGGCCCAGTTCTGAAGCCCTCACCTCAGGAAGGATAGGGACAGGCTGGAGCTGGTGCAGCACAGGGTGACAAGAATGATTCAGGGCCAACAGGAAAGGTCTTACCAGGAGCATTTCAAGACACTGAATATCTACTTGCAGGAGACGCAGAATAGAGAGGGGAGCTATGATAGAGACCTCCAAGTTCCTAAAAGGAATAAACAAGGTGAACTGTGAGGAACTTTTAAACCTGAATGCTACTTCGAGGTCACTGGGAGATTCAGCCTGGTCTGTCATGCGCAGCTAAGGGAGGTCTTCTCTGGGAGGGAACGGAGCTTTTATTATTCTTGTTATCAGGTTCTTCCTCCCATGGGGGATCTCGTGATTAGCCATGAATTTGGAAAGATATTTACTGACACATTTGGTGGGATAGGTATCGCTTCATGCAATTCTCAATCTTGTATGACATGCATTATACTCCGATCAAACTGTGCTGGATGGGCAAGCTGGCCTCGGAGGTATGCACACAATGTCGGAAGGGGATCGGATCCTTGTATCATATTTGCTGGTCCTGTTAAATGGTACGGCCTTTTTCTGACAGTATTCAGCAATGCTTAGATCCCTTACTGGGCCTGGATCAGGCTTTCAAGCCAGAGATTTGCCTCTTAGGGGATTATGCGGGCGAATTAATTAGCAACTAGCGACCACATATTGCATTAATATCAGCCTGTGCTAAAAAGGTTATCCTTCGGCATTGGTGTGATCAGACTATCCCCACCTTTGTCAAATGGTATAAGGAAACACTTTTTGCATTACAGGCTAAAAGGATAATTGCTGGCTTAACTGATAGTAAGAAGTGTTTTATGCAGATCTGGGAACCCCTATGCACTTTATTAACTTTATGACATTGGAGGATTGTTTATTAATTTGTGGCATGGTCCCCTGCTTTGTATAGCACTGGAGGGACCACTCCCTGGAACCCTGTTTTGTTTCTCTTATTTAGTATAGTCTGTTGCAGTTTTATTGTCTAATTTATATATATATCAATTGTCCTTGTTTTTAGTCTCTTCTCTGGAGGAGGTGGGGGGGGGACAGAGGGTGTGGTTGGGAAGGGTGGGGAGGGTTCGGGGTTTTTTGTGTGATCCGGTTGTTTATTTATGGATCATTTTCTCATTCCTGTTATATTCGTGGGATTGTAATGTTAGCCCTTCACTTGTTCCTAACACTGGATCATGTGCTGCGATTTGTTTTCTGTTTCTTGTTGTTTGTTGTATTTTATTGTTTTGTCCTTTAATAAAGTTTATTAAATCTGAGGGGAAAAAAAAGATTCAGCCAGTGTATAGTGTATTATAGCCTGGGCTGGGTCCAAGTAAATTAAGGCCTGCGACCAGCCAGGTGTAACTCTGATCCACTCCATTTAACAATCGCTCAGTAGCACTGATGGAGTCTTCTAATGTACTATAAATATTGGTCTCTAAATAGTTGCTGTTACTGAATAAATGAGTAGTTTACTTTGCCTCTTTCTCCACTATGGGAGCCGCCCTCTTTGGTCCTGGACTCTGTGTTTGGACCAGTCGGAACAAAGGGGTCCTCAAGGGGTCCTTATTACAGTGCCTTGTGGGTGAATCTGTGAATTTTCCATGTTGGCGCCTAAATTATCCACTAGGAGTGCTCAGACTATGATTGACAAGTGAGGCAGCCACCCAGAATACAGAGACCCTGGCCCTCTGTGGGACTGTTTTTGGACAGAGTTGAGTTGTGTTCAGCTCAAGCCACTGAGAGGGAGCTCCTGTGTGGGCTGAGGGAAATCATAGGGGAAAGGCCTGTTTGCCACCCTGCAGGAGCTGAAAAAAACCAGGACTGCATAAAAGCAGAGAGACTTTTGCAGCAGTTGGGCTGGAAGTTCATCTCGAGCCATTGAGAAGGAAGAAACTTCTGTGTGAGCTGAAATCACTGTGGGGATCTTTGGTCCGTTCTGACACCCTGCAAGGCCATAAGCTGCCAAAATGCAGAACTGAAAATGTAAGTCTTGTTGCTCTAAGTTCAGAGACTTTGACACCGGAGCAAACATTTTGCCTAAAGAGAGAGCATTTGACAAAACTGTGAAGAGAATTCTCAGTCTAAGGACTCCAGTGCCAGTTGGAGCAGGTAAATATGGCAAATGTCTCTTACCCCATTTGGGAAGAAAGGAGACCTGTTGCCAGTTGTTCCTGTTTGCTCCTTAAGTCAGCTTGCAAGCTGCATGTTGAAAGACTTTGCCCATCTGTTCCTAAGCCTTCAACTACTGGGCCCATGCCAGCTTCGGCCCTTAAAGACTGTTCCTGCACCAGATCCAGTCACTGCTCGGTGAGAGACCAGCCTTGGGGAATCAGCCCCTGCAAAGAATCAAATCGCAGGTTGCGGCCACCTACAGGGAAAGGCCATGAAAAGAAGGCAAGTTGTGTCGGCCCTGGCCCCCACCAGAATCCTGAGATGTCAGCGGTCCATGGTGTCACCAGCCATTCCATCCATCTGTCAGGGTGCAGTGAGTACAATCAGGGTAGCCCCTGCAACAACCAAATAAATGCATCTGTGTCATCTGATTTGCTTTATCAGTCTTCATTGGTTTCTAACTGTTTTTACCGGCCATCTGTCCTGGGATTACAAATACCTTTCTGTCTACCAGTGTTTTCATCTGTTTAATAACACCTTTCTTTCCATCAAGGGCCCCAACCAGCTGCAACGCCAGCCTACCCATAACAATGCTTCAGGCCTGCACCTAAATTCCACTCTGGGTACCCAGCAGCTGGTTAGACAGATTAATTCAGGGACAGAACAAATGCATTATTTATTATCTGCCAAATTACAATATTGCAGCAATCGTTAGCCTAAATTCATGCCCCTTCCTTGTTCAAGTCCCTCTTAATAAATCTGATTTACTGTTTGATGTTAAGTTGGGCCGTGAGCATCTTATTACCCAGTGTTCAGATACCGAGTCATTCCAAGGGTACAGTGTAAAAGCATTGTTGTTGCAGGAAGCTGTTTTCTTTCAGGGGGCACAGGGTATATGCCAGAAGTCCAGACCCTGTTAGTAAGTGTGGTGTCCATGAGCATATTCTTAGTGCTTGCCACTAATTGTATGTTGACTGGCACATATAGTAATTGTTGTTTATGGTATAAGGTCACTAGTGAGGGGTGTGGGTGAGTATAGCTTCCCAGACGGCCGCATACCTCTCAACCTCCTTCCTCATAAATCAGGGACAAGGCTTAAAATAATCAGGGACACAGGACCAAAATCAGGGACACATGTTCAAAATAGGAGATATCAGCTCAGGAAGATGGTAGAATAAGGGGCTTAGTGTAAAATGTATTTTCTAAGTAAGAACAAGTCTGTAACTTTTATGTTTAACATTATTTTGTGCTTACAACCCCCACTGTTAGGTCACGGAAACACAATTTTTAGGAGGGACAGAGTACAATTTTGAGGTAAAATCAGGGACAGTTGA
Source organism: Neoceratodus forsteri (assembly GCA_016271365.2). Lineage (NCBI taxonomy): Eukaryota > Metazoa > Chordata > Ceratodontiformes > Ceratodontidae > Neoceratodus > Neoceratodus forsteri. The sequence continues at coordinate 980,582,970 of CM057458.1, read as the reverse complement.
GAGGTATGGAGGGCCATACTAGTTTAGCAAGTAACCCACATAACCAGTACTCTGGGTGGAGGCACCAAAATCTTAGTTCTACTGTTGGTAGACAAACCACAGTACCCCTTACTTCCAAACCCAGGCCCCCTCAACCTGCAGCCAGAGAAGCAGGCAGGGGTAGTGGCCCTTGGTATCACGGTGCCAGGGTTACACACCAAATAACGGCACAGAACATATTTCAAAACTATGATTCTATACAAAAATAAAAACATGCATGCATACTCAGCAAAACTTCTATAAACATTGCTCCAAAAACTGAAACTAAAGAAGACCCTCTTGGGGGCTGGGGGGTGGTAAGGCGAGCAGCTACTAGGTTGCTGGCTTTCGAGCAGACAAGACAGACCATTTGGCCTATTCTGCTGGCTTTTTAGTATGTTAGTATGATAACAGCTACTAAAACATCTACACACCTAGAAACAAATGACAGCACAAACTTTCTGCTGAAATCTCAACTGTCCAGCAACGCACCTGAATCAGGTCACGTGGCATCTAATCAATAGCCCAGGCTATTGAGTCTGACTCAGATCACATGGAAAGAAAAGGAAGCACAGCCCAAGCGTCCAGCTTAGCCTCACTGATCATATGGGAAGTACAGCAAGTCAAAAGTCAGAAATACCTATTTTAAAGCTACAGAATAACCCATTACCTTGCAATGCAACTACACCCAACTAGTGCAGCATACCAGCTGTAACCTAACCCCTGCCACATATCTAATTATGCTAATGCCCTAAAGGCAGCCATTTAAAGATACAGCATCAAATTACAACACTACTACACTGCTAAAAAATTAACATTACTAAACATTTTGTAAGTGCAATATGGCATAATGGGGAGGGGCGGGACTATGCTATTTAAATGTCCCTCGTGTTTGTTAAAGTGCCTTGACCTTCGGGATCGCAACTTCAATCCACCACTCAGTACATTAATATAGCATAATCCCGCCTCTGTCATGCCTTACTTCTTACATAATGATCAGTAATATGACAGGATGAGTTATCAGGAGAGGGTAGCAGACTCTGAGTTATACTCCATGGGATATAGAAGATAGAGTTTGGGATATGATTACCATTTACAAGATTAGGCATGGGCAGGGTAGAATGGAGAAGGCATTCTGGACACAGTATGTAGACAGATGAACTAGGGGTCCTGTGTTTAAAATTAAGACAGATGGATCTGGGTTAGATTCAAGAAACAACTTCACAAACAGGGTGGTGAACGTGTGGAATGGTTCCAACACGTCGGTTTGACATTGATATTGTTGATTGAACTACATCGACAGCACAATGCCTATGGTGACTATGTCACACAGCAATTGTGCCATCTGATCATAGCGGCAAAGCACCACGGCATATCCTGGCTGTTTGTGGGGGCGCTTAGCCACCTGCACTCCCAGACAATAAGATAATCATCTCTAGGTCAGAGGTGTAGGGAGGAAGGGCACAACAGCCCTGGAGCAGCAAGATGGCTGGCACTGCAAAATCCTGATCAACGGAATGACTGTCGGTCGGGTTGCAGTGCCCGCATTGTCACCGCTGTAATGGTTTTGCGGTGTGAATGGCACACCGTGTGGATTACTCTCTCAATGGAGGTGGTGGAGTCCAGCACAGTAGGGAGCTTCAAGGATAAGTTAGATATGTTCATAAAAACAAGTGGTATTATAGGGTGCAACTGCTGAACAGGAAGGGGTAGAGACATGACAGGTAATACTTCCCACTGGCCTTAAAGAGCTGCTGACATGCTCAAGGAAAGCAACTCATGCCATGTCATCTGATTTAGAAAAACTTAAAACACTGTACCATAGTTAAGGGAACATCACTGCAAAGTGCTTGACACTCTAAACTGGCCCTCCCTCAAAGGTAGACTGGATTATTTCTCTCTATGCCTAATCTTTAAGCTGCTAAGTAACAAAGCCCCACCAAGCCTCAAAAATGTACTAGTTACTAAACCTGAAAGGAGACCCCTCAGATCCTCCAGTGCGCTCTCCTTCTCGCACCAAAAGTCAGGACTAAGGCAGGCAATAGATCCTTTGTGAACTTAGTCCCAACCCTCTGGAATGCCCTTAACCCTTAGGTTGCCGGGAGATTTAGAACGCATAGGTTTTTAGGACAAGATATCTTGTCAGCTGCAGCCTAAGTAACACAGGTAACATAGGTCAAATACAAGCCAAGTGGGATCTCCCATTAACGGCTTGCCTGTCCTAAAACTGATAGCCCACGATATTATTTCTAATACAATATTTGTCTAACTACTTCTTGAAGGTTTGAAAACTAAAACTGCCCACGTCAAGTGGAAGGGAATTCCAAATGCTAAATACACCCTTCCCACTCATTTACAAGAAGTCTGCTCCCTAAGCAGTTTTAAGAAGGCCCTAAAGAAACTCTTGGTAGAGCGCAGTACCTGCAACTGCTAACGTCGAAACTGTCCACTCTAGGTCCTGTAACACTCGCCAATGACACTGTGTAACACCACACATATTACCTGCCCCAACTGTTAGCCAGTTGAAGGAAGCTCTTTTATATGTTAATGTATTCCCATCTATATACTGTCAATGCTGCAGAATTCTAAGCTTGCACCTTTTTATCTTACAAGCTGTTTACTAGTTTGTATTTTACTCCGGCTCTGTCTCCTCTGTACCATTCACTCATAAACTGTATATCAGTCTCACCAGCCTGTTTTGTTATTTGTAGGATACTCTTTGTAACTAATCCCGGGTCGCCCCTGAAAAAGGGACTCCAAGAGGCCCAGTGGGCTTACCTGGTCAACAAAATTCAATAAATAAATAAATGTTGGAGCTATTTTAGTCAGCAATTAAAGTTTTTATCCACAGGATAAAAAGTAATTTAACTCATAAAACCTGACTCATAACTTCCCAATATGAGCCATGCTGCAGCCCTGCCCCTAAAAATAGCTGAGTGATGATGTAAAGTAAGGAGCAGGGCTTCAGGTGCTCCATGACGTAAGTAATAGGATCAGAGATGGGGGGCTGCCTAAATGTACTGTGAGTATGTACCTCTGCCAGCAAGTATAGATGTAGTGGGATGACATACTGTATGTATTATATAATAGCATCATACATGTATACATGCCAGCAAAGATACCTATAGTACATTTAGGCAGCCCCCCCCTTCTCAGATCTTATTACTAGCTCCACAGAGTTCCTGCAGCCCTGTTCCCTACTTTGTGTCATCATTGGGCTATTTTTAGAGGAGGGGCTGCAGCGCTTGGCAGCCACTTGGCTAGTATCAGAAAGTTATAAGCAGGGCTTCATGAGTTAAATTACTTTTTTGTCCAGTGAACAAAAAATATTCAATTACTGACTTAAACAGTTCCTAAGGCAGGCAACTAGCAACTACATGAGCTGAACAAGAAAAGGGGGGCCCTGCTATGCACGGAAATACCACAGGAAATGATAATAATGCTGACTGAAATGTAAATTTGTAACTGGCAGCCCAAAGACATAAGTCCAAAAGAAACAAAGTGTGCGTGGGAGGGCACTTCCAAAATCAGCAAAAAATGCAGCAATATCTTCAGGATTTGAAGAAACTAACTGTCCACACAGTTCACACAGACTGAAAAATCACCTCAACGTTTCGCCTATATATTAATAGGCTTCCTCGGGAAATTGCCTAAAACATTAAACATTAATTTGTTAATCCGACAACTGACTGCCATATAGCACGTTAAATGCCCAATGTAGTACTTTTTTTTGGAAGAGAAAGCTAGCTGCATATTATTCACAGTTTTCAGTCACTTTAAATATATGCCTTGAACATTCAGATTATCAGTATTATTACAAACCACCTGAAAGACACCATTCAATCTTAATTATTAGCCACTGATAACAATATAGTAATGTTGGTTAAAGTGAGGCACTCTCCTCCACCAAAACACTCCCACTGTATGGTGCACAATGTAACAAGAACAAAGTCCTTAACTTGAAATAATCCAATTTGATATAAAAAGATTTTGATACCTGACTGCCAGGGGTAACTATCATATATAAAGGATGAATAACCTAGAACTGTCCAAAAACAAAATCGAAGAGACAAACATAAGGATTTTATATCTGTTTTATATTGCATTATTTGTTTCACCTTGAATGTCAGCAAATGCTTGATCTTGCTGGTTTCATGCAGCTTGGTCTCTGATAAACGCCCTTTGGCGTGTTTAAGGCAGACAGGAAGAGCAGAAAATTTCAAACAAATTTAAACTCACGCAACCCAACATGAGTGATGTGAAGTCATGCATGACGACACCTACCCTATGTGTTGATACGCTGAAATCAGTGTGACCAGATTGCTAGGCAACCATTTACACACCCTGGACCTTAACTTAAGTCACAGGGTTCAGGGTCGCGGTGGTGAGTGAAATATAATATGCACCATGTTGCTGGAGAGGGGAGGGTGTTTACAGTGGAGTCACACAATTTAAAATGAAAAAAATATATACACAATTTAAACAGCTCTACCTGTGTGCACGTCAGGGAAGTCACATGATGATGTCCAACTGATGTGTACTATTCCAAAAGCAATGCATACCAGTTGCTAAACAGGGTTTATTTTTGGGTGGGGGATTGAGACAACAGACACACAGTTTTTAATTGTGTCCCACATTTTCTTGTACCTTGGGGACAAGTGACTCACTGTTCTAGAGCTTTTAAACAGCTGTTTTACAAATCTGGGCTCGGCTGAACATTATGACCCATTATTTGTTTTCATTTGACCCTTACTTTGTATACTCAGTGGGTCATTGTCCCACATAGATAAATATCTGAAATGAACCCTGCTAAGCAACCTGACACACTTGCAGGACTGATCTTCAGTCTCTACAATGAATCTAATTCATTTACAGCAAATTAAAAAATATTTTTGAACAGTTGACCTTGAGTAAAAAATGTTTAACATTTGATGCAAAGTTGTAGATAACTGAATGTTGCTGAAGCATTTATGCATACTAACAAACAAATGTTCACATTCCTGAACATTAACACAGAAACTAAGAAACACCGAATTTGACGGCAAATAAGGACCACTTGGCCCACCTGCTCTGCCAATTTCCCTACCTGATGGATAAGCTGCCGATTCTAGTTAACCAACAGCTTACTTCCTCTTGCCCCCCCACTAGAATTGCTTTATGTCTATCGCATGCATTCGTGAATTCTCCCACTGTTCTTGACTCCACAACAGCCTCAGAAAGGCCATTCGACGCATCCACAACCATCTCCAGGAAAAAATAACTTTCTAACATTACCACTAAGCCATCCCCCCTCTATCTTCAAATTGTGCCCCCTTGTTCTTGCACATCTCTTTTTCTGAAAGATGCTACCCTCTTGGACTTTGCAAATTCCCTTGAAGTACTTGAAAGTTTCTATCATGTCCCCCTCTCCCTCCTTTCCTCGAGGGTATACATATTAAGCTGCTTTAGTGTCTCTTCATATGTTTTCTGGTGTAGACCATGCACCATTTTGGTTGCCCTCCTCTGGACAGCCTCCACTCTGTCTATGTGTTTGCAGAGATAGGGTCTCCAGAACTGCACGCAGTACTCCAGATGGGGTCTCATCAACTGTCTGTACAGAGGACAACAACTTCCTGTTTTCTCCTGTTGATGCCTCTCCCTATGCATCCCAGTATCCCCCCAGCCATCCTTACTGCCTTCTCACACTGCTTGCCATAGAAACTTGATCACTCCAGTTACCGACATATCAAAAAGCAACCACTGAATTTAACAAGACCCATACAGTAACAGAATGTACCTGACATTTTGGCATGCCTGGGAATAAAAAAAAATAAATAAATGAAAACTGAACAGCACAGCACAGTTGGGGGACATAGTTTATTGTTCATTGATAGATATCGGATAACACCTTTGAGTCAAAGACTCCTTTACAAAGGTTCCACATCATACATAAGAAAGAGACAACAGTGTACTGAGTAACAAATAACATAGTAGTTAAAGACAGTGGTTACAGAATGGCTGCAGATGATTACAGAAAATACAAAATACAAAAATAGCAGCTGGGAATACAGGGTAACAGAGAGCTGCTAAACAAGGTGCAAAAGTGCAAAAAGGTTGCAGGTATAAGCATAGCATTTCAGGGTGATGGTGCTAGCCATGCCCAGGAGTTATTCATTGGCCAAGGCTGGACAGAGATGTCCACTGTCATGGTATAGGCACGCCTAGTTGCAGCAGACCAGAGTTAGGTCTGTAGTCATGGGGAGATGGAGGGGTGGTAGAAAATGGAGGGTCAGGTTTAGGGGCAGTCACATACTGATCCCTGGGTAATAAGGTCCCTTAGTTGGGACTTGAACTGACCAAGTTTGGGTTCAGTGAGGAGGGAGTTTGGGAGTGAGCTGAGCCAGGATGGGGCCAGATATCGAAACGTTCTTTGGCCAGAGGTGGTCTTGCAGAAAGGTACCCTAAAGTGGGTAGTTGCTGACTGCCGTGTGAGACGGCTGGACAATGGGGCCTGAAGTAGTGGGGAGAGGGCTGGAAGGAGTAATCCTGAAGTGATTTTCTTTGTGAAGAGGCAAGCCTGGTACTTTAGCCTCCCATCAAAGTTGAGCCAGTTTGCTGCGGCGTACAGGGTGCAGGTATGTGTAAGTCTTGGACAACCTGTAGCAAGTCTACAGACCTTATTGAGGGCCAGTCTAATCTTGTGTAAGTGGGTGGTGTCGGCTGCACCATAGATGATGATATCATAGTCAATTAGGGATAGAATAGATGTAGAGATGGCTAGGCGGAGAGATTCAGGAGGCAGGCAGTGTTTATAGCGGTGAAGGAGACCAATACATACAATGACGGTGGTGCTTAGTAATCGGATATGGTCATGGAAAGTAAGACCTGTGTCTAGGGTGATGCCAAGGTATTTGAAAGTGTTAACCAGTTCAAGGGGGTCATTCAGTGAGTTCAGAATGTGCAAGGGTTGTCCTAGGTTCTTATTTTGGGGGTGTGTAAACATCATGGATTTAGTTTTTTTGTAATTTAGTACTAACCTATGCTGAATGAACCAGGATTCAGCTTCAGAGAAGGATTTCTGGAGTGCCGAGCGGAGAGCTGTGGGATCAGTGTGTGAGTTGTAGAGGACTGCATCATCCGCATACAATAGCATTTTCCCGGAGCAGGCAATGGGCAGGGTGTTGAGGTATAGGGAGAAGAGAAGTGGGCCAAGAACAGAGTCTTGAGGGACCCCAGACCTGACTTGGTGGAGGGATGACAGGGAGTGGGCAATCCACACTGTCTGGGTTCTCTCAGACAGATAGCTGGCAAACCAGTCAATGGTCTCATGGGAGGGGCCTATCTGAGTGAGGGAGTCCAGGAGAAGCGAGTGGTGCACGGTATCAAATGCCTTTGAGAGGTCTATAAATACAGCGCCAGTAGTGTAACTGGTGTCCAGGGATGTATGGATGGTGTTTGTAAATTCCAAGAGGGCAGTGGTAGTACTATGGTTCTGACGGAAGCCGTGTTGTTCAGGACACAGAATACTATATTTAGTGAGGTAGTCTACTAGTTGGATGGCCACGATTTGTTCCAGGGTTTTAGAGAGAGGAGGCAGGATTGATATTGGGCGGTAGTTCCCTGGCAGGGTGCGGTCACCACTTTTAAGGATAGGAGTGATGAGGATGGATTTCCATTTGGTGGGGAACTGGCCCAGAGAAAGGGAGCAGTTCAAAAGCATAGTAAGGGGGAGAAGAACGCCGTTGTATGTGAGTCTAAGCAGTTTTAGGTCCAGCATGTCACTGCTGAAATGGGATTTACTGAGGGCTTTGAGTAGGAGAGGGGCAGCTTCACGCTGGGAAACTGCTTTAAAGTGGAATGGGGGGTTGGGGAGGGGGCAGTCTGGTGTAGGGTGGGTGGGGGAGAAAAAATTGGGGGAAGGACACCAGAGAGTTCAGAGAAGGTGTCATTTAATGCGTCAGCTATAAGGGCTGGGTCTGAGGTGATAGATCCATTGGTCCAGATATGGGTAGGCAGAGCAGTGGAGGCTTTGCCATTTAGCGTTTTGAGTGAGTCCCAAAACTTGCAACCTGCGCCCCATGTGTTGGTGAGCAAGGTTTTTATAGTACTCAGCCTTTGCTTTACGGATATCCCGTGTACATTTATTGCGCGCTTCCTGATAGCGCTGCCTGTCAGAGGGTTTTCTGGTATCCTGTACAATGTACCACCGATTGTCTCGTTCACGCATCTGGTCCAAAAGGGCTTGAGATAGCCAAGGTGTGTTGGCACCTTTAATTGTTTGTTTGGTTAGGGGTGCAAACCGGTTGCAGGCAGTGTTGAACATATAAATGAAATAGTTGAGGGCAGAGTCAATGTTCTGAGCATTACTTATGGGGGACCAGTCAGTAACTAGGAGGTACTGTTTAAGGGACTGTAGTTTGCCAAGTTTGAGGTGGCGTTGTAAGACAGTTTTGGGGGGGGGGGTTTGTTAATACAGTACGACCACTGACACAGCACTGGGGAGTGGTCGCTCAGAGCATTGGGTAGTACTTTGATCTGTGTAGCTTTATGTGGGGAGTTAATGAGCACTAGATCTAGGAGGGTGGCAGTACCAGTCCTCTGGTTTATTCTAGTGGCAGTAGTCACAAGTTGGGTCAGGTTCTGAGCAGTTGCAGCATCCCTGGCAGGGGCTGAAGTGTCAGCCAACCAGTTTGTATTGAAGTCTCCAAGGGGAATGATGTCAGCATTGCCAGGGAGAGTCTCGAGATGGTTGAGGACAGAGAGGAAAGCGGTCTTCTGATTTCGGGGAGGGATGTATACAGAGGAGAGGAACAAAGGGGCTCTGTTACAGGCAAGCGTGATCTTCACTGTGAGAGCTTGGGCCCCGTGCTCAGGTGACGGGGAGGGCGAGACACTGTAGTGATTCCTGGACATACAGTGCACAACCACCCCCTTTCTTTGAGGTTCTATCTGCCTGTTATAGTGTGAAGCCAGGAAGTGAGACCGCAGAGTCGGGGGTGTGGTTGCTGAGCCAGGTTTCAACTACTGAGATGACACTGGGGCGATTCTGGGCAACCCATCCCTGAAAGGAATAAAATTTCTTGAGGAGGTTACATATATTGAGAGAGGCAATCGTGAGGCTCTTGGATGTAGTAAACCTGGAAGGGGGAAGGGGGTCCTGGGTTGGGGTGAATGTCTCCAGAAAGAAAGAGTAGTAGGAGAAGGATGCACAGGGAGGCCAACCTTAAATGTTTCTTCATGAGCTTAGGCACCATTAGGGAGGGGGAACAGCACTGTGTGGAGGTGGGAGTAGATAGGTCCTGTAGGGAGGGAGAGGTTAGGCACAGTAGTGTCCATTGTGGTACCACGGTAGTATCCGTAGAGTGATTGGAGCACAGGAGATGTATGGTCCAATGGTGGAGTGGGAGGCATGGGTCAGTGGCAGGGGTGGGTAGTGTGGCTAAGGTGAGGAGCTTGGTGCTAGGTACAGGAAGTGTGTGTAGGAGGTGGGTTATCATAATGACAAGGGGTTGGGTACCCAGTAGAAAGGCAAAAGGATGAAGAGGGGGTTGTGGTCTGTAGGGTATCAAGGTAGCTGTACAACGAGTATTGCATGTGTGGGGTTGGAAAATAGGCGATGGTAGGGAGTATGTGCATGTGTGGTGACGTAACATGGAGCAGGTGGGTTAGCAAAATGGGACCATACCAGGTAATTATATGTTGGCCAACAGAGTGGCTGTTGTTTAGTGTTAGATCCTTGGTGGGGGGTGGTAGAGCCATATGGGGAATCATAGAGGCTATGAGGATAGTTACTCGGTGAAGTGGTAGCATATTTACTGTAGAGATGGTTAGGTATTTGGGATTGAGAAGAGTGGCCACTAGTGGGGAGCTTGTATAAGCTGCAGATGGAGAAGTGAGTTGATAGGTTTACTTCGCACCACGTGACTGCCTACTTGCCTATATAAGTAAAAGCAGACCAAGGGTGGTGGTGGGGGGGGAGGCCGAACGCACAGCGCCTCGCAGGCAATCCTGGGAGCTGCGCAGCGCAGTCACGATCCAACAAGCAGGGCGAACCCTTTGCAGTGGAGATGCTGTACCTGGGCAAATTTTCAGTGCTGGCTATGGGGGAGGGCTGAATCCAAGCCCTCACCACCTCCTGGTTTGTCGGGGGAGCGGCTGTGGAAGAAGGACAGTGAGAGAGACTGATTATTTAGGTAAGGGGAGGGGGAAAGATGCAGGGGGTGCTGGTTTATATCGGGATTTGCAGTCAGTAAAAGTAAACTAAACCTCCTGAATCCCACTGTATTACAAGAACATTTAACCTTCACCAATGCTAAACAAGCTGGGTTCTTTAAGCAAGAATTTTTTTTTTTTTTTTTTTAAACTCTAGCCAGGAATAACATTAGAAGCAGTCCTAAAATGAATTAAAGTAACCTAATCTGCATTAACTGCTATACAGGCTGGAATTCTGTTTTCTTAATTAAGGTAACCTGCTGGAAATTGCACAGACTCAGCCTTGCAGTGACAAAAAGTGGAATGAAAAAACTATCTCCACTTGTACGCCTTCAGTTAATTGTTTAAGAGATAAGGTGCCAAGTAGGACATTTTGAAAATCCTCTTGGGAGCTGCGCATCGCAGTTGCAATCCAACGAGCAGGGCGAACCCTTTGCAGTGGAGATGCTGTACCTGTGCAATTTTTTGGTGCTGGCTGTGAGGGAGGGCTAAATCCAAGCCCTCATGACCTCCTGGTACGTGGGGGAGCCGGCTGGGCAATTTTTCGGTGTTGGCTGTGGGGGAGGGCTAAATCCAAGCCCTCATGACCTCCTGGTTCGTGGGGGAGTCGGCTGGGCAATTTTTCGGTGTTGGCTGTGGGGGAGGGCTGAATCCAAGCCCTCACGACCGCCTGGTTCATCGGGGAGTCGGCTGGGCAACTTTTTGGTGTTGGCTGTGGGGAAGGGCTGAATCCAAGCCCTCGCGACCTCCTGGTTCGTCGTGGGGTCGGCTGGGCAATTTTTTGGTGTTGGCTGTGGGGGAGAGCTGAATCCAAGCCCTCACGACCTCCTGGTTCAACGGGGGTTGGCTGGGTAATTTTTCAGTGCTGGCTGTGGGGAAGGGCTGAATCCAAGCCCTCACAACCTCCTGGTTCATCAGAGGGGTGGCTGGGCAATTTTTCGGTGTTGGCTGTGGGGGAGGGCTGAATCCAAGCCCTCACGACCTCCTGGTTCGTCGGGGGGGGGGGGGTCGGCTGTGTCGACATAGTGGATATTAGTAACCAGAATAAAGAGGCAAGTGGGAAACACATGGAAGAGTGTAGTACTAACTTGTTTTTTTTTCTCTTTTAGATATTTCCTGAAGAAGACCTAAGGTCGAAACGTAGATTTTTAACTCTATTTTCTATTTTCAGCGTGCATTTAATATAACCATTTTGTAGTACTAGTGAAAGACATGTACTGTAGATAATCTGATCTGGGTGGCACAACACACTAAGGATTTGAACCTACTCTCAAATAAATGGACAAGACACAGTTTCACCACATGGATGCAAGCAAAAGCAAGAATATCAATCAGAGTTACTCAACCTGAGTGGATTCCCATTTGGGGAAAAAACTTCACTCCAGTATTAATGGACACAACATTTAAAAAGTGGGCAACCCAAAGGGCTAGTTTATGTGGCTCATTTGTATCAGGGGAGAGTTTTCAAATCCTTCAATCAGCTACAAGGAGAGTTCAGGTTGGGGCAGTCTGATATATTTAGATTCTTCCAACTTGAAATTTCCTTCAGGAAAGAGAAAACACAGAGGGAATGTGGGACCCTCAACGCCCACTGATGAATAAGCTCCATGTCCTTTCAATCCAACAGGATGGGAAACATACAGTCTCTAACTTATATATCACACTTAATTATAAAACGTGTCAGAGAAATGGAGTTTTCTAGTTGGCTGCAAACATTCTAACAGCCTTATGTTAATCTTTTATTAACATACATGTAGAGCTTAGCCATATGCTGAGCAAGGTTTAACACTGTTTAAAAACATTTTTTATTATAGCAGCAATAAGGCACTCCCAGGGATTATGTTAATGGTCAGTTAATCACCCTCTAGGGGCATGTGGCACTTGGCTACACCTTGTGCCACAGTACACCCCTAGAAGGTGATTAACAGACCATTAACATAACCCTTGGTCATGCCTTATTGCTTAATTCTAACACAGGTGGCCTGGAGGTGGAACAGGTGTAATCCAGGTGGGAGGAAGAAATGAATCAAGCACTAACTCCCAAACAAGGGCTGCAAATCTGGAGGTCAGTACATTAAACAACTTTATCAGAGAGCTGGAGGGACTTTCACTGGAAGGTGGCGAGTCCATTTTTTCTAACTCCTGATAAAACATGCCACTATGGTCCGAATGCTTTGACAGATGCTGGAGGGTGTGTGGGGAAAGGGGTACATCTACTCACATATTTGGGGGTGCAAAAATCTGGAGAGCTTTTGGGCAGAGATAAGTAACTGGGTTACAAAGTGTTTGGAAATATCTCCCCTTCTCAACAATCTGAACTTGATATTAGGGTTAATCCCCAGAGACTTGAGAGGTCTGGCCAAGAAATATATTTTTAACATTTTAAATGCAGCAGCACTGAAAACCATCACACAGAAATGGCTGCAAGCTACCACGCCAACAAGCAGGACTGGCATCAGAATGATAACAAAAATCAAACTCATGGAAGAAATCTCTGCCAGGGTGAATTTAAAAACAGGCAGGAGGTTCGGTTCTAGATTGGTTGTCTTTTTACCACCTGATAAAACAGTTGGAAGGAATCTCTGTATTGGAGCAATTATTAATAGAATGAGATATTGACGTTTTCAGTATTAAGTACCATGTAGTATGCAACAGAAACAGCTGATGCCAGTTTTGAATTGTTTAAGTTGGACTATCTCTGTCCCACGGTTGGGACAGCTCGGTCAATATAATACACTTACATATAATAATTTCAGAGACTTTTAAGTGTAACTTGTAGTTAATTGACTAAGTAATGTTTGATACGTAAAATGACCTAGTCCAACAAGGCCTGTATGGCATGGATGTATAAGAGACTCTGAAATAAAACTGAAGTTTAAAAAAAAAAAAGAAAACTGAACATCAAAAAATGAAATGTAACAGGGCAGTGGGGGCTTGGTGGAACTAGGACTGAGGTATCAGTCACAGAAGTCCTGTCAGAACAGTATTTAAGGACAAATATACAGAGGCCGGGGTTACATAATGGTACAAATCTAACGGACTTAAAGAAAATATGCAAAAAGTAAACAAATAACAGTCTAAGTCCTAATAACAAAAAAAACAAATGCATGGCAACCTAAGTCCTACCAACAAGCTGCCCAACTAGTGTCCCTATTCATCCTTATATTTCCATTAAGGGCATCCATTTCAAATCCTAGACCTATCAAACTGCACTTAGTTCACCTTGATATGTCCAAGTTTTTCTCCATTGTAATTGCTCTACTGTATTACTGTACTGCTTCACTATTACCTCGGTTAACCTCATCTGTAAATATGTAATATAACTTGTACCTATAATAGCTGCTGTATATGAACCTAGACCCTTGTACAATCGTCAGTCTCACCTGCAAATATGTAATATACCTATACCTATGCTAAACTGTTGTATATGACCCTAGACCCTTTGAAAATATGCACTGCCTAAAGGATCTTGTGTGTAAATAAATAAATAATAAAATTTCTACGCATTCAAGTATTTTGTTGAAATCCTCCTCTGGGGAGAGGTGTAATTACCTCTAGCCCCAGAAATGAAGGGAAGCTTCTGTGTTACCTACTATATTAAAATGTTCTGTTACAGGTGTCTGTGAATTATTGTGCTTACTGTATGTTCCTGAATTCTAACTTTCATTTGTCTGGATGTTTTGCCATCATAAATGCGATCACAGGGACACTTAAGTATATGGATTGTCCCTGTGGATTCACAAGTTATGTGCTGTTTAATATGGTATTCTTTGTTGGTAAAAGGATGTTTATAATACATTTCCAACTTGTGTGTCCTCAAGTATAGCAGCACCCACACAGAGCCAATCCTGGCTTTAGGGGTCCAAGGAGAAGTTGCTTGCCCTGCATTTCTCTTCCTTAAGGGTGGTCAGTCTGTACTAACCTACCCTTAATGGTTGATACTTTTTTAACTGCCACCAATGGGGGTGCATCAAAACTCCCCCTATTCTGAGGACAGTCTTTGATGCAATTCCAATGTGAATGAAGAATCCTCCTAATATCATGAATCTTAAGGTTAAATTTGGTAGAAAATATAATCATGTTTTGTGATGTCTCTCTAGATGTACCTAGGAAGGCTTATGCTTGTGTTAGAGCTTTAATTCTCTGTGTTGCTCTGTTGAGAACTTGTCTTTTATAGCCCTACTTTTTTAAACCTAGCTATGGCCTCATTCATCTATTTCTGAGAATCAGATTTTTGACTACAAATATGCCTGATTTTTAAAAACTAAGAATAGGGTATACTTTCAATAAGTTTTCTAGAATGATAATTCTCTGCATGTAAAACTGTATTTCTGGTAGTTGGTTTTCGCTACAATGTTGTGTCAAAACCAATGTAAGTAGTTTTAATCAGGACATCAAAATAGGGGACACTTTCCAGGCTGCTATGCATAGTAAACTTAAGGTTTGATTTTCTGGTGTTCAGGTACTGAAAAACATCTTTCCAATTATTCTGCCCTCTACATTCCACACCAGGAAGAGAACGTCAATGAATCTCTTGTAAATGGCAATGTACTGTAGTTGAAGTAGGGATTCTGCTCATCATTCAGAATATAATGGCTGACAAAAAATGCATGTATGCATTTACATAGCCAGAGGCCATTGTGGACCCATGGCTGTAACACAACTTTGTTCAAAAAACTGATCTTCAAAAACAAAATAATTTTTAGTCAGAATAAATTTTGCAAGGGTTTGCAGGATACACGGTTTAGGATGCTTGGATTCCGGATGGGTGTCCAGAAGTAGGCCAATTGTCTTAACCCCCTTCCCATGTGAAATGGAAGTATACAGATCAGACACGTCCACAGTTACTAACATGTACTCAACTTCTGACACACAGAGAGTGCAGTATCCCTAAGGTAAGTGGGAATGCTTTCAACAAGAGGTTGCAAATGCAAATGAATATTGTCTGAGGCTGGTTCAGGATGACTCCCTATCTGGCTACAATGGGCCTCCCTGGGGGATCAGTTAAATTTGTCTTCACTTTTGGAATGATGTAAAAAATGGGATGAGCTTGTAACAACAAATGTGCTTCTCATTTTTGCAGCCAATTGCTATAGACCATTTCTTCTAACAAGGATGCCGAGGTGGGATCCCTGTCCAGTGGTCTGTAATTTCTACAATCATGTAACAGCTTATGACAGATTCTTTGATAATGTCCAGTATTGTCAGACTACAAGATGGCTCCATAAAGAGCTGCTGGCTAACCTGCGTACAAGGAACAGACATTGGAAAAAGTACAAATTAACTGGACTTACAGCAGACTATAATACCTACAGGGCCCATCAGAACTCTTACAAAAAGCAAGTCAAAACAGCAAAGAGCATCTACTGCAAAAACCTACTACAAAGCTCTGCCAGTGATCCTATGAAATTCTGGGTCCATGTAAAGACCTTTCTAGGAGCTCCTCAGTCGACTACCCCGGCAGACATGATATTAAATGGAGTACACTGCAATGACTCAGACACCACTGCAAACGTTTTCAATCATATGTTCTCGGATCTATCCCAGTATACTTCCTCCTCCCTATCATCGCAGACAGCCTCTCATGCCTCTCCCACTCCTCAGTAAACCATTCCGAGCTTTCCTACCTGTAGACAGCCAAATACCCCCCAGTTCCACTTCAAAGCTATTACTAGGTCTGAGGTCCTTAAACTACTTCAGACTATCTCTGACAATACCAATCCTGGCTCAAGATACCCTGGAGCCTCGACTCCTGAAACTTGCTGCTCCTCTGATTGCCTCCTCACTGGTGAAAATTTTCACCCTGTCCCCTCTCTTACAGCAAAGTTCTTGTCATCTGGAAAACAGTCCATGTTACACCTGTATTTAAAAAAGGGGACTCTAAGGAGATCACCAAATACAGGCCTACAGCCATCCTTTCGGTCTTAAGCAAAATTCTAGAAAAATTAGTCGCCAGTCAAACTACAGACTTTCTAAGGAAGGACAGACTCCTCTCGGACAACCAGCGTGGCTTCTGGAAAGGTCACAGCACCTCCACGGTTCTTCTCAAATTCACAGCTGATGTGCTTTCAAACACAGATGCAGGTCAACTGACAGGGGCTGTTTTTATAGACCTCACCAAGGCCTTTGACCTTGTAAATCATTCCCTGCTTCTCTCCACTCTTCAGAATCTGAGCTTCTCACACACTGTAGTAGACTGGTTCAGGAGCTACCTATCTGACAGGACTCAAATTATGAAATTTCACTCCTCCCAGTCTGACAGCACCAATACTAACATTGGGGTTCCCCAGGGCTCCATCTTAGGGCCTCTTCTTTTCTCACTTTTTATCAATAATATAGCAGATGATCTTCATTCGTGCTTGTCTAACCTCTATGCTGACAATCTCATCCTTTACTCCAGCTCTGAAAACATCACCAGCATAAATGCATCACTTTCCCTAGACTTCAGGATCATTCAAAACTGGCTGAATAACCATAAGCTTGTACTTAATGCCAAGAAAACCACAGCAATGCTATTTGGCTCTGTCCCTAAGCTCAGGTCCTGTCAAACTCCATTTCTGGTTTGTGACTCAGATGGCACTCAAATAGAGTGTGTTACCTCATTTAAGTACCTGGGAGTACTCCTGGATCAATTCCTTGATTTTAACATACATGTACAATCCACCTGCAAAACAGTGAAA
This sequence comes from Neoceratodus forsteri, assembly GCA_016271365.2. NCBI lineage: Eukaryota > Metazoa > Chordata > Ceratodontiformes > Ceratodontidae > Neoceratodus > Neoceratodus forsteri. Next base: position 980,566,081 of record CM057458.1, on the reverse strand, counting down.
GCAAAACTGGGTGTCACGTACAAAACTAGCTTTATGCTTACTCCCTCAGCAAAGCTGCTATTGCCAGAGGTATCCTTCTACCAGCCGTCATCTATGCTGCTCCTACTTTTGCCTTCATGCAAAAAAACTACCCTACATAAGTGGGATGTAACACACAATAATATATGCCGATATGCTTCCTCATCTCCGTGTCTCAAGCACCACTGCCAGTTTTATAGTGACGTGGGCTGCCACTCTGCCTGCCGACTCCTCTACTGACTCCCTGATTGACTCAATAATCAGAGAAAAAACACCCTCTATGCTTGCTGCGTTGCTCGTATCTCAAACGTCTACCTATGGGCTGTGCTCAGTGGATAAGTATCAACTCAGTGTGCCCAGGTGCCGCACATTGAAGGGCTCCAGAGCTTTCTATCATGCTGCCCCTAAGCTCTGGAACTCCTTTCCTCTCACACTTAGGAAAGCCAAGTCCCACACCCGTTTCAAATAGGAGTTTCGATGACATCTATCTCTCGCCGACCCCTGCACTTGTTTTGATCCCACTTAACTCCCATCAACCTCTAACTACCTCCTGCAATTTCAATCTACCTCCTTACCTACCCTTTCCTTTCTACCACTTGATCTTCTTGTGGGTCATTCTTACCTTCCCTCAAACTAGCTCTTGGATGTTTCATTCCAGTAGCTAAAGCGAACAAAGACCTCACTGACTCAGTGCTAGTTTCCCACATCACGTTTCTGTCACCTGGCTTACTAACTGTTCCCACCTACCCTATTTTCAAATACTCAGTAATCTGTTACATCATGAAATGTCAAAATGGATGTTACTGGCTGTTTTGTTCCTGCCTCATATAGAATTTCCCTGTATTTATGCAATATATCTGTCAACTATCAGTTGTACCCTGTAACTTTACATCATGCAATGTCACATGGATTTCGGCCTGATTTGTAACTTTCCTGCACTTATGTATTGTGTCTGTTAGCTGTCTTTTATACGCTAAAAGCTTTATATCACGTATTGTCATATTGGTTGTTATGTATCTTTTTACTGACTGTTTGATTTCTGTCATATATGTAATTTACTGTACTTGTGCAATGTACCTGTCAATTCTGTTGTACTCTCCCGGGTTACGCTTAAAAATAGTCATTTCATGGCTACAGCTCTTACCCGGTAAACAAAAACTAAATAAATAAACTGGGTCTCCCACACAGTTCCAATTCTCTGATTTTGTCACACCAATTTTACTTTCCCCAGAATTGCTTATCCATTCCCCCAGAGGGGATCTGACTGACTAATATAATGCTTATTTCTCCCATGTCTATTAGCAGCAAAAAAAGTTACAAATCGAATTTGGCTTCAGTCTACACCTCCAATGGAGAATATTGGAGAGGTACATTCAAATTCAATATATTAGATGGAAAGGATGACTTCCTCTTTACAGGTTAGGGAGCATTAGTTTAATGAGAAATGGCAAAATTGAGTGCTCTATACCATGGGACATGATGCAGTGTTTGTGCCTTGAGATTAGTAGGTAGTTGGCTAACAGGGATAGTATACTATACTCTTATTTTTTCCAATAATTTTTTTTTACCCTATTATTAGGGATAGTTGCCAGTAATAGTAATGTACCTCTTGAGTGGTATGGTTCCTAAGGGGAAAGCCTGGATAAGGTTGATGCTCTTTCTGTCTAGTACAATGTTTCACTGTATGGCTTGAAGTCATATTTTTTAAGCTGCTTGAATTAACCTACAGTATATCAGTATAATCACAAAACCCATGTTACTGTATTCTGTCTCAGTTGTGCTGTTTCTTTGTTCGTGGTTTCTGCACTGTCTGTAATATAAACTATAAACAATAAATATAAAAAAATTAGTTAAAAATCTTGAAAACTGCAATACACTGTTTAGTGCAGTTTTAGCACTAACAGAAATTGACCACAGCATCAATACTGTGACTTGTGATGTCACAGTATATTGTAAAAATAACCTTGATAACATGACAACCCTATTTGATTTATACAGATCTCTTTACCACCTGATCTATGAAAGTATGTTTACAGGAGAATTTTTAATACCAGTCCCCAAATAAAAAAAAAGTTTACTCAATGTTATATTTTATTTAGTTTTTGTTGACCAGGAAGGAGGATTAGACAATCTTTTGCCTATTTTCAGCCTCGTCACATGGGAGGGGGATACAGATGGATGGCAACTGAAAATGAACCAAATTTTAAGCTGTTGGCATTTTTTTTTTTGTGAATGGGGGAAATTTGGCCAGGACACCGGGGAAATTCCCCTACTCTGCCTGCAGGGGTGCTGTCACTTCCTGCGGATGGGATGGAGGGACTCATTTTGCTGCCAGACACAGGAGGTGGAGGATGTGATGATGTGGCAGGAGGGATCTCCCTTTCTGTAGAGTTGGAGCAGAAGATGTCTACAGAAAATAAATCAGGTGAAGGTGACAGTATGGAGGAGGTAAGCGGCAGCTCATGTAATGACAGTCGAACGGAATTGATTGCAGCTGGTTTTCAACACAAAGTAGAATTTGTGCAAGCCCTCAGTATGGAACAAAAGGTAAGCCTTTTAAAGGTGCTATCTACCATGAGAGGGGAATAAGTGACCGTGATAATGTGCTACTTGATGTAAATATTGGAAATGAAGACATGGTCGTAGAAAGTTCTCCAATATCTGTTGTGACAGAGAACCGGCACTCTGGTGGAGACAGGCCAAAGCCTTCATTAGAGTTTAGCAATGCGGTCAAAAGGTTTGGCAATCCTGTAGAAGATTGGGCTGCAAAGCTGCCTCCAGTACAAATATGCCCTGAGCCTGTGAGTACTGACATGACAACTCCTACGGGAGTTCAAACAGAAAATATTTCTGAAGTAATTCTTAAATGTGACTCTAAAGTATGTATAGATAATACAGATGACACGTCTAGTTCAGGGATATCTGAACAATTGGATGCGACCTGTATAGCAACAAATATTGAAAATGAACACAATGAACAATGGTCAGTGAATTCTGCATTGAAAGGGGCTGGATGGCAACCTAAAGAAGGGGGTTGGATTCCTGAGGTAAAGGGAATTCCTGCTCCTTTGGTTAGAACTGAGTCAAGGTCTGGGAATCAAGATGAATATTCAAAAGATGTAATTGCTTCTTCAGTATCTCCCACTACTGTAGAAAACAACAATCCCAGGTCCCCTACACATCACTCAGTAATCCAACTGGGCTCGGATTTAAAAGGGAAAAAAAACTAATAAAGAGGTCCCAGAGAAATGGGGCGATTGTGTGGTTCCCCAGGATACTGAAAAATCAGAAAACGCACATAGTATGGACTCCTCTACTATGTGGAAACATTTTCTTATAAATGAAGGAACCTTTTCGGAGGTCAACCCGGCCCAACGAAAAAATGCAGTTAGACTACAATATCAGAGAAGCCTGGAACACCCCACCCCCGGATAGAATATATGCGGGGAAAAACCTTATTAAAAGACTCACTGAGATTTTTCTCAAACGAGATCTATGCATTAATACAGGCATCTGGAGACTCGAATTTTGACATAAGTTTTAAATCTCCTGTAGGACTGGACCGTTTTTGGACAGCATATGAATAAAAACAACATTCAGCCTTGTGGATTCCTTTTAGAGCCATCCCTATAACGAAGCCTCGGATAATGCAAATCACTATACTATTTCGTAATGAAGGTGTTGCAATGTCCGACATTAAATATTTGTTACAAAATAAATGTGTTATTCTGGGCGACCCTTCCCCTATTCTGGATGAAGAACAACTATGGACAGGAGGGTGGAAGTTTAAAGTATGCCTCCATGTGGGGGCTCATGGTACTCAATATCTGCTAAGTGCTTTTTTTTAGGTGCTGAAAGGGGACATTGTTTTTATCAAGGACAACTGAAAACCTGTTGTAGATGTGGATCTCAATTACATTTGAATAATGCATGTGATAGAGTAAATTGCTCTTTATGTTGTGAATTAGGACATACTGCTACAAACTGTACAAACGATCCCCTCTGTACTTTATGTGGTAAACAAGGATATGTATACAGAATGTGTGAATGGGCAGCCCATAACAAGGCAGATAGCCCCAATCAAGAAATAATGATTGAAAAAGTTTAAAAAATAAGTATCGAGACTCAACAACAAACTAGAGCAAAAAATGCAACAAATACGATATTGGGCCCTAGTGCTGCCCAGGATCATGTACTCCCGGAAGTATCTGAAACAGATATACAGGAAAAAATACCCCCCCCCCAACTCCCCCACTTGTGATAATAACAGGCTTAAATACAGAAGAGTTGGATGAGGAGTTAAACCCACATAGGCCGACACAGGAAATGGATACCCAGAATGAGGTTAACTGTTCATCAGGGACTGGGGGTGATAAAGAGGAACCCAATGTTCAAGTTATGCTACCACCGGAATCAACTGTTGTTGTATCAAAAAAAAAGAGGACAATGAAATCGGATAACCCCAAAGCAAAACTCCCCAAATGGGGGAAAGATGTGATTACAGTTCCGACAACAAATGCATTTGATGTCTTGCAAGAATCAGATCAAGAGATAGGAGATGATTCAGAATCCTCTTCAACCAGGTCCTCTATAAGGAAGACATCCTCAGATTCAGAGGACGAATATACAGCAGCTGCAGTGATGGCTGTAAGAACAAAAAAAAAGGCTCAACATTCTGAAGTTATGCCAAGAAGAAGTGCACGTATTAGTAAACATTCTGACATTTAAAAAAAAAAGGGTGTCATGGCATGTATGACTTTAACTCTATAAAATGACAGCACAACGTGTAATTGTTACTTTAAATGTGAATAGCATTAGAAATGGGAAGCGCCGACTTCTCACTTTTACTGGTTTAAGAGACAATAAGATTGACATTTCTTGTTTGCAAGATCTGAGGTTCTATACAATGAGTGATATGGAGCAGGCCCGAAAATTGTGGTGTTGGGGCCCTGCTTATTTTTCTTTGACTTTAGAAAGATGTGGTGGGATTATTGTATAACAAAAGTTTTAGATATCTGTCCTAGACGGGTTATGTTGATTGATTTTCATTGACTGGGTTTACAGTGGTGCTTAATTAATCTATATGCCCCTCAAACCAAAAAATTAATCTATATGCCCCTCAAACCAAAAAAGAAAGAGTGGATATGATTAACACCATAAAACCATTTTTATATACTTCACGATCCTTGGTTTGGGCAAGTGACTTTAACTGTTTATTGGCAGCAAAGAATAAGACAAAAAAAAAAGACTCTAAAACTTTTAGCGATTCAGAGGCCTTGGAGACAATGATAAATCAAGTAGGTCTAGTGGATGCTTACAGACATGTGCATGCGGTAGGGGGTTATACTTACTATAGAGCTAAATTAGCTACTCGAATAGATTATGTGTTTATTTCACCTACTCTTAAAGTTCAACAAGCTTTTACTATCCTAATGGAAACATCAGATCACTTAATGATAAAAATTAAAGTGTCCATGGACCATGGTATAAGCCAAGGGAAAGGATTATGGAAATTGAATAATATGATACTTAGTGATCAACAATGTGTAGATAAAGTGGTGGACTTCTTGAAAGCTAGAAAATCTGTTTTATGTATAACAGACAATGTCAGTAGATGGTGGATCCAATCCAAAGTGGAACTCAAGACGATGCTCTAGTCTTATTCATTTAAAGAACAAATGGATAAATACATAAAATATCTGGATCTTAAGCGTCAATATATGATAGTTGTTTCATGTTTAAATGAGGGACTCGGTGATTATGCAGAACAGATTAAGTATCTAAAACAACAAATGATGACTGTACAATATAATAGGACGTCTTCCTTATTATATGAACATAGAATCAGTACCCCAGGAAAAGGAACGATGGGCAACATTTTTGCCAGTTGCCGTACAAGAATCCAACAGAAATTAATGGATTCCTTGAGTACAGATCAGGATCAAACTGTTTCATCTGTAACAGATATTTTGGAAGAAATAGCAGAATATATGAATAAAATGTATTCTGCTTCCCTTGTTACAAATGATATGATTTCGGAGGTATTAAAACCCTGCCAGATCCCTCGGATACTGAAAGAAATTCTGGATCAAATGAATGAACCGATATCGACACAGGAAATTATAGAGGCAGTTCACTCTCTAAACTCCAACACGACCCCAGGTCCTGATGGAATTAATTCAGAATTTTATAAAAGATTTTTGGATACATTAGTGGATATGTTACAGTTACTATTTAACCATATATTGACTGACCAGGCTATAGACCCACAGTTTGGGTTAACAATTCAGTTGTTTATGTATTAGAAGGGAGATAGGAAAAGACTTCAAAATTGGAGACCATTAAGTCTGATAAACACAGATGCTAAAATACTGATGAAAATCCTGGCAAAACGATTAGGTATAATAGCTCCGCTAGTTATTGACACTAGTCAGGTAAGTACCATAAAAGGGCGGAATATAACGGATGATTACTTTTGCTTCGTGAGGTGGTGTCCCTTGGACACCAGGATAAGGTACGTGGTTTCCTGGTCAGTTTGGAACAGGAAAAAGCATATGACAAAATTTTTCATTTATATTTACGACGTGTATTGGATGCATATGGTATCCCTCAATTATTTATTGAGTGGATCCAGAAATTGTATAGAATTGCTTCTACGTTTCCCATAATTAATGGACATAGTGGACGGGTAATTAAAGTTTCACGTGGACTTAGGGATGCCCAATGAGTCCCTTATTATATGTGTTTTGTCTAGACCCATTATTAAAGCATATTCGACAAAATGCGGCAATTTCTGGGATAGGTATTATGGGTGTGCCTGACTTAACTAAAACTCTGGCGTATGAGAATGACGTATGCCTCTTGGTGGGTAATATAAGTTCAGTGGAAAAAGCCATAGATACAGTACAACATTATTCAAAATTTACTGGTTCCCTCATTAAATACGAAGAAATGTTCAGGATACAAGCTAAGTGCATCAACAGACCACTGTGATGAAATATGGGGAATTTCTATGAATAATAAGACAATAAATATTTTGGGAATATCATTTGGAGAATTGGATATGGCAAAGACAAACTGGAATACTAGACTGGAACAATGTGATCAGAAGGTACATCTTTGGAAAAAATGACAACAAAGTAAGAAAAGGAAGGTATCACAAGTGTACACCTTTTTTTTTTACCACAATTGTCATATCTAAGTGCTGTTTTTCCTCCCCCGAGCTCTTGTGATGTCTCATTGTTAAGCATGATGTTTCAGTTAATCTGGGGAAGTAAATTAAATTCAATAAAAAGAGAAGTATTATACAAACATATTAAATTTGGCAGTTTAAAATTAATAAATCCCATTAGTTACTGTCATAGCATTTTCCTTTTTAATACATTTTCTGCTTTTATAAAGCCTGGACAGGCGGATTGGAAGAGAGTGGTAGGGTTATGGATCATCCCTTTATTGGAGAAATGGGGACAGGGATCCTTCATAGGTAAAATAAAGAACATTGGGCCTAATTTCCTGATGTCATCTTTAGAAAATAAGAAAATGGGCACTAACTATAACACAAGTTTCAGTTGTGGATAGGAAAATTCTGTATAGAACTATACAAATGACAAGTTTTCAGATTGCTATAGTGTATAAAGATATCAGTCCAGTTTCTTATATAGATGTAGAGGCCTGTTTAGTGGATATTAGAACCCCTCCCAGGATGTGGGACGTGTTGTGGTTGTGCACTCCTTGGTTAGTTAGGGGTGAAGGGTAATTCAAAACATAAAAAGAATGGAAGAGAGAATGTGTCCCAGGGAAACGTGTCAGTTACAAGTAGAGACACAGGAGCATTTTCTTATTCAATGTCCTTATGCGCAGGATGTATGGAAAATCATGGCAGCCAGATGGCAAGACCCAAGCTGGCAGACAGTAACTTATGAAAATGTGATTGTTGGGAAAATGATTCTATCCAATAATATGGAGCCAAGTACATTACGTCTTATTTTTACATGTATAAAGTTTTTTTATGTGGCAGGTACGATGCAGGTTTGTCCTTCAACAGAAGAGAATTTCTCCATATATACAGGTTGAACCTACTGAAACTGAGATTAAATCACAAGCTAATTTTGACAGAGGCCGAATGTCTTGGGAACAATAGAAGAAGAGATGGAAGAATAGCATATTACCATTTTTAGGGTGCAAGACAGGCGTTTATTTTTTTCCAATAGAATGTGTTTTTCATTAGGGTTTACTAGTACATGTATCTCAGTCCTTTTTGTAGTGTAATCACAACTTATAAAATTTTATTTTCTTATATGTTAAATTAAGTACAATGGATATAACTGTATGATAATTTATTTTACAGTTTAAGGCAACAGGTCTAATGATTATTTTGTGGTGTGTATTGTACCAGTATTGTTTATTCTTTCTTGCAATAAAAATTCCCCTACTTTTTTCGAGAAGTGCCATGGGATCTTTAAGATCCACCTGAACTACCACCAGAACAGGCAGATGGGACCTCGGTTTAGTGTCTCATCCCAAAGACGGCACCTCAGGTGTGCAGCAACCCCCTTATGCTGCACTACAGTGTCAGTACTGGGATTTAACCCAAGTGTCTGGTGTGGGGATAAAACCCACAGCCTCCTGATCTTCCAGCCTCAGAAGTGAGTGTGCAACCTGCTGAGCCACTGACACTTATAATATGATACAATGAAGTAATACCGATGAACACCACTCTCCAATAAATCCTGGGATCTGCCAAGATAGAAGGTTGCATGTTTAGGACCAAATGCTGATGGAAAAGAATGTCAGCATCTGGCTTCCACTCAGTAGCCACTGCTCTGCCCCAAAGAGACCCACATTACACAGAGTAGTTTATTTATTTAGTTACTTATTGAATTCTGATAAGTGGGTAGGTTTACTGAGACAGAGAGTCCCTTTTTCAGGAGCAACCCAGAATTAATTACATAAAGGGGACAAGGAAGAAAGATGAACAAGTTAACCATAAGATTTACAGAAAATACATAGACAGAAGTACTATAAAAGTACAGTACCTGGTAATTAGCTACAATATGTTGACTTGTGCAGGACAATAAAGTGCAACAACGAGCAAGACAAGGCATGAATATAAACACAAGGACCCAGCGTGTGCATTTTTGCGTTAACAGATACACTGTTTACATGTAAGAAAATGTCCCGTGAGAGATTTTTTTTTTAAAGTCATAAAAGTAATATAGTCTTGTATATTGGAGCTTGGAGCTTGGAGCTTTGAATGCAAAAGATCTTTGACCAGAGGTTGAAAAGGCTTTGGGACAGTCAGAGGCAGTTGCGAGGAAGAATGGAGGAGCCTTCTCTGAGGTTTTCATTCAAAGATATTTGAAAGGTTAGGGTGAGGAGTGATTATTTTTACACACAATACAGAGCAGAAGGTTTGAGCCTTCCTTCCAGGGATGACCAGTTTAATGTGGTTAGTACTGCTCCCTGCTACTTACGCCAACAGCAAAGTGATACAAACGATGATACAATGCCTTGAGCTTAGAGAACTCTGCTTCCTTCAGAGAAGAGAGATCAGATGCTCCCAAACAGAAGGACTGGAAGCAGGACACTGTCATCCATCAACAAACATGTCTCTTTAGTGAGATAGCCCTAAGCTAACATAGCAAACCCAGCTTTTGGTTTAACAATTAAGTCACCCAATCAATATGTAGTCTAAAGGAAAATTCCTGGTCAAGAAGTACACCAAGATATTTTATTGAGTCCACAACGTCAAGAGAATAGTCTGAAATGGTACATATTTTTAGTAGCTCTTTCCTGTCAAGATCCAGTTTTCTAGTTCCAAATAACACAGACTTCATTTTTGGAACTGAGAACTAATTTACTGGCCAAGAACCAGGTCTAAATCAACTGGTGGGCAATCTTTAGCTCAGACTCTAAAATGAGTTAGCTTGACACCTGTAAAATGCCGCATCATCAGCGTAAAGCAACACTTTTGCTCCTCTACAGTGTTTAGGTAACTCATAGACAAATAGGAAAAAAAGGATAGAGCCCTGAGGTACTCAATCAGTAACAGTACACACTGAAGAAACTTAACCCCACACAATTTAACCATCTGTGTACAACCAGTCAGGTAGCTTTTGCACTATGTGCAAAAGGTCCAGCCTCATTAGCATAGTCAGTAAAAGCTCATGATTAACTAGGTCGAACGCCTTAGTTAAGTCTATAAAAACAGCACTTGTTACTTGACCAATGTTCATGACACAGAATACATCAGAGGTGAGGTGAACAAGGGCAGTACCAGTGCCATGTATTTTTCTAAACCCATGCTGGACATCTGTTAATATGACATTTGACTAAATATAATCCTGTAGCTGAATGTAGACCATCCTTTCTTGTAATTTAGCCAGGGTGCAGAATATGGATACTGGATGACAGTTTGCTATGGGTGATTTGGGACCCCATTTATGCACTGGGGCCACGTGCGTAACTTTCCATATGTCAGGAATTACACAATGAAGCAAGGACAGGTTAAAAGTGACACCAAAGCAGCAGCAAGCCTGAGCAATCCAGGCTCAAGGTTGTTATGACCAGCTATGTCATCTGCTTGGATACGTTTCAGTGGATCAAGCACCTCCTACCTGGTTAAGAACCTGAAGTGAAATTCAGAACATCTGTGTGAAGGGTCTGGGCGGCCGGGGGGGGGGGAGCTTGCAGATGTGACCCAGTACAGGAGCCTGAAATTTATCAAGATCTGTAAAAAATTGGCTGGACATGTCAGCAACTAGTGCAGGGTCACTAATGTTTTTGTTGTCAAAGATAATGTCATGTCATGGGTAGGGGCTCCCACTTGATCTTTTAGCAGGCTGTTTGGGATAAAAAACACTTTGGGTCTTGTTATTGCTGGTTTGAAGGTCTTTCACATACTTTATTATGGTCTTTTTTAGGCTACATTTACAGGAGTTCCTCAATTTTCTGTAACCCTGACAGTCAATTTGCAGATCAGAGACTCTGTGTACTCCAGACATGATCTCTCTGCTTCATACGTGTATGAAGATCATGGGTTAGCCATTTGGAACAAAGGCATTTGACTTTCCTCTGAACCAACTGGACATGTTCACTGGCAGCACTAAGGACACTACTCAACAGGAAGTCCAAAGCTGAATTAACATTTACAGACCTACCAATGGCCTCCCAATTAACCATAGCAAGGTCCTCAAAGAAGCATTTCTGTTCAATCTGGAATAGTCTCCAGTCGTTATGATTTGGGGGTGGGGGGGCTTGATAAGGCGGTTTCTCCATAGCATTATGTAGGAGAGTGGTCACTTAGAGAATCGGAAGCAAATCCTTGCAGCATATACCATGATAGTCCCCCTGACCAGGATTGAGTCTAATAAGATGTAGTTCCCTGATTAAATATTCAGCCAAGCTGGCTCTTCAATAATTTGGCAAAGGTAAGCATCTGTGAGAACGGCATCAAAACTGTAGAAGCCGCCATGTGACCAATTAAGGTTGAAGTCACCAAGAGCAATTATCTCCTCAGGGGCCAGTTCTCCAATTAAAAACAAGATATTTTCAAAGGCAGGTTTGGCCATAGAAGGGGAGGTTGAAGACACAGCCTACAAATATGGACTTTGTGTTTCCAAGAAGTAAATCAGACTATAATGTATTCACAGGCAGAGTCAGACAGAGATGACAGAGCAAGTTCTTGTAGTAGAGGGCAACGAATAACATCACCTTTCAACTGGTGGCTCACAGAATGCTTCAGAAAAGTAGTAAATAACCAGCTATAAAACCTTTACAAATGCATGTTAACTTTTTCCCAAATATGAATGTTAATTAGGTTTTCAAATACTGCCTCAAAAGTGCATATATAATGCAGAAGCATGAAAAAGTTTTTTTAGGAACATCCACAGCCTCTTTTGAGTAAACATTATGTACCCTCCTCAATGTCTTGCACAGCCATATTGGGCATGTGTGCACCAATGCATTAGCATGCAAAGCGCATCATGCCTCAATCTTCAGACCCATATACAGTGAGCATTTACATTAATATGTACATTGTATGTGCTCACTACACGTCTGACTGTCTGTGAATTCAATTCTGCAGCAGGTTGCTGCTGTGACATGTCAAGATGCCATGTGAATTAATGACATCCGGTAATGTGAGGGGAAGAGGCTTCAGAAAAAAGGGAACATAACAAAAAAATCTGTGTAGCATGGACTCTACATCTTAATTTCAGTTATGCTGAAAGTTTCTCAGATGAAGAAGCAATGAATATCAGGATCCCAGGTAATTTGTGTTTTATTTTATGGCTGAAAGTAATGTCTGAATGGCAGGGGTGTTACTAGGCCGCAGCCTGTGAGGCCTGAGATTGGATGTTTTCATATGGGTTCCGAACCTCTCAACAGTGTTAAGCCAGTGAGATGCACTAGCAGTCAGTGGCCCTGGGGAAGAATTTCTGCCACTGACGAAGTACGAGGCTGCAAAGGTTATTTTGGAGTTGTGACCAACATATTGCGAACTGGATCCAAGCCCAACCCAGCTGCTAGTGAGCTATGTCAGGCTGCTGCACCCAGTTTTTGCTGAGAACATCCAGTGTTCCTTATCAAAGGGGATCTTCTAATCTGCATTGAAAAATGCACTGGTGAAGCCCCTCTGGAAAAAGCCATCGCTGGACCCGGATATCCTGGCAAATTGCTGACTTGTCTCTAACCTGCCTTTGTTAGGCAAGGTTACTGAGCAGGTGGTTGCATTGCAACTTGAGGCTCACCTTGCAACCTTTGACATATATCAGCCTCTCCAATCTGGGTTTAGGTCAAAGCACAGCACAGCACAGAGACCGTGTTGGTCAGGGTGCATAATGACCTCCTCATGGATATAGGAGAACAGTCAATTCTTGTCCTCCTCAATCTCTCCTCAGCATCTGACAGCGTGGACCATGGGCTTTTATTGGACCAACTCAGGGAGTATGTAAGAGTCAATGGCAATGTGATCTGCTACTTTGAGTCTTACCTCACGGGCAAGACACAGACAATAATGATGGGAAGTTCTTCCTTGTTCCCAATGGACCTGCACTGTGGTGTACATCAGGGGTTGGTCCTTTTGTCCATGCTGTTTGCAGTGTGCAAGCTACCCCAGCATCAGTTCATTATATAGTATGGAGCTGGGTTTCACTGCTATGCAGATGACACTCAGCTGTCTTTTGCACCCAAGACACAGGGTGAGGTGGACTGGCTGAGATCCAGGACTGGATATAATCAAGCTGGTTGACACTCAACACATACAAAACTGAGGTAATGGTGACTGAGCCAGGTCGGGGGGAGCAGCAGTGACTGTGAGGGACATGGGTCTCTCTCTCAGCACCTCTAGCCTTATGGCTGCTGCGAAGGTAAAGAATCTGGGTGTCATTCTGGACAACTGGTTAACATTTGAGGCTCAGGTGTCAGCAGTAGTCTGGAATGGCTTTTACCATTTGAAGAACATCAGTCAGATTCGATCCCTTATCCCCCAGAAGACTTGCTCTCACTAGTGCATGCTTTTGTGACCTCGCGGCAGGGATCAACAAATTTCAAAATGGCATGCTAGTCCAGGACAACTGGCCTTGGCAAAAATGGTAGTCCCCGAGTTCTGAGTGATTGTCCAACACATTTCAATGTAAATTTTAAAACAACTTGCATAGAAATAAATTACATGGTATGGGGGTTGCATTGTACTATTAATAGTAGTTAGACTATAAGTATAGTTAATAGTAACTAATAGTAGTTAATTAGTAGACTCCCCACGTCCTCCAACCAACTCCCCCACTTCAGTCTTTTCAGTAAAGGACAAACCTTGTTTTCTTTCTTTCTCCCCCAACTCCAGTCCTTAACTGTCCCCCACGGTCTCAGACTGACTCACATTCCCTTCCCCCCACAAACTTCAGTAAAGGACACACCCTTGTTTCTTCATTCTTTTTTTAATTCCAGTCCTGGACTTTGACCACGCATGCTCTCCGACAGACTCCCCCTCCAAAAAAAAAAAAAACTTCAGTCCTTTCAATAAAGGACAAAGCCTTGATTCCTTTCATTTTTTTTTATTGTTATTTCCCCCTTATTGAGATGATTTTTTATTCTTTAGCTTTGCTTTTTGCTGCCAGAAGCATTCTGGACTGGCCTATCTAAATAAAATCACTGGCTGAATGGCAAGGCAAACAGTTTGCATCCATCCACTGCAATAATGAAACACAAAATGGCACTCTCGGCAATCTCTTGCATCTGTCCCTCTGAAACCTCCCACACACCCCCAACCCCCACCACCGCCGCTGCAGCCAATTCCAAGAACTGACAGGTAGTCTACCACTTCCCATTCACTGACTCACCTGTCAGTCCTGAGTCCCAGAAAAGCTGTTATGCAAGTGGTGCTGTGATGGGCGGGGAGGGTCCTTTAGCTGGCTACTATGCTATCATTCCTAGCATGCAGACAGACATCCTGGCACAGCTCTCTCAGGAACCCAGAGATGCCGTTTTCACCGATATGACCATCAGCCAGCTCAGGATAAAGAAAGGCAGCACCTAGCGGTCAGTCGGCAGGACCACATCAAGGTAAAAAAAAAATACCATTGTCAGCATAGAGTTGGTTATCCGTGGGACTACCAGCTGATTCAATTGTGCTTGCCTATCTGGACAAACTCGTAGCATGGGACATCGGACTATTGGATTTGTCAAAACCCTGCCTCACAGTTAGACTACTGTAATACTCTACACCTTGGAGTCAATGGGGGTATGTTGTAGTGCCTGCAGCTGGTGCAGAACGCAGCTGCTAGATTACTGATTTGCTTTTCAAAGACGAGTCTCATCTCCTTGGCACTGCGTGAACTGCATTGGCTGCCGGTCAAGTGACATGTTCCCTATGAAGTTTGGTTACTAACCTATAGGCCCTACATGCGTGGGCCCAGGTTACCTGCATGATCTCTGCTTCCCCACGTGCTTGTGCGCCCCCTTCACTCCACCAAGGAAGGTCTCCTAGCTGTTCCCAGGGCTAGGGTTAAAAACTCAGGGGACCAGCCCCTTGAGGTAGCAAGACCGGTTATTTGGAATTTGCTCCCAAGGGTCCCAAAGGAAGGCCTCCTCAGTAGACCCCTTTAAAGGGGGGCTTAAAACACACTTATTTACACAGGCTTATGGGGATTGATAATCCCTAATGATTGCACAATATCAACATCTGAGATATTTAGCAATACAATTTAGCAATTTGCTGTCATCTGTGCTGTATAAGTAGTTATTTATTCAAATTTTTATATTAGTATTTTATTTAGTTTTTTATAAACATAGAATATGTCGGCAGACAAGGACCACCAGGTCCATCCAGTCTGCCCATAAGCCCTACACTTGTATGTGGCCTCTGACCTTACGTGGTCAACGGCTTTTTGCCACCCCTTCCTGCCCCAAATGTTCCCTGCCTGTCTCAGGCATGATTAAATCCCTCCACTGTCCTAGCTCCAATAACCTCCTGTGGCAGGCTATTCCATGTGTCCACCACCCTCTCCATGAAGAAAAACTTCCTCACATTTCCCTTCAATCTACCCCCTTCCAATCTCATATCATATTCCCTTGTTCTTGTGCTCTTCCTGTATTGAAAGATGTCTCCCCCCTGCACCTTTTTTATGCCCTTAATGTACTTGAATGTTTCTATCATGTACCCCCAGTCCCTCCTCTCCTTCAGTGAGTACATATTGAGGTCTTCTAACCTCTCCTTATATGTTTTCTGGTGCAAGCCCTTTACCATCTCGTCACCCTTCTCTGGACCGCCTCCACCCTCTCAATGTCCTTATGAAGGTGCAGCCTCCAGACCTGCATACAGTACTTCAGGTGAGGCCTCATCAGTGTTTTATACAATGGCAACACCACCTCCCGCCGTCTGCTAGTGATGCCTCTGCCTATGCACCCAAGCATGCCACTGGCCCTCCTTGTCGCCTTTGTACTCTGCTTAGCCACCTTTAGGTCATCTGAAATGATAATCCCCAAGTCCATTTCTTCCTTGGTGACTGTCAGCAACTGCCCCCCCCCCATCCTGTAGCTCGCCCCAGGGTTGCCTCATCCCAGGTGCACTATTTTGCACTTTGAATTGAACCTCAGCTGCCACACCTCAGACCATTTTTCGAGTTTCTCCAGGTCCCTTCTTGTTTTCTCCACCCCGTCTGGTGTATCCACCCTGTCATCTGCAAACAGGGAGACCTTTCCCTCCAGCCCTTGCTATCTCTGTTTTATTGTGCTTACGACCTAAGCTTCTGGGGAAGGGCGCCATAAGCAAAAAAATATACTACTACCACTACTCAATAGAACGGTTGAAATTAATCCTTTTAGCCTTTGAGGGCTTGAGCCTGGGATCATTTGCTACCCTAACGATACCTCAAATGAACAAATCCAACTTACCTGTCACAGTCAGGCTGAAGTCACAAAAGCATTATCTAAAACCTTCTGTAGATTGAAGGCTCTCTTAATGAAGCACAATAAGGCTGTCAAGCAAAGTTTCCACTGTCCTGGATACACAATTCGCATTGTTTACTAAAGGTCAGAAGTTGCTTTCTTCCCTGTGGAACAGAGCTGCAGGGTCTGATTAGCATACAGCATCCCACAGACCATGAAAGCTGGAAGAAATATTTGACCTTTTATAATTTCATTTTTTTGTCATACTCTGCCTTTCAACATGAATAAATACCATTTCTATGAACAAAAATGTAACATCTCAGTATAGGTGATTTATTATTAAAGGGGTTTACAATGATCCTCCACACTCACATATTAAGATAGCCAATGTTGGTGATAGTCATTCCAACTACTTTTCAGAATGTTATTATCAGTCGGTACTTCTGTGGGAGGGATAAGAGTTTGGCCCATTGAGTTGGCCATCCAATCCCTTCCACTTCCCGACTGCTCTGACCCCCCCCCCACACTCAGGCAAATAATGACGTGTGACCAGGGAAAACGGGGAGGGGTGCACCCCACTGAAGTCAATGGGGCTCCATTTTAATTACATTTTTATACATAATATTGACCAGCTGGAGATTGATGAAGGCCAACCCGATTAACAAGGTCCTTCTAGTCGAGCAGTGGCCTTCACTTGTCTTCAACTGACCATTACTATGTAAAAATGCCACTGAAATGGAGCCAGAATAAATTCAATGGGGCATACCCCCCGCCCCGTGTCAGAGCAGTCAGGAAGTGGAATGGATCAGATGGCCAGCTCGTCAGGCCAAATTTCGATCCCTTCCACAGAAATACTGCCCGATAGGAGAAATTCCTTCTTGCTTAACGTAAGTTTCTTTTCTGTTAGCTCCAACATTGTCAATGGAGAGTCTATATATATGGGTAGTGAACACCCCCACTAGGTTTGTGGCACAGCCCAAAGCATTTAATTAGCATAGAACCTTGGGCACATAAGCATTCCAAGATCCTCTTCAACTGGACTTCAGGATAGCAGATTTTAAGAAAATGGGAGAATGCCTGAGGGAAGTTCTGGCAGGGATACGAAAACTGGGGGGGAGTTGAGGAAAGGTGGGCAAAAATAAAAGAGGGAATTAGGCAAGATACAAACCTCTGTGTAAGGCAGGTGAGCAAGGGCAAGAGAAAAAGGAGACCACTATGGGTCTCTAAGGAAGTAGCAGAAAAGGTAAGAGCAAAATAAAAAAGGGCATTTAGAATGTACAAACAAAAACACAGAAGGAGGAGGAGGATAGGGAGGCTTACCAAGAGAAACAAAGGGAGGCAGAGAAGACAGAAGCACAAAGGCACAGACAGAGGAAAGGATTGCCAAGTCAGTTACAAAGGGAGAGAAAACATTTTTTAGATACATACTGTAAGTGAAAAAAGAAGGACAAGGGGGGATAGTAAGACTGAAAGGGGAACCAGGGTGCAGTGTGGAAGAGGATCACAAAAACGCAGATTTATTAAACAACTATTTCTGTTCATTATTTACAGAGCAGGGGAAAGGGTAAATGGCAAGGGTATAAAGGGACGGGAAGTGGACAGAAAACCATTTACAGAAGAAAGACTGCTTAGGGAGCTATCAAAGATAACAGTAGACAAAACAATGGGGCCAGATAGGGTGCACCCTGGTTCCTTCCCCTCTCCCTCACCCCCCTTTATCCCCTTTCCTTGCGCCAACTCTAGTGCTTACTTCTGTGTGTAAACCTCCTTTCCCGAAAGCACTACCATACTAAATGTAACTGCTCCTACGTCCTATGTACTGTTGTATATTTCACTTCTCATATTTGTCATGCACTACTTATCTGTACCGTTTTATCCTATCTATATCTGTACCATTTTATTCAATTGCTCACACGACTATATCAATTCTCAATGCTGTGTACTTCTGTTGTAATATCGATTTTTTGGTCCTTTGCCCTTCCTGGGTTCGCACCTGGAATTGAGCCTCAGCTCAGTGTGCCTTTCCCAGTTATCAACTTTTAAATAAAAAAAATATATAAACTGAAAGAGGAGCTAGTTGCACCTCTGACAGCCCTTTTCAACATGTCATTAAAAACAGGGGCGGTACCAGGGGACTGGAGGAGGGCAGATGTAGTTCCACTCTACAAAAGTGGAGTTAGAGAGGCTGGAAATTACAGGCTAGTCAGCCTGACATCAGCAGTAGGCAAGTAATGAAAACACTATTAAAGGAAACAATTGGGGAATACCTAGTTACCAATAACCTGCAGGATAAGAGGAAGCATTGGTTCACAGGGGGAGGTCCTGCCAGACAAACTTGATTTGAGTTCTTTGATTGGGACGTGGATCAAGGGGGAGCAGTGGACATGGCCTACCTGGATTTCAGAAAGGCCTTCCACACCACTCCACACATAGAAGACTATTAACCAAGTTGGGAAGCCTAGGAGTAGGTCCTAAGGTAGTAAACTGGGTGAAAAATTGGCTGGGCAATAGAAGTGAGAGGGTGGTGGCAAATGGCAGTCACTCTGGAGTAGGCAAAGTGACCAGTGGAGTACCACAGGGATCAGTACTAGGGCCGGTCCTATTCAATGTCTTCATCAGTGACTCTGCAAAAAAGCTGGAAGGGAAAGTATGCCTGTTTGCAGATGACACAAAACTCTGCAACAGAGTAGACACGCCAGGAGTGGAATAAATGAGAAGTGATCTAGAAAGGTTGGAAGAATGGTCAAGGGACTGGCAGCTGGGTTTCAACGCAAAGAAGTGCAAAATAATGCACTTGGTGCAAAAGAACCCAGAGGCAACATATCAACTGGGAGGAAAGGTATTAAAAGTTACAAAGCAGTAAAGGGACCTGAGTGTTCATTTCTGATGACCTGAAGGTAGCGAAGCAGTGTGACAAAGCAGAGGGGAAGGCTGGAAGTATGCTGGGTTGCATAGGAAGGGGAATCACCAGCAAAAGGAGGGAGGTAATAATATATAGGATAGTGTATGGCTCACTATACAAAACAAAGCTAGTCTCAACCGAGTGGTTACTATGCCAACCAGATGACCTCAAGAGCGAAGCTCGCGAGGTCTCTTAGTTGGCATAGTAACCACGAGGTTGAGAATAGCCTTGTTGTGTATAGTGAGCCATACACTGTTCTATATAGTGTATGGTGTCTTCCAAATCAAATAAACATATAGTTCAATACCTTTACGTTTGTTTTTCCTTAAGTTAAAAACTCAATGCTGCCTGCAGAGAATTAAGTCTTGATTGCTAGGGTGCGCTGCATGGTTGTTAGGGGCCTGGCATCCTAAGCTTTACTCATGCATTTTAATTGGTTGTCTTACAGGTATGGGCGGGGTTTTGAAATTTAAAAAAATGGCAGCTGTTTCTCTCACTTAGTGAGACGACATTCATTGTGAGAACGGAGTGCTGTATTTTTAAATATCTGATTGATCCTGCAGCACAGTACAAATAAATTTAACTTATCTGGTTGATACTGCCATTTTCCCTGGTAACTGGTAGCACCTGCGTCTCTCTGATCGATCCATCGCCATTTCCTTAATGCTAGTGACAAACGGTTTGAGAGCACTGACTCCTGACGTCTCTACTGCACGGATCTCGCTAGTGCAGCTGAACAACTTTTTACATGGCATGGAAATCCACGCTGAATGTCCAAACCATTAAATGGTTCCACAAACCATCATCCTAGGCTCCACTCTGGGTTGCTATGGCGTCTGCACTGTGTCCTGGAGGAGTTCCTACTTCCTTTATTTTTAATCCCCTTACTCCCAAGTTGAAATCTCACCCAACTATATCATCCTCTATTTTTTATTGGAAATTAATTCACAAATTCTTGAAATCTAATCCTAAACCTTGGTTTTATGCCCCTTTATGGGGCAACCCATTACTCTCCTTAGAAAACCACCCAATGTTCTGCTATTCATGGAAGAATAAATGTATTTTCTTTCTCAGAGACCCCCTGGACCAGAACTCTCTCACCATTAGATTGTATTCTGACTTACAGACATCCTGGAAACTCCCTAAACAGGACTTTTGGAAGTTTTTACAAATTCGCACAGCTTATAACTCTATCGCACATTCTATTCACAAACACAATTTTTTTGACCATTACATTTCATATTGGGTTAAACTATCTATGAAATTGAATAGTTCCATCTACAAAGTCATTATTGATAATCTTCCTGACCAATCCATCTCAGCCCAAAATAAATGGAGTACTCTTCATAATTACAATATCTCAGATACACAGTGGAGCAAATGCTGGCATATCACACACAATTCTTTTAAGGATAACTGCAGCTCTTTAATACAATTTAAGATCCTACATCTGTGGTACAGAACTCCTTCCATCCTTCAACGTGTGGGTCTATTAAACAATAACAACTGCTGGCAATGTAATCAGACCGACGGGAATTTGCTTCATATTTGATGGTCATGTGCTCCCATTAATAATTTGTGGCATAACGTTTATATATTCGCCTCTAATGTCATAGGACAAAAATTCCCCTTTGACCCCAAATTATTTCTTCTGGGCATTCTTACTCCAAATAATGTTTCCCTTACACATGCACACTTTAGATGGTTAAATATACTTTTCCTTTCTTTTGGTTATGCGTTTAATCCTTACAAAATGGAAATCCACTTCAGTTCCTTCCATCTCAGATGTCTTCAATAGCCTTTCCCAGTATGCCTCACTAGATTGTTTATCACATATTATTCATGACCGACTCACCACATATGTTTGGTGCTGGCAGGCTTATTTCAAATATACTGAATCTTGACATTATAATACACAGATATCTCTCCTCTCCCTCCTTTCATCAATGCTTCTTTCTTTATATTCTTTCTATCTTCTCTTACTTCTCATTGTACTCCTTTTATCTTTCCTCTTTTAACATACACTGTCTCCATTCCTATAGGTATCACCTTGTATTAATCATTTAATGCCCGTTCATTGCCTGCTTTTAGCTTCCATTTTGTACTAGTTTACCTTCTTTAATTTACTACACCTTATGATTGTATTCCATCATGTACTGCCTATGATATAATTAAGAATTCAATTTCATCATGTGTACATTGGGCATTTGTGTTATACTGACTCTATGTAACAGGTCTTCCTAAGTGACTCCTTTTATATTGCTATAAGGCGGATACGTCCTTATGTAGATGTCTGTATGTTTTTTTTTGTATATTTCAATAAAACGATTAAGTACATGAAATCAATGCTGAACTAGGTTCCACCATACACTATACCTCTCTACAGATTGCTGGTCAGGCCACACCTTGAGTACTGTGTACAGTTCTTGAGGCCCAACCTCAATAAAGACATAGAGAGGGTGGAGGCAGTACAAAGAAGGGCAACCAAAATGATGCATGGACTGCATCAAAGCACTGTGTCGTAAGGCTCAAGGAACTTAACATGTACTCCATGGAGGAAAAGAGGGAAAGGGGGGATCTGACATTCAAATACCTCACAACCTCTGGGTCATGCCTAAAAATGGTCCACTGGATCAGTGCACCTACCCGGTTAACAAATACATAAAATAGATAGATAAATAATAAAATAAAAAAACAAGGTACAGGAGGGAAGCATTTTCCACAGAAAAAGATGCTCAAGGACAAGGGGTTATGCTATGAGGTTAGAAGGGGAGAGACTCAGAGGAAATGTGAGGAAGCACTTCTTCACAGAGAGAGTGGTGGGCACATGGAATAGCTTACCACAGGAGGTGGTGGGGGCGGATACAGTGACAGGGTTCAAGAACACATGGGATAGAGATAGAGGGATCCTAGTGGAGGGGCAGGAGACTGAGCAGGGTCTGTGGCGACACTATAGGTAGGGAAAATAGGGCAAACTAGGTGGGCCATCACGTCCTTATCTGCCAACAGATTCTCTGTTTCTATGTAACTCAGTCACCTTTGTCCAGGCAGAACAGCTGCATGTCTACGTAATGAACAATCTCCACACTAGAGTCTCTGAACTCTCTCAGTAGCCTAATACCAAACAACCTGAAATGTAAATAATTCACAACAGTATAAAAGAACAAATGGATGACCTACTCCATTTTGGCGATCTGGTTGAGCATGTCTCGCTGATCAATTCCTCTGTCATGCTTCTTAAGCGTCAGGCCACAGATCCTTTATAACACTGGCATGCTGCTAGTAACACTAGCAACATAAAAAGGTTAAAACAGAAATAGGATGGAATAGTACTGAATATAACAAATTAAACCTGTAATGGCGAAGCACTGAATAATACCCAAAATTTGCAAATCCAGTGAAATATATAAACATATCCACTGTTAGCAGACAATTCTGGATGACCAGCTATAACCACATATAAAAAATCTTTGCTGAAGTCCAAAGTCATTACATATATTGGACAATATGCTCCAACAGGAGCCAGAGACCCACACTGACAACGTTGGAGCAAACAGAAAAGGAAATTATGGCATGTATAAAGGAATGGGGAGTCTATACACATGAATTCTAAAAAGCAGTACATATACCTACCCAGGGTGGGGGAGAATATTGTCCCATATATAAACCATATGGGCGACATATAAAATTCATCTGCTAATCACAGCCTGAAAAACACTGCATCCAAAGAGCAAATCAGTGGAACTCTAGAAAGCCAATCTGTAGTGCTTTGCAAATGTGTGAACAGAGGACCATGCTGCTGCCTTGTGCACCTCCAGCTCATATGCCTCCCATCTATCAGCCCACGACATAGCAAGGGCCCTGGTAGAGTGAGCTATGATGAGAACAGGAGCTTTCCTCTGCAACTGCCTATTTCGTCACCACAGCAAACAGAAAAAACAAACTCTCTACTTTTCTAAATTTCTTTTCTTCTTAGAGAGAACTTGACTGCCCTGTGCAAAACCAGCTTTCTCTTTTGGAAGTTACTGGCTTGGGATAGAAGTACAGCAAACAGACTTCCTGATCTGTACGTACAGCTCTAGTGACCTTAATTACAAAAGACGGAACCGTCCTCAACACCATCTTCTCCTTAAGCAATATAAGGTAAAGCTTATCTCAGGGCAGTGCCTGTAGTTTTCCAGTCCTTCTGGCTGAACAGACTACAATTAAGAAACATACCTTGTAGAACAAGCTATCCAGAGGCAATGACGAAATTCATTTCCCATGGTGTTACCGGTGATCGAAAGGACAGCTGGCATTTGTTGACCACCCTGAGGAAACGGATAACCTCCAAGCTGGTTCCTAAGGATAAGCCTAGCACTGCCCCAACAGCAGACACCTGGCCTTGCAGGGTGCTCAACACTAGACTCTTGCTACCTCTCCCTGCAAGAAATCCAATACCCAAGGAACTGCAGGCTAAGACTGACTGAAACCTCTCTCTTGGAGAAAACCTGTTTCAACAGTGCCTTCCTTCTCTGGAGGCAGGCTGCTAACTGAACTGCCCTTGGATATGGATGCAGAACTAGACCTTGAGTTAAAAGGGCCCCAAGTGGGAGCTGAAATGGAGATTGCTGGGCTGGATATACTAGTACAAAGAACCACAACCTTCTTGGCCACTCTGGTAGCTATCATGCAGATGCTTCCACTTGACCGCATTATCTTTCTGACCTACCTTGGGAAGTAGCAGTACAGGAGGAAAACAAGTAAACTCTGAGAAAATCCCATGCCAGCTGAAGAGGCTTGGTACTTGAGCCATTTCTTCTGACACAAAGGGGTTTGTCTGAGGTCAGTCGAACCATCTGCACAGAAGCCTGAACACCTCCAAGGGTCCAAGTCCATTCCCCTGGATGAACTGTCTCTCGGCTTAGCCAATCAGGCTGCACATTCAGTTCCCCTCCTAGATGAACTGCAGAGAGAGAGACAGAAGAATTTTCTCTGCCCACAGTAGCACCTTGGTTGCTTCAGTTAGCATGGCCTTGCTATTCATGCCTCCTTGACTGTTACAGAGTATGCCAAGGTGATGGTGCTGTCCAACCTCACCTTCACAGCCCTGGATTGCACCTGACTTTAGAGATAGAGAAAAGGCAAGGAACACTGCTCTCATTTCCAACACGAGTATCCGAAGCTGTTACTGCTGGAGGTTCCCAATCCTCTGAGCTGTAACTTGGTCCAGGACCATTCCCCAGCCCAACTGACTAGAGTCTGTCATCTAAATCAGGGGAACCTCTTGCAGAGGTTCTTGCGGTTCCCCACCATGCCAGCAACTGTAGTACTGATCAAGAAAGTGGTCTCACAGCCTGGGAGACATCCAAGGCCAGGAATCAGGCCTCCAGCACTGTCTTCTGGAGAAAACATATATGCAACCAAGCCCACAGTACTAGCTCTATTGCTACAGTCATCAGATCTAGAATCTGAAAAAGACTGAGCTGAGATCACCACTTTGCTTCTCAACCACTGAAGGGACACTTTCCCCTCTTCCATCTGGAATAGCACCTCCAGATGCTCCAGCTGCTGAAATGATATCAAGGAACTCTTCTCCCAAATGATGATCCAACCAGGTATCTCCAGAATTTTCAAGGTCCTTGACACTGACCTCTTCACCAGTGATGTAGTCAGAGCTCGGATGAGCAAGTCAATCAGAGAGAGTATATCTGATGCCCCTCCTGTCTCTAGTGTGCCACTAGCACGATCAGGCTGTTTGAAAAAAACTTGGGTGCTGTCACCAGGTCCACGGGAGGTGCTCAATACTGAAAATGTTGTCCCTAGATTGCAAACCACAAAACTTCTGGCATGACTGGTGAACTGAAGATAGGCATCATTTCTTTTTACAATCTATGGGTGCAAAATAATCTCCTGGTTTGATTCTCTGTATGATGCATCACAGGGACCCCATCTGAAGGCTGTGTGGCGGACACACTTGTTTAAATGTTTCAGCTTCAGACTTAGTCTGAAGTCCCCCAATTTCCTGGGAAACACAAAATAAACTGAATAGAATCACAGGCCCTCCTCAACCTGTATCAAAGGATCCAAGGTCTTGACTCACCACAAGCCTTTTCAATAGATTTTGAGGAACTGGAGATTGCATGAAATGACCTCTCTTGGGCACTGTGGAGAACTCAATGGTGCAATCCACAGTCAGGATCTCCAGTACCCATGCATCAGACATTAGCAAGGCCCATTGCTGGTAGGGATTCTGCAGTTTTCCCCCAAAGGAAGGAGGGCAGAGATTGGACAGCGTACCTTCATTTTGAGTTACTTCCTCTTCCTCCCGTAGTTCCATTACACCAAATGGTGCAGGATTCTCAGTTACTGTTACATCTGAATCCAGAATATACTCCTCTATTCCTTCTGGATGTCGTCCAAGCCAGGACCAAATAGTAACCCCTTGACACGGACAGGTTACATAGATACATAGACAATGTTGGTAGATAAGGGCCTACGGCCCACCCAGGCTGCCCATTTGAGCTTGTAAGTTCACTTTATGTTTTCCTAGAAGTCTGTTGCCCCTTACCCCTGACCTCCAGAATTCCTTTATGTCTATCTTATGCATTCTTAAATCCTGTGATTGTTTCAGCCCCAACCACTTCCTCAGGCAGGGTGTTCCACTTGTTCACCACCCATTCTGTGAAGAAATTCTTCCTCATGTTTCCTCTGAATCGTCCTCCCTCCAACTTCATCCCATGCCCTCTAGTCCTGGAACATCTTTTTTGCTTAAAAATAGTGCACTCCTGCACTCTATTTCTCCCTGTAAGATACTTGTATGTCTCTATCATATCCCCTCTCACCCTCCTCTCCTCCAGGGAGTACATATTCAAGTCCTTCTACCTGTCCTCATAGGACTTGTGATGCAATCCATGTACCATCATTGTTGCCCTCCTCTGAACCTTCTCTACCCTATGCCCTTACGTAGGTAAGGTCTCCAGATCTGTACACTGTACTCCAGGCGCGGCCTCACTAGTATCTTGTATAGTGGAATTATGACATCCCTTTTCCTGCTGGTAATGCCCCTGCCTATGCATCCCAGCATCCTATTTGCTTTACCTGCTGCCTTGTTGCACTGTTTCCCTACCCTGAGGTCATCAGAGATGATAACCCCAAGATCCCTTTCCAGCTTGGTGCATGCTATATCCTCACCCACCAACTGATATATTGTGCCAGAGTTTTTGTGCCCCATATGCATTATCTTGCACTTCTTTGCACTGAATTTCAGCTGCCAGCTTGTATGTCTGTGTCACGACCCACTGGCAGAGCTAGACCCCTGCAGAGCTGCCACAGTAATTAGTGGAGCACGCTGACATCTGTAAAATTGTCCACTGTCACATACCCCAACAAGGTGGAGGCCATTGACATAACTTGCGAAGTGTTTTGTCCCTTCCAGCTCTGGAGACATACAGATACCCAAAGCAATGATGCATGAGTTTAATCCTCTGGAAGCAATAAAAGATGCATATGATGTTTGAAGATTTATCCCATTTGAGGCAAAAGCCCTTCTGCATGAGGTGTCCAACTGCTTATCATTAGTGACAGTGAGGGCTGCCAAAGCGTCAAAAGGTATGGTCATGTGCTTGACAGAATTACGCAAAGCCTTGTCTACCTGGTAAGAACCTCCCACTTCTTGAAGCTCTCCTCCAAGAACAGATAAAAATCAACCTCAGCCTAGGGAGCTGTATGTGTTTATCTATCCCGGCTCATTCCTCTTCAATCTGGTCGCACTGCACAAGGTTTGAAAACCACTTTGGAGCAGAGGAAGAAGTGGACAAGACAGGACTAACATCTAAGTACTTCATGAGGTGCATCTCCTGCAGTTGCAAGGCCCAACAAGCTGACATCATAAGATAAGACAAACATTTTGTATCAAACATAAGAGACAGCAGAAACTTTTTCTTAGGCTTCATCCACTCCCCCTTCTCCTCCTCTAAGGGATCCCCTTACTCCTTAGACAGCACTGTCGGGTCAGGATTTTCCCTGTGGCCCACTCTATACTTATCTTGATCTTCCCTGTTGCCAAGGGTGGGGCTTGACTGCAACTGTGGGTGAGGAGTATCACTTGCTGTGGTGCACCCAGACCTGAGGGGCCCACCTTGGGTTTGGGTGTGTTAGTGAGAATGTCCTGCGGACATCAGAAGTTTAGCAGCTTTGTTCTATGACTGGAATGCTTACAGAATGTGGGTTTACTTTTCCCCTTCTCTCTAAGCCTTGTTTTGCATTATGGAGACATGGCAATCAAGGAATGGTAAGATATTGTATGGTTATTATGAACCTTGTATGTATATGCCAATGTAGCTCATTGTCTGATCCCATCTCTCCATGTATAAAAACAGTTTAAAAAAAGAAAGAAATTTAGCAGCTCATTTCAAGAGCCACTGATGCCAAAAGTTCTACCTTGCATAATTCAAATAAGCACACTCCCAGTAAATCTCATACCAAAAACTAGATTTTTACATTACTTTGTTTTAAAGTTATTAGCCATTCCGTAACTTTGATTGCACTACCTGTGCAATAAAAGCAGGTGTCAGTAAAGAGCTACTGATGATGTCATGTAGGGACCTCAAAGTCTAATAATCCCAGTCAGCAAGCTTATAGCAACCATTTCTCCAAAGTTGTAATGATCATGTGCAATGGTTTTTACAAGCAAAACAGACAGCACCAGTCAGTAAACATTGCTATAAATACTACATATGTTCCAGGTTTTGTAACAAAGTTGATAACATTATATTATTTAATGCTGTTTTTTGTGTAGTCCATTTCTCCAGGGTTGCTGGATACTAAGTCAGCATGCCACCAAAATGCTGAAGTCAATTAGAGTGCTACTAATTTTACCGCTGTTTGTCGCTGTCTGCTTTACAGTATGTTTCAATAGGGGCCCTATATGTGTTAATTCCTACTAGGGAAGGAAGAAAAAATTACTCACCTTAGTAATTGCTTTTCTTCTCATGGAGTCTTGCTATATTAGGACTTCTGCAGTTAGGCTCAGCCTCTGAACTGCCCCGGAGAGGAAATAGTTAACTCCAGAGAAACCTGGAGTTCCACAGCGCGAGGGCGCTGTTCAAAGCCTATCTGGCCAGTTTCAAATGAAACTGCCAGGTTCTTCACGAAGCCAAACTAACATAGCAAGTCTGTGTGGAAAAGCTCTACACTAGCCATTGGCTACCTACCAGTAGTAGAACAACAAAAACAAAACAACAATCACAGAATAATAACAATATTACATATTATTATTATTAGTATCACCCATGACAAGCACTAATAGACCCCTCTCCCCAAAAGACTCAAGTCCAGGAGGGGCCATATACCACTCAACAAAACAGAATTACCTAGTTCCCTAACCCAAATGAAAACGGGGGAGACTAGGGAGAACTAAATGGCATGACACAGTGCTTGCACTAACTTGCCAAACCCTGCACTCAAGTAGGAGTTCTGAGAGGGTAGGGGAGGGTTGTTTAATATAGCAAGACTCCATGAGAAGAAAAGCAATTACTAAGGTGAGTAATTTTTCTTCAAACACCATGAAGTCTTGCTATATTAGGACTTCTTGCAGATTAACAGCAGTACCTCCATGGAGGCGGCCAGAACCTACTTAGGGAATAGGCTCTGAAGCACAGCTGTGCCAAACGAGCATCTCTCTGGACTGGACATCCAGGGAATAATGATTGGTAAAGGTGTGGACTGTTTTCCAGGTAGCAGCTTGGCAAATTTCCAAAATGGAATATCTCTAGCAGCCGCTAGAGATGCAGCTGTACCCTGGTGAGTGAGCCTCAGTCCTGAGGGAGGTTCTCTACCTAGTTTTTGGTAACAGAACTGGATACAAGAGACAATCCACCTTGCAATTGTCCTCTTAGTGGCAGGTCTCCCTTGCCAACTTCTCCATAGGTAGAAGAGTTGGAGGATTCGAACCTGTGACCTTGGTGCGTCTCCAAATAGTAGCTTAGGGCTCTTTTGACGTCCAGACTGTGCACCTCCTCCTGAGGAGGAATGCTCAGTGAAAATACTGGAAGAGAGATGGATCGGTTTAGATGAAAATCTGAAACCACTTTAGGTAAAAACTTTCTGTTGGTCCTGAGGACTACCTTATCTCTGTGAAAAGAAATAAAATCTTTTTCCACTGACAAGGCTTGTAATTCACTTATACGCCTAGCAGAAGTGATAGCCACTAGAAAACAGTCTTCCAAGTTAAAACTTGAGATCTGCCAAGACAGAGGCTCAAAGGGGTTGCATTAGCTGAGCATGTAAACGCTCAGGTCCCAGGCAGGAGCTGGTTCCCAAAGGAGGGTTAGTGAAGTAACCCTTAAAAAACTTGGAAAACACAGGGTGAGAAGAAAGAGAAACAGGTTTCCTGCAGACAAAAACAGAAACAGCTGCCAGATGAACCTTCAAGGTAGCTGGTTTGAGGCCTAGGGAATTTAGATGGACCAAATAGTCCAATAAATGGCCAAGTCAGCAGATTCTGGTACAATTTGTTTCTCAGAACACCAGAAGAAAACCTCTCCACTTAAAATTGTAAGTGGCTTCTAGTGGAAGGCTTCCTAGAAGCCTTTTAAAATGTCCAAGACACCTTGAGAAAGGTGTAAATCAGCAAATTCTAGCTCCTCAAGAACCAAGCCTTGAGGTGGAGGGAATTGAGGTCCGGGTACCACACTCTCCCCTGTGCACAGGTCAGCAGGTCGTGGATCCTGGGCAAGCTCAGGGGAGGGTGGAATGACAGGGACAGGAGAAGAGGGTACCAGGGCTGTCTGGCCCAGTCTGGAGCAATCAGAATCACTTTGCAGGGCTGAGTTCTGATTTTCACTAGTACCCTGAAGAGGAGAGGGAAGGGGGGAAAGGCATACAGGAGTTTCCCTTCCCAATCCAACAGAAAGGCGTCCAGGGGGACTGAGCCCAACACTGGAGGCCTGCAACAAAATAGAGGAAGTTGGTGGTTGTCTGGGGCTGCGAAGAGATCTATCTGAGGGGTGCCCCACCTGGCAAAGACCGACCCCAGAACCTGGGGATTCAGAGCCCATTCGTGATGACCCTGGGAAATCCTGCTGAGGGCATCCGCCAGGACATTGTCCTTCCCTGGAAGGTGAAGTGCTATCAGGGAGGTGTTCAGGGAGTAAGCCAGAGACCACAACTTCATTGCTTCAGTGCACAAGGCTGAAGACCGAGTGCCCCCTTGCTTGTTGATGTACCACATTGTTGTGGTGTTGTCTGTCCTGACTTGAACTACCTTGTTCTGGACAGTAGCTGAAAAAGCCTGGAGAGCTAAGAGGACAGCTCTGAGTTCCAAAAGATTGATGTGGAGCAGAGATTCCTGAGGGGACCACACTCCCTGAGTGGAAAGGTCGCCCAAGTGAGCCCCCCACCCAACAGGGAGGCATCCGTGGTGAGGGTGAGGGAATGAAGAACGGGTAAGAAGGGGACCCTGAGTTAATTGCTTTGATCCTGCCACCACTGAAGGGCCAGGATCAGGGTTTGGTCACTGGACCAACTTGGTAAGGGGTCCTTCCTTGAGACCAGTAGGACCTCAGGTGGAACTGAATGTCTCTCATCTGAAATCTTGCTCCCTGCACGACAGCTGTGGAAGCAGCCATGTGCCCTAGGAGTTGCAGAGTGCCTTGCTGGTCGAGAGACCCGCAGGGTAAAGGAGGATGCCAGGGCAATGAGTCTGTCCACTCTTTCCAAGGAAGAAATGCCCTGGCTGACTTTGTGTTCAATTCTGCACCTATGAAAGTTAGTACCTGAACTGGTTCCAGAACTGACTTTGGAAAATTCAACAGGAATCCCAGAGAAGTGAGAAGCTGCTGGGTGACTTGAAAGTGGGATTTTACCTGATCCGGAGACTGACCCACTATGAGCCAGTCGTCCAGGTAGGGAAACACAGCAACCCCTTGCCTTCTTAAATGAGCCACTACCACAGCTAGACATTTTGTGAAAACCCTTGGAGCAGAGGTAAGGTCAAGGGCATTGCTCTGAACTGGTAGTGGCCGGAGGGCAGTTCGAACTGAGGTACTTTCTGTGAGAAGGCCTGATCAAGATATGAAAATAGCCCTTGAGGTCCAGGGAAGCTAGCCAGTCCCCTGGCCTTAGGAAGGCAAAATCATTGCCAGAGTTAACATTTTGAACTTTGGTTTCAAAAGATGCTTGTTCAGGAACCTTAAATCTAGGATGGGCCGCCATTCTCCTGTCTTTTTTGGGGTAAGGAAGTATCTTGAGTACAGCCCCTTGGCCTGATGGCAAGGAGGAACCCTTTCCACTGCTTTGCAGCCTAGAAGAGAAGGAAACCTCTGCTTCCAAAGCAAGGGCTTCTGAAGGATTTGCAGGTGGAAAATGTCTGGCTCTCATCTTTGGGAACTGTTTGAAGCTGAGAACCAGACCTTGGCTTACCACCTCCAGATCCCATTTGTCCGAAGTTAGGGACAACCAGTTCTGGCTGAAATAAACCAACCTGCCCCCCACCGGTACAGGAGAATCGGCCCTGGGCACCCCATCAGGGTGCCTGCTTGGGAGCAGCTTTAGGCTGAGGAGGGGGAGACGGTCTGCCTGTGCCCCGTCTACCTCTGCCTCTGAAAAAAACCCTCTGTGCAAAGGTTGAAGAGGCCTGAACTTGATAAAAGGCTTGTGGAAAGGCCTGCCCCTACCCCTGGGGGCATGCCTGTGTGGAGTGGCATGCCTCTCCTTAGCTTGGGCACTTTTGTAGGTAGTTCTGTATTCATCCATCTTTTTCATGTAATTTTCTGTTTGATCCCCAAACAGAGAATTTCCTACTACAGGAAAATCCATAGCCTTTGACTGAGTATCCTGGGACAGATTAGTGCATCTGAGCCATGCCAACCTACGGAGAGCTACAGAAGTGGCCATGACCCTAGAGGAAACATCATTAACATCAACAGCAGCATGAAATTGAACTTTAGAGGCTTCAATGCCATCAGCAGCCACTTGTTCCAACTCACTAGCCAGCTGGCCCTGGGCCTGCTTGGCTAACTGCAATATAGTGTCCCATCTAGATTTCTGATATCTAGCCACATAAGCCATATAATTAGCCTGCCTGAGTCCCAACGGTTGCCATATATTGTTTTTTCGCCATGGCATCAATCTTCCTGAACTTTATCAGGAGGATGTGAGGCCAGGGGAATATTAGCCTTGTCACAGGCTGCAGCTTGAACAACACCTACATGACTACACTGCTCAGTAAGGAAGTCTGTATCAGGGCCTGATAGAGTATACCTTCTGTCCATTTTTTTATCTACAGGAGGGACAGAATGAGGATTTTTTAAAATCTTTGTTGTTTGCTTCCTAAATGACTTATGCAAAGGAATAGACAACCTCCTAGACTCTGGAATATCCATCATTTCAACATAATCAGGCTCCTCCTGCTCATCCACAGCCTCTTCTAAAGGAAGCTGGAGGGTTTCTGCAACCTTTTGTAAAACATAAATGAGAAGGGGACCTAGACAGCATGGGGAGATTCTAAAGGTCTGTCTGGAGAAATGTCCGGTTCAATGGGCACGTCCAGACCTTCCCAGTCACAAACATACTGATCAAATTCCTCCTCCCTCCTGTGGTTCTATAAAATCCTCAACATCATAATCCTGAACCACTGGGACTGAAACGAACCACCCTTTTCCCAGATGTAGGGGTTGACAGACCCCGAGACAAAGACTGAACAATCTGTATGGCTTTGGTTATCTCTGCAGCAGTTGGAGAGACAATTTTGGACTCCAGACCTGCTGATTTCTTTGTCTTTTTTGCTGGGACTGGTTCCTCTGAACCAGCCTTCCTTTTGCCCGAGGAAGTCTCGCCCTGGTCAGAGGGCACTCCCTCTGGTCCAGTGGGTACTGAACCGGGCTGGCCATCCGGGTCAGCGGACTTTTTGGCCTCTCGTTCCCTGAGCCGGCCCAATCTCTTTTCCAGGGTGGCTGCAGGAAAATTCTTACACACCTGGCAGTCTGACAGGAGGTGGTCAGCCCCCAGACAATAAACACAAGTGGTGTGTGGGTCAGCCTTAGCAAAGGCTTCCCAAAAACATCACAGTGTTGAAACCCAGTGGGCCCGGTTTTTCTTTTGGGTTTCTCAGACATAATGCCAGCCTAACCAACAACTTGCCCTTTTAATGGCAGTGCCAGGCAAGACACCCTTATCAGTTCCTAACCGTGTCACGGGTATTTGAAAAAACTCTTTAAAATTCAAGGTTTTTTTTAGAACCGATAAGAACCGGTAACCGCACTCTAAAAGTCAAAACACTTTTAAAACGTCAAATTAAGCAAACCGATCGGTTCAAAACCGAACCGATAATTGGATTTCCACACAGACTTTAAATATTGTACTTACGGTTTACCAGATAGAGCTTTAACCGAAATGCGGTAAAAATAAATACTTTTTGCCGGTTCAAATGAACCGAAAAATACTCGCTTGAACCGAGAATGAACCGAGCTGAAGGAGCTGATCTCCGGAGCGACTGTTCAGTGAAGCGGAGTAAAGAATCTGGCAGTTTCATTTGAAACTGGCCAGATAGAGCTTTGAACAGCGCCCCCGTGCTGTGGAACTCCAGGTTTCTCTGGAGTTAACTATTTCCTCCCCGGGGCAGTTCAGAGGCTGAGCCTAACTGCAGAAGTCCTAATATAGCAAGACTTCATGGTGTTTGAAGTATTAGATCTGGTAAAATGATCACTGTAGTTTAGAGTAGAACACAGATCAGTCTGTCCCATCCCCATTAACAAGGAGATGGGATAATTGTTTTAAATTGCTATTCTTAGAAGTTGCCTCAATTGAATGATAGGTGTGAATGAGCTCAGCCTTTCATCAGAAACTTGTTCAGTCTGCAGACCTCACAGTGTGCTATGATCCAGCATTCAGCACAATTACCTCAAAAAAAAGGCATCCAGACACAATGTTGTCATCTTTGTTACAAAGCCTTAAACACAAAGTTTTTAAAGCAATGTTTACTAACTCATGCTGCCTGTTTTACTTATAAAAACCATTGCACATGATCTTTACAACATTTGAGAAACAGATCCTATAAGCTTGCTGACAGGGAAAACTAGATTGTAAGGTCCCTATACGACATCAGCAGCAGCTCTTCACTGGAACAGGCTTTCTTTAAACAGTTAGTGAAATCTGAGTTACAAAATGGCTAATAACTTTAAAATGAAGTAACAAAGAAATCTACTTTCTGGTATGAGATTTACTAAGGATATGCTCATTCTAATTCTGCAACGTAGCACTTTTGGCCAGATGGCGTCAGCAGCTCTTTAGGCCAGATGGTGTCAGCAGCTCTTTAAGAGCATTAAAAAAGATTTTTGCAAGTTCAGCTTCACCATAGTCAGTGTCCCAGGTGCACCTTCCCGGGTAGAGGGTTTGACTAGGACGGACCCAAAAGAAAAAATTACTCACCTTAGTAATGTTGTTTCTTCTAATGGAGTCTTGCTGTATTCTGACAGTAGCAGTGAGTCCCAACCTTCGAACTGCCCCGGAGATGAAAGAGTTAACTTTCCATGCCAGGCATGGAACACTGAGCTCGAGCTCAGTTGAGACTCTGTGTGTTGCTGTTTGAACTCAAACCGTCAGATCTTTATGAACTAAACTCACTGAGGTCCTGTGTGGAAGCTGTAAACCTACACTAGCCCACTGGCTACTAACATAACAACAAATTTTTGGTCTCAAAACAAAGACTCAAGTCAGGAGACCCAAAAATGAAATAACATAACACCCACTCACCCAAAGAAAGGGTGATAACAAAAAGGTGGGCACCTCCTGAGTGCCAACACTGCCACTGCCCACCCACATCCCAAAAACAAAGGTTCAGAGAGGGAAGGCAGAGAGGTCAGAATACCAAGGCTCCATTAGAAGAAACAACATTACTAAGGTGAGTAATTTTTCTTCAAACAACATGAAGTCTTGCTGTATTCTGACAGTAGCAGACTGCAAGACAGTACCTCCATGGAGGAGGGACAGAACACTCACGAAATAGGCTCTGAAGCACAGTTGTGTTAAACCGAGCATCACTCCCAGCCTGGATGTCCAGGGAGTAATGCTTGTGAAAGTGTGAACTGTTTTCCAGGTAGCTGCTTGACATATTTCTAGAATAGGGATATCCCTGGCAGCAGCCAGGGAAGCAGCTGTACCTCTGGTAGAGTGAGCCCTCAGGCCTGAGGGTGGAACCTTACCTAATTTCTCATAGCAAAATTGTATGCAAGAGACAATCCACCTGGCAATGGACCTTTTAGTGGCAGGTTTCCCTTTGCCTACCTCGCCATAAGTGAGGAACAGTTGGAGGGAGTCAAACCTATGACCCGTGGTGCATTCTAAATAGTAGCTAAGGGCTCTTTTCACATCTAGGCTGTGCAGCCTCCTCTCACCAGAGGAGGAATGGTCAGTGAAGTACACAGGAAGAGACATAGATTGGTTAAGGTGGAAGTCTGAAACCACCTTAGGCAAAAACTTCCTGTTAGTCCTCAGGACCACCTTATCCTTATGGAAGGAAATAAAGTCAGGCTCCACTGACAGGGCTTGCAGCTCACTTATGCGCCTGGCAGAAGTGATGGCCACCAGAAACACAGTTTTCCAAGTCAAGTACTTAAGCTCCGCTAAAGACAAAGGCTCAAAGGGGGGTTGCATAAGCTGTGCAATGCAAACATTAAGATCCCCAGCAGGGGCCGTATCCCTGAATGGAGGATTGGTATGAAGCAATCCCTTGAAAAACTTGGAGAAAACAGGGTGAGCTGAAAGAGAAGAAGGCTTACCTGCTGAAATGAAAGCAGAAACCGCTGCCAGGTGCACCCTTAGTGTAGCTGGTCTGAGACCCAAGCTATTGAGATGAACCATGCAGTCAAGTACTGTGGGCAAATCAGCAGACTCTGGGGAAATATGCTTCCCACAGCACCATATGGAAAATCTTTTCCACTTGGAATTATAAGTGGTTCTGGTGGAAGGCTTCCTAGAAGCCTTCAGAATATCCATAGCACCTTGGGAAAGGTGTAAATCAGCAAACTCTAACTCTTCAAGAGCCAGGCCTTGAGATTGAGAGATTTGAGATTCGGGTACCAAACCCTCCCCTTAGCACAAGTTAACAGGTTGTAATTCCTGGGAAGAGCCAGGGGAAGATGGACTGATAAGGACAATAGGAGAGCATACCAGGGCTGTCTGGCCCAGTCTGGAGCAATCAGGATCACCTTGCAGGGTTGAGACCTGATTTTGACTAGCACTTTGAACAGGAGAGGGAAGGGGGGAAGCATACAGGAACTTCCCTTCCCAATTGAGAACTAAGGCATCCAGGGGGGACTGAGCCCAACACTGGGGGCCTGCAGCAAAAAGGGGGAAGTTGGTGATTGTCTCAGGCTGCAAAAAGATCTATCTGTGGGGTGCCCCATCTGGAGAATATCACCTCCAAGATCAAGGGATCCAGTGACCATTCGTGATGGCCCTGAGATATCCTGCTGAGAGCATCTGCCAGGACATTGTCCTTGCCTGGGAGGTGTACTGCTGAGAGGGAGGTGTTCAGAGAATAAGCCAGGGACCACAACTTCATCGCTTCTGTGCACAAG
Organism: Neoceratodus forsteri; assembly: GCA_016271365.2. Taxonomy (NCBI): domain Eukaryota; kingdom Metazoa; phylum Chordata; order Ceratodontiformes; family Ceratodontidae; genus Neoceratodus; species Neoceratodus forsteri. The sequence goes on along the minus strand of CM057458.1, from coordinate 980,529,220 downwards.
GCCGTAGACCGAGTGCCTCCTTGTTTGTTGATGTACCACATTGTGGTGATATTGTCTATTCTGATCTGAATAACTTTGTTCTGAACAGACTCGGAAAAAGCTTGAAAAGCTTGAAAAACTGCTCTGAGCTCCAACACATTGATGTGACGCAGAGATTCCTGAGGGAACCACAACCCTTGGGTGGTCAGGTCGCCCCAAGTGAACCACCCACCCCAAGAGGGAGGCATCTGTAGTAAGGATTAGAGAGTGAGACTGAGTGACAAAGGGAACTCCTTGTCTCAGATTGTTCAGATCCTGCCACCAGTGCAAGGTCTGGATCAAGTTTCGAGTCACTGGGATCAGTTTGGTCAGAGGATCCCTTTTCTGAGACCAGAAGGCCCTCAAATGGAACTGAATGTCCCTCATCTGAAATCTTGCTCCCTGCACCACTGCTATAGAAGCAGCCATGTACCCCAGGAGCTGAAGAAAATGCCTTGCTGGTCAAGACACCTGTAGGGTGAAAGAGGAGGCCAGAGTGATAATGGTCCTTGCCCTATCCAGGGGAAGGAAGGCTCTGGCCCTTTCTGTATCCAGCTCTGCACCTATGAAGGTGAGGAGCTGAACAGGCTCTAGAACTGACTTTGACAGATTGAGAAGGAAACCTAGAGAAGTGAGCAGTTGCTGAGTGACCTGTAAGTGTGACTTGACCTGGTTTGGGGACTGGCCTACTATGAGCCAGTCGTCTAGGTATGGGAATATGGCAATCCTTTGCCTTCTCAGAGAAGCAACTACTACTGCCAGACATTTTGTGAACACCCTTGGAGCAGAGGTTAGTCCGAAGGACATTGCTTTGAACTGGTAATGGCCTGAGGGCAGCTTGAACCTGAGGTACTGTCGATGGGAGCTTCTGATAAGAATATGGAAGTAGGCATCCTTGAGGTCCAGGGACACTAGCCAGTCCCCTGGCCTTAGAGAGGGTAGAATTATTCCCAGAGTCACCATTTTGAATTTTGGCTTTAAAAGGTGCATGTTTAAATATCTGAGATCCAGGATGGGCCGCCATTCTCCTGTCTTTTTTGGGGTAAGGAAGTACCTGGAGTACAAGCCTTTGCCCTGGTGTAGGGATGGAACCCGTTCCACAGCTCTGAGAGCCAGGAGGGAGGAGACCTCTGCCTCTAAGGCATGTGCCTCTGAGGGATTTGCAGGTGGAAAAGATCTGGTTCTCAGCTTTGGAAATTTTTTGAAGCTGAGAACCAGTCCCTGGCTTACTACTTCCAGGACCCACTTGTCTGATGTTAGAGTCTTCCAGTCCTGGACAAAGTAAGCCAGCCTGCCCCCTACCTATTGGACCAACTCAGGGAGTATGTAAGACTCAATAGTAATGTCATCTGCTACTTTGAGTCTTACCTCACGGGCAAGACACAGACAATAATGATGGGAAGTTCTTCCTTGTTCCCAGTGGACCTGCACTGTGGTGTACATCAGAGGTTAGTCCTTTTGTCCATGTTGTTTACGGTGTGCAAGCTACCCCAGCGTCAGATCATTATATAGTATGCAGCTGGGTTTCATTGCTATGCAGATGACACTCAGCTCTGTCTTTTGCACCCAAGACACAGGATGAGGTGGACTGGCTGAGATCCAGGACTGGATATCATCAAGCTGGTTGACACTCAACACATACAAAACTGAGGTAATGGTGACTGAGCCAGGTCGGGGGGAGCAGCAGCGACTGTGAGGGACATGGGTCTCTCTCTCAGCACCTATAGGCTTGTGGCTGCTGTGAAGGTGAAGAATCTGGGTGTCATTCTGGACAACTGGTTAACATTTGAGGCTCAGGTGTCAGCAGTAGTCTGGAATGGCTTTTACCATTTGAAGAACATCAGTCAGATTTGATCCCTTATCCTCCAGAAGACTTGCTCTCACTAGTGCATGCTTTTGTGACCTCGCAGCAGGAATCAACAAATTTCAAAATGGCATGCTAGTCCAGGACAACTGGCCTTGGCAAAAATGGTAGTCCCCGAGTTCGGAGTGATAGTCCAACACATTTCAATGTAAATTTTAAAACAACTTGCAATGGTATGGGGGTTGCATTGTGCTATTAATAGTAGTTAGACTATAAGTATAGTTAATAGTAACTAATAGTAGTTAATTAGTAGACTCCTCACATCCTCCAACCAACTCCCCCCCCCCAACTTCAGTCTTTTCAGTAAAGGACAAACCCTTGTTTCCTCCCCAACTCTAGTCCCCAACCGTCCCCCACAGTCTCAGACTGACTCACATTCCCCCCCCAAACTTGAGTAAAGGACACACTCTTGTTTCTTCTTTCTTTTAATTCCAGTCTCGACTGTGACCATGCATGTTCTCCGACGGACTCCCCATTAAAAAGAAAAAAAACTTCAGTCCTTTCAATAAAGTACAAAGCCTTGATTCCTTTAATTTTTTTTTTTTTATTGTTATTTTCCCCTTATTGAGATGATTTTTTTATTCTTTAGTTTTGCTTTTTGCTGCCAGTAGCGTTCTGGGCTGGCCTATCTAAATAAAATCACTGGCTGAATGGCAAGGCAAACAGTTTGCATCCATCCACTGCAATAATGAAACACAAAATGGCACTCTCGGCAATCTCTTGCATCTGCCCTCTGAAACCCTCCCGCACCCCCACCCCCACCACCGCAGCCAATTCCAAGAACTGACAGGTAGTCTACCACTTCCCATTCACTGACTCACCTGTCAGTCCTGAGTCCCAGAAAAACGGTTATGCAAGTGGTGCTGTGATGGGCAGGGAGGGTCATTTAGCTGGCTACTATGCTATCATTCCTAGCATGCAGATAGACATCCTGGCACAGCTCTCTCAGGAACCCAGAGATGCCGTTTTCACCCATATGACCATCAGGCAGCTCAGGATGAAGATAAGCGGCACCTAGCAGTCAGTCGGCAGGACCACATCAAGGTAAAAAAAAAAAAATACCATTGTCAGCATAGAGTTGGTTATCCATGGGACTACCAGCTGATTCAATTGTGCTTGCGTACCTGGACAAACTTGCAGCATGGGACTTCGGACTATTGGATTTTTCGAAACCCTGCCTCGTGGTTAGACTACTGTTATACTCTACACCATGGAGTCAATGGAGGTATGTTGTAGTGCCTGCAGCTGGTGCAGAACGCAGCTGCTAGATTGCTGATTTGCTTTTCAAAGACGAGTCTCATCTCCTCGGCACTGCATGAACTGCATTGGCTGCCGGTCAAGTGACATGTTCCCTATGAAGTTTGGTTACTAACCTACAGGCACTACATGCGTGGGCCCAGGTTACCTGCATGATCTCTGCTTCCCCACAAGCCTGTGCGCCCCCTTCACTCCACCAAGGAAGGTCTCCTAGCTGTTCCCAGGGCTAGGTTTAAAAACTCAGGGGACCAGTCCCTTGAGGTAGCAAGACCGGTTATTTGGAATTTGCTCCCAAGGGTCCCAAAGGAAGGCCTCCTCAGTAGACCCCTTTAAAGAGGGGCTTAAAACACACTTATTTACAGAGGCTTATGGGGATTGATAATCCCTAATGATTGCACAATATGAACATCTGAGATATTTAGCAATACAATTTAGCAGTTTGCTGTTATCTGTGCTATAGAAGTAGTTTAAATTTTTGTATTAGAATTTTATTTAGTTTTTTATAAACATAGAATATGTCAGCAGACAAGGACCACCAGGCCTATCCAGTCTGCCCATAAGCCCTACACTTGTATGTGGCCTCTGACCTTACGTGGTCAATGGCTTTTTGCCACCCCTTCCTGCCCCAAACGTTCCCTGCCTGTCTCAAGCATGATTAAATCCCTATCTGTAGAACTGACTTTGACAGATTGAGAAGGAAACCTAGAGAAGTGAGCAGTTGCTGAGTTACCTGTAAGTGTGACTTGACCTGGTCTGGGGACTGGCCTACTATGAGCCAGTCATCTAGGTATGGGAATATGGCAATCCTTTGCCTTCTCAGAGAAGCAACTACTACTGCCAGACATTTTGTGAACACCCTTGGAGCAGAGGTTAGTCCGAAGGGCATTGCTCTGAACTGGTAATGGCCTGAGGGCAGCTTGAACCTGAGGTACTTTTGATGGGAGCTTCTGATAAGAATATGGAAGTAGGCATCCTTGAGGTCCAGGGACACTAGCCAGTCTCCTGGCCTTAGAGAGGGTAGAATTATTCCCAGAGTCACCATTTTGAATTTTGGCTTTAAAAGGTGCGTGTTTAAATATCTGAGATCCAGGATGGGCCGCCATTCTGCTCTCTTTTTTGGGGTAAGGAAGTACCTGGAGTACAAACCTTTGCCCTGGTGTAGGGGTGGAACCCGTTCCACAGCTCTGAGAGCCAGGAGGGAGGAGACCTCTGCCTCTAAGGCAAGTGCCTCTGAGGGATTTGCAGGTGGAAAAGATCTGGCTCTCAGCTTTGGAAATTTTTTTAAGCTGAGAACCAGTCCCTGGCTTACTACTTCCAGGACCCACTTGTCTGATGTTAGAGTCTTCCAGTCCTGGACAAAGTAAGCCAGCCTGCCCCCTACAGGTGGTGAAGAATCGGCCCTGGCAAACCCATCAGGGTGCCTGCTTGGCAGGGGGTTTTGGCTGAGGGGTGAAAGCAGGTCTGCTTGTACCCCTTCTGCCTCTCCCTCTAAAGAACCCCCTCTGAGCATAGGCAGAAGAGGAGGCCTGGGCCTGGTAGAAAGGCCTTTGAAAAGGCCTGCCCCTGCCCCTAGGATGCTGCCTTCGAGGAATGGCCTGCCTTTTCTTGGCCTGGGCACTCCTATAGGTGGTCCTATACTCGTCCATTTTCTTCATGTAATTCTCTGTTTGCTCCCCAAACAAAGAATTACCCACAACACAAAAATCCATGGCCTTAGTCTGGGTATCCCAGATAGGCTAGTACATCTGAGCCAAGCCATTCTGCGTGCGCACAGATGTAGCCATGACTCTTGATGACACATCATTTGAGTCCACTGCAGCATGGAATTGCACCTTGGATGCCTCAATACCATCAGCAGCCACCTGCTCCAGCTCCTTGGCAAGCTGGCCAGGGACCTGTTTTGCTAAAGCCATGACAGTTTCCCATCTGGATTTCTGACACCTAGTAGTATAAGCCATATAATTGGCCTATCTGAGTCCCAAGGATGCTGCCATGTATTGTTTCTTTGCCATAGCATCAATCCTCCTGGAGTCCTTGTCTGGGGGTGTGAAGCCAAGGGAATATTTGCTTTGTCACAGACTGCAGCCTGCACTACCCCAACATGGCTGCATTGCTGTGTAAGGAACTCTGTATCTGAGCCTGACAATGAATACCTCTTGTCCATTCTTTTATTCACAGGAGGTATGGTGTTAGGAGTCTTTAAAATCTTATATGTCTGTTTCCCAAAAGATTTGTGTAGGGGAATAGACAGCCTCCCAGACTCTGGGATATTTATCATTTCCACATAGTCAGGCTCCTCCTGGTCATCCACAGCTTCTTCCATAGGAAGCTGGAGGGTTTCAGCCACTTTTTTATAAAACATGAAATGGGAGGGGGACTCAGAAAGCCTAGGAGGAGACACTCCTGAAGGTCTGTCTGGGGAGATGTCCGGGTCAATGGGCACATCCAGACTTTCAAAACCACATTCACTTTCCTCATATTCCTCTTCCTCCTCCTCCGGTTCATAAAATTCTCTAAATCATACTCTTGAACGGTGGAACCAGCCAACCGAGCGCCCTGATGGTGCCGGTTCGGTCGGAACCGGGGAAAGCGATTGCACAATTTTGATCGCTTTGGCTATTTCTTCAGCGGTTGGAGAAGAAAGTTTTGGATCCACACCAGCTGATTTGTCCTTTCTTGTTCTCTTAGCTGGAACCGACTCCTCAGAATCGGATCTCCTTTTGCCCAAAGAAGTCTCGCCCTGGTCAGAGGGCACTCCTTCTGGTTCGGTTTGAACCGAACCGGGCTGGCCATCCGGTTCAGCGAACTTTTTGGCCTTACTTTCCCTGACCCTACCAACTCATTTTTCTAGGGTAGCTGCAGGAAAATTTTTACAAATCTGGCAGTCTGCATTGAGGTGGTCAAACCCCACACAATAAACACAGGTGGTGTGGGGATCAGCCTTGGCAAAGACTTCCCCACACACACTGCAGTGTTGAAACGCAGTGGACCCGATTTTTCTTTTGGGTTTCTCAAACATTGTGCCAGTCCTAATCCAAACTTACCCTTTTAATGGCAATCCACCAGGCAAGACCCTCTTATCGGGTCCTGACCGTTTCACGGGTCGTGGAAAAAAACATAATCAATCCAGTTTTTTTTAGAACCGATAAGAACCGGTAACCACACTCTAAAATGTAAAATAAAGATTTTTTAACAATGTGATCGGTTCAAACCGAACCGATGTACCGTTTACAAGTTCCACACAGAATAGAAAACAATATAAACCTATCTAGTACTCACGAATACCACAGACCGACAGGTTGCAGTTTAAATTCGGTCGAAAACCGAGAAAAACAGTACTTTAACTGACAAACTGAACCGAGCAGAAGGAGAAATCTCGGAGCGACTGTTCAGTGAGGCAGAGTAAAGAATCTGACAGTTTGAGTTCAAACAGCAACAGACAGAGTCTCAACTGAGCTTGAGCTCAGCGTTCCACGCCTGGCATGAAAAGTTAACTCTTTCATCTCCGGGGCAGTTCGAAGGTTGGGACTCACTGCTACTGTCAGAATACAGCAATACTTCATGTTGTTTGAATATGAGGATTACTCACCTGTAACTGTAGTTCTAGGAGTGGTATATGGTGTATAACCACACTTAGACAGTCTTCCTTCCCCTTTAAGTTCAGCCGGAACATCTTCAAGCTAAGCTCCTCCCACCAACATGGGTGGTATACTCCTCGGTTCCACCCTGTGATGTCAGATCTTACATGTTGGAAGCAGGGATCCATGTACCACTTGCCAGGGAAGGTCAGGTGGGTTATGTGGATATATACTACTCCTAGAAATGAATATTACATACCTACTGTAATTCTTGATCTTCTCTTGTATCTTCACAATTCATTACTCCTGTGTGTAAGCTGGATGTGCAGACCCACCACGGGAGCTTTTATTTTTGAGGGAGGAATCTGCGCCAACACTGCCACCCATAAGAGCGATGCCATAGTGCGCGAGGGCAGCCGTTAGGCACTGTAGACTCCTCCTCCTCCATCCCAGTTCTGTGCAGCCGGAGAGGCAGAAATAGATTATAGGAGCACAGCGAGGCAAGGAAGCCAAGGGATAGAAAAAGGAAAGGAAATAAACTGAAAAAGGAATAAGCCGAAGAGAGGACAGAAAAGAGAGAGAACCCTACCCTAAGTGACCATAGGACCTCAATCCTCGGGTGGTTCTAAGGGAAGAGAAAGTAAGAACAGGAAAAAGGAAGGAAGAAGCAGAAAAGGGGGTAAATAGTGAGGAAGAAGAACTTTTGTCCAGGTAAAATGGAAGACCACTGGCCTAAAAATTTTCAAATCCCAGCAGGAACTGAAGACAAGGGAGCAAGGATCCCACCAGTTGAGGGTTAAGAGTCCAAGGTTGGATTACGGGTCCTTACCATTTTGAGACAACAGACCTCTCTTCCTCTCCATTTATCCACAATTTTAAGTAACCCAGATTCTAGGCTCACAGCTGTCCCCAGAAGAGGAGCAGCTCTGCTCAGAAGAGGAGTGAGACCTGACTTAGGGGTAGATGACAAAAAGTTTTACAGTACCCTCATGAGGTACTAACATAGTTCCTATTTCAAGAGAAATATGGAACAGCCAAAAGAGGAAAAGAGAGAGGAGGAGAACTCCCATGAACTCTCTTAGAACTGTATTGAAAAGACAGTCACAGGGTGAATCCAGAAGATGAGGACTCCTTAACTGGTGGACACCCTGCCAGTCTGGAAGCCACCTCGTTGGCGTCAAAAGACACCTTTGCCTGGTGTCTTGCAAGCTCCAGACCCTGTGCAAAGAAGGCAATGGCTTGTCTGGACTGCTCCGTATCAAGCATAGATCCCACAACCTGAGCCAGCATTGACCACAGATGCCTGTTGTAGGCAGCGTGGTGTGCCTGATGTGAACCTATGCACATCAACACACAGGCCGAAGAGAAGATTATTCGTCCCCATTGGTCAAATTCTGCAGAATCCAGATCAGGGGGTCGATCGTGCGCCAGGCGGCAAGGCCCAGAAGGAGAGTCTAGGGACGTCAAGCCCGAGGGCAGGTGAGGTAGAGAACCTAGAGACTCGTGGGGGGCACAATACCATCTCCTGCAGTCTGCCGGGGCTGGAGAAGGGGTGGCTGGAGACTGCTAGGTGCGGACAGACACCTCATGGAAAGGGACTAGCCAGAAAGGCACCACAAGGTGGCAAGCGCTGAATTCACTGAAGAGTGTATGCGCCTGACGCTCAGTATTGTCCCTGAGAACAAAGGAAATCCGGAGCTCAGTGACCAGCCTCGAAAAGAACCGCTGATACTCAGTGAAATCAGCATCTGAGGACAGGTGGACAGGAAGTTCCTCTTCCTCAGAAAAGGAAGACAAGGAGGAAGTGGAGCTTGGATGATCAGAAGACTCCTGCAGTGGGGAAGGGGGAGACAGGTGGAAGACCTGCTCGTCCATGGCCCTAACATAAGAAGAAAAAGTTGCCGCAGTAGCTCTGAATGTCTCCCAGGTTAAAGGCCCTGTAGGACCCACATGGCCTGGATGAGAGGGGGTGTCTGCAGAGGAATGGGCGAAGGGCACCTACAAGAAAGTGTCCAGTCTCTGCTGGGGTTCTGATATCCAGGAAACGATGCCACTGTGACTGGGGGCCCTGAGACCATGCCAGGTTGCAAAGAAGATACCTGAGAAGGCAAACTCCGGAAAAGCCCAGAAGGGGAGTCTCTCTTCTGTGATGAGAATGGGGTTGCATGAGTCCAGAACGGCAATCTTCTGCGCAGCCACCCAAGGGTGCCTTTGAGCCCTCAAGGGAGAGGTGGGGTTCAGCACTGTAACTCCTCCTCACCCCCCGTAGGGTGGTGGTGGAGTGCCAACGTTCCTTACCCCGACCTTTCAACCCCTTGGACTCCGAGGCAGCCCTTTTCCTCAAAGCCAGCATGGGGGTTCTCCGCTCTGCAGACCCCCACCCCCGAGGGAGACCACAGAAGCAGGGAACTCTGCCCCCTCCTGGGGGGCCCTAGCAGCACCAAAAATGGCAGCTGCCTGGGCTTCTGCAGAAGAGGGTACCCCCTCCCGAATTGCAGAACTATCACCACCAAGAGATCCCAGACCACCCTTAGCCGCGGAACCTCCGAGAGGTAACTTGCTCCTGGGACTCAGGGAGAGGGCCCCTGGGCTTCCTGAAACCACATCCCACAGAGGCCTCCAACTCTGAGGAGTTGGGTTGCCAGTCCGGGTCCAATTCTGAATCATCCCCCTCCAAGGAGGAGGCGAGCAGAAGGACCCCCAGAGAAACTACCCCAGGAGATCTCCTGTCAACGGCACCGCAAACCGTGCCGCCATGAGCCGAGACACCGAGAACAGCGCCGTCTGAGTCACCAGCACTGCAAATAGCACCAGAACCCACAGCAGCACCGCTGGCGGCAAGCCTGAGTCACTGGCACCGCGAACAACACCAGAATCCAGGACAATGCCACTGACGGCACCGCATGAGCCACCGGCACTGCGAATGGTACCGAGGCCCACCCAGCCTGCCCCGATCACTGCCACGAATGGCACCAGGATCCAGAGCAGCACCATCTGGCGGCAGCGAGGATCCGCCAGTGCCAGGCCCGCAACTGAGGGCCACGACACTGGGGAAGCCTGCACCTCCACGGAGGTGACCGCCGGGACAAAGCCAGCGATGCGACTCCAGAGGGAATAACGTCACTACCCCGGCGCTGAAGAAATCTCCTCCTCGGAAAGACTGGAAGTGGAGGAGGCTTCCTCCTTGTGGGGCCGTACTGACCCGAGAGGGGACCCAGGGGAAGGGTCTAGAGATCTGGCTTGGGAGGCCGGCAGGTGACGTCCTCTGAAAGTCGGCGGAGCCCTACCAATCTTGAACGTGCAGATTTCCAGTACACAGCGGTCCATGGAAAAACAGGCATCGCAGTGATCCATATAATGGTTGGATCCCAGGCACTGAAGGCAAACATGTTGATCCGTGATGGAAAATGCTGGCGCATTGGCACAGATGCATGGGGTGTGGGCTCATTTAGATTTGGCGCTAGCCCCGAATTGGACATGATGCTAAAATAACACAAATAAATAGTAGAAATGATCCCGCGCTATCAAAAAGTAAGTGAAACGGACTTACTAGCTTCAATGGCGCCGGATGGCAAACCGGGAGGAAGGAGAATAAAGAGTAGCATTGATAACTCAGTGGTCGCTGCAGGTGCGGTCTCAACGGCAGGAGAAACAGAACTGGGATGGAGGAGGTGCCTCAACGGCAGCCCTTGGCGCACTACACAGAGGCCACTCTACGTAGGCACCGCTTGGCGCCCATTCCTCCTCCAAAAAGCCCGGCGGTACGTACATCCGGCTTACAATCAGCAATAATGAATGGTGAAGACTGACAAGGGAAGATCTATGGTTACAGGTAAGTAACCCTCATTTCTAAGGGTGTGGATACAGTGCATTATCCACGCTTAGGCAGACTCCTAGCAGTACTGCAAGAGGAGGGGGCAAGGCACACACCTCCACTTAGAAAAGAAGGACTGGAGAACACAGATCCCAAATCCAGTATCCCAGAGTGACTCAAGGTTGACGTGGTAATGGGAAATTAAGGTATATGCTGATTTCCAGGTACCAACCTTGCAGATCTCCTGGACAGGGACATCCCTGGAAGCAGGCACCAAGGCAGTGGTATGTTTGGTGGAATGAGCCCTTAGCCTTACAGAGGGCTCCCTACCAGACAACCTATAGCAGAGGTTGATGCATGAGACAATCCACCTGACAATCGTCTATTTTGCTGCCAGTCTACCAGGTGCGGCTTCAATATACATAAAGAGCTGGCGAACCCCTCCCCAAACTGCAGCTGTGCACTCCTTGTAATAAGCGAGTGCCCATCTCATGTCCACCATGTGAAGCCTGTACTCGGCCTTCGAGATTGGAGTGGTAAAGTAAACTGGAAGGTTAATCACCTGATTGAGGTGAAACTCCGACACAAAGTTCAGGAGGAACTTCAGGTGGGAGTAGAGGACAACCTTGTCCTTGTGGAACACCAGAAATGGAGATTCCACCAACAGCACCTGGAGCTCACTGATCCTTGTAGCAGAGGTAATAGCCACTAAGAAGCCAATCTTCCATGACAGATGTGACATTTCATACCTGTGCACTGGTTGAAACGACTTGCATATGAACAGTGCCAGCACCAGCACCAGTAATAAGTCCCAAGGTGGTGGTGATGATTCCCACACTGGGAGGGGGGAGGTGCAGGTGGTCCAGGCCCTCATAGAAACACCCAACCATCTTCTCCTATGCCACCATTGGCATACCAGCCCATGCCCTGTATACAGAGATGGCTGCCAGGTGCACCTTGAGAGTCATCAACCTCAGGGCAGACTGGGAGAGGGACCACAGGCAGTTGAGAATACTAGCCAAAAAGCAGGCCAGGTGGTCTAGCTCCCTCCCTGGCACCAAATAGAAAACTGCTTCCATTTGAAGGCACAGCACTGATTGGTCGACTCTTTCCATTGGGCTTCCACAATGTGGAGAACAACTTAGGAGAGACCCAGGCCTCCAGACACTGAGGAACCAGGTAGTCAGGTGCAGAGACAGAAGGTCAAGGTACAGGACCTTCCCCTTGTGACAAGAGAGCAAGTTTAGGCATAGGGGTAATCACCACTGAGGTCTGTTGCTGAGGCTGGAGAGATCTGGGTACCAAAACTGGCGTGGCCAGTCTCGGGCTACCAGGATCATTCACGTCTTGTTCCTCCTCACCTTGACCAACACAATGTGGAACGGGGAAAGGGAGGGCAGGCATAAAGGAAGCCTGGGGTCCAGTGCTTCATGAAGGCATCCCCCACTAGTGTCCCACACTGTAGACAGCAGGCATAGAACAGCCACAGCTTGGCGCTCTCCCAGGAAGCAAACAGGTTGACCAAGCAAGTGCCCCACCAGGAGAACACATGGTTCACCACCTACTGATGCAGGGACCACTCATGAGCCACCTCACCCACCCTGCTGAGGGCGTCTGCAAGCTCGTTGGAGGTTCTTGCTACATGGATTGCCAGGAAATCAGCATCCAAGCTATGCATGAGGGCCCCAGTGCAGACAGCCTCCCAACACAGACGAAGTAGTGCATGGCACTCTGGTTGTTCAGGTAATACATGGTCGTGGTATTATCCATTTGGACCTGCATAACCGGACCCTAGACAAACAGAGGAAATTCCACCACAGCAAGGTGCACTGCATGGAGCTCCAGCAGGCTGATGTGGGAATAGGACTCCTTGGGGGTCCAGAACCCGTCAGTTGTGTGGTCCCCCAGGTAAGCTCCCCATTCCAACAGAGATGGGTCTGTTGTCAGGATGACGGTCAGCTCTGGGCAGACAAACAGGACTCCTTTCTCCACATGTTCCAGGATTAGCCACCACTGGACAGCACTGCACATTGGCTAAGTCACCATGCCAGCTGGTCCAGGTGACCTAGGCGCTGAGACAACTGGTGGCCCAGTTTGCATTGCAGGTGGCACATCTGCCAGCAGGCTCATCAGCAGGCACAGTGGGGCAGGATGCCATGTGCCCCAGCAGCTGCAGGAAGACCCAAGTAGGATGTGGGAACCCAACCTGAAATGATCAGATGCCTGGTCCATGGAGAGTTTGGCCTTGGCCCAGAGGAAGTCTAACTCTGCCCCAATAAAGTGGATCTCCTGTGAGAGTTTGCATTCGGATTTGGCCAGGCTGACCATAAGGCTCACATCTCTGCTGGGCCGAAGGGCCAGGTTCCTGGACCGCTCCACTGCCTCCTTGGACAGCCCGACCATCAGCAAGTCATCCAGGTAAGGGAAAGGGTAGACACTGACTCCTTGGCACTTCAGGAATGATGCCACCATTGCAATGTACATGGAGAAGGCCCTGGGAGCCAAGGAGAGGCCAAAAGGCATGAATAGGAACTCACAGAGAAACCCCCTTGTACAGTACCAGAGGTACTGCATGTGGGACAAACTGGAATGTGGAAGAAAGCACCCTAGAGGTCTAAAGAGCAGAACCACATGCCCTGCTCCAGGGATGGATTGATTTGGTTCAAAGTGACCATGCAGAATTTGCACTTCCTCAAAAACAGATTGAGATTGTAAAGATCCAGAATGGGGCATCAATCTGTGGCAGAACTACGTTCTGTCAGTCTGATACCCAGTGGAGGGATGCCTTTCCTATCTTCTTCTTTTTCCTACTGTATTCTGTTGTACAACAGTACCTCCCTATGCTGTACTTTACCTTTTTCCACCCCTGGTGTAGGCTGGCCACCTAGGTCAGTCTTTACTATTTCTTACTAAATCTTTTTTCCTACTGCCTTTATTTCTAATTTCTATATATCCATCCCTCACAAATAACTCCTCAAAATAATGCACCAGGCTAAGGCCAGCTGGCAAGAATGAAATAAGGTACATTTACTGCCAAAAGATATTAAGTGCCTTTAAATATACAAGGTGCTGGTTGAATAAAGTGCACTTTTTTAAATAAAGTGTGCAGAGTGCATTTTGTGCCATATTATGTTTAAAGTGCTGTGGTGCTTAATTAAGTTAATACTTATGCCATTTTTATGTATCTGAAGTAGGAATGTTTACAAATGTTTAAAATGGCAGTTATATACAAAATAATGTCCACTTAGATTTGTGGATTATGGACACAAACGAAGCGGCATTATGCTTATGTTGTTTGAATTATTGTGCTGCCACTCCGTTGTTATGTAGACTGTTATGCCAAAGAAATCTAGCAACAAAGCAAGAACTGTTTGAACCAAGTGGCAAACTTTTACTTTTGTTGCCACTCGGTATCTGTGTAAATAATTACTGATGCCCCTGAATTATTAGGACTCCCGGCTGCTGGCTTTGTATAAATTATATTGTAGAATTGTGCCAGATAGCCATGGAGAAGTCTGTGGCATGTGTACAGCCAATCCAAGCTGCTAGAGAGGCAGGCTTCCACGGAGTGGCAAACTTTCACTTTCAGCCACCGCACTTCCCTGAATGAATAGAGCGCTCTGAAAAGTGAGTGATGAAAATACAAAGGGACTATGCTGTCCCATGACTTTAAAGTTATAACCCAGCATAAAAATAAATAAATAAAAAAGGGGACTTGCCAAATCTTTGCAGAGTGGCTAAACAGTGATTATTTTGGCAGCCTGCCGTTCTGCTGCTACATAGAAATCAACTAATTAAAAGGGACAGGAACGTTCCTAGGTATGGAAATGCTTTACAGATAGAGTAGCCCTCAGAATAAGGAGAGGGCTATAAAATAAACATTACATAATAAAGAAGAAAGAAAATCAAAGAATAAAGAGACACTAACAGACTGCAGGTCTCTAAAGGGGTCCCATAATGTTCCCTACTCTATAGAGCCCTGAGATATGAAATAAAGGGGTACAGTCCATTACTATAACAATACAGCACATGGTATACATGCTTGCACTGATTGCATATATAGAAAATAAGGTTCTGACCCGTTAGCAAGACCTCAGGAAGGGATTTCCTATAGAGGGGCAGTGGCCCCCAGAGGGCTGTATGTATACCCTGTGAGTTAAAACCTCATTATAACATGTGAAAATAAACAGAGAAGTTTCATTGGATATCTGTCACATGTCAATTCATTAATCCATGTTATACGCACACTGAGGGTGATCAGTCTGTCGCATAGATCACCACTCCAGCTCCAGTAAAGCATCAGAACTTTTCCAAATTAACAGTTACTCGGGCTGCCATTCTCCACATTGAGAAATTTAGAGATTTCCCACTCATCAACCCAGAGGATATTTTGTTAGTCGTTTTACAAAAGAATCCAGCACTCAAACTTCAAAAATAAAATTCAGTGAGAGATTTTTATTATTACAAAAAGATTTTTACTTACAATTATTCATATGGAAAAAATGTAAATGCAAAAGTGCTCAAGTATTCAAGCTAACACACCTTAAACAGACTAGCCTCTGTGCTTCGGGGCTATGCAACCCCTTCCTTAGGAGGCATCAGATATCTTGTTAATCACACAGATTCTGTTTGTGAGCGCAGATATGACGGTGGGTACATGAACTAAATACCTGCATTTCCGAGCGCTTGAAAGAATCATATCTTGCGCCGAAGGCTCCTCAGGCATAGAATAATTCCGAAGTGCTCTATATATGTCTAAGTGCATCTCGAAGTAGTAAAACTTCAAATTCATTTTAAAAAGTATCTTGAAGTACAACTCGGAAGAGGTATGCTGTATAGTGTGAAATCTGTACCACTTCGCATTGCACTCTGATATGCTTTAGAATGAGTTCAAAGTTTTACCACTTCAAGATGCACATAGTGTTGTTATTTTACCTATTTGTACTACACTTACTTTTCTGAATGAACCACTGCCAGCAGGTTCGAACTCTGAGTTACTTGCCATTATCTTGGACAAAAGTGTAAATAACACTGAGTAGAAGAAAGAAATTGCAGCGTGTTAACATAAAAGAGAAATCAAGGTTTCGGAAGCCACGTGTATGTACCTGTGAATATCTAATTTTTCTTAGAAAATACACAAATGTTTTAATTAGCAGCAGTAATGGAGAGTCGTACAACATTAGTTTATTAATGAATAGTAGACAAGAGTTGTGCAGCCTTAGTTTATTAACACACAGGACGGTGAATTATAGTTAGCAGCACTGATGGGAGACTCGTGCAGCAGGAGACTCGTACAGCATTAGTTTATTAATGAACAGTACAGCAAAGTTGTGCAGCTTTAGTTTAGTGTTGCTCAGAACTGTTAATCTGTAACGCTGTATCCGCAGTGAAGTGGAATGTTTATGTTTGCGTTTGTTTCATGCAGACCATTTGTGTTGCTGCACATCTGTGACTCCGTAGCAGTTCCGTTTCATATTGATATATTCGTAGTTGTGTACCACCATTAAAAAGTTTTTTTTTTTAACAGAAAGATTTGCTGAAACATAACTTTCCACCAAGTTGTCAGGTATCTAATTGTTACCAGTGCATATTTAGTGGAAATTGTCTGTCTGATCGCAAACGGCACGCACTGCAGGTACGTGGCATTTCAATGTAAGCGATCTCACACCATGAACAGATAAAATGTTGTTTACTTCTCAGAAATGACTCAGTGTACTATTTTCAAAACTCACATAGCCAACAGAATGGAGAAGTAGACATGACAAGAACATGTAAGAAACAGTGACACTCAGGTGTATGAATAGGGACTACTTTATTAAGGGGAAGGACGCTTCTTCCAAACCATACATTTATAAAATTTTCTAATACTTCTCTTACACATTCACACTGTCTGTTAACCCCATGTTATAAGTGCAATAACCTACTCCAGGGTGTGTGGTTACTGGGGATTAATCAACACCTTGGGTGCTGCGAGGACTCTCGGCTTCACCTCGTGCCTCACAATGCACCCAGGATGTTGATTAATCCCGTCACCACACACCCTGTCGTGGGTTCTTGCCTGCTTATGTAATAGAGGAGTAGTTTCCCTATTTAGGAACCATTCTAGAACTAATTGGCCGTTATGGGAGGGACTTCCCATAAGTGAGAGGACTATATAAGCCCTCCTCAAACACCAACAGTCAGATTAGCTGCACAGCCAGTCTCACGTACCTGGAGTAAGGTAAGCAGAAGTACCTGTGCCTAAACAGGACTTTATCTCTAACAGCAGGAAAGCTGATGCATTGTTTTGAGGTACCTAATGTAAGGTGAAATAGCCTAGAGCTATTATTTATTTTCTTGTTCTGTTTCAACTGTTTTATTTCTATTTATTTATTTTTTCTACTTTTGTATAAAATAAAACACACTGTGGGTGTGTTGTGCCCTATTACAGTGTCCAGTGATATCTTTATACCCACGTACCTTCGACACAGCCTCCATCTATTTTACAACCAGGAAGTACTTGGACACGAAGCCCTATATATGTAGCATATGGAACATGAACCATTACTCCTTTCTCTAGGAGCTGAACAATGTCCTCCCTGATGGCAGATTGCGTGTCCTATGACACCAAGGACTCCCTTGGTGCGTGGAGTCGGTGTGTCGGGAGAGCCTCAAAGTCAAGAGGCAACTCTCTGCCAACTCATTTGTTCAAGGTGATGATGGACCAGTTGTGCCACAAGTGGCAAAGATAACCTCTCCACAGGGAGTTGAGACAGGGACTGGGGGGCGGGAGGTAGACACCCCCTGACCCATCACTGGGCAGCCTAGGATGGGGCACCGGCTGGCAGAGGGGCACCACCACCCCCTACTGCCTCTCCTACGCTCTTGGAGCACTGACCAGCGAATTTGGTTTTGGGTCGCCAAGCCTGACACTGCTCTGCTGAGGCTGGTACAGCATGGGTTGCTGCGACTAAAAGGCCAAAATTAAAAGAGCTTCTCTTATGGCTTCTGCCCTTTCTGTGAGGATGTCACAGAATCGTGGGTGGTACTGACTTCCTAATCTTGGTGAAATGCCAGTCCACCCTAGGGTCGAAACATCAGTGCCCAAGAAGGGATATCGGCTATGACCCAATTTGTGCTGGGTATCTGTATGAAGGTGGAAATCTGCAGTCATGCCCTGCAATCAATCAGTCAAAATCCTTATTTAACCAGGTGAACATCGTTGAGCAGGCTCATTTTCAAGATGGACCCGGAAAGGAGAGGTTAACAATACTTACAAAGGAATACTCTGTTACATCATAATTGGTTAAACAATATATACAAAATGAAATCACACATACATAGTATTTACACAGAGCAGTAATTATACACAGGAAGTTTATAATACACATGAAATAGGGTATTAAAAAGAGCCATTAAGCTAAGACCATGAAGAGTATACAGCTAAAAAGTATAGCAACTGCAGTACAGCATATACAGGTTAAATATACGCAGCTATAATTACAGTATGTATTTGAAGCATCCTTGAACATAATTATTGACTGAAGGAGCTTCATGTGGTGGGGAGGGGGAAGCAAGAGAGTGAGTGAGAAGAGGTACATGGTAAGGGCATGTAGTGATTGCAAGGGTGAGGGTGGCAACAGTTAGGGAGTGGAAAGCAAAACACCATGATGGTGTCAAGTGGGGAAGAAAGAAGTGTAGGTGGGAGCCAGAGTGACATGGAACAGGAACGAATGATAAGGAAAAAAAAAAAACATAGGGTCGGGAAAGAAGGAACAGTCAAGTAAGTTCTTATAGGCTGTAACACTGCCCAAGAGGGGTTGGAAAGAAGCACCAGTAAAGGGATGCACTAGTGCAGATAGAGCTGAGGCTAGGGGAATATGACATCAGGGGAAGCAGTTACAGGATTCCTTGATAGAGCAAGAATAAAGTGCTTTGAAAGGTGATAGTTTGATTGGGTAAGCCAACTTCAGGTTTTTTTGCAAGTTGTTCCAGAGAGAGAGAGAGAGGGTAAAGCATGAGATATGGCAGACCTGCCGAAGTGTGACTTGAACTTTGGTACTGCAAGGGAGATAACTAAGGAACTCCTTAAGGCATATTTACCTATCACACCTAGAGGAAGACAATCCGAGATGTACTGAGCCAACATCTTCGTGATGGCCCTAAATGTCCAGAGAGCTGCATTCCTCTGTCTTCTGTAGTTAAGGGATGACCAGTCTATTGTGGAGTAAAGGGAGCAGTGATGTGTGGAGTATGGAAGACTAGCTATGAACTTCAAGGTCCAATGGTAGAGTGTGTCTAATTTAGCCAGGGTAGACAAGGGCCTTGGCTGTAAAGGAAATCTGTGTAGTCCAATAAGGTAAAGAATGTGGTTTGGACCAGTCTCTTCCTGCCATCCAGTGTTAGAAATTTTTTGACCCTATAGAATAAGCCAAGCCTCTGCCTAAGCTACTTTAAGAGATCCTCAATGTGATCGCAAAAGGAAAGCATTTGGTCAATCCATACCCCAGGTACTTGAATTTAGTAACATATTCCAGCTATTCGCCAAGAAGAGTGTGGATCTGGGGAATATCACCTTGAGTTGTGGGGTTATTGACGCATGCAAAGGGAGAAAAAAGCATTGCATTTGTTTTTCTGGCATTCAGGAGCAGTTTCTGGAGCAGTTGTAGAAGATTAAATCCCCATGGTAGATCCCTACAAGCTGCTTCCGGACAGGGTTTTCCAACATTAAAATACCGTGTCATCGGCAAATAGGTGGATGCTAGCAGATTTGATGTCAGCGTCAATATTATTAATGTAAATTGCAAAAAGCAACAGACCCAGAATAGAGCCTTGTGGTACGAACCTCAGTAGAGGTTTCAAGGATGAGAATTACCTTTCAGCCTTGACCTGCTGCTGTAGTTCGAAAACCACCTAAACGATGGGGGGTTATAGCCAATGTTTCTGAGGGAGACAAGAAGCAGCTCATGGTCAACCGTATCGAATGTCTAGCTTAAGTCTAGAAATACTGCACAAACAAAGTTCTTCGAATCCAAGGCACATTGCCAGTCTTTGGTGACCTTTGCAAGGGTTGAGGCAGGTTCCCACCTTCGAGGTAGTTCCTGAGCTGCACACTCAGAGATTGATCTATAGTTATTCAGATCGCTGGAGTCTCCAGATTTAAAATGGAGGATTACGTGAGCCGCAACAGCCATTGCCATGGACCAGGCACACAAGTCGCTGATGTCTAAGGCCATCTAGAGTTGGTGTTTAGCCAGCACTCGACCCTGGCCTCTGACCACTTTAACTGCCTTCTGTAGATCCGCAGAAAGGTGAACGAGGACATGGACGAGGACTCCCATCAGGAAGTGACTGAAGTTGGCCATCATCAAGGTGTAACTCCCCCTGACGAAGACTCAGAGAGAATTCAGCATACACTTTCTTCGCTGCATGGTCCACCTTTTGGACTTCTTGTCAGGGAACCTGTCCACGTCCCCATCACTGCCAGTCTTCCAGAAAACAAGAGTTGGCCACCAACACCTCGGCCAAGGAGTGATCCAAGAAACTGGACAAGAAGCCAATAGGTACCGCATACTTGCAGACCATATGGGCTGAAAGCACCACATAGAAGCTGGAATCTGCCAAAACTCCACAGCTGGTCCCAGGATGGCCTCAGCCACCAGAAAGGCAAACCCTGGGGAATCATCCCTGTCCACAATTTCAGTGAGGGGGTATTTAGCCCATGTCTAAACTGGTTCTAAAGGGATCTCGGTGGAATATGACATCAATCGAAGCACAGCCCCTAAGGATACCAGCCCATGATTGATGGACAGCCCTTCGGTCGATTTGTACTCGAAGCCAGGGGTCCTTGAGCACTGCATGAAGGACCCATCGAAGTCCGAAGACTCCTCAAAGATGGCATTCAGATGCTTCTCGCCATGCACCACCCTGGACTCATCCAAGTGGGTGATCTTCACAGTCACTTAGCCTGGCAAGCCAGTAGCCAGATGGGAGTCTTTGGTAGGGGCTCCCTGCAGCAGATGCCGTGGCCGTGGTTCCACTCTAATCAGGGAAAAGACAGGTACTGATAACACCAGTTTTGTCAGGACTGGGATGACTTGGACTGGGGACGACCAGAGGTTCGTTAGGGTCTAGAGTAGGGGCTTACCCTACCCAACTGCCCATCGCTGCCACATCAACTCCTCATAATGCCGACATAGCCTGTGATTGAGCCTCTCCAGATCAGATGAAGAGAAGGAGGGAGACTGCCTGTTGTGCTGCCTTGCTGAAGATCGAGATCGGGAGTACGAGGAATTCCTCAACCATGATCCTGACCAAGACCAGGATCTCAACCGACGACTTGATGGTTGACAGCAAGGAGAGGCAGTTGGAACGTCCATGTAGATAACACAGACCGCTTCCTGCTGCTGGATCCCAGAGGGAAGCAGCATTTTCTTTTTGTATTTATACTTTCTTCGGCCCTCCCTAGGAGGGGCTCATCCTTCGAGCCCAACCGTCCACCGCTCAGTCATACCCCGTAGTTCCCCCACAGATTGCCTGCCACGGCGGGGTTGGAGTGAGGAGTGTCAACTTTCTCCCCCACCAAAGCATAATCCAGAAGTCAGGACGGCGTGTTGCGAGGGGCACATCAGGCCATCATGGAGCCTTCTGGCTCCTGTTTTTCCACCTGCTTTACTCCTCAAACCCACAAATGTGCAATGGGTGGAGCAGCTAGGCTCCGTCTCTGCAGAAGCAGCCTACACCCTGGACGTGGAGTCCCTCCCATTCTGGTGGCATGCATCTGCTGACACCCAGCCCCCGCTGGGTGTCAGGCAAACAGCACACTGCACTGTCCCCCCTCTCTGAGGAAGAACAGCTGTCTACAGACACTCAATCCTTCCTCACCCCTGCCGTCCCCCGAGCAATCTAAATCCATTCCTGAACCCAGGTCACCGAGATAACGCGAGGTGTGGTGTCCAGCGTTTTATCCCACAGTGCCACCAGGCTAGCCAGGGAAGCAGCTCTTGAGAGGAGACAACAAGGTCTGTCAGCGGCTCCTGAGCCTTTTGAGAGTCAATATGACTGAAGCCCTGGAGAGCGAGTCATTCTTGATCCCTTCAGACAATGGCTGACCGGGTCGAGAAAGGTCTTGACCACTTGGTCAGCTTGTGTCATGGCCAACATGCCCAACAGGGTTACCGTGTTACTAGCAGCCTGGCTCTTGACCACAACTGGAGCTTGGCGGTCGGAGCATTCGATGGCCGTTGAAAGAACAAGAGGGGAATCGGGAGCAGGAAAAAGTATGCTTGTTCCCACCCCCGACAATGTTAATTTTTTTTCACTGCTGTGGTGGGAGGGTTCTACCTGAGGGTCTGGAGGATTTACACATCTCCCAGAAAAATCCTTGTTAATGATGCCCCAATGCTTGCCATAGCTTGAAGCAGAGCTGATGCCGACAAGGCTCCTGCTGCAACTTGGGCCACTGACTGTTCCATGGCCACAAGCTGGAGTACCGAGCCCGCCACTGCAGCCACCACCTTGTGAACATCCTTCAAGTGAACTGGAGGGTTCCATTCGGCTGGCCATCCAAGGAGAAGACGTGCATAGCGGTCCTCTAAAGATGAAGGCACAAGTGTTTTGCAAAGGCCACAGGCCTCAATGTCATGTTCCACCCCAAGGCAGTAAATGTACAACGTGTGTGAGTCTGTCCTCAACATCTTCTGGTTGCATTGAATGAAACATTTGAACCCCAGACCTGACCAGGGTTCCTCTTGATCCACAGTGGCAACGAATCAGAAACAGAGAAATACACTACCGAATTGGAAGAATGAAATATCAACGGCACACTTTTTAAAATAGACCTATACCATGCACAGAGCTGCGAAGGAGGAGACCTGACTCTTCCAGTGGAAAATAATATCTGACGTCATGGGGCACAGCTGAGGAGTATACCACATAGGTAGAAGGGAGAGGTTTAGCTTGAAGATGTTCCAGCAGAACATACAGGGAAAAGAAGATTGCCTAAGTGTGGACAGTGCACCATAGCAACACCCTGGAAAGATAAGTTATTATTGTGTTACACAATTTGGGCAGTAAGACCCTGAAAGAGAGAGTGTCCCATCATCTTCCAGTAGGTTTTACAAGTCTTAAACACAACTGGTCTCCAAGAAGCCATGGTGCTACTTCCTAATATCCAAAAATTGCATACAAAAAACAGGTTGAGATTCTGCCACAGCTTGTCATCTCTTTTTTTTGTGCACAAAATAAGCTAATAGCCAGCAATCCTGCTTCTATACCAGCATTGAGCTTCCTGCTTTCCAATTAAGAAGAATATCCCCCCTGCAAACTAAGCACACATATTTTCCTCAATGGAACTTCAGAGAAGACTCACCCATGACCGGGCACTCCACTGAAGTATGGAATCTGAGCAGACATGGAAATGACACTCTGCCTCAGCTACTGTGCTGGCCAAGGTAATCGTAGCTCAAACAGTAACATCTGCAACAAGCTCCACCTCAGTTACTGTGCTGGGAGAGCCATGCAATGAAAGTACCTGCAAATGTGCAGGATGCGCACACCCAATGGAGGTGTGAAAAACACCCACAGGCAAGCCACCAGTAATGGCATGCGCAGGATGTGCACGCACCTAATGGAGGCACATAAAACACTCCAAGCCCCAAGAAATGGCGTGGATGCATCACACGGAGCGCTGACCAAGGGAGAAAAAGGCCATGAAACCATCCAAGAGAGCTTCTCCACTCACAACAGGTCGGTGCAGTGTTTTCCCCAAAGCGCTTTCACCTGATTAAAAAATTAAGGCTCTCCGATGACAGTTAAAAAAAGCTGAATGGGGGAGTTAGAGTGCTGTCTTCCAGGCAGGATGCAGATTGAAGAAAAAATTACTCACCTGGAGTCTTGCTATATTATGACATATGCAGTGAGTCCCAACCTTCGAACTGCTCCAGAGGTGAAAGAGTAATTTTCCATGCCAGGCATGGAACTCTGAGCGCGAGCTCGGTTGAAAACTCTGTCTGTTGTTAATCAAACTGAAACTGTCAGATCTTTACAAGCAAAACTCACTAAGGTTCTGTGTGGAAGCCGTAAACCTACACTAGCCAACTGGCTACTAAATATAAGAACACATTTTTCTTGGTCCCAAAACAAAGACTCAAGTCAGGGATCCAAAAATTAAAACATAACACCCAAACACCCCAAAAGGAGGGTGAAAAATAAGGTGGGCATCTACTAAGTGCCAACACTGCACTGCCCACCCACATCCCAAAAGTAGAGGTTCTGAGAGGGACAGGGGGGGATGATAATATAGCAAGACTCATTAGAAGAAACAACATTACTAAGGTGAGTAATTTTTCTTCAAACAACATGAAGTCTTGCTATATTATGACATATGCAGACTACACAGCAGTACCTCCATGGAGGAGGGACATAACCTACTTTGGAAATAGGCTCTGAAGCACAGCTGTGTTAAAACCGAGCATCACTCCTAGCCTGGATGTCCAGGAGTAATGCTTGCAAAAGTGTGAACTGTTTTCCAGGTAGCTGCTTGACATATCTTTAGGATAGGATGTCCTGGCAGCAGCCAGAGATGCAGCTGTACCTCAGGAGTGAGCCCTCAGGCCTGAGGAGGAACCTTACCCAGTTTTTCATAGCAAAATTGGATACAAGAGACAATCCACCTGGCAATGGATCTCTTTAGTGGCAGGTTTCCTCACCAACCTCTGCATAAGTGAGGAACAGTTGAGGGAGTCAAACCTGTGACTCTTGGTACGTTCTATGTAGTAACAAAGGGCTCTTTTGACATCTAAACTGTGTAGTCTCCTCTCGCCAGAGGAGGAATGGTCAGTGAAGTACACAGGGACAGACATAGATTGATTAAGGTGGAAGTCTGAAACCACCTTAGGCAAGAACTTTCTGTTAGTCCTGAGGACCACCTTATCTCTATGAAAGTAGATAAAATCAGGTTCCACTGACAATGCTTGTAACTCACTTATGCGCCTGGCAGAAGTGATGGCTACCAAAAACACAGTTTTCCAAGTCAAGTACTTAAGCTCTGCTGAAGACAAGGGCTCAAAAGGGGGTTGCATAAGCTGAGCAATGCAAATATTAAGATCCCAGGCAGGGGCAGGGTCCCTGAATGAAGGGTTGGTGTGAAGCAACCCCTTGAAAAACTTGGAGAATACAGGATGAGCCGAAAGAGAAGAGGGTTTACCTGCTGATAAGAAAGCAGACACGGCTGCCAGGTGCACTTTTAGGGTAGCTGGCCTTAGCCCCAAAGTATTCAAATGCACCATATAATCCAGGACTGTGGGTAAGTCAGCAGATTCTGGGGAAATATGCTTGCCAGAGCACCAAATGGAAAATCTCTTCCATTTGGAATTATAAGTAGCCCTGGTGGATGGCTTCCTAGAAGCCTTCAATATATCCAATACACCTTAAGAGAGGTGTAGGTCAGCAAACTCTAACTCTTCAAGAACCAGGCCTTGAGATTGAGAGATTTGAGATTCGGGTACCAAACCCTCCCCTGAGGAGCACAGGTTAACAGGTTGTGATTCCTGGGAAGACACAGGGGAAGGTGGACTGCTAAGGACATAAGGAGTGGGTACCAGGGCTGTCTGGCCCAATCTGGTGCAATTGGGATCATCTTGCAGGGTTGAGATCTGATTTTGACTAGCACCTTGAACAAAAGAGGGAAGGGGAGGCATAGAGAAACTTCCCTTCCCAACTGAGGAGGAAGGCATCCAGAGGGACTGAACCCAACACTGGGGGCCTGCAGCAAAAAAGGGGAAGTTGGTGATTGTCTGGGGCTGCAAAAAGATCTATCTGCGGGGTGCCCCATCTGGCAAATACTACCTCCAATACTAGGGGATCCAGTGACCATTCATGATGGCCCTGGGAAATCCTGCTGAGAGCATCTGCCAGGACATTGTCCTCACCTGGGAGGTGAACTGCCGTAAGGGAGGTGTTCAGGGAATATGCCAGAGACCACAACTTCATTGCTTCAGTGCACAAGGCCGTACACCGAGTTCCTCCTTGCTTGTTGATGTACCACATTGTAGTGGTGTTGTCTGTTCTGATCTGTACAACTTTGTTCTGAACAGAGGTGGAAAAAACTTGAAGTGCTAGAAAAACTGCTCTGAGTTCCAACAGATTGATGTGGAGCAGAGATTCCTGAGGGGACCACAATCCCTGGGTAGTGAGATCGCCCATGTGAGCTCCCACCCCAAGAGGGATGCATCTATAGTAAGGATTAGGGAGTGAGACAGAGGGATGAAGGGGACTCCCTGTCTCAGATTGCTCTGGTCCTGCCACCACTGAAGGGCTTGGATCAGGGTCTGAGTCACTGGGATCAATTTGGTCAGAGGGTCTCTCCATTGAGACCAAAAGGCTCTCAAATGGAACTGGATGTCCCTCATCTGAAATCTTGCTCCCTGCACCACTGCTGTAGAAGCAGCCATGTGCCCCAGGAGCTGCAGAAAACGCCTTGCTGGTCGAGAGACCTGCAGGGTGAAAGAGGAGGCCAGAGAGACCAAGGTCCTTGCTCTTTCCAGAGGAAGGAAGGCTCTGGCCTCTTTTGTGTTCAGTTCTGCACCTATGAAGGTGAGAAGCTGGACAGGCTCTAGAACTGACTTCGGAAGATTGAGAAGGAAACCTAGAGATGTGAGCAGTTGCTGAGTTACCTGAAGGTGTAGTCTCGATTTGTTCTGGAGACTGGCCTACTATGAGCCAGTCATCCAGGTAAGGAAAATGGCAATCTTTTGCCTTCTTAAGTGGGCAACTGCTACTGCCAGGCATTTTGTGAATACCCTCGGGCAGAGGTGAGGCCAAGGGCATTGCTCTGAACTGGTAATGGCCTGAGGGCAGTTCGAATCTGAGGTACTTTCGATGGGAGCTTCTGATGAATATGGTAGTAGGCATCCTTGAGGTCCAGGGACGCTAGCCAGTCCCCTGGCCTTAGAGAGGGTAGAATAATTCCCAGAGTCACCATTTTGAATTTTGTTTTTAAAAGGTGCTTGTTTAAGTATCTGAGATCCAGGATGGGCCGCCATTCTCCTGTCTTTTTTGGGGTAAGGAACTACCTGGAGTACAACCCTTTGCCCTGGTGTAGGGGTGGAACCCTTTCCACAGCTCTGAGAGCCAGGAGGGTAGAAACTTCTGTTTCTAGGGCAAGTGCCTCTGATGGATTTGCAGGTGGAAAGGACCTGGCTCTCATCTTCGGAAATTTTTTGAAGCTGAGAACCAGTCCCTGGCTTACTACTTCCAGGACCCACTTGTCTGATGTTAGAGACTTCCAGTCCTGGACAAAGTAAGCCAGCCTGCCCCCTACAGGTAGAGGAGAATCGGCCCTGGCTACCCCATCAGGATGCCTGCTTGGCAGGGGCTTTGGGCTGAGGGGTGAAGCAGGCTTGCTTGCACCCTGTCTGCCTCTCCTCTAAAGAACCCCTCTGGACATAAGCAGAAGAGGAGGCCTGGACTTGGTAAAAGGCTCTATGAAAAGGCCTGCCCCTGCCCCTGGATGCTGCCTTTGAGGAGTGGCCTGCCTTTCCTGGCCTGTGCACCTATAGGTGGTCCTATATTCATCCATTTTCTTCATGTAATTCTCTGTCTGCTCCCCAAACAGAGAATTGCCCACAACAGGAAAATCCATGGCCTTATACTGGGTATCCTGTGACAGGGTAGTATATCTGAGCCAAGCCATTCTGCGAAGTGCCACAGATGTAGCCATGACCCTTGATGACACATCATTAGAGTCTACTGCAGCATGAAATTGCACCTTAGATGCCTCAATACCATCCGCAGCCACCTGTTCCAGCTCCCTGGCAAGCTGGTCAGGGACCTGTTTTGCTAGAGCCAGCACAGTATCCCATCTGGATTTCTGGTATCTAGCAGCATAAGCCATATAATTTGCCTGTCTGAGTCCCAAGGATGCTGCCATGTACTGTTTCTTTGCCATGGCATCAATCCTCCTGGAGTCCTTTTCAGCGGGGTGCAAAGCTAGAGGAATATTTGCCTTGTCACAGGCTGCAGCCTGCACTACCCCCACATGGCTGCATTGCTGAGTGAGGAACTCCGTATCAGAGCCTGATAGTGTATACCTCTTGTCCATCCTTTTATCAACAGGAGGTATAGTGTGAGGAGTTTTTAGAATTTTTACTGTCTGTTTCCTAAAAGATTTATGCGGAGGAATAGACAGTCTCCTAGACTCTGGAATATCCATCATTTCTACATAATCAAGGCTCTTCTTGGTCATCAACAGCTTCCTCAACAGGGAGCTGGAGAGTTTCAGCAACTTTCTTATAAAACATAAAATGAGAAGGGGACTCAGATAGCCTAGGAGGAGAAACCCCTGACGGTCTGTCTGGAGAGATGTCTGGTTCAATGGGCACATCCAGACTTTCAAACCCACATTCACTCTCCTCATACTCCTCTTCCCCTTCCTCCGGTTCATAAAAATCCTCAAAATCATAATCTTGAACTGGAACCAGCCGAACCGAGCTCTTCCTGACGGTATCGGGTTCGGTCGGAACTGGGAAAGTGACTGGACAATTTGAATTGCTTTAGCTATTTCAGCGTGTTGGAGAAAAACTTTGGCACACTAGCTGACTTTCTAGTCCTTTTAGTTGGAACCGGCTCCTCAGAGCTGGCTCTTCTTTTGCCCGAGGAAGTATCGCCCTGGTCAGAGGGCACTCCCTCCAGTTCGGCTGGACCCGAACCGGGCTGGCCATCCGAGTCAGCGGACTTTTTGGCCTCCCTTTCCCTGAGCCTACCAACTCTCTTCTCAATGGTGGCAGCAGGAAAATTACTACATATCTGGCAGTCTGCATTGAGGTGGTCAAACCCCAGACCATACACAGGTGGTGGGTCAGCCTAGCAAAGGCTTCCCCACAAACACCACAGTGCTAAAACCCAGTGGGCTCGGTTTTTCTTTTGGGTTTCTCAGACATAGTGCCAGCCTAACCAACTTGCCCGTTTATGGCAATCCGCCAAGCAAGACTCTCTTATCGGTTCCCAACCGTGTCACAGGTCATGGAAAAAAACGTAATGAAACCCGTTTTTTTTAGAATCGATAAGAACCAGGAACCGCACTCTAAATAAGGACTAGTAAAGTTTTAGAACAACCTGATCGGTTCAAACCGAACCGAAAGACGTTTACAAGTTCCACACAGCATAAAATAAATGTAAGCCTATTACTTACAATACCACAGACAGAGCTTGAACCGACCGGCTGCGGTTTAATTTTGGTCAAAAAATGATAAAATAACACTTTAACTGACAAAATGAACCGAGCAGAAGGAGAAATATCTGGAGCGACTGTTCAGTGAGGCGGAGTAAAGAATCTAACAGTTTGAGTTTGATTAACAACAGACAGAGTTTTCAACCGAGCTCGCGCTCAAAGTTCCATGCCTGGTATGGAAAGTTAACTCTTACATCTCCGGAGCAGTTCGAAGGTTGGGACTCACTGCATATGTCATAATATAGCAAGACTTCATGTTGTTTGAAAGAGCTCTCCACTACAGATCTACATTATATCATAAAACCTTAAAAAATGTGTTAGATTGAACACTACAAACTACAGCATTTAACAC
Organism: Neoceratodus forsteri; assembly: GCA_016271365.2. Taxonomy (NCBI): domain Eukaryota; kingdom Metazoa; phylum Chordata; order Ceratodontiformes; family Ceratodontidae; genus Neoceratodus; species Neoceratodus forsteri. The sequence goes on along the minus strand of CM057458.1, from coordinate 980,500,129 downwards.
ATTATCTTCTCCTGCATCAACAGATATCGGGTCTGGCGAATGATTCCCAGCCCAACAAGAGCAAGGCCATGGACACCTCGAGCAGCGCTGGAGCCAGCATCTCGCGCATCGCAACGGAACCCCCATGGGAAACTATGTTGGAATCATGTGGGCCATGGACTCCAAAATTGAAAAAAACACTCAGCACACTGGAATCGCATGATGCAGCCATTAAAAATCTCACAGGGGCAGTAGCGGATTCTGATTAAAGGACGACCACAGTACTGGCGGCAGTCACAGCTCTCACGAAGGATACTGGCCAGCTTAGAGGGAGACTGGAGGCTATGGAAAACTAAATGCGGGCTGGCAGTCTCAGAGTGGTAGGAGCTTCTGTGAGCTCTGAGGTAACAAACCTGCTACAATTTCTTACACAATGGCTGAAAGACAAACTAGGCTCATCTGAAAAAAGCATACCTAGTTTATTCACGTCAGGCCTATGGCGATCTGGTCACTGCTGTCATATTTCTCTAAACGTTTTATATTTAAGTTCCCAAAAATGCCAGGATATCAGGTTTATCAGAAAGATGGCCAGTTTTACTGCCAAGGTTATATGAGAAGAAAGAATGCATATTGCAAATGTCTGATATCCCCTTTGCCTGAGACAAAGGCTGGTTAGAAATAAACAAGGGTTAAATTTCAATAGGGAATTGACATTTCCTGGTAAGATTATCAAAGGGACAATGGTGTCATAAAATGTCAGGAGATGGAAAGCATCTCCTATAGTCATAAAACTTTAAATCAAAGAGGAAATGTTTTTTTTAGAGCAGGGGTTATGTAAATGGCCAGTATGTGAACCTAGTTTCAAGTTCTGGGAACTGCCTTAGTCTAACTACATTTTTATAAGTGGCAGGAAAGATAAAGGCTATCAAAAGGCCAGCCAGGAAGCTGGGGTGGTGAGGAAATCTAAATAATTAATAATTCACTTTCAACTTGGAAAGAGCAAAACAGATCCCTGCTGGTCTAAATGATAAAGGCACTAGCTAACCAAAGACAGTTTTACAAACTGCAGGACCAGGGTATATAAGCCCCCTTAAAAAAGAAACTCAGTGCACAAGCCAAAATTTCCTGACACACAGCACAAGCCAAACATTTTCTGACTCACAGAGCAAGACTGATGCACACAGACACTGAGAACCAGTGGCTGCAAAAAGAACTGGGACTTGGACACTCAACATAACTCAATTATTTCCTGGATTTTTGATTCTTCACAGACAAGGCAGAAATTAGACTGTTAAATTTTACAGTGCGTTTTATATGTATTTTTCCAACTTTTGTTATCCTGTAACCACATTTCTGAATCTTTTGTTTGTAAGTTTTGTACGGTAATTATTTAAGTAACTAGTAAAAACACTTGCTTTTAAAAACTGCCTGGGAGCGATGTGTGTGTGTGTGTGTATGTGTGTGAACGTGGGAAGGTTTATTCAATCTGTGACCAGCCTGTTTAGTGCTAAGGTGGCACAATCACTACCAAAGACTAGGATCCTGGAAGGGAATCTGGGGGTCTAAGTAGGGGAAATACACAAGGTCTCGGGAGGTATCAGTAGAGTCTGAACTAGATTCCTGCACCACCAGTAGGAGAAGACACAATTAGGGTTACAAAGACAGCCCTGAAGAGCTTGTAATGCCTGGGTCCTCCCCCAGTGCAGCAACCAAGGAGGGTTCTTACATGGCTACAGACGCAAGACTGTATTTTACCCTTACCCAGCTCAGAGAGGAAGTCCATGGCCCTAGCGGTGAGTGTTCAGTTGTGAACTCAACGAGCACTCTAAAAGGACATGGGGAGGGTATTCCCGTTTCCTCCTGGCATAGACTGCATTTAGGGAAATGCAATGTGAGCTCAGTGGACCCAGACCCCAAGAGTGGGTTCGTGACAAGGCCCAACTCACCCTCTCAACCACAGACCATTCTGCTCCAGGCATCGTGGTCAGAGATTCAGGACATTGTCTTGTCTGCAGCCCGAGCTAAATACCCAATAGATATGAACGGGTCTGATGTTAGACTTTACTGGACGTTATCCATTCAGACTCGTGCCTGTCGCAAGAAATTCAACTCAGAGAAACAGAGACTCCAGGCACTCCGCACAGTGCATTCTTTTTTACTCCCAGCATGGCTCAGGATCATTTATTGAGGGAAGACTTCGCAGTTAACCAACCTGCAGGACGTGTGTCAGTTGACAGATAATATCGAGGCCGGGTCTGTAGCCACATTGAGAAAACCATCATTCAGATTCAGAAGTGGATTGAACTTTGTAAGGACTTTCCAACTTTTAAAGCCATCGGACCCTAGTCACTGCATTTTTGGGTAAAACTTTGGACTACGGGGTGAGAATGTTATTAGGCATGTCTTTAATCTTCCCTTTTTTTTCTCCAGCAAACTGACTAGTTGAGTAATGTTGGGAAGTGCTTTAAAGTTGGGATTTTTGTTAACTCTGCATGTTTACCACTGTAGGTCGAGGCAGGTAGATCTGCCATTTTGAGCTCATGCGACTTATTCATGGTCCTGTGCAGCTGCTGGTTCAACAAGGTATCACCAGGACTTCTATGCAGATCTGGTGTTTGTTTGTTTATTTACTTTATTAATTAATTAATTTATTTATCCAGGAGGACATGGAGAATAGGAGCCAGAGAAACAATATCCACATAGTAGGTCTGCCAGAGGGGGTGGAGAGAACAGACCCCATTACTTTCTTACAAACGGGGGCTCCCCAAAATTCTCTGATATTCCTGGAGGGCCATGCTAGAAACTGAAAGGGCGCATAGAATGATAGCACCCCCCCAAACCAGGAGACAGGCCAAGACCACTGCTGTTGATCCTATAATGGTACCCGGAGAAACACAGGAGGCTAGAGTCACAAAAGGGAGCTAAAAAATCCGCACATGCAGGAAAAAAAGGCTTGCAAAACTGCGGAAATGTAAGTGCGTCATATTCACAGTCAAAATTTCCACAGGTGCAGAAAATCGCAAACTAGGCGAGTTACAAAATTCCGCAAGTGCTGAAAATGCATAAAATTTTTCTGCAGCCGTGTAAATAATATGAAAGGTCCAGCAGACAGAACAACAGCAGGTGATCCATATTAAGTGCAGCCGGAGACTTTGGCAGTCTTGCAAACGTGGCAGCGGAACCAGCCCTCCCAGCAAAGCAAGCAGCCAGTCCCACAACTAGGACCATGGTAGCACGACCTGTATCAACAGGACCTTGCACCCAGTGGCAATATGTATTTGTTAGTTCTCTCTCTCTCTCTCTCTCTCTCTCTCTGAGGTGTTTTTTTCTCCTACATCTGTAACACACACTTCTGGCTGTTGCCACCTCTGCCTCTACAGCCTGTGGGTATACTTTATGGGCTGCACAGGGTCATGTGGCTGTGCTTTGTTGTCTTTCAATGGAAATGTGTGCTATTTTTGGTGTAGTAACTGACACTGTTATACAGCCCACAGGTCTGCTGTTGTTTAGTGCCTGAACCCTCACTATGATTGTTTCCCCAAGTGTTAGTACACTGCCTTTGGCTCAGGGTGAGTTACATCTCACTCTCCGTGGTGCAGCATGTGTGTAACATATTTTCCACAACTGCCAAAAAACAAAGGCTGAGAACAGCTTTTAAGGGGATATGCCATACTCTTCAATGGCATTTTCTGTGCAGAAATTTTCCACAGCTGCATTTTTTCCACAGTCCACGGTGTCTTTTTTCCACAGCTATGGACTTTTTGTGTATATGGTGCAGCGCAATTACCCTATTTTTTTTCCAACTGTGCAAATTTTAGGGACTTGCATATTTTTTCCCCTTCAAAGTGTTTTGTGAATCTTGCCCAGGATCCTTACTCTACCCAGAGAAAATGACCTATTGTCCTGGGCGGGCCACATAATCCTTATCTGTTAACGACTACTCCCCCAGATCTGGCTACCAGGCAGAAAGAGTTCACAGCAGCAAGAAAAACCTTCCAAGAGCTGGGTATACAGTACCAATTTCATTACCCAGCCAAACTAAAGATCACAAGGAATGGGGTGGAGAATACCTTTGAATCCCCCATGGAGGCGCACAAATATATACAGAAATACTGTCTGGAGAAGACAAGGGAACAATGAGCCAGAGTTCAGAATGAAACCCCTCACAAACGAACATCCCCAGATCACCGGTTAATGCACAATCCCTACAGAGCCACGAAACCCCAGACCCAGACCAACCAACAGGATATGGACTGGCAACTCATCAGATCCAAGTGAACCAGGAGCAAAGGCAAGAAAAAACTCAGTGATAGGTAGGGATGAGAGCAAGAAGTCCACCTCTTCCTCACATGGCTCAGATAGCCATAGTGAACCAGCTCCTAAACGTGCAGGAGCAGAAAAATTACCTCTGACAACTAACATTTCACAAAGAAGGGCAAGCAGTACAGGACCCAACTGTTAGAATCCACAACTTCTCATCAGCCAGCAAATGACCCACTGTTCTGGGCTGAAAAAGTGTGGGGGGGGGGCAACTAACGGTACAAGGTCTCGCAGCCGCTGCACCACACTGGACAGCCCACAGGTTTGCATCCCCCGCAAACACATGAAACTGCAGAAGCCTGAACTGTGAGCAGACTTGTATCCAACACTACAGCTTTTATAAGCTATACATCAGAACTCTATGGTGATATTCCTTTTCTCCCCTCTTTGCTCTCTGTCTTGATTTCCCTTATAAATGTTTGGTCAGAGTGTGAGGTTCTGGATTTTATTTATTTATTCTTTTGGTAACTGAGTAAGGCCTACTAGGCACAGGTGCCTGTTTTCAGGGGTGATACAGGAGCACTGGGGAGGTTAAGTGACTTGCTCAGAGTCACACAGTACACAAGTGGAGGTTGTGGGAATCAAACCCAGGTCTGTCTGCTGGATCTACCAAGCTCACTGCTCTAACCTCCAGGCTATACTGCCAGCCCCAACTGTTTGTGTGGATTGTATTTCTGTGAGGAGGGAATGGTACCGCTGCCACAATGAAGTGTGCATGGGATGGGCAGGGTGGGGCAGGGAGACATCAGGGGAGGCTCAGTCTGGTTTGCATCCTAGGTCATTAACCCCAGGACCACCGTTTGTAGTCATATAGCAGGACAACACGGGCTGTAACAAACTATGCAATAAGCACTGTGGGAGATGTGCCCTGCAAATGTCTCTCTAAAGCACATCTGGGCATACTAGCACTTTTTTTTGAATGGCCAGACATGAAACCACCACGAGACATCCGAGCAAGCAACAGGAGGGGTGGGCCAGGTGGCAAGGGAGAAGTTCAACTCTGCGCTCCACCCTGAGACGCTAACCTTAAGACTACCATATAAGGTCACTGAGCGCAGAGCATATAATACCCCCCCCCACCTTGTCCCCTCACACACCAAGCTTTGATAACAGGAAAAGTACAGTCACATAAGAACTTACCGTAACAGTAGATCTTCGAGAGAGGCTCTTGCAGTAGGTAATTACATATAGGACTAAAGCCAGCAGGCATCAGGACCCCACAAAAAAATTTCTAGCTAGCAGTCTCTGACGGGGGACCACCCCCACATCAGGTGCGTGACGTCATGCGACATCAATATAAAGGGGCGGTCCCCCACGCCCACCTTCCAATTCTTTCCCACCAAACGCCAAAAAGGCAAGACGAGAGAGAAGCGGATGTTTCTTTCCCTGGAAAAGAAGCTGAAAAAGCTTAGGGGATGGAGGGCGGGAAGGTATTATCTACTGCAAGAGCCTCTCTCAAAGATCTACTGTTACGGTAAGTTCTTACGTAACTGTACTATTTTACTTTGAGAGGGCTCTTGCAGTAGGTAATTACATATAGGACTGAGTCCCAAGCAGTCTGAAACAAGGAGAAGCATACAGGAGGAGGAAACTACTCAAATGTAGACCTTCTGGCCATGAAGGTCTTAGGAAAGAAGACCTTGCAGCACAGCCAACCCGAAGCCAGCTCTATGGCAAGAGGCAATGTCTAAACTGTAATGTTTTGTGAAGGTATGGACAGAAGTCCAAGTTGCAGCTGCACAGGTGACTGCTGCCGACACATTCTTGAAACAAGCCACAGAGGCAGTGACACCCCTAGTGGAGTGGTCTCTGACTTGACCCGGCAGGGTCTTGTGGTACTTGTCATAATAGAAAGTGATAAAATGAGCCAACCATTCAGAAAGGCATTGCTTAGAGACAGCACTGCCTTATCTTTTATGAGCAAAAGCGACAAACAGGTGATCAGTCTTTCTAAGATCCTTCGTCCTGGTGGTGTAGTATCTCAGAATTCTGTGAACATCCAAAGTATGCAAGAGGTACTCCCCTTGACTGGAGTGTTGTGTAAAGAATGTAGGCAGCTCAATCGATTGATTCAGCGAAGATTCTGCTACCATCTTATGAAGAAACTTATGGTTGGTACGCAGAGCCACACATTCCTTGTGAAAAATCAAATACAGGATTTTGCACATCAAGGCCTGGAGCTCAGAACTCTGTCGAGCAGAAGTAATGGTCACTAGGAAGAGAGTCTTTAAAGAAAGTAACTTGAGGCCTGCTGAGGCTGCCGGCTTGAAAGGAGGCAGGGTAAGCTTCTCAAGAATAAAATTCAAACCCCAAGGAGGGGCAGGAACGCGAATAGGGGGTCTCAAGTGGAGAACCCCTCTAAGAAAAGTCTTACAGACTTCCAACTGTGCAAAAGTTCTGTCCCCGAAAGGAACATGGTAAGCAGAGATGGCCGCCATGTGAAACTTCAGAGAGGAATGATTGAGACCCAGATCAAAGAGATGGCGCATGTAGTCCAGAAGCCTCCCAACAGAGCAAGAGAATGGCTAAAAATCTTTGGAAGAGGCCCAAATTGAGAACTGTTTCCATTTCACGGCATAGGTAGATCTAGCGGAGGGTTTTCTGGCCTCCACCAGAATCTCAGACACCAGCGGGGAAACCCCGAATCGGGCTTGAGCTATGTCTGCAGGAGCCACACGTGCAACTGAAGGGACTTGAGGCCTGGATGGACCAGGGTTCCCTGATCCTGGGTCAGCAAAAGTCAAGATAGAGAACGAGGAAAAGGCGGTTTCTCTGAATACTGCTGCAGAAGAGAGAACCAAACTTGCCTGGGCCAGAAAGGAGCGATCAGGATCATGCGAGCTCCTTCTGAGCTGAGTTTTTGTAAGACCCTCAGAATCTGCCCTTCCAATCTAGAGACAGTGTCTCTCCCAAAAATGCTACGCCCTGGAGCGAGCAAGCAGAAGGCAGGAAGTTTTGCGTTGTGAGGAGATGCAAACAGATCTACCTGAGGAGTTCCCCAGCATAGGAAGATATTATCTGCTACCCCATGATCCAGTTTCCACTCATGAGCCTGGGCAGACGACCGAATGAGGTGGTCTGCCAACGTGTTCTCGACCCCCGGAACGTGAATTGCCGTGAGGTGAAGGTTGCGTTGCACTGCCCAATCCCAAACTCGCATTGCCTCTCTGCAAAGAAGGCAGAAACGGGTTCCTCCCTGTTTGTTGATGTACCAGACTACACACATGTTGTCCGTCTGGACAGCCAGATGACCGGGAAGCAGATATAAATGCAGAGCTTGTAGAGCATACAACATGGCCTGGAGCTCGAACACATTTATGTGAAGAGTCTGTTCGAGCTTGGACCAGGAGCCCTGGGTCCTGTGAGACCCCAGGTGGGCTCCCCAACCCTCGCCTGAGGCGTCTGTTGTCAGTGCCTGGGAAGGGGGAGAGGCAGAAGGGAACTCCATGGTAAAGGTTCTCCTGACCATCCACCATTACAAGCCCCAAACCATGGGATTGGAGGCCAGGACCTGTAGATTTAGGTCGGCCACCAATTGATCCCATTGAGACCAAAGCATCCACTGTGAGATTCTCATGTGGAGCCGAGCGCGAGGGGCTGTCGGAATAGCAGCCGCCATGAGTCCAAAAAGGCGAAGGACTGACCTGGCGCTGACCCGCCTGCAACTGGACAACATGCTGACCCGAGCCTGGAGGGTGGCCACCCTGTCCAGTGGCAGGAACGCCACACCGGAGGTTGTATCCAGGATCGCTCCGATGAACTGGAGCCTCTGGGACGGGATCAAATGGGACTTGGCCTGGTTGATGGTAATACCCAGGCTGATAAAAACCTGCAGGGAAAGGGAAAGGAAGAGCAGGAGCTCCTCCCTGGATGGGACCACCAGGAGCCAGTCGTCCAGGTACGGGAAAACCTGAACTCCCTGGGTACGCAGGTGGGCCGCTACCACTGAACGGCATTTGGTGAATACTCGGGGTGCCGAGAAAAGACCAAATGGGAGGACCTTGAACTGGTAGTGGTCCCCCTGGAATGAAACATGAAGATATTTTCGGTGAGAAGGTTGAATAGGGATATGCAGGTAGGCATCCTGCATGTCCAGAGCACACAGACACTGTCCCGGTCAAAGGAGCGGCAGAAGACTCTGCAGAGAGAGAGAGCATTCTGAACCTCTTGTACTCCACAAGTTCAGGGAGCTGAGATCCAGAATAGGCCTCACATCTCCTGACTTCTTTGGAACCAGGAAGAAATGAGAGTAGTAACCCATCCCCCAAAGGTGGGATGGGACGGGCTCTATCACCACCTTCAGAAGAAGGGAGGATATTTCTTCCCCTACCAGAAGAAGGTGTTCCAGGAGCAAGATGACCGTTGGGGGGGTTCTTGGTGGTTTCTGAATAAACTCTATTGAGTGTCCCTCTGCTATCAGCTGGAGCACCCAAGCGTCTTAAGTGATCCTATCCCAACCTAGTAGATGGAAGGAGAATCTCCCTCCTACTGGTTCCTCTGGGAGGTCCAGAGGATGTGGGAGAGGAGAGGAGTCAGGAGACATGGGGCAGCGTCGCGGCTGAAGCTCCCACCACTTTTTTGGGTGAGGGGGGCTTGGCAGCTGGAGGGGGCCAACGTTTGTTGGCCCGCTTTCCCTGAGGTTTTGCTTTGGGCCGAGGACGTCTGCGAAAGGGACGACGCTGACCCTGAGGGGATTTGTACATGGAGTCAACAGACTTTAGTGCAGTACCCTTCTCTTGCAAATCGGTGATGATGTCCTTGACATCACCACCAAACAGCAATGAACCCCTGAAGGGCGCATCCTGGATAGCAGACTGCACCTCTGGGACCAAACCTGACACCGGAGCCAAGCATGACGCTGCAAACCCATGGCGAAGGCCGAGCTCTGACCAGCAGTGTCCACAGCGTCATACGTGGCACGAAGCATGTGCCAACTGGCTGAACGTGCAGACCGGACTAGATCAGCCACTTCCTGCTTCGTCTGAGACTCAGGAAGGGAGTCCAATTTAGTTTCCACCGCGCTAAGAATCACCTTCCGATAATCCCCCATGTGAGCAACGTAGTTCAGGGCCCTGATTCCCAGAGTTGAAGAAGCATAGACCATCTTCCTGTACAGGTCCAGAAGGCGGGATTCCTTGTCGGGCGGTGACGAGCTCAAGTGCTTGGGGTTTGCCGTACAGCTGTGAACTGCTCTAATCACGACCGAATCAGCTCTGGGGTGTGAATTTAAGGAATCAACACCCTCCGGAGCTTGATATAACCTGTCCGCCTTCCTCAGAACAGGGGCTAATGCCGACGGTTGTTTCCAAATAGTACAAACAAGGTCGGCATGAGGCTCAATCCAGGGTGGAATCAGAGTGGGAGCGATCTCGGGCAGATTTAGGTGCACAGCGAGTTTTTTACACTGTGAATCCGGCTCCAAAGATTGCCACTGATGAACAGCCTGGATTTTGCGCAGCAACTCCAGGAAAGAAGGATCCTCCGGAGGGGACATCGGAAGAGTCCTTGGCCTGGGCTTGTCTGGAGTGCGTGGCTCGTCATCCAGACTGGAGTGCCTGTTGGAGTCATCCAAGGTCTCCAAGGAGGATGAAAAAGAAGAGGAAGACCCCTCCCAGCGCGGGGGAGGTACGGACCCCTTGGGAAATACTCGGGGAAGCGTATGGGGGAGTCTCTCACCTCTGAAGTCGGGGCTCCAGAACCGGATCCAGCGTTGGAAGATGGCTCTCTACTTCCTTGGTGAGCTGAGCAATGGCCTCACCCCACCATGCAGCCAGAGTCTCCTTCATATCCACCGGCGGCTAAAGAAGCGGTGGAGGAGGAGGAGGGGGTACAGATACAGCGGACATCCATACAGCACATATCCATAACCCGACGGTGGAAAGCCCGGCGTCAGGTACTGGGGCACCGGGTACTGCAGCGTCGGGTAAGCCGGCGTCGGGTACTGGGGTGCTGGATACTGCGGACCTGGATATGACGTGTGTCAGATAATGACGGGAATCAGGTATCCAGGCACCAGGGGCTCTGAAGGAGCAGAAGTCCTTGGTGTAACCCAGCAGGCAGGCCCAGAACAAGAGAGCGCAGTGGTGATTGGCCTAAGCGTGAGGGGCGGCATCTAGCATGGGGATGTCGCCCGGCGTCGGCCGAGGCGGAGTTGGCATCATAGAGTCTGACATCAGGTCATTGCCCAGCGGAGGGAGACCCGATGGCAGTGTGCCAACATCCCTGTGTCACCCAGGGAAGTCAGGCTAACATTACCGGGATCCTGCAAGGGAGATGCTGGAGCCTTGGAATGCAATGAGAGTTGTGGCAAACTCGGGACGACGGACAGGCCCAGGGGTCTGGCGCGCTCTGATCGCCAGCCGCGTGAGGGGCTGATTGCCAGCTACCGATGATCCGGTGGACGCTGGAGGAGCTGGCATCCACTCATCGGACCCTACACTGACAAAGGCTGTGATGGAGGGCGGCCTTGATGGGCACTTTTAGAGGCTGTGCATTGCTGCAAGGGTCAGGCATCAGCCATACCTGCCGGGCGCCAGAGGAACCGGTCGCCTGGCTTATCAGGGCCGCTTGACTAGAAGACCGCACTATGGTGGGCTTATGGGAGCGGTGGCCTTTGACCCGGAGGCTCCCGAAGGGCCTGAGCGTGAGCCCAACAGGAGGGCTGATGTCGCCTTGGAAGCCTCCAAGATGGTCACAGGAACGGGTCCCTGAGGGGACATTACCTTCAGCACCACAACCCCAGCTGGAGTCGCTGCGACCGTAGAGGAGTCCCGGTCCCAGTGCTGCTTCTTGCGATGGCCCTCAGGGGAAGTAATGGCCTGCCTAAGTTTTTCAGCTCCTTTTCCATGGAGGACATCTTCAGTTTAAGAATGTGGGCCGCCAGAGACTGCTGCCTCCGCTTTCAGTTGGCCGCACTGAACTGCTGGCACCGCTGGCTCTTCTCTACGGGGTGGTCGGGGCCTAGGAAAAACAGGCACTGGGAGTGTCTGTCCTTGTGCAGGAGCTGGGCACCACAGGAATCGCACTTGTTTTTGTGCTTGGAAGGATTCGGGGATGACATACACGGCAGATGAAGAAAATGCTGATGAAGATCAAAGAAATATCGTAAAAGAGACAGTAAAACTACCGACGACAGACTGGCTAAGTAGTGTACTTAACCACGAGGCATTACTCGAGCTAATGGCGGGAAAGAACTGGTAGGCGGGTGTGGGGGAACACCCCTTTATGCTGACATCGCATGATGTCAGGTCACCTGATCTGGGGACGGTCCCTCGCCAGAGACTGCTAGCTAGAAATTTTTCCATGGGGACCTGACGCCTGCCGGCTTAAGTCCTATATGTAATTACCTACTGCAAGAGCCCTCTCGAAGTAAGATCTAGCCCTCTAGATGTAGGACCACTGGACAGACTCTCCTGGACCACCCCAGACCATCCCGCACATTTCGAGAAATAACTCAGGCACTGCCTTAGGTGGGAATCATGCAACGATCAGCCAGGAACTCTACTGGCAACAGTAGGGTCTCCAAATTAACTGAAGTAGGGTCACTTACTGTAATAAGGAATAGTTGGGCACCAAAGGCAGTGAATTGGGTGAACAGGGACTACAACCCTGACTGGCAAGGGGGAGACAAAGGAATCTAGTGCCAACGGACTCAGGGAACCAGACCTGGCATGAATGGCCAACCACCGTGCTTGAGCCAAGCCCCCCTACCCCATGCCCCCCCCTTCCCCAGCCACAGCTTCGAGCTACAAGGCTTCAATATTCTGTGATGCAAATGGTGGCTGAAATTGATCCGCACCCACCAAGGAGAGAGACACACGCCACAACCACGTGCTGCATGCTGGCACTGTGGATACCCTCAGCAATAAGCATCTCAATGAACTCTTAAATACTCGAAAAGCCACAAACAGTCAGCCTCAGCACACACAGCAAACAGCTCAGTTACAGCAAGTGGCAGAAAGAATAGAAGTAGTCACATTAGCTGCCGTGGGTTTACATTTATTTATTTGCAAAATGTTTCACCAGGAAAGACAACATGAGCTGTAACCAGCTCGTTTCCACAAGCGTCCTGAGGGGAGGAGGGTTACAAGAGTTGGGAGAGCAAACAAAAACATACACAAAGTGAAATAAAGTACAATAACTATTACATGACACTGACGGCCCACTGTATAATGGAGTAGTACACAAGGTAGGTGAACACAGATAACACAATTTAAGTGCTAGAAGACGAGGCTGAGCACAAGTTAGTTAAGTGCCAATACATGCTCAAGGGGTCTAGTATGCAAGCACGAAGGGGTGAAGAAGTTAAGAAAAAAGGGGGGGGGCAAGCAAGAGTGCAGGAAGGGTGAGGAGAGAGAGAGGAGAAAGCAGCCACAAATCAGTGTCCTTTCCAGATGCTGAGAACCTGGCAAGGGAGACAGGAATCAGGCAAAAAGCAAGGAGGGAACAGAGAGGGGTGGAGGGGAGGAGGTAGTTAAGAGCAAAGCACGCTCCAGGATGCTGAGCACCCCTGCAAGGGGGACAGGATTAGGCGGAAAAGGAGGAAGGGAATGGGGAAGGGGGGACTGGAGTGTAGGAGAGGGTGAGAGAAGGGTGGGAAACAGGATAAGGAGGGGGAGAAAGAGATAGGGAAAACTGAGCAGCAGGAAAGAATAGGGGATCAGGAAATGGAGGAAAGGGTTTCAGTGGGGGAAAATAGGTGGAAGGAGGATGCAGTAGTGTTTCCCTGGCACTGTATGGAGAGGTGGGGTGAGAAGAAGGGAGAAAGAAGTGAAAAACACTGTGTGAGCATACTTAGTGGTGGAGACCAGTTAAGGAGACTAGGGGAAGGATCAGGGATATTGGATAAGAAAAAAATACTCACCTTAGTAATTATGTTTCTTATACTGGAGTCTTGCTGTATTCAGACAAGTGTAGTTAGCCCCAGCCTTTAAACTGCCCCGGAGAACAAAGGGTTAACCTTTCTATGCAGATCATAGAATGCTGAGCTCGAGCTCATTTGATGTCTCTGTCTGTTTCCCCTTTGAAAGCTAACCGTCAGATTCTTACGAGCAGCACTCTAATAGTATTCTATGTGTACTTTTTCAACTAGTTGTTGTGACTGCCTCGCCTAATCAGGGGCCAACCGCTCACTGCCCTACACTTCAGTCTTGACAGCTACCTCTCCCCACCTTGCCCCCTCCTACCTGCCTACCCCCTTGCCCCCTCTCCCTTTCCTCCCCCCAGGCATTTCCTGACTTTTATCCCTCCCCTCCCTCACCTTTAGAGCTCTTACCCTCACCCTCTACCCTCCGACAATGGCCTTCTTGCCTGCATACCCCCTTCCCTCTCACCTGCAGTGCTTATTTCTAAGATTGCCCTTGGCTGGTATGTCATGCTACCTAACATTTGGCACATTTTGAATTACTGGAATTTCCTAAACCTCAGTCTCTTACTTCTTTTTATTGTGTAACTATGTATTATTGTATTATGTTGACCTTTGTATGTATGTATACCTCTATTCCTTCAACGTGGAACCTTTGTAAACGAGCAGTTCCTGCCCAAAGGTATTTGTAATCCTAGATTTCAATAAAATAAATAAAATAAAATGTGGAAATTATAAAACAAAATTTTTAATAGCCAGTTGGCAACAAAAAGTTTTGGACTACCAAAAGAAGACTCAAGTCAGGAAACCCAAAACTCAAAATGCCAACCAAACAGGAATATAACAAAATAAACACCCACACAAGAAGAGGGTGTAAAAAAGAGCACCCCTGAGGTGCAACACTGCACCTGCCGAGCCACTTCCCAAAACCAGATTCTGAGAGGGGATGCAGGGAGGGAGGTCAGAATACACCAAGACTCCAATAGAAGAAACATATTACTAAGGTGAGTAATTTTTTCATCAAACAAGTTGAAGTCTTGCTGTATTCTGACAAGTGCACAATACCAAGCAGTACCTCCATGGAGGAGGGACAGAACCTACTTTGGGAATAGGCTCTGAAGTACTGCTGTGCCAAACCGAGCATCACTCCTAGCCTGGCTATCCAGAGAGTAATGCTTGGTAAAGGTATGGACTGTTTTCCACGTGGCTGCTTGACACATTTCTAAGAGAGGGATTTCCCTGGCAGCAGCCAGGGAAGCAGCTGTACCTCTCGTGGAATAAGCCATCAGGCCTGAGGGTGGAATTTTTCCCAGGTTTTCATAGTAGAATTGTATACAAGACGCAATCCACCAGGCAATGGATCTTTTGGTGGCAGGTTTGCCCTTTCCCACTTCTCCATAAGTGAGGAACAACTGGAGGGAGTCTAACCTGTGACCCTTGGTCCACTCTATGTGGTAATTAAGGTCTCTTTAACATCTAAACTGTGTAGCCTCCTCTCTCCTGAGGAAGAATGATCAGTGAAGAAGACAGGAAGAGACATAGGCTGGTTTAAATGAAAGTCTGAAACCACTTTGGGCAAGAACCTTCTATTGGTTCTAAGGGCCACTTTATCCCTGTGAAAGGAGATAAAATCAGGTTCCACTGACAAGGCTTGCAATTCACTGATACGCCTGGTAGAGGTAATGGCTACCAAGAACACAGTTTTCCAAGTCAAGTTCTTAAGCTCTGCTGAAGACATAGGCTCAAAAGGGGGTTGCATAAATTGAGCAGTGCAAACATTCAAATCCCAGGCAGGGACAGGGTCTCTAAAAGGAGGATTGCTGTAAAGCAATCCTTTAAAAACTTTACAGAACACAGGATGAGAAGATAGTGAGGAAGACTTCCCCACAGACAGAAACGCAGAAACAGCTGATAAGTGTACCTTGAGAGTAGCTGGTCTGAGGCCTAGGCCATTAAGATGGACCATATAATCCAGAACCGTAGGCAATCCAGCAGTATTTGGAGAAATATGCTTCTTAGAAAACCAAATGCTGAATCTCTTCCACTTGAAGTTATAAGTCTTTCTGGTGGAGGGCTTATGAGAAGCTTTGAGAATATCCAGAACTCCTTGGGAAAGATGCAGATCTGCAAACTCTAACTCTTCAAGAGCCATGCCTTGAGATTGAGAGACTTAAGATTGGGGTACCAAATCCTCCCCCGAGAGGATGTTAAAAGGTTGTAATTCCTGGGAAAAGACAGGAGAAGATGGATTGCTAGGGACAGCAACAGGGGGTACCAGGGCTGTCTGGCCCAGTCTGGAGCAATCAGAATCACTTTGCAAGGTTGAGACCTTATCTTGACTAAAACTTTGAACACAAGTGGGAAGGGAGGGAAGACATACAGAAACTTCCCTTCCCAATTCAGAATCAGGGTATCCAAGGGGACTGAGCCAAAGACTGGAGGTCTGCAACAAAAGAGAGGGAGTTTGTAATTGTCTGGGGCTGCAAAGAGATCTATCTCTGGAGTGCCCACCTTAAAAAAATCACTTTCAACACCTGAAGGTCCAGGGACCATTTGTGATGGCCCTGAGAGATCCTGCTTAGTGCATCTGCTAGCACATTGTCCTTCCCTGAAAGATGAACTGCTACCAGAGAAGTTTGCAGGGAATAAGCCAGGGACCACAATTTCATGGCTTCCGTGCACAAGGCCGTGGACCAAGTGCCTCCCTACTTGTTGATGTACCACATGGTGGTTGTGTCCATTCTGACCTGAACCACCTTGTTCTGTACTGACTGAGAGAAAGCTTTCAGGGCCAGAAAAACTGCCCTGAGCTCTAGGAGATTGATATGGAGAAGGGATTCTTGGGGAGACCATAGCCCCTGGGCAGTGAGGGCCCCCAGATGGGCTCCCCAGCCCAGAAGAGAAGCGTCCGTGGTCAGGACCACTGAACAAGGCTGAGTGGCAAAAGAAACATCTCGTCTTAAACTGTCCTGATCCTGCCACCATTGGAGGGCTTAGATCAAAGTCAGAGTCACTGGGATCAGTTTGGTAAGGGAATCCTTCCTCTGAGACCAAAAAGCTCTCAGATGGAACTGAATATCCCTCATCTGGAATCTTGCCCCTTGGACCACTGCTGCTGAAGCTGCCATGTGGCCCAAGTGCTGGAGGAAATGCCTTGCTGGTCGAGATACTCGAAGGCTGAAGGAAGAGGCCAGTTCCACAAGAACCCTTGCCCTTTCTAGAGGAAGAAAGGCTCTTGCTCTAAGTGTATCCAGTTCTGCCCCTATAAAGGTAAGAAGCTGGACTGGTTCAAGAACTGACTTGGGAAGGTTGAGAAGAAATCCTAGAGGAGTGAGCACTTGCTGGGTCACTTGCAGGTGAGACTTGACTTGGTCTGGAGACTGGCCCACTATTAGCCAATCATCCAGATATGGAAAAATGGAAATCTTTTGCCTTATTAGAAAGGCAACTACTACTGCCAGGCACTTTGTGAAAACCCTTGGAGCTGAGGTTAGACCAAAGGGCATTGCTCTGAACTGACAGTGTCCTGAGGGCAACTCGAACCTGAGGTACTTTCTGTGGGAGCACCTGATGGGAATGTGAAAGTAGGCATCTTTGAGGTCCAGGGAGGCTATCCAGTCCCCTGGCCATAGAGAGGGAAGGATTATTCCCAGAGTTACAATCTTGAACTTTGGTTTTAAAAGATGTTTGTTTAGATATCTTACGGTAGGTCTAGGATGGGTCGCTACTCCCCTGTCTTTCTTTGGAGTCAGGAAGTACCTGGAGTACAGCCCTTTGCCCCAGTGTAGGGTAGGTACTCTCTCTATGGTTCTTAAGGCTAGATGAGAAGAAACCTCTGCCTCTAGGGCAAGGGTTTCCGAGAGATTTGCAGGTAGAAAAGATCTGGCTCTCATCTTTGGAAATTTTCTGAAGCTGAGAACCAGTTCCTGGCTTACTACTTCCAGGACCCACTTGTCTGATGTAATAGACATCCAGTCCTGGACAAAGTAAGCCAACCTGCCCCCTACTGGAATAGGAGAGTTGACCAAGGCAGACCCATCAGGGTGTCTGCTTGGCAGGGGCTTTAGGCTGAGGAGTGGATGCAGCGCTGCTCATCCCCCTTCTGCCTCTCTCTCTGAAGAACCCCCTCTGTGGAAAGGAAGAAGAGGCCTGTGCTTGGTAAAAAGGCCTTTGGAAAGGCGTGCCCCTGCCCTGAGACTGCTGCCTTTGAGGAGTTGCCTGCCTCTCCTTGGCCTGAGCACTCCTGTAGGTAGTCCTGTACTCATCCATTTTCTTCATTTAATTCTCTGTCTGCTCCCCAAACAGAGAATTACCCACTACAGAAAAATCCATGGCTTTAGCCTGGGTATCCTGCAAGAGGTTAGTAAATCTGAGCCAAGCCACTCTCTGAAAAGCCACAGATGTAGCCATGACTCTTGATGACACATCATTAGATTCCACAGCAGCATGAAACTGAACTTTATTTAGATGCCTCAATCCCATCTGCAGCCACCACTTCCAGCTCCTTGGCTACCTGAGGGGAGGCCTATTTAGCCAGTGCCAGTACAGTGTCCCACCTGGACTTCTGGTACCTAGCTGTATAGGCCATATAATTCGTCTGAGTCCCAGGGAAAATGCCATGTACAGCTTTTTTGCCATGGCATCAACCTTCCTGGAGTCTTTGTCTGGGGGGGGTGTGAAGCCAAGGGAATGCTTGCCTTATCACAGGCAGCAGCCTGCACAACCCCAACATGGCTGCATTGGTGGTATAAAATACAGGTTACTCACCTGTAACAGGAGTTCTAGGAATGGTATATGTTGTTCATCCACACCATTGGCAGGTATCCTGCCGCTTTAAATCTTGCCGGAAGGTCTTCAAGCTTGCTCCTCCCACCCACCCGGTGGTATAACTCTCAGCTCCGCCCCATGGCGCCAGATCTGGCCGCTGGAAGCTCAGGTTGTGCGTCGAAGCGGGAGGTCGGGGAGTCGTGTGGATGAACAACATATACCATTCCTAGAACTCCTGTTACAGGTGAGTAACTCTGTATTTAGGGCATGGATATGTTGTTCATCCACACTCATTGGCAGACTCTAGCAGTTCTCCGGGAGGAGGGAGGCAAGACGCACACTTCCATATACTTACTTGGGAAGAGAGACTGAGAACCGAGGCCCCAAAACCAGCATCCGGGCGTGACTCAAGGTCGATGTGGCAGTGGGTAATGAAGGTGTTTGCTGACTTCCAGGTAGCAGCCCTGCAGATTTCTGATAGGGACGTCCCTGAAGCAGCCACCTGCAGCAGTATGGCGGTAGAATGAGCTCTATCCCTCTGGGAGGCTCCATGCTCCGCCAACTTATAGCAGAGATCTATGCAGGAGGTTACCCACCTGCTTATCGTCCGCTTGGCTGCAGGTCTGCCAGATGCGGCTTCAGCGAGGTGACAAACAGCTGGCTACCTCTCCTCGATTTCAGCCGGCGCCTTATAATAAGCTTGCGCCTTCTAGGGTCCAGAGTATGGAGCCTATATTCCGCCTCCGAGGTGTGATTGGGGTAGAACACCGCAGAGTCAACACCTGGTTAAGTGAAACTCCGCCACCTTCGGAAGGAATTTCTGGTGGAAGCAGGGACAACCTTGTCCCTGTGGAAGACCAGGTAAGGAGACCTCGATGAGCGCCTGAGCTCTCCATCCTTCTGGCTGACGGATAGCCACTCAAGAAGGCGGTCTTCCACGACAGGTGAGAGAGAGCACACCTGTGCATAGGTTCAATGGCTTGCCCATGAGCTTCTGCCAGTACTGGTAGATCCCACGGAGGTGGGGGGTTCCCGACTGGAGGAAATGATC
This sequence comes from Neoceratodus forsteri, assembly GCA_016271365.2. Lineage (NCBI taxonomy): Eukaryota > Metazoa > Chordata > Ceratodontiformes > Ceratodontidae > Neoceratodus > Neoceratodus forsteri. Next base: position 980,481,149 of record CM057458.1, on the reverse strand, counting down.
AAGGCCTTTGAAAAGCCAGACCACCTTCTCTCCTGCGCCATCGACTGCTTCCCTGCCCGCGCCCGGTAAGCAGAGATGGCTGCCAGGTGCACCCATAGGGTCGCCGACCTAAGCCCTTGACTAGAAAGGGACCATAAATAGTCCAAGATGCTTACCAAGGAACAGGAGGAAGGGTCCAGGCCTCTTGTTCTGACACCAAATGGAAAACTTTTCCATTTGAAGGCATAGCATTTTCTGGTCGACTCTCACGGGACGCCTCAACCACATTGGAGGACTCCTGGCCGAAAGACCCAAGGCCTGGAACTCTAGCCGCCAGGAACCAGGGCCGCCAGTGTGGATTGAAGGTCCGGATGGAACACCTTCTCCTGATTGACTGAGAGCAGGTCCGGGCGAGCTGGAAGCTGCCGCGGAGTCCTGGAGCTGAGACTGAGGAGATCTGGGTACCAGAACTGGTGAGGCCAGTCTGGGGCTATCAGAATCACCTGCGCCTTGTCCCTCCTCGCCTTGAGAAGCACCTTGTGGATCAAGGGAAATGGGGAAAGGCGAAAGAGGCCCGGGTCCATTGCCTCGAGAAGGCATCCCCTGCAGCAGCCCTGCTGAGGGGGGCGGCATGGAACAGACTCAGCTTCGCTGCCTCCATGGAGGCAAACAGGTCCACCCTGAGGTGTGCCCCAAAGGGAGAACAGATGCTGTACTACCTCCGGGAGGAGAGACCACTCGTGGGATGCAGCCCCTATCCGCCTCAGGGCATCGGCCAGGGTGTTGGAGGCCCCGCCACGGGAATGGCTAGGAGATCCGCCTCCAGGCTGCGACGAGCGACCAAATGCGAGAGCTTCCTTGCATAGAAGCATGGAGCGGCCCCGCCCTGGCGGTTTAGATAGTACATGGTCGTGGGTATTGTCCGCCTGACTCGGACCACTTGACCCCGGAGGAACGGAGCAAAGCGGTGAGAGCTAGGCGGACCGCTCGAGCTCCAGCAGGTTGATGGGCATCGACTCCCCGCGACCAGAGGCCATGAGCCCGGTGTTCCCCAGATGGGCACCCTCAACCCATCAGAGAGGCATCGGTCGATATAGAGACCGGCGGCTCGGGTGGACGAACGGGATGCCCTCCTGCAAATGATCTGGAACGGTCCACCACTGGAGAGCGTTCCACATCCCCTGTGTCACCGACACAAGCTGGTCCAAGGGATCGCAGCGTTGTGACCACTGGCTGGCCAGTCCCCACTGAAGGGGACGATGTTCCAGCGGGCCCAACGGACCACGCCGGTGCAGGCCGCCATGAGACCCAGGAGGCGGAGGAAGTCCCGGCAGGCGAATTGCCCAACCAGAAATGATCGGGCAAAGGAGGAAAGAACCCGCCCTGTCCGCCGGGAGCCGCGCTTGGCTCAAGAGAGTCGAGCTGCGCCCGATGAATAGAATCACCTGCTCGCTCGAGTTCCGACTTTGGCTCTGCTGATAAGGAGGCCCAGTTGAGAGCAGACCTGAGGGCCAGATCTCTGACCACTCCGCCTCCTTCCTGGAGGGAGCTGCTATCAGCCAGTCGCCCAGGTAAGGGTACACTGACCCCTCGCCAGAGGGAATGCTGTCACCACTGCCATGCATTTGGTGAAGACCCTGGAGCTGGAGACAAGTCAAGGGCATGGCTTGGAACTCGAAGAGGGATCCTTCCGCTGAAGCGAAGGAATCTCTGGTGAGACGGACGGATAGGGACGGAAAAACGCGCCCTGCAAGTCCAGAGAGCAGAACCACACGCTGCTCCAAGGATGGTATTATCTGAGCCAGAGTGACCATCCTGAAGGTTCAGACCTTAGGAACTTGTTTAGGTCGTGTAGGTCGAGAATGGGGCGCCAGCCCCCCGTCCGTTTCGGAACCAGGAAGTACCTGGACACAAACCCTGGGTCTGAAGGAGGGTCCACCACCTCTCTTACCACCTCCTTCTGGAGGAGGAGAGCGATGTCGGCTCGACGAGCCGCCAGTGAGGCTGGGGATCCCGAAGCCCCCCGAGGGGCGACGGCTCTGAAGGGTGGTGCCTGCTCGAATTCCAGAGGAAGGCCTCTTCCCACCACCTCCAAGACCCACCTGTCCGTGGTAACAGCGGACCAGGCGGAACGGAAGTGCCGGAGCCGTCCCCCCACGGGGGGACCCAGGGGTAAGGTGACGGGATGGGGGCGACACCCCTCAGCCCGTCACTGGGCAGGCTTGGAGGAGGGACCGGCCGAGGGACCTCCTGGGCCCTTTCCTCCCTGCCTCCTGTTAGAGGAAGCTGGCGGCTTGGGTTTGGGATGCCAAGGCCGAGCCTGCTGGCCCTGACGTTGCTGGGCCGGGCGCGCCGGGGGCACGGAAGGACGAAAGGGCTTAGGCTGTGGTTTGCGGCCTTTGTCCTTCTGAGCGGACGAGACCGAGTCCAAGGTGGCATTGGACTTCTCGATCCTCTGCAGGTGACCTTCCACCCCAGGGCCGAAGAGGTCAGTCCCAAAAGGAACATCCGCCAACTTGTGCTGGTATCCGGGAAAGGTGGATATCCTCAGCCAAGCTCGCCGACGATAGCCACTGCGGCCGCCACCGATCTGGCACATGAGTCCCTATATCCAAAGCAGTCTGGAGCTGCTGTTTGGCCACTGTCTGCCCTGGTCCCGCACCTGCTTAACCGTAGTCTGCAGATCGGCGGAAGATGAGGGATGACCTCATCCAGGAGCCCAACAGGGCATGAGAAAAATGTGCCAGAGGACGGCCGAACTGGCCTGACGAAGGCCGAGAGAGGACGAGCGTAGACTTTTCGCCCGACATAGTCCAATTCTTGACTCCTTGTCAGGAGGTTTGTCCACATCCTGCGCGCTAGCGCGCCGAAAACGCTGTCGGTAACCAACCCCTCAGCGGAGGGGTGTTCCGAAAAACCGGACAAGGAACCGGTAGGGACCGCATACTTCCTGGCCATCCTGGCCGAAGGCGCAGGGCAGGAAGCAGGGCGCTGCCAAAGCTCCAGTGCCGGACCCACTATGGCCTCGGCCACCGGAAAGGCCTCCGTCGGAGAATCCCCTCGGTCCAGAATCTCCGTGAGGGGATACCTGGCCCGTTTGGAAACGGGTTCGAGCTCCATCCCGTAGACTCGAGATGAGTCAAGCAGTCCTAGGAAGGACGACGGCTATCGTCCATTGACTGACCTTCCAGACTCCAAGTCCAGTCGCTTGAGAAAAGGAGGAATCATCTTCGGACTCGAAGAGTCCTCAAGAGCTGCCTTTGGCCTGAGCCACCCTTCACCTGCCGAGGTCGGTCGGGAGTGAGGGTAACTGACAGCCGATGGGTAGACCCTTGGCCACCGAGAATCCTTGGTCGGAGCCCCATTGATGGCTGTGGAGGCGGAGGTTCCACCGGAATCGGTGGAGCAGCTGGTTTTGGCCGAACAACCGCCTGGGTATAGGCCTCGGTTAAGTCGAGGGGTTGTGTCGCCGCCCGTGACAGTTACTTAATGGCCGGGAAGGCGACGGGTCGGCTTATTCCCGCCAGGAGGAGCTGTTTAACATAAGGTCTCGCATCGCGACGTAATTTACGCCAAGCCTCCTCATCCGGAGGAGGAGGACGAGGACGAGCGGCGACACGCGCTACTCGCAGCCGACCGAGACCGCCTATGACGGTGGATCGGCTGGACCGCAAGAGGTCCGAGACCGAGACCGAGAGTCCCGAATTTCGAGGTCGGTGCGGGAGGTGTCGGCCGGAACCGCACTCCCTTCGGCTCGGATGGTCCATCCGAGGCTCCGAACCGGAGGCACAGGCGAGCCCACGGGATCTCAACTCCTCCGGGGAACCGGAGAGGGAATTCGGCTGCTAAAGGCGACAGCCTCTCAATGGGTCGAGAAAATCTCACTTATCGGTGGGAGTCTCGGTCAACTGACCTGACGGGACACCGGAGGCCAGTGGCCGGCCGAGCGGTCGACCAAGCCGACGGTCGACGGCCCGGGAGGGGGACCTTTCCCGCCTCCCAAGAGCGCCGACGGAGGGATTTACCCCTGTCCCTCTTTTTGACCGAGAATAAGGTCCAGCAGACGCAGGCCCTTCTCCTTTAGTGGAGAGGACAGACAAAGCTCCCTAAAGAAGCCGTGTAGGAAGAACCCAGAGAGGCGGGATAAATGCGCGCCGAGGAAGATACGCCCGCGCGCCTCCTCTTCGAGGGGCATCATCCGCTCGAGCTGATCCGCCGAAATGCCGGCCGCCGCGACACCGCCAACCGGGCCTCCTTGACTTCACCGAGGGAACGCTCGGACGGCCCAGTTGTAATCGGGCAGCACGGTCTTCGAGGACGAGGTCGAGAAAGATGAGCACAGGTCGCAAGCCCGCGGTCGTGCTCAAGGCCTACAGTAGACACACGAGGAGTGTGGATCCGTCCGAGACATCTTCTGCCCCGCATGGGATCTCCAACCGAGTCGATTTGTCCATCGTGAGTCATGAGGGATAGAAGACTGAAGTCTTTTTGCAAAATTTATTTTTAACCGCAAACGGAGAAATAGGAACCAGTCACAAACGCAGAGCGTTAAGGAGGGAACCTGAGCTTCCAAGCGGTACGGAAGATCTGGCGTCATGGGGCGGAGCCGAGAGTTATACCACCCGGGTGGGTGGGAGGAGCAAGCTTGAAGACCTTCCGGCAAGATTTAAAGCGGCAAGGATACCTGCCAATGAGTGTGGATGAACAACATATCCATGTCCCTAGAAACTCAATTTCTGAGCCTCAGAGGGTATACCTTTTGTCCATTCTTCTGTCCACAGGAGGTATAGAATTGGGAGACTTCAGAATTTTTTGTGTCTGTTTCCAAAAAGATTTGTGGAGGGGAACAGACAGTCTCCTGGACTCTGGGATGTCCATCATTTCTACATAATCAGGCTCCTCCTGATCCTTCAATGCCTCTTCCATAGGAAGCTGGAGGGTCTCAGCCACCTTTCTGTAGAACATAAAGTGGGAAGGGGACTCAGAAAGCCTAGGAGGGGATACACCCGAAGGTCTGTCTGGGGAGATGTCCGGTTCCACAGGCACATCTAGACCTTCACCGTCATCATCATCATCATCATCTTCAAACTCCCCTTCTTCCTCAAACTCCGGTTCATAAAATTCTTCCAAAGTATAATCGTGAACCAGGGGAACAGACCGAACCGAGCCCCTGCCAAAAGGCGCCAGATCGGTCAGAATCGGGCGAAGCGATTCCACAATCCGAATCGCTCTGGCTATTTCTTCAGCGGTCGGGACATGGACTTCTGGATCCGAACCGGATTATTTTTCTTTGCGCTTTCTTTTAGTCGGAACCAACCCCTCGGGATCGGCTCTCCTTTTGCTCAAAGAAGTATCACCCTGGTCAGAGGGCACTTCTTCTGGTTCGGTTGGAACCGAACCGGGCTGGCCATCCAGGTCAGCGGACATCTCGGCCTCCTTTTCTCTCAATCTACCTAATCTCTTTTCCAAGGTAGATTTGGGAACATTTTTGCAAATTTGGCAGTCTGAATCGAGGTGGTCAAACACCAGACAATAAACACAGGTGGTGTGGGGATCGGCCTTAGCAAAGACCTCCCCACACTCACTGCAGTGTTGAAACCCAGTGGGCCCATTTTTTTTCTTGGGTTTCTCAGACATGGCCAACCTAACCAAACTTACCCTTTTTCGCAACCGCCAAGCAAGACTCCCTTATCGGTTCCTAACCGTGTCACTGGTCTTGGAAAAAAACATTTCAAAACACGTTTTTTTTAGAACCGATAAGAACCGGTAACCACACACTAAAGTTACACAAGAATTAAACAAATGATCAGTTCGGCCGAACCGATCCACATACAACCCCCCTGTTACCTGTGGTTACTAGAATCCCAGTAAGACCTAGTGGTAGGCAGGGAAGGCAGCTTGTGAAACTCCAGTTAAATGGATTTCACACAGTCTTACTCTGTTCTCACTCTCAGCTGAGACTGAGGGATGACATCACCATAGAACTATCGCAGTTGCATGAGCCACACTGGAATCTGCAGATGGGAGTTAGGTTAGAATGTTGGGAGTTTTTGAACAGTGGAAAGCAACTGTGTGTGAGCAGTGAAGAAGACAGGAACACAGCAGTCTGTGCACAGGCTCTTGGAGCCTAAGCTCTGATATAGAGCTACTTTTAGGGAAAGGTGTGCGTTTCCGCCTAAAGAGGAACACAATAAGCTGTTCTTGAAGTGGTGGAGACTGCTGATACTGGTCTCTGTGCCCCACCCCTGAGGGGATGGGGGTGGAAGGTCTGCCTGTTATTCCAAGGGCAACCTCCTGGTTCCGGCTAGCGAAGAAGTTGCCTCATATTTTCTGAAATGTGTTGTGGCACCAGAAGCTGTCAAGATTCGCCTGTGGGGCACCTGCAGCCAAAGGGTGAGTTCTGCTCTTGTCAAAGGGCCTATGTTTCACCTGAACTGTGTTAAAGTGGGGACTGGACTGCTGAATTAAAGGGAGGCCTAGAGGAATAGGCTTAGCCAAAGTAAAAGTATGTTCAAGTCCAGCACAAGGGGAAAGCCAAGACATGTAGAGGAGATGTGCTATACATTTACCCTTTAATCTACATTGCCAAGCTTTTCAGGAGGAGATGTTCAAGTATGTTCGAGTTTAGTACAAGGGGAAAGTCAAGACATGTAGAAGAAATGTGCTATACATTTACCCTTTAATCTACATTGCCAAGCTTTCAAAAAGAGTTGTTTAATGTCCAGAGAAATGGCCAGGTATGGATTGTGGAAGCTGGAGGTGGGAGACCTCCCATCTTTAGTAACCAGGTGCACCTCTACGGATTTGTTCTGTGGCCCTTTTACTTTGCCTCAGGCACCTGGCCAGTGCTGAGGGAAGTACCCAGATGTGGGATTGAAAGGAAATTTCCCTTAAGGAGTCAAAGGCTCTAAGGTGGTTTGGGGAGCCACCAACGGAAAATGTGTTCACTGCCATATGGACAGGGATCAGGTGGCCGGCAGGGGAGCCCGGCCAGGAAAAACCCAAGTAGTGTACAAGTCGGGCTGTGTACCCAAAGCAGCGTGCAAGTCCGGGCTGTGTGCCTGGTGGGTTCAGAGCCTGAGGGTTGAAATGTTGAAGAAGTGTTCTGTATCTCTTATCTGCATTACCAGGAATACAGCCCCGTGGGGTTCCGTCTATGCTTTGTTTGTTCAGTTTGGATGTGAATAAAAGCCACACTTTAGAATCCCATTCCTGGTATTGGACATTACAGTTATTGCTTCCTGTGTTCGGATTTACTTGGGTGCCCCAGTGCAGAGTAGCCAAACCGAGGCCCCTTGTGCTGAGTAACCTAGTCCTCCCCGAACCCAGTCCCCACCTGGTACTGCTGTCAGCTTCAACAGCATACCACCAGTCGTTTGCAAAAAGGCAGGGGTGTCAGGGTTACACACACTTTTTACAAGTTCCACACAGAAACACAGTACAAAACCTATCTAGTACTCACGGTACCACAGACAGAGACTGAACTGACTATGCGAGAAACTTTTTCAGTTAGAAACCGACAAAAAAAAAAGACACAAACTGACTTTTGATCTGAGCTGCAGGAGAAATCTCTGGAGCGACTGTTCAGTGAGGCGGAGTAAAGAATCTGATGGTCAACTTTCAAAGGGAAACAGACAGAGACAACCAAGCTCGAGCTCGGCATTCTATGCTCTGCATAGAAAGGTTAACCCTTTGTTCTCCAGGGCAGTTTAAAGGCTGGGGCTAATTGCACTTGTCAGAATACAGCAAGACTTCAAGTTGTTTAAAAGGATATTTATGCAAGAAGGGAGGAGGGCAGTGCACTAAGGAAGGGAGGGAGGGTTGTGAGGGAGGACCAGAAACAAGGACAGTTATGGGAATAGTAGTTGTGTAGGGCCAGAGAGATAAAAAAAGAAGGCGATGAGGAAAGCTTGATAGGCGAAGGAAGCAAGTTTCAGAGCTTAGAGAAATGGCAGGAGAAAGCAGCCTGGCCTATGGAGGTGGAGCAATGAGGGATAGCTAGGGTGCGTGTGTCAGTGGATCAGAGAGGGCAGGAGGAGTGAGGAGGGGTAGTAAGTGGAGGGGAGAGGTAAGAGAGGAGAGCCCTGAGCCAGAATTTAGAAGTACATTTGGTGCAGTGAGAGAGGCGCCTACCCTCCAGGGAGGGGAAGGCTGGATAGTGATACAAAGTACAGTGGTGAGTGTGGGGCGGGGAGTCAAGAGTAAAGTGACATAAAGCATTAAAAAGGGTATCCAGCCTGGCAAGGGAAGACTTGGGAGCAGCACTGTTGACTATGTCGCATTAGTGGAAGATATGGAGTATCATTTTCAGAACAAGATCACACCTAACTGGAAGTGGCAGGGCACTGCAGTTCCTGTAAACGGCACCAAGCTTTGTTCAAGGTGTTGGTCGAGCCAGACACCCAGGTATTTGAATGAGGAGGTGTCCTCAAGTACTGTCCCATCAAGGGTGTAGAAGGGGGGGGGGAGGGTAGCCTAGAGAGTCTCTGCCTCATGCCAAAGGTCATGGAAACTGTCTTCTTGGTGTAGAGGAAGAGTTGATGCGAGCGTAGCCAACGTTGAACATTAGTGACGTCAAGCTGTAGTCTGGTAAACACATCAGAGGGTGAGTGACCTGAGGTGAACAAGTCTGTATCATCAGCATACATGTGGATAGAGGACGAGGAGCAAACTGATGGAAGGTAGTTGATAAAGATTGAGAATAAGTGTGGGACATGTACAGAGCCTTGAGGCACACCAGTAGAGACTGGCAAACGTGAGGACATAGAATCAGCTATTTTGACAGATTGAGTTCTGTCTACCAGGCAGGCTTGGAACCAGTTGCAGGCCATCTGAGACAGGTCAGCTGACAAGAGGGTTGTGTGGAGGAGGGAGTGGGAGACAGTGTTGAAGGCCTTAGCAAGGCCAACAAAAATGGCAGAGGTAATGTGACCTTTATCCATGGCAGAATGGATAAAGTCAGTAAGTCTGAGTAGGGAAGTGGTTGTGGAGTGATTCTTCCGAAAGCCAGACTGGAAAGGAGTGAAGAAAGAGGACTCATCAAGAAAGGAGGAGAGTTAGAAGAGAACAAGGTACTCCTGATGTTTAGCCAGGGTGGGGAGGAGCGAGATAGGGTGGTAATTCCCAGGAGATGAGAGATCCCTGCTCTTAGGTAAGGGAAGAGCTGTAGCATGTTTCCAGGCTTTTGGGATAGTTGCAGTGTGGCAGGATAGCCTAAGGAGATCAGCCAGAGGGAGGGAAATTGCAAGTGCAGATAGATAAAGAAACTTAGGGTCAAAGTCATCGGGGGAGCTGCCTTTTGTTGAGTTAATGGAGAGAAGTGCCTTTAAGGTGTTAATGGGAGAGACAGGTGCAAAGGTAAAACTCTTCACCTTTCAATGGTTTTGGACAGAAGCGCTGGGTGTGGATATAGGAAAGGGATGGGATGGAAGGGAGGATAAGCAACGTAGAATGATCAGCTATGAGTTGGTTATTTATTTTGAGTAGAAGGTTGGGGGTGTTCAGTTTGGGGTGAAAACAGGGAATGAACAAGTTTCCAAAACTTTGCCAGGTTATTTATGTTAGTGTTAAAGGTTGACCAGAAGTATTCAGCTTTAGCCAGATGGATAGCTTCAGTACAGGCATTTTGGAGAGTTCGGTAGGTACAGAAATCACAAGGGAGTTTAGAGGATTTGTGGGGTTTCCATGTTGAGTCACGTGCTTGTTGACAGGCTAGGAATTCAGGTGTTATCCAGGGAGGTGAGTATCCTGCACCTAACTTTCTTCAGGTGAGCGTGTTTGTTCTAGATGGTGAGGAAATTGGCTTTTAAACATTCGAGGGCTTGGTCAATGGTATTTGCAGTGGCTATAGGGTCCAGTCAGTCCGGTGAGGTCCTGATGAAGAGGGGCAAGGTCCAGTGTTTTGAAGGAACAAACAGTAAGTAGTTTGTGAGGGCTCTTGGGTCTGTGAACTTTCCTAACCAAGTAGATCATATGATAGTCGCTAAGAGCATCAAGTAATAGGCCAGACTGGACAACCCTGTGAGGGTGGGAGGTTAGGGCCCAGTCTAAGAGAGTATGATTTGGGGATTTGAGGTTTAGTCAACTAGGTTCTGTGATTAGTTGGGACAGATTAAGAACAGCTATGGCAGAATGAGTCTTGCCTAAGGCAGGTGACAATCAGTTTAGATTTATGTAACCTAGCAGATAGAGCTCACCAGAGGAGGAGAAGGACCCAGTAGTGGTAATGAGATCTGTGGCTACCGAGTGGTGTAGGCCAGGATGACAGTAAGTTCCACCAACAAATACTGGCACAGAGAAAGGTAATGAGAACCTAACAACCAAGGCTTCATAGGCACTGGGGTCGGTGGTCAATAGGACAGTAGTGATTTGGAGCGAGGTGGAGGAGTAGATGACCACACCCGTACACCTCCCACAGCGGTCCTGCCGAGTAACAGCATGGCCAGGAAATGCAACAGATGCATCAGGGATTTTGTTAGTTAGCCAGGTCACAGATAAGTTGAGGAAGTCAGGATTAAGGGAGCCTACAAGTGGAAGTAAGAGGTCTAATTTAGGGAGAAGGCTGCACATGTTGAGATGTAGGATTTTTAGACCATGGGGCAAGGAAACAGAGGTTGGGGAGGGAGTGGTGATGGTAGAAGGGGCATTTCTTAGTGTAGGACCAGGGTTGGGGTATGTGTCTCCTGCAGAGAGGAGCAAGCAAGAAAGAGAGAATGATGAAATGCAACTTGGTATTCTTAAACCAGGGTTGGTTACTTGATGTGGAAGATATAGTAGGGTCCTTGGAAGTAGAGAGGTGAAATTTAAGGATATACATTAAGGTATAGGAGTGAGGTATAGACAGAAGGACATATAGAGAAGTGGGACCAGGATTGCAAAAAAAGGGTTGGAGTTGCCATCTGGTTATAGAAGGGGATTTGCAGGTTAACTGGGTAAGCATTGGGGAGTGAGCAAGTGGAGGGATGGCAGGGAGAGCAGGGTGAGAAGTAAGAGGAAAAGGCATAAGAGAGAGACAGAAATAGGGATCATGACTCCAGGATAAGAGTATGAAGTAGTTAGCCTGAGAGGGAAGACCCTAAGGGTGCAAGTCAGCACCATTTAGAGTGAACAGAGTGAGTAGTAGTAGCACAAACAAGAAAGGGTTAAATCAGCTAAGAGACAGCTGGACTTGGTGGTAGCCAACTGGTGGTGGTGGGTGCAACACAGGTAGGGCTTAGCGCATTTAATAGAGGTTGGGACTGGGGAGGGTGGTGAACACAATATGCAGTCAATTAGCTTCTTAAATTCAGAATTAGAGTGGCAAGGAGCCGAGAGAAGCCGCAGAGTCCAGGGCTTGTAGACGCACCCAGTCGGGGAGCTCCAGGCCAAGGAGTTGGCCATTCAGAGGCCAGCTACGGTAAGGCGCTGAAAAATGAAAATTACTGGCTCCAACTGCAAGTCTGTACCTGGATATCGAAGTCCTGAGGCGGCCAAAGGTTAGGGTGGGCAGCGTGGGGGTTCAGCCTCAATGCAGGCAAGGTAGCACCCTGTCATGGAAGTGAGCTGTGGGAAGAAAATGAGAAGGAGTTTAGCTTAAATTGTGTAGGTAGGAGGTGGAAAGCCAAGATAGCAAAAGGTGCAGGAGGAGGGCAGAGGTGGCGGAGTTGTTAGAACATTTCCAGCTTTCCAATAAATACTCCTTTTTCATGTTTCAGATTAGACACATGTTGTTAAATTGGTTCAGCTCTGGTGCCTGGAATACACAAGTGGCTCCTTTTCAGGACCTTCTTGCATGAGTGAAGCAGCCCCATGCAGTCTCTCATCTGGTCTCGGTACTGTATGGGAAACTTAATCCCGATGTATCGGGCTACTCTAGTTATTGGGCCCACACTTTCTCGAATGATAGTTTCCCATGGGACAAAATATGGAAAGGAGTCTGTTTATATACCGCTAATGATCACCTAAGATTAACACAGTTCTAGATATTGCACAATATCTACTACACCCCGTCAAATTGTATGGAATGGGCAGGTTGCAGAATCAAGCATGCTTTAGGTGTGGTCAGGAACCAGGGACGTTACTTCACATATTATAGGACAGTCCCAAAGTGGCCTACCTTTGGAGAACTATCCAGGAAAAGGCTGACCCATTGCTGGGACTGCAGGAGCACTTTTCACCACAAGTTTGTATTATAGGGACTATACCACTGTTCCTGTTAGAGAGGGTGGTATCACATGGCCATTATATCCTTGTCTGTTAAAAGGCTTGTCCTTCGTTACTGGAAGGATCAACATGCAATCTCCTACCTCGAGTGGGTGAAGGAGCTTTTATGTAACTTAAGGATGGAAAAAGCAATTGCGAGTCTTTGCGGTAAGCTCCCCCTGTACAAATCCAGATGGGAGAGGCTGTATACACTTTGGTCTCTGCTTCCAGTCTCTCCGGGAACCTCTCAATAAGACAGAAGTGACTGGGGGGAGGTAGTTGAGTAGATAATGTAGTATATGGTTATAGTCGTTCCTTTGCCTTTTTATTGTCATGCATAGGGGTAGTAGAATTATCTAGCAGTGGTGAGTTGCACCTTAGGCGCTGGCAGATATGGCTCTGGCAGGGTGGAGGGGTGGGTTAGTAGATATGGGGTAGGCGGGGAGTGCGGGGGAAGGAATATTTGTTAGTTGGTTAGGGGGTAAGGTTAAGTTAATTTCATTCCCTACAATTCTCACACTGTAATATTAACCTGTATTGTATGTCTCGTCAATGCTCCATGCCCTGTACCTCTTGTTGGATGGATGTGTGTTTGTTTTGTTTTATTATTGTTGTACAAATTGAATAAAGCATATTCAATTTAAAAAATAAAAGAGAGGGGCGGGGTAGAGCAGAGAAGGCAGCAGGGGGCTGGAAACTGCAGGGAAAAACTGAGAATGGTCGTAGCTAGAAGAACAAAGAGGGCTTAATCAGGGGGCTGGGTCACCACAACACAGTGAGGAGGAGATAGCAGGGGGCAGGGTGTGTTGGAGCCGAGCTCCTAAGTGAGCGGGGACCAGAATGAGATGGATAGGAGAATTAGACTAGGAGTGAGAAGGAGCATAGCAGAGACAAGAAAAGGCACTGAATATATTAATTACGCAGTAATCAATACATAACAATGGACCACCTCTAAAAATACAGTTGAAAGGTTATCAAAGCAACAACATTCGATAGGCATATAAGCAGAGGGCATTAGTAAACAACACACAAAGTAATGTCCTTAACAAGAAAATACTATGTTGCATACATCCAAGTGAAGAGGTAAATGACATAGATAGTGATTTAGCTTCTTAAATTCAGAAATAGAATGGCAAGGAGCTGAGAGAAGCCGCAGAGTCCTCGACTTGTAGGCACACCAATCGGGGAGCTCCAGGCTGAGGGGTTAGCCAATCAGAGGTCAGCTGCGGTAAGGTGCTGAAAGATAAAAATTACCGGCTCCAACTTCGGGTCCGTGCCTGGATGTCGGCGTCCTGAGGCGGCAACAGGTTACGACAGGCAGCGTGGGGGTTCAGCCTCACCATAGGCAAGGGTGCACCCTGTCAAGGACACAAGCTGGATATCGGAGTCCTGAGGCGCTCACAGGTTACAGCAGGCAGCATGGAGGTTCAGCCTTGCCACAGGCAAGGGAGCACCCTGTCAGGTGCACGAGCTGGATATAAGAGTCCTGAGGCGGCCACAGGTTACGGTGGGTGGTGCGGGGGTTCAGCCTCACTGCAGGCAAGGGAGCATCCTGTCAGGGGCACGAGCTGGATATCGAAGTCCTGAGGCGGCCACAGGTTGTGGAGGGCGGCGTGGGAGTTCAGCCTCACCGCAGGCAAGGGAGCACCCTCTGTCAAGGGCATAAGCAGCTCCAAATGTGGGTCCGTACCTGGATATCGGAGTCCGGAGGCAGCCACAGGTTACGGCAGGTGGCATAGGGCTTAAGCCTCGCCACAGGCAAGGGAGCACCCTGTCAAGGGCATGAGCTGTCACACCACCTGTGACTCACTGCAGAGACAAAACATACTACAGAGTGATACGACCCCCACCTCCGGTGGCTCTCCACAGTAGAAGGAAAATCAAAGAAGTAGAAATAAAGAGGTCATATGTCCAAAGTCAGAGGCATATGTACTATCTGTAAGCTGAGCACAAGCTGGGAATCCTTGGAAAGCTAGACAAAGAGTACTCTTACAGGAGAAACAGTTAGGAGCACCAAAGAACACACCTCTATAGCCACCCAACCATTACCCTGTGGTAAATGTAAGGCCAGACAGAAGAGGGACCTGGGGAGGGGCTGGGCACAACCAAGGGACAACCATGAAATCAGGGACATTAGAGGGACGTGTTCTCTCACTGGCACCCCAACCCCATCCTTCCCTTGCCTCCCCCCATGTACAAAGGAATCCTAAACACAGCTACCTGTTGCAGTTAGGACTACTGCCCCCCCCCCCCGGCAATAACGCCGGGGGGGCCATAATAGACAGGAGAGCAAATTGTGCGAGTATTTACCACATGGCTTCACTGAGGGGCTGAGGCACAACTGAGGCTGTGACTTATTACACTCATCTGCTCTGCTTGCACGCCAGGACCTGGGGAGGGCTGCTTATGGGTGCCTATACCCCACCAGCACAACCTCCCGAGGCTCACAATTTTACTGACCTTCTTCCTTCCATGTACGTAGATGCTAAGGAAATGTTTAGCTTTGACATCCTGGTATGGATTTACTGGTTAACAATGCCACTTTTACAGTTGGGCACCTGCATGCCAGTGGATGTACGCTGCCTTGATTCAAGGAAACACCCTTGAACTCCTAGAGGAGCCTTGCGAGGCCCACAGACTACTGAGACCAAATGACTAAGTCACACTAAGCTCATCCCAATACACCACATCAGGGACCTGCGGCCAAGTACCTGGCAAACCCGTTACCACAACTCCAACACACCAGATGACTAAAAGTATTTTTTCACAGAGAGGGTTGTGGATGTATGGAACAGCCTTCCTGAGGAGGTTGTGGAGCCAGGAACAGTGGGAGAATTCAAGAATGCATGGGACAGATATAAGGCAATTCTAGTGGGGGGAAGGAGGAAGTAAGCTGTTGATTAACTAGAATCTGCAGCTTATCCATCAGGTAGGGAAATGTGTAGACTGGTTGGGCCAAGCAGTCCTTATCTGCCGTCAAATTCTGTTTCTATTCAGTAGTGCCTTCACCAAAAAAAGTAGAGGGGGTTTAAATACTGATCCACAAAAACATAGACTTCAAACGCACCCTCACACACAGATACAAAAGGGAGATTTCTCACTGTAGGAGGACAGCTTTATGGGCAGAAAAATACCCTATGTTGCGTATATGACCCCAACTAGACAGATGCCACTTTCTTTAACATGCTTATAGAAAAGCTGACTGAAACTGGGAAAGGTATCACATTAGTGGGAGGTACATGAACACCATAATGAACAACATTCTGGACAGGAGCGAACTGCAACAGGGTCAGGAACCCATGTCTCCAAAGCCCTTAATAACATGATGGAAGAATTGGGCACCAAGGATATTTGGATGTTAACTCGCCCCAAGGGGTGAGACTTTTCCTTCCACTCCCACCCACACAACACCTTCTCTAGAATCAATATATGACTAACCCATCGTCTTGGGTGGAAGGAGAAGTGTACACTAGTTCTGAAATGGATGTAATTTTGGACCACAGGCCAGTCTCCTTCTCATGGATACCACCCAACTCAGGGGCACAAGGCAAAGTCTACTGACACTTCAATTACACCTTGCTAAAAGAACACCACCTTCTGCACCGAAATGGCCAGAGACAGAAACGAATACCTTGATCACAATAAGCCATCTGATACATCAGCAGCTATTAGGTGGGATGTACTCAAGGCTGTCTGCCATACAGGGAAAATGCATTACGTTTGCTTCCAAAGCTAAAAGGGTTAAAGAGAAGGAGATGCAGCAATTCCAGGCAAATCTCAAAGACCTAGAATCCAAATTCATAATGTCCAGAGGCCCCCAACAAGACCTTCTGGCGCAGATCACAGGCACATGTTTCAAACTGAATGTACTCCTGCAACTAAAAGTGGAGTTTGTAATTTTCAGGCTGAGGCAGGCATTTTGGGAGAAGGTTGAAAAACTTGGAAGACTACTCGCCTATCAACTCAACAGGTGCCGGGAGAAAACCAAGATCCATGCCATCCAGACACCAACAGGCGAGCTCCTTAAGGGGCAAAGAGAAATAAACAGTGCTGTCCCATCTTTCTGCAAAATCCTGTCCTCTCCCGAGGCTCATCCAATTGAGGAATAGATTCACAACTTTACTGCTTACCTTACTCTGCTCACCCTAAGACAGCTAGACAAGTCTTTCACCCAAAATGAATTGGACTCTGTCTTAGATAGCATGCCCACTGGGAACGCTCCGGAGAATGGTGAACTGCCAGCCAAGTTCTACCCGTAAAACTCTTCCTCCGACTAGGAGTGTTACTGCAGGATGCACTGGAGAAAGTATGCAGAATAGCAGAACTGCCCCAGTCCATGTGCACAGCACAGATTTCTCTGCTGCCTAAAACAGAGAAGGACACTCACTGCTGTGGAAGTTACAGACCTATCTCGCTGATCCCTGTCGACTACAAGTTTTTTGCAAAAATTATCACGATTCTTGCAAAAATAATCATGGAGAGAATGAAGTAAATCACAGCCAACCCCATCCACAAAGATCAAGTGAGTTTGTCCTGAAACTCAAAGGTTTGGACACTAGAAGACATCTTCTGAATCTCATATGACATGCTGCCCACCCTCATCCTCCTACAGTCATGCTGCCCCTGGATGCCAAAAAAGCATCGGACTGGGTGGAATGGAGCTTTCTCTTCCACTCCTTGAAATGCTTTGGCCTGGACATCTCTGACTGGATCTCAACCATATACTCCAGGGCTTCAGCCTCCGTAACCACCAATAGCCTAGCCTCCCCCTCCTTTCCCCACAGAAGAAGAACCAGGCAGGGGTGCCCCCGTCACCCCGGCTCTTTATTCCTGCCCTAGAACCACTCCTACAAGCCATAAGACAAAACCCCAGGCAACAAGAATACATTACTCCCCTGATGGAGCCGAGTAACACCTATGGTCAACCTTCAGGCTATAAAGTCAACACGGCCAAACCACTCCTTCTAGCTTCCTATGAAACAGTCAACTGGCTGCTGACTACAGATGGGCAATGACAACAGCACCTAGCAAAGTTAAATACTTGGGAATTAACTTCGCGTGGGACCTCAAAAACATGGGAAAATCTAACACAGAACCCCTGCAAACCAAAATAGCAGCCAACCTCACTAGATGGTCGCACCTGCACCTATCCCACTGGGGAAGGGCCCATGCATGTAAAATGATGGCAGCTCCCACGATAAAGTACATTCTAGAAAACCACCCCACACACATATAACCAGATCACTCACAGAAGCCCCAAACAGACACGCTATCCTTTTTCTGGAACTCAAGTCCAAGAAGACTGAGCCACAAAAAAATGTGTTAGTCATTCTTAAGGAGAGGAATGTATTTACCTAACCTAAACCTAAACGGTGTGGAGTCCGTGGGAGAACGGGGTAGTAGGGGCTAATGTGTATGTTAGTTACTGCATTATTGTGGTTGTTAGCGTAGTTGTTGGGGATGCTATCATGGCAACTGTAAGTACCTGTGTTATTATTGTACTATGCCTATGGGGTGGGCTGATAGTAAGTGATCTGGGTAACGAAGAATATGAGGGTCATCAAAGTATGAATGATTTTGAAATGTCCACTATTACTTAGATATGAAAGACTGTTGGATGTAACTTTGCTATTAATGACCAGGAAGTTTGCTTTGAGGGTTTGTGGTTACATATTGAGTTTGTATATTATTTATTTCTGTAAGATGGGTATGTGCAAATTCCTGGTGATTAATGCAATGTTGCTGATATTATTAGGGGGTGATATTGAACTTAATCCTGGCACTTCTTGTTGTGACAGCCATAAGGGTGAAAATGGATGGTCTAAATTGCATGGTTTTAAAATTATGCATCTGAATTTGAGAAGTTTGATCCCAAAGTTAGCTGAAATCGAACAAATTGCTGTTAATGTCAATCCGGATGTGTTAGCAATTTCTGAAACATGGTTAAATAAGGCGATACCTACTAATATATGTCACATTTCTGGGTACAGTATGGTTAGGGCAAATCGTATAGGGAAAAAATGAGGTGGGGGGTTGCAGTTTATGTTAGAGAAGATCTCTAAGTGAGTATTGTAAAATCAAGTATTGATTATGATACTGTGACTGATTGGCTGTTACTTAAAATAGTATTGGGTGGGAAGAAGCAAATTATGTTCGGATGTATTTATAATCCTCCTTCTTCCGGGGTTCTGGGCCTTAAAGTCTATCTGGAACATATTGCAACCAATTTGCAGGGCCATGATTCAGTACTGGTGGGAGATATAAATTTAAACTGGTTGCTCAGAGATGAGTTGAAATTGGAAACCCTGTTGTCTCCGTATAGTCTCACGCAGATAGTGACTGAGCCTACTAGGCATAATCCTAGAACAAATAATCATACTGTACTGGATTGGATTATGGTGAGTAGGTTAGATATGGTGGGGTTGTCTGGAGTAATGGCCGAATCTGTGAGTGACCATATGGCGGTTTGTTGCATGTTAAATTTCAAACGTCTAAAAATTCCATCCCGTACTATGACAGTTTGTAACTTTAAGCATACTGATCAGGAAGCTTTGATTACACATGTGGCCCAGTTGGATTGGTCCTATTTGGAGTGTATCCCCGATGTGAATTTGGCTTTTGATTATTTTTTGTAAGACTTTAATTCCAATCCAAGATTGTTTTTGCCCTTTGAGAACTTTAAGAGTGCGAGGAGTTAGTAATTTGTGGTTTCTTCCCAAGCTAAAGCAGTTAATTAGGCAAAGAAATGGGGCTTGGGAGTCTTGTAAAAAACACATGTCTGTAGTTATGTTGAATACATATAGGCAGTTGCGGTCTAATGTATGTAATGTAGTTAGGGCAGCAAAAAGGAAATTGTATCAGGAACAATGTGAGGAGAATTAGTCCAATCCTAAAATGTTTTGGAGTAGGGTTAATTCATTAATAGCCCCTAAAAACTCTGGTTCTGTTCAAAAACTGAGGGTTGATGATAAAGAGATTACTTCAGATGAGGTGACAGCTGATATCTTTAAATAGAAAATTTACCAACCTGTCTGATTATTGAGCAGGAACTCCTCAGAGGAATGCACAGCATTCAGAACATTTGGTTGATACAAAATAGGAAAAGTTTTCTTTTAAAAGTGTAGAGTGCAGTGAAGGCTTTGATTTATTATATACTTTACCGAAGAAGTTTAGTGACTGTGAGGGTGGGCTTTGGATAGAGGTTTGGATGGACATTTTCTTAGATTAACAATTCCATTTATAACTGATCCTTTATGTTGACTGAACAGGATCCACCTTGTTGGAAGCGTGCTAGGGTTGTGCCTGTACCAAAAAAGCCAAATGCTGATTTATTGGAAGATTTTAGGCCAGTATCCATATTAAATCCTTTAAGTAAAATTTTGGAAAAACTGGTGGCTAACCAGATAAATGGGTATTTGAATAGTAATAATTTATTATGTTCACAGCAGCATGGCTTTAGGCCATATTATGGCACAAGAACGGCCTTGGTCCGGTTCACGGACACCGTCCTCCGTGGTTTTGAGTCTGGTTTAATGATGGGGGGCGGTGTTTGTGGACCTGACCAAGGCATTTGACCTGATAGCACATCATTTGGCTTGTCAAAAGTTATTGAATATAGGTTTTTCTGATGGATCTGTTGAGTGGGTACAGAATTATTTGACTAATAGGAATCAAGTGGTTTATATTGGTAACGTTGAATCATGTGAGGCTCCTGTGGTCTGTGGAGTTCCACAGGGGTCTATATTAGGCCCCTTATTATTTACTTTATTTGTAAAATAATCTACCAGCACAATGTACTGTATGTGATACAATTCTTCATGCAGATTGGATTTTGTTTAATCAAGATAAATCAGTAGGTGGTATTGCTTCCAATCTTCAGCATAATTTTGATGTGCTAAGTAGCTGGCTAGTGGATAATTTAATGGTTTTGAACATAAAGAAAACCAAGACAATGTTATTTAGCACTACACATGTTAAAAGATTGTCCACAACTGTCGATATGTGATTCATTAGTGTCTCAAATTGAACAGGTACAGAGTTTTAAATATTTGGGGTTTTACTCGAGCCAGTGTTAAGTTTTTCTCCTCAGATCATTGCTTTATGTAGACAGGTAAATCAAAAGATAGGTTTGCTTTATCGATATAAAAATTATTTTTCAGAAAATACTAGGAAAACTATTGCTGTGGAGACTTTGCTCCCTCATTTGGAGTATGGATCTTGTTTATATTTTAATTTTGGGGGAAAGGAATTCAATACATTAACAGTATCCTATAATAATGTTTGTCATTTTGTTTTATCAGCTACTTACAGAACTCATCACTATGATCTGTACTTAGGGATGGATTGGATGCCCTTAATTTCTAGAAATGAGTATTCAGTGGGTTGCTTAGTCGCAAAAGCAATTTATTATGAATCCATGTTTCCTTTATCTGATTTAGTTTCAATTAGGGATATTCCATCAATGCTAAGATCATCAAATGGTCTTATATTGGAGGTCCCATTGTGTAAACAAAAACTTGGGTCTCTGGCTTTTTCAATTTCTGCTGCCCTACTGTGGAATTCGTTTCCTTTTCAAATTCAAAATGCAAGGTCTTTATCGTCTTTTAAGCACGGTTGAAACAATACTTATTGACAAATGTTATTTGTGATTGCATTAAGTAGTTTGTTCAGTTGTGTAGTATAATGCTGACCGCTGCATTGTGATATGTTATTTATGTGTTGCACTCTGGATCGGACCTGAAAAAGGACCTTTGGTCCAGTGTCCTTACCCGGTTAACAAATTTGAAAATAAAGAAATAAAAAATAAAAACCTGAATTGAACTGCACAGTCACTCCACCAAACTGAATCAACGGGCTCAAGGAAATGCGTAGCAGACCACCCCCCACCCCCAATGGGTACAGTGCAAAAAAAAACCTCCTTGCCACTAAATACGTACAAGGGGTATGCTTTGATAAACTACCCAGGAAACTTCAATCCCATCAAACTCTTAGACACCCGGCAAACGAATGGGGCAAGTTGTCCAGACTCACGAAATGATCCCCTGCTCGATCACCCCTTCTCCCCCTCTGGGCTAACACACATCCCGACTGGAGAGAAACTGGTGCTATGGCCGGAGTGGCAAGAGAAGGAGATAATTACAGTTCAGCATGTACTGGACAGAGCTAATGGAGCCCTCAAATTCTTTCACCAGCTGAAGGGACAGTACGATCTTCCTCAGACTCACCACTGGAGGTACCTGCAATTGAGACATGCCAGGGCTTGAAATAATGACCTTCTTGGTACATTTCCTCTGGAAATGCGAGTGATCCAGCATACATTTCTGGAGAAAATGTTACTTTTCCAGATCCTAGGGATGTGGCCTGACTGCTCAACTAGTATATGGTCCCCCGGCCCCCCTCACCCCCCAGCTCAGAGTATCATGACACCAGATGCTGTACGGGATGCTGCTGCAGTGAGTGCCCTCCAACCCTCCCCGAGAGTCTAAACACATCCTGAACAGCATGCCCTTGGGCTGGTTTATTGGGGGGAGCCAGACATGAATCCAACACTCACATATTGACCAGTTATCCCCCCCCCCATCCACTCCCAGTGCCATAGTGCTGGG
This sequence comes from Neoceratodus forsteri, assembly GCA_016271365.2. Lineage (NCBI taxonomy): Eukaryota > Metazoa > Chordata > Ceratodontiformes > Ceratodontidae > Neoceratodus > Neoceratodus forsteri. Next base: position 980,459,385 of record CM057458.1, on the reverse strand, counting down.
TGATGATGTTTTTGAAGCACAGCTGTTTTTTACAGTGCGGAGACCAACTGAAAAAAAAGACACCGAAAAATACTGCCACTGTGTTTGGTAAATACTGACAGTTGATGGCACCCAGCCTTGACTCTCACCTTTGTCCAGCAGATGCCAAACAGGTATTTTGTAGCGGCAGAACCCTCTAACCTGAAATGACCATCTCCATGAATAAAATGAGGATTTTTGTAACAGTATGCATGTATATGTAATATATATTACATTACATATGCAGAGTATATTTTTTTAACCACAAAGCTTATTACTGAGTTTTTGACTACAGGCATAAATACATCTATCTCTTTGTGTTTCATCACTGAACTGCTGTGGTGAAAGATAGGACTGAACACAGCACAATACAATACAATCACAGCAGACTATGGATAAGAAAAGCCACTCTGCTCACTAAGCCTGCTTCACAAATTTATGTCAGAAAAAAGGCACACGATTCTAGTTTGCTTCTCGTCTGTACTGAGATGGCCACCTTGACCCACTGAACATTCCTAGTCAGGGTTTTAAATAATTGATTAGCAGTTTTTTTCTTGGAACAATACTAACTGTACAGAAAGCATTTATATAGGTTTTCTAGAAGTGTCATGTTTGTTAAACACAGTGAGGCAAGTGGTATGCATTTTCACAATGTTTTAGAACTTTTATGAACAAAACGCTAATCAATTTTAAGAGTTATTGAAAACCCTGTTCCTAGTCCAGCTGCTGCTTCCAGTGGTCACTGTCATTCCTTTTGCTATTTAAACATTTCTCACCTCTGTGTTAATCCAGAAGTGCATCTCTGCCACTCCTCTGTTTTTTTTCTTTAGTCCTCCTTCACGTGCATCTGTTGCGCCTTTATTTTTTTCTTTAGTCCTCCCTCATGTCGTCATAACGCCCCTCCCCTGCCTTGCTTTAGCACTGTGACCCGCCCTCCCCCTTCAGCACGGACATGCGCTGGCAGTTTGCAGCTACTTCTCCCCCTCAGCATCAGTACATAAACGCACACGACTAGAGGGCTCGCAACTTTTGCCCCACTGTGCTTCAGCAAACAACGTGCTCCTGCTCTTCTGTTTGTTTGTTTTTTTCTTTCTCAACAGCCCTCCTTCACCCAGCTGCCTCAGGTCATGATGCACTTATAGAGGCTCTGTACTGCCATTTTGGCCAAGCCAGTAAATGCATTTCCAGCTGGAAATGATGCATTTAAAAAACACATTTCCAAATCGAAAACTGCCTTGCCAGGGAAATCCGGAAAGGCTATATTTCGAGCCCTGCATGCTCTCAATCCTATATTGGGCCCCACCTACCGAGAGCAGGAACCAGCATTCCTGGACAAGGTCTTGCAACCACCCTTTCTCTCTCTTCATAAAGCCAGTCACATACACAAGCCCAGCCAGCCCAGTGGCATGGAGGGCAGAGGAATGACACCTTAACTTCTGCCATGCTGGTGACCCATGTTCGCGGTGCGTACGGGTCATCAGGGATAACCAGGGAGGGAGAGGATTGGGCATCCGAAGGACAGCTCTCCTCTCCCGGGGGGAGGGTGGGAGTGGTGACCTGCACTTACCTGGCACCAAGTGGTGGTTGGGAGCTGGCACATCGAGTCCTGGAACGTAGAGGGCGGAGGGGAGCAGATGCCCTGTGGGCTGCATATGGAAGCATGTGCAACTCGGCCATTGGTGTCACTGCACGCCCTTGCGATCGCACTGTGGGGGAGGGGAAGAGAAAAAATGGAGGAAAAACAGCCAGCTAGTAGTGTGACACCGGGCCACCGCAGGCTCCACACCTGGTCAGTGGGACACCTCTGAAGCTGCATGAGTGAGCCCCAGCAGACACCGGGGTGACGGGGCTGGGAAGAATGGTGGATAGGGACAGGTCGGCAGGGGGATCATAAAGAAATAAGGGGAAAAAAAACATACACAAGTCCATCTCCTGGAACAACCAGAACAATCCCTGAAAACCCCACAACGGTGGGCACAAGAGCTCCACTGCAAAATTTAGAGGTAGCACAGGAATCCAGCGCAGCTCTATACATGAGGTCTAACGAACACTGAGAAGTGTTGGGGGTGAAATACTGAAGAAGCACCATATCACAACTGATATGGACCTGCCTCAATATAGATCTGCCCCAAACTATCCACTTACTAGGATGCAGTTAAGAAAGTGTGCGGGGACATCACATTAGAGAACATCTCCCTCATGCCATCAGTGGTCATGCTGAGAAGGAAATTATCAGAAAAGCCAGACCCACACCAAAAGTTAAATAAATCTGCTGAAAACTGGCTGACAGGGGGCCTCATCACAGCCGAACGCATTATCCTCAAGACACTGAAAGAACCAAAACCCACCACAGATAGTGGAATGGCCAAATGAGCTAGGGAAAACAGCATGCAATGAGAGGATTCAATGGGCCACAAGGGGGAAGCTACAGACTTTCAGAAACACATGGGCAGGCTATCTTCACTCCACATAATGCAAGATCCCTGAAGGGTTCTATATGTCAGACTACATGCTGGCCCCCAACGACCCACAACTCACTAGTGCTGCCAGCAGAAAGTAAACCCGAACCCATGATCACCAGGTCCCTAAGATACAGCGTTACCATTAGGTACCACAGCAAGGAACCCCCTCCCCCAACCAACTCAAAAGGCAGGCACCGCTATAAAAATGACAAACCAGAAATCTAGGATAGGCAGACACATAACCCCTCTTATCCCAATCTCACTAAAGTACAGTTATATAAGAACTTACCGTAACAGTAGATCTTCGAGAGAAGTTCTTGCAGCATGTAATACATATGGGACTGGCACTGGCCGTCGGCAGGACCCCACGGCAAACTTCTCCAGCAGTAGCTAGCGGGGATGCCTTCCCCAACATCAGCTCCACCCCCAATATCCCACATGGTATAAAAGGGGCGCAGTCCCCAGCGCGCTCCAGTTTTTGTACCACCGGAAGAACCGGCAGAAGGAAAACCGACAATGTGAACAGGAACAAACAGCAGAAAGACAAATTCTGGTCCAGCAGCAAGCTAAAAAATGTGATTGCTGATGCAGAGCGAGATCCCCCAGGAGGAGGAGGGAGGGAAGTATACCTGCTGCAAGAGCTTCTCTCAAAGATCTACTGTTACAATAAGTTCTTATGTACCAGGGTTTTAAATAATTGATTAGCAGTTTTTTTCCTGGGACAATACTAACTGTACAGAAAATATTTATATAGGTTTTCTAGAAGTGTTATGTTTGTTAAACACAACGAGGCAAGTGATATGCATTTTTACAATTTGTTAGCACTTTTATGAGCAAAACGCTAATCAATTTTTGGAGTTAAATAAAACCCTATGTAACTGTACTATCTTATTTCAAGAGGAAGCTCTTGCAGCAAGTAACACATATAAGAATGATTCCCAAGCAGTATAAACTGAAAACAACTGCTAGGAGAGGTAGGCAAGGAACAGAGGAAGGAAGAGAGGTAAATCCTCATGAGATCACATCCTGCAGAGTTGCCACATCAAAGCCCCGTTCTGCATCAAAAGGCGATGTCAAGACTGTAGTGCTTGATGAAAGTGTGGACCGAATGCCATGTGGGTGCCGCACAAATGTCTGAAGTTGAGACCCTCTTGAGGGTTGCAAAGGAGGCTGCCACTGCTCTGGCAGAGTGACCCCTAATCGGGCCCAATAGGAGTTTGTTATGCTTTTGGTAGCAGAATGTGATGCAGTGTACCAGCCACCTTGAGAGGGTCTACTTGGAAACCAAGCTGCCCAAGGAACAACGGGCGAAGGAAACAAACAACTGATCAGATGATCTGGTCCCCTTGGTCCTAGCCAAGTAAAATCGCAACGTGCGATGAACAGTCAATGTGTGGAGAAGTGTCTCACCCCGATTGGAGTGTTCAGGGTAGTAGACAGGGAGTTGAACATCCTGGTTCAGTGTCATTTCAGACATGACTCTGGGGAGAAACTTAGGACTGGTACTCAAAACTGCCCTGTGTTTGTGAAAAATCAAATAAGGCTCCTTGCACATCAGGGCCTACAGCTCGGAAATCCTTCAAGCAGAAGTAACGCCAACTAAAAATAACATTTTCCAAGAAAGAAAATGTAGCTCGCAATCTGCAGCAGGTTCAAAAGGCAGGAGGGTAAGCTTCTCCAGGACGGATGGAAGGTCCCAAGGGGGAACCAGGTCCCTAATAGGAGGCTTTATATGAAGAATGCCTCTGAGGAAGGCACCGGTAACCTCCAATTGAGCCACTGTTCTGCCCTGGACAGGGGTATGGTAGGTAGAAAGAGTGGCCAGGTGTACTTTTATGGAGGAGTAACTCAGCCCTGATTCCAACAGAGATAACAGGTATTCCAGCAAAGTGTTAGCTGGACAGGCCAAAGGATCTATGCTGCACGTTGAAGCCCAGAGGCAGAACCGTTTCCACTTCATTGAATAAGTGGCTCTTATGGAGGGCTTCCTCACCTCCACCAGGACTTCGGCTATCTTGTCAGACACCCCGAATCGAAGCTTGGCTAAGTCTTGAGGAGCCAAGCATGAAGGTGAAGGGACTGCAAGTTTGGGTGAACAAGAATTCCATTGTCCTGAGAGAGCAAACGAGTTGTGAGAGGAAGTGAAACTGGTAACGCCACTGCCAGTTGCTGCAGCAAAGGAAACCAAATCTGGAGGCCACAGTGATGCTATGAGAATCATGGTGGTTCCCTCTGCTTGTGTCTTGAGAAAGACTCTCTGAATGAGCAGAAATGGAGGAAAGGCGTAAATGAATCTTTCCTTCCAGGAGAGGGACAATGCGTCTTACCAGAAAACACCAGGATGGGATCTAGTGAGCAAAAACTGGGCAGTTTTACGCTGACGGAGGATGCAAAGAGGTCCAACTCTGGAGTCTCCCATCTGGCGAAAAGATCGTCTGCATCCGACTGCAGAAGGGACCATTCATATACTCAAGACTTTGTCCTGTTGTGGGTATCTGCAAGTGTGTTTTGTGCGCCTCTAACGTGCAACACTGTGATGGTCAATTGGTGGGCAATGGCCCACTCCCACACTCTCATGGCCTCCCTGCACAGGGGCTAAGAATGTGTGCCTCCCCGTTTGTTGAGGCAGAAGAACACCAAAGTGTCGTCCGTCTGGACCAGAAGGTGATCAGGCATGACTGAAGTTTCCAGAGCTTGGAGAGCATAAAGAACTGCTCTCATCTCCAGCATGCTGATGTGGAGAGATTCCTCGGTCAGAGACCAAGACTCCTGTGTCTTGTGTGTTCCTAGGTGTGCCCCGCATCCCGAATTTGAAGCGTCCATGGTCAGGACCTGTCTGGGATCTTCCTTCTGAAAGGGGATCCCCTCCTATAAGGTCCGGGACGTCGCCCACCAGAGGAGTTCCTTGCAGACCAGCTCCATTATGGAGACAGGCAAGTCCAGGTCGTCCCACCTCTGGTCCCATTGTACCCGAACAGTCCACTGAATGGTCCTCATCTGGAGTCTTGCAAAGAGAACAGTAACAATGGCGGCCACCATGTGACCCAACAGCTGGAGGAGCAATCTGGCTGGTACAGTGGAAACAGAATAAATCTGCCTGGCTAGAACCCGAATGCGTTCTGCCCAGTCTAGAGGTAGAAAGCCCCTTCCCGGAACAGTGTTTAAGAGCGCTCCAATAAATGGTAGAAATTGTGCGGTTCTCAGAGATGACTTGGCTGGGTTGATAGTAATCCCCAGGTTCAGGAATAAGTTGCAGGTGTCCCTAATGGCAGCCTGGAGTTGAGCACAGGAGTGTGCTACGAGTAGCAAGTCATCCACTTATGGGAACACATAGTGGCCCATCCTGTGAAGTGCAGCAAAAACCACCGCCAGACACTTCGTAAACACTCTTAGTGCAGAAGAGAGACCGAAGGGCAGGGCTCTGAACTGGGATTGTTCACCCTGGAATGCAAATCAAAGATATGTTCGATGACCTTCGGCTATAAGTATGTGGAGGTAAGCATCCTGCATATCCAGTGATGCGAGCCAGTCTCCTTGACGCACCATGGGAATCAGGCTGTGCAATGTGACCATCCTGAAATGTTTGTGTGAGACTGATAGGTTCAGGTCGCTAAGGTCAAGGATTGGCCTCAGGTCTCCCGACTTATTCGGGACCAAGAAGAAGTGGGAATAGAACCCAGTGCCTCTCTCCCTTGGAGGAATTGGACAGCAGTGCCTGAATTTCCTGCCGGATGAGGACTGCATGTCCCGCTGAGTGAAGGGATGGGGGTGGGGGCCTGTCCGGGGGTGTACATACAAACTCTACAGACTGCCCATGTTCTATAAGCTTGTGAACCCACTGGTCAGAGATCACTTGTCTCCAAGCTTCTGGATAAAGAGAGAAGCGACCTATCACCTCCTCTCCCAATGGGGTGTCAAGGAGAGATGGTTTTGGCTGGAAGTCATGCTGTTGGAGGGAAAGTGGCTTGGGCGGACTTAGCCTGTCGAGAGGTGGAGGCTGAGCGTCCCCTGGGGCCACCACATCGACCAAAGCCACCTCGCAGAGCGTGTGGTTGCTGAAAGCGAGGTTGCTGAAGCTGCTGTCCCCCTCTGCCATGAAAGCGAGACCTCCGAAATTGTCTCTGCTTCGGGCCATACTGCACAGTATGAACAGCCTTACAGGAGTCCTGTAATCTGTTGACAATTCGTTCCATTTCTTCCCGGAAGAGAAAGGAACCCTTAAAGAGCACATCTAGGATGTTGGACTGAACATCCTGCGTGAACCTCGATACCAGGAGCCAGGAATGGCGCCGTAAACAGATGTCTGTAGCTACTGCTCTAGCTGATGTGTCCAGAGTCATAGGCAGACCGTGACACATACATGCCCATGTCTGACCCCGTTTGGAGCAGCTTTGCAAGTTCTGCCTTCTGATGGCAGTCAGGCACTCCCTGCAAAATGTCCAGACCTTGTTCCCAAAGGGCATTTTGGAATTGGACCAAGTGTGTCAGGAAGTTTAAGCTCCTGATGCTGCAGGTGGAAGACACGTACACCTTCCTGCCCATGGAGTCCAGCTGTTTGGACTACCCGCCCGGAGGCTAGGTGCTCAGATGTTTGGGCCTCTGCAAACAATCGTGAGCTGCTGGTATAACTACTGAGTCAGCGGTAGGTTGCACAGCCAAAAAGGGATGTTCCCTAGGTGCCTGGTACAGCCAGTCCGACTTTTTCAGGACAGCAGTGGATGAATGAGGGTGCTGCCAAGTAGCCTGTGCGACGTCCTCAAAGGTGCCCACCATGGGAGGGATGACAGGATTGGGGTCTTTTTGCCTGAAGTACTTGGCGAGTCTCATGCGTTCAGGGTCCAAGTCCTCTGTATCCCGTTCCCATGTTTGCTTGAATATCTCATATAACCTCCATGAACAAAGGATCATCCAGAGGTGATTTTGGCAGGTCTTCAGGTTCACCAGATGGAGGATCCTCATAAGAAGTAACAGAGGAGTCCATTGTTTGGTAAGAGTCAGTGGAGGGGATGGATGGAGATCTTTGTCTCCTCCGCTTGTGTCTGCACTTGTTGGTGCTAGAGATACTAGAGCTCCTGGAGCAGGACCTACAACCCCTTCTTTTCTCAATCCGTTTACGAGGTCTCTCAGGAGACAGATGTTTGTCCCTGTCCTCATCCGAGCAGGGCTGAGGAGATATTTCTTCAATGGGCTGAGGCGGAACCTCCTCTCTAGGGGTCAGGATTGGCTGGAGTAACCAGTGTAGGTGCGACCGGAAGAATATCCAGCCTGTTTCTCAACAATGGGAGAAAAATCCTTGACCTGGCTAAGGTTAAGCTTGGGAGAACCCAGCGCCGGGTCGGCCGGTGGTTCATCAGTCCTTTCCGGCGTCGGCAGGCAGACTGAGGGGGACATCAGGTTATCCTGGGTGTCAGGGCCGTTAGGACACGAAGGGACAGCATGGACCGGTGTCTAATCAGCCGGTGTCGGTACATCGTCCAGCTTGGCGTTGGATCAAGGGAAGGATGCCGGGGGTGACAATGACTTGGCTAGAGAAGGCGGCAAGGAGGCCTTGTGAGCACCGTCCGCAGGCTTGCATTGGAGGGGATCTGACGCAGGCTTGGAGGGTTTGTCCAAGGGATGTTTGTCCGACGATGGGACCTGGCGCCTGTCCGTTGACTGAGTATGGCATGTTTTGGTGGAAGGGAGGTGGACCACCCAGCCGACAGGCCCGAAGAGTTTGCCTTCTCCTGGGGGTCAGTGCTGCATACAAAGGCAGACCGGGGGGCAGAGTGTGACTTACCTGGGTCAGACGAATGGCCCGACGAGGCAGTAGGAGGCTTAATTTTCCAAGGGTTGAAGGGCGGCAGAAAGCCCAGAAGACTTCTCCTTGGCCACAGGACCTCCAGAGAAGGCCAGCGCCTTGACCACTATAAGGCAGGAGTCGTGGCCTGATGATCCAGATCTGGAGGTGGTATGGGATCTGGAAGATTTCAACCTGGACGAGGACCTTTCCCTATCTCTGTCCCACTTTCTGTGTTTGGCCTTAGGCTTAGAAGAGTGGTGTTTCCCCAAAGATTTGTGAGGACGATGGGGGGAAATCCCCTTCAGAGGACGAGTCCCTCTGCATAGCTGCCAGTTGCTGCTGAGCTAAAAAAAGGCAGCAGGGACTTCTGTCGGCAGATGCGGGTCCAACTGTTGAAAGCCTGGCAATGGGGGCAGGACAAAGTGTCGTGGTGCGGGCCCAGACAAAAAATGCAGGCTGTGTGGCTGTCTTTAGATGGAATTTGTCTACCACAGGCGCATTTATTTGTGTGCCTGGACAGGGTAGAAGACATGCAGTCAAAAGAGATGAATGAAGTCAAAAATAACAAAAAAGCGGTCAAACTGGCAAGAGACAGTCGTGGAGCCTACATTCACGCATCAATGGCGGGAAAGAACTGGAGCACACTGGGGTCTCCTCCCCTTTTATACCATGTGGAACATCAGAGGCGGGACCAACATCGGGAAGGGCGGTCCCCACTAGCTACTGCTGGAAAAGTTTGCCATGGGCTCCTAACACCGGCTTGAGCCAGTCCTATATGTGTTACCTGCTGCAACAGCTTCCTCTTGAATAAGATCTACATATAGGATGATTTATATATAATTATGGAGGAATTCATATATTACAGGATCTCCAAGGAGGCAGAATACTGTTTTATCTTGTTGGTTAATGCCAAAATTGTTATCTGCTATCTTTAATGCTTCACTGATGTATGCTATGGATGATGATCAAATGTAAACTGGAAACTACAATGAAAAGTTAAATTACAAAAATAAAATAAAATTGTTTCTTCAAGAGAGTTCTATACTGCTTACCCCTTTAGTAGTACAGCAAAGACTGGGTTGATGAGGATCTTGGAATGCTCATGTGCCCAAGGATCTATGCTAATTCACAGAATTGGGCTGTACCACTACCCAACAGGAGTGTTCATTATACGTATGTATAGAATCCACACTGACAATGAGGAAAGATACAGAAGATACAATTCTGAAAAGTAGCTAGTGACTATCGTCAGTGTCAGCTACCATATGTGAGCAATGGCTTATGGACACAAAGTTGGAATATTACTGGTTCAGCACATTTATACAGCAACAAGATCTAGTTTGCCATGACAAGAAAGTCAACCATTTTAACAAGGGCTATAATAAAATGATCTTGTACACTAGATATGGAAGAAAAAATTACTCACCTTAGTAATGTTGTTTCTTCTAATGGAGTCTTGCTGTATTCTGACAATAGCAGTGAGTCCCAACCTTCGAACTGCCCCGGAGATGAAAGAGTTAACTTTCCGTGCCAGGCATGGAACGCTGAGCTCAAGCTCAGTTGAGACTCTGTTGCTGTTTGAACTCAAACCATCAGATCTTTATGAGCTAAACTCACTGAGGTTCTGTGTGGAAGCTGTAAACCTATACTAGCCAACTGGCTACTAACATAATACATTTTTTTGTCCCAAAACAAAGACTCAAGTCAGGAGACCCAAAAACTGAAATAACACAATACCCACTCACCCAAAGAAAGGGGGATAACAAAAAGGTGGGGCACCTCCTGAGTGCCAATACTGCCACTGCCCACCCACATCCCAAAAACAGAGGTTCTGAGAGGGGAAGGCAGGGGGGAGGTCAGAATACAGCAAGACTCCATTAGAAGAAACAACATTACTAAGGTGAGTATTTTTTTCTTCAAACAACATGAAGTCTTGCTGTATTCTGACAATAGCAGACTACCACGCAGTACCTCCATGGAGGAGGGACAGAACCTATTTAGGAAATAGGCTCTGAAGCACAGCTATGCCAAACCGAGCATCACTCCTAGCCTGGATATCCAGGGAGTAATGCTTGGTAAAAGTGTGAACTGTTTTCCAGGCAGCTGCTTGACATATCTCTAAGATAGGAATATCCCTGGCAGCAGCCAGGGAAGCAGCTGTACCTCTGGTAGAGTGAGCCCTCAGGCCTGAGGGTGGAACCTTAACTAATTTTTCATAGTAAAATTGGATGCAAGAGACAATCCACCTGGCAATGGATCTTTTAGTGGCAGGTTTTCCTTTACCAGCCTCACCATAAGTGAGGAACAGTTGGAGGGAGTCAAACCAATGACCCTTGGTGCGTTCTATATAGTAGCTAAGGGCTTTTTTCGCATCTAGACTGTGTAACCTCCTCTCACCAGAGGAGGAATGGTTAGTGAAGTACACAGGAAGAGACATAGACTGGTTAAGGTGGAAGTCTGAAAGCACCTTAGGCAAAAACTTCCTGTTAGTCCTGAGGACCACCTTATCCCTATGAAAGGAAATAAAGTCAGGCTCCACTGACAGGGCTTGTAGCTCACTTATGCGTCTGGCAGAAGTGATGGCCACCAGAAACACAGTTTTCCAAGTCAAGTACTTAAGCTCTGCTGAGGACAAAGGTTCAAAAGGTGGTTGCATAAGCTGAGCAATGCAAACGTTAAGATCCCAAGCAGGGGCAGGATCCCTGAATGGAAGACTGGTATGAAGCAATCCCTTGAAAAACTTGGAGAAAACAGGGTGAGCTGAAAGAGAAGAGGGCTTACCTGTTGAAATGAAAGCAGAAATAGCTGCCAGATGCACTCTTAGTGTAGCTGGTCTAAGTCCCAAGCTATACAGATGGACCATATAGTCAAGGACTGTGGGCAGATCAGCAGACTCTGGGGACATACGCTTCCCAGAGCACCATATGGAACATCTTTTCCACTTGGAATTATAAGTAGTTCTGGTGGAAGGCTTCCTAGAAGCCTTTAGAATACCCATAACACCTTGGGAGAGGTGTAAATCAGCAAACTCTAACTCTTCAAGAGCCAGGCCTTGAGATTGAGAGATTTGAGATTCGGGTACCAAACCCTCCCCTGAGCACAGGTTAACAGGTTGTAATTCCTGGGAAGAACCAGGGGATGGTGGACTGTTAAGGACAATAGGAGAGGATACCAGGGCTGTCTGGCCCAGTCTGGAGCAATCAGGATCACTTTGCAGGGTTCAGACCTGATTTTGACTAGCACTTTGAACAGGAGAGGGAAGGGGGAAGCATACAGAAACTTCCCTTCCCAATTGAGAACTAAGGCATCCAGGGGGACTGAGCCCAACACTGGGGGCCTGCAGCAAAAAATGGGAAGCTGGTGATTGTCTGGGGCTGCAAAAAGGTCTATCTGTGGGGTGCCCCATCTGGAGAATATCACCTCCAAGACCAGGGGATCCAGTGACCATTCGTGATGGCCCTGAGATATCCTGCTGAGGGCATCTGCCAGGACATTGTCCTTGCCTGGGAGGTGTACTGCTGTGAGGAGGTGCTCAGGGAATAAGCCAGAGACCACAACTTCATTGCTCTGGAGCACAAGGTCAGGACCGAGTGCCTCATTGCTTGTTGATGTACCACATTGTAGTGGTATTGTCTGTTCTGATCTGAATAACTTTGTTCTGAACAGACTTGGAAAAACTTGAAGTGCAGAAATACTGCTCTGAGTTCCAACAGATTGATGTGAAGCAGAGATTCCTGAGGGACCACAACCCTGGGTGGTCAGGTCGCCTAGTGAGCCCCCACCCCAAGAGGGAGGCATCTGTAGTAAGGATTAAAGAGTGAGACTGAGTGACAAAGGGAACTCCTTGTCTCAGATTGTTCTGATCCTGCCACCACTGCAAGGCCTGGATCAGGGTTCGAGCCACTGGAATCAGTTTGGTCAGAGGGTCCTTTTTCTGAGACCAAAAGGCTCTCAAATGGAACTGAATGTCCCTCATCTCAAATCTTGCTCCTTGTACCACTGCTGTAGAAGCAGCCATGTACCCCAGGAGCTGCAGAAAATGCCTTGCTGGTCGAGACACCTGCAGGGTGAATGAGAAGGCCAGAGTGATAAGGGCCCTTGCCCTGTCCAGGGGAAGGAAGGCTCTGGCCCCTTCTGTATCTAGCTCTGCATCCATGAAGGTGAGGAGCTGAACAGGCTCTAGAACTGACTTTGAAAGATTCAGAAGGAAACCCAGAGAGGTGAGCAGTTGCTGAGGTATCTGTAGGTGTAACTTGACTTGGTCTAGGGACTGGCCTACTATGAGCCAGTCGTCCAGGTATGGGAAGATGGCAGTCCTTTGCCTTCTTAAAAAAGCAACTACTACTGTCAGGCATTTGTGAACACCCTTGGAGCAGAGGTTAGACCGAAGGGCATTGCTCTGAACTGGTAATGGCCTGAGGGCAGCTCGAACCTGAGGTACTTTCGATGGGAGCTTCTGATGAGAATATGGAATAGGCATCCTTGAGGTCCAGGGAAACTAGCCAGTCCCCTGGCCTTAGAGAGGGTAGAATTATTCTCAGTCACCATTTTGAATTTTGGCTTTAAAAGGTGCTTGTTTAAATATCTGAGATCCAGAATGGGCTGCCATTCTCCTGTCTTTTTTGGGGTAAGAAAGTACCTGGAGTACAATCCTTTGCCCTGGTCTAGGGGTGGACAGCTCTGAGAGCCAGGCGGGAAGAGACCTCTGCCTCTAAGTCAAGTGCCTCTGAGGGATTTGCAGGTGGAAAAGATCTGGTTCTCAGCTTTGGAAATTTTTTGAAGCTGAGAACCAGTCCCTGGCTTACTACTTTCAGAACCCACTTGTCTGATGTTAGAGACTTCCAGTCCTGGACAAAGTAAGCCAGCCTGCCCCCTACAGGTGGTGGAGAATCGGCCCTGGCAAACTCATCAGGGTGCCGGTTTGGCAGGGCGTTTTGGCTGAGGGGGTGGAAGCATGTCTGCTTGTACCCCATCTGCCTCTCCCTCTAAAGAACGCCCTCTGAGCATAGGCAGAAGGGGAAGCCTGGGCTTGGTAGAAAGGCCTATGAAAAGGCCTGCCACTGCCCCTGGGATGCTGCCTTTGAGGAGCAGCCTGCCTTTCCTTGGCCTGGGCACTCCTATAGGTGGTCCTATATTCGTCCATTTTCTTCATGTAATTCTCTGTTTGCTCCCCCAAACAGGGAATTACCCACAACAGGAAAATCCATGGCCTTAGTCTGGGTATCCTGTGATAGGCTAGTACATCTGAGCCAAGCCATTCTATGAAGTGCCACAGATGTAGCCATGACTCTAGATGACACATCATTGCAGTCCACTGCAGCATGGAATTGCACCTTGGATGCCTCAATACCATCAGCAGCCACCTGCTCCAGCTCCTTGGCAAGCTGGCCAGGGACCTGTTTTGCTAAAGCCATGACAGTGTCCCATCTGGATTTCTGATACCTAGCAGTATAGGCCATATAGTTGGCCTGTCTGAGTCCCAAGGATGCTGCCATGTACTGTTTCTTTGCCATGGCATCAATCCTCCTGGAGTTCTTGTCTGGGGGGTGTGAAGCCAAGGGAATATTTGCCTTATCACAGGCTGCTGCCTGCACTACCCTAACATGGCTGCATTGTTGTGTAAGAAACTCCGTATCTGAGCCTGACAATGTATACCTCTTGTCCATTCTTTTATCCACAGGAGGTATGGCGTTAGGAGTCTTTAAAATCTTAAATGTCTGTTTCCCAAAAGATTTGTGTAAGGGAATAGACAGCCTCCTAGACTCTGGGATATCCATCATTTCCACACAGTCAGGCTCCTCCTGGTCATCTACAGCTTCTTCCATAGGAAGCTGGAGGGTTTCAGCCACTTTTTTGTAAAACATGAAATGGGAGGGGGGACTCAGAAAGCCTAGGAGGAGACACTCCTGAAGGTCTGTCTGGGGAAATGTCCATGTCAATGGGCACATCCAGACTTTCAAAACCACATTCACTTTCCTCATACTCCTCTTCCTCCTCCTCCTCCTCCGGTTCATAATATTCCTCTAAATCATAATCTTGAACCGGTGGAACTGGCCGAACCGAGTGCCTCCCTGATGGTGCCGGTTTGGTCAGAACCGGGGAAAGCGGCTGCACAATTTTTATCACTTTGGCTATTTCTTCAGCGGTTGGAGAATAAAGTTTTGGATCCACACCAGCTGATTTTTCCTTTCTTGTTCTCTTAGCTGGAACCGACTCCTCAGAACCTGATCTCCTTTTGCCCGAAGAAGTCTCGCCCTGGTCAGAGGGCACTCCTTCTGGTTCAGTTTGAACCAAACCGGGCTGGCCATCCGGTTCAGCAGACTTTTTGGCCTCCCTTTCCCTGAGCCTACCAACTCTTTTTTCTAGGGTAGCTGCAGGAAAATTTTTACAAATCTGGCAGTCTGCATTGAGGTGGTCAAACCCCAGACAATAAACACAGGTGGTGTGGGTATCAGCCTTAGCAAAGACTTCCCCACACACACTGAAGTGTTGAAACTTTTGGGTTTCTCAGACATTATACCAGTCCTAACCAAACTTACCCTTTTAATGGCAATCCGCCAGGCAAGACCCTCTTATCGGTTCCTGACCGTGTCACGGGTCGTGGAAAAAAACGTAATAAAATCCATTTTTTTTTAGAACCGATAAGAACCAGTAACCACACTGTAAAAGTGCAGATAAAGATTTTTTAGTAACTTGATCAGTTCAAACCGAACCGATGAACCGTTTACAAGTTCCACACAGAACAGAAAATAATATAAACCTATCTAGTACTCACAAATACTACAGACAGAGACTGAACCGACAGGTTGCGGTTTAAATTCAGTCGAAAACCGAGAAAAACGGTACTTTAACCGACAAATGAACCGAGCAGAAGGAGAAATCCCCGAAGCGACTGTTCAGTGAGGCGGAGTAAAGAATCTGACGGTTTGAGTTCAAACGCAACAGACAGAGTCTCAACCGAGCTCGAGCTCAGCATTCCATGCCTGGCATGGAAAGTTAACTCTTTCATCTCCGGGGCAGTTCGAAGGTTGGGACTCACTGCTATTGTCAGAATACAGCAAGACTTCATGTTGTTTGAAGAGTACAATATTTTCTTTAGTCTTCAAAAATGAATATTCCATATAAAAAAAAACTATGGGTACCAGCCTTAAAAAGTATGCTATGCGATAATTAACTTACATGTTTCTGAAATGTAAGCAACGCTAACTTTAAGCAAATAGTGGCAAGCCCATGATCTATTTCTAGAGACAGGTTACTAAAAACAGACTGCAAAAAAAAAGATTTTTAGGTAGTGTTTGGGGCACTTGACTTTACCACTGTAACAGATTGTGTGGGGAACCTAGATCTGGAGATTAATCTTGGAGTTGAGTAGATTCAGAAAGCCCTACAAATCAGGTCTGTAACCAGGGGAGGGGGTGCAACTACCAAATGCTTAGTATCTTCTAACACGAGCACTACAAAAGATTGCCAAGAGCGTCCCATCTCGCTCATGTTTCAACATGTGAGTGGAACTGCACAGGAGTGGATCAGGTTACTACCATTATAGGCATTGTCGGGCATCTGCAAGAGACATCATGCATGCAGGGGCTCTGCCGGACTGACTTGGTAAGTTAGGATACTTGTTGGCCATTACCTGTATAGGGAACTGCAGGTGGTGGTGTAGGAAGCAGCCATGGAGCTGGAAACAATCTGGTAGCAGCTACAGGTAGGAATAGGAGAGACATCCTACCTAGGATAGGGTGCAGAAACTGTTCAAGTAAGGCATAAGCGGGAGGGTTAATTAAAAAATAAGATGCAGAGGGTTAAAGGGTGTGATATAGCCAAGCAAGTAAAGACGAAGGCAAGAGGAAAACAAGAAACACCCCTCCCCCGTAGAGTAGGGTGATAAAGTAAATACCGTTAGAAAGTGTCAGAGAAAATTCCTGACAGCTGATTGGCTGCCAACATCCCAGAGGTGGGTAACTATTTAAGCAATAAGCCACAAGGGTGTGTGGGTTATCGGGGGATTTACCACGCCTGCCGTTCTCATTGGTCGGTGTCCGAGGTCCATGGTATAATTAAGCAATAAGCCACGAGGGTGTGTGGGTTATCGGGGGAGTTACCACGGCTGGCGTGGTTTGCCTCCGAGACACAGCTGAGTGGGTAAATCCTCACCAGCCATGGTAAATCCCCCGATAACCCATATACTCCAAGTGGCTTACTGCGATTATGCCATCAGTGAAATATTTAATTGAGTTAAAAAAAAAAATACATCTTTTTAAAAAAAAAAATATAAGGCTGTTTTTGTTACAAATAACCTTGCACAGTAAAAATAAAATAGTCCTGGCAAAGCTAATATCAGGAGGACTGCGGAGTTTGAGTTTTGTACTGCAGGTGATGGTTACCTTTTCATCGAGTGACCAGCTGTTGATTCGTGCAGTGCGGCAGGCTGAAGGACGCGAGATGCAGGAGCAGTTTGTTGTAGTAAGTGCCCTGCGACTTGAGTGCTGCTTTGCGGTTCGGTTTCAGGAACAGACCGACATATTTATTTTATTTCGGTTGGGGCAATCAGCTTGAATGATGTATTTTTTTTTTTCAGAACTGTGAGGTATAAGCGAGGAGCTGGGAGACCGGAAGCATACCTGTAGTGCAGCGATAGTGATGGAATTCAGAGGGAGCGAGCATTACAGGGCCATTTTTGAAAAGGTTTGCCACATGTTTTTTTTAGGAGATATGCGAGCGTGGAATTTGTGTTTATGCCAAGCAGTTTTTTTAAACAATGTTTTGTGAGCTGTGGGAGAAGGCTGGGAGGGTGCCGTGCTGATCTGCGCTTAGCAGGGAAAGAAGATGGTGGCTACACTTACATGATGTTGGGGTCTGATTTTTTTTTTTTCAATATGCGGCTGGCTGGCACCTTTTGCGGTGATTATCAGAGGATTTACAATGGAGGTAAGGTGCCAGCCTGCCGTTCTCATTGGTTGGTGTCCGAGGTCCATGGTATAATTTTCACTATACAATGACATGAAAAAATCCTTTTCTCTAATTGGTCAGTGTGTGCCTGGGACAGTGATGTTATTGAATAATAACATCACTGTATGAAGTCTAGGCACACGAGTGACCGCAGAACACTGAATAATCCCTCACTACCTACACATGCCACCACGAAGCAAACACTGCCCTACCACACAGAACGCAAACATCAGTGGCAACGCATAGAATTCATCGGCATCACACCCCCAGTAATTTCATTCATGCCTCATTCCGCCACTTAGGAGTAATACAAAATTAATTTTCAGCCTCTGTGCCCAGGAAAAAAAACTGCTTTTTTTTTTTTTTTTTATACTCGAAGCCAGGATTCAGTAAAGCGTCATAACTGCCGATCGCGTGGAATCCCTGAAGTCACTTGGTTTGAGGAGAGTATCCTGTCATGAAACTTTAAGTAACTTTCCATTACTATTCAGCCTCCCTGGCCTGCTTCTCCAGAACTCACGGGCGAAACTGTTAGACGAAAGAAAAGCCATGAAACCAAATGGCTTTTCAGTGTTCTCCTCGGCTCCAAAATGCTGTTATCACGTGCATGCTCCACTATGACCAAGCGGCTCTGCTGCCACAAAAAAGAAACAATCATTTAAACAATGAAAGGAAAAAAATATACACTTCAAATACCGCTCCTTTTTATGGGAGAGTGAAACGCTGTTA
This sequence comes from Neoceratodus forsteri, assembly GCA_016271365.2. Lineage (NCBI taxonomy): Eukaryota > Metazoa > Chordata > Ceratodontiformes > Ceratodontidae > Neoceratodus > Neoceratodus forsteri. The sequence goes on along the minus strand of CM057458.1, from coordinate 980,441,445 downwards.
GGGAGGGTGTCATCCACGATCACAAAATAAAAGACAGAGCAACAGTGAAAAACCTTGGCAGACTGGGCAGGCATGATGATTCAGTTACCAGCTCCAACTAGTGGCAGAAAAATATACTGGACTTTTTTTTTTTTTTTAAACATATTCCTCCATACACAAAAATCAACTAAAAATATGTCAAAATAGTTATTTTCATTCTTTTGTCTGTGTTAACAAAGGAGCCACTGTATAATAGCAATAAGGCACTCCAGGGATGTGTGTGCTTCAACCCACCCCAGGAGTGACGTTATTACACAATAACACACACCATGTCGTGCCTTATTGCTTAAATAGAGCCCTGTCAAAAACTAGTGCCAACTGAATGCCCCAAATGCAAAAGTGGTATCCTTGTGCCATATTAAAACTCAAAACAAACCAGCCATTTTTTTTTTACCGCTACCTAATGGAAATAACAACCCAAACAGTCACCTCTCCACAACCCGTATAGCCAAACCATGAATTTAGAACAAAAATCAGGTTCATAAAATACAATGAAAGTTTTTAAGCCACTGCAGTTTTAAAAGGGGACAGAGGTACTCACTGCTACCACTCTTTCAAAAGCCGGCGCCTGTAGTTGTTCATGAAACTGGCAAGGAGTCCACATGTCTGGGGAGCAGAAGTTAAGCAAGAGCACCTCTGCTCTTCAGACCCATTGTCCCAATCCCATAAATATTAATGTAAGAGCCCTGATAACCCCCACACTGTCAGGTACATTTCCTTATCTGCTGCATCCTCTCCTTAGAGCCCAAGACTTCCTCTTCTGTTGCTTTTTTTTTCTTTTTCACTTTTAAAAACTCTGCCCGACTCCATTACTGCTACCACTCCTAAAAATGTATTCCCCTCCCGCTCTCATAATCACCGGTACCGGGGCAGCGAGACTCCACCTCAAGTGACTCATTTCACATTTGTCCCATCCAAAAAAAATCACTCACAAATCCTCTCCTCAGTCCCCAAGTGTTCGTCTTCCGCTGGAACTCCCAACTGTAGCCTCGGATCCCTTTCCAATTTTTCATATAGGATTACAAGTCCCATAAACCTGCGGGGCAACTATGCACTCAGGCAAATAGCATCTCCTAAACAGAAGTGCTCTCTACTGGCAAGAAATGTATAATACAGGGACTACTTTACAAGATACATGTATTTTATTCTTTTTTAAACATCAATTACACTTGTTTAAAACTTTTTGTTAATTTATTAAAAAATATAACTTATGGGTAATTTCCTAAGCGGAATAATACCCTCCATGGTGGGCAGTACAGGGAAATACTGGACCTTCCAAGGGGCTATAAGGCCCTCCACCGCCTCGTTATGCCCCTGGGCAGTCCAGTATTTCCCAGTACTGCCCACCCTGTTGAGTTTTATTGCAAAGAACCTAACACAGGAAGAGGGCAATGGGGTACAGTAAGTTGACAGCTGTAGGTAGCAATACATAAAGTCAATTATGGGAGTAGTACAGTGCAGTGGATAAGGAGCTGCAATTTTCCAGGAAACATTCTGTAGACTGAAGTGTTGCCCCATTTGTACGCACCTCTCTGGACTGAGAAAGGAGGGTGCTGGTCTCCAGCCTGAGCTGGCTAGGATCCAGAGGACCTCTTCTCCCACCCAGGGGCACAGAGTCTACCACTGTTCCCCCATAGGTTGCCTATGAGAAGGAGGGCCAGCTGGATTGTGGTGGGCTCTGACAAAGAGGGGGCAGCAGGTCAGGGGCACATTCTTCAGCCTGTGCCACTACAGAATTCCTTTGCCTTCCTGGCAGAATGGAACTGCTGGGAGGAGGCTCCCAAAGTAGTGGCAAGGCAGGACGTGGGAGTCCTCTGTAAGGAACGTCCCAAGGTAGGAGGTAGAGGACCCCAGCAGAAGAGGAAGCAGCTTCTTGTGGGGGATTCGACTGTCGGGGGGGTACAACTGGGAACAGGAAGGGGGGGGATGCAGAGGGGTTGTGGGATAACAGCTGGACCAGACACCGAACTTCAAGTTCAACACACAATCTCTGCGCAATGTTTATTCAAAATACAGGAAATAACCCGGAGCAATGGCATATTCCTTCTTCAGTACATTAGTTTGCATCAACAGACTATGTATGTCCTTTCTCTGCACTTGGCCAGCATCTACTGAAACTGATCTCTCATCTAACCACTTTTCAGTGAAAACTCTTCATCCCTATGTGGGCCTTGTTTGCTTGGGCAGTAGGGGCTCAAAAAGATACAAAAACAGAACAAGCTAAAAACAAAGAATCTCAGTGCAGAAGCACTGAAAAAAGGTTACCCTAAAGGGCACTGGCAACAAGTCAAGTTTCAAAGAAATATAACATCAGACATACTTCCATAATGCAAAGCATCATGGGATGTATGCAAATCACCATGGCATTTCAGACTTGTTCAACTTACAGCAATTTACACGCATTTTAAATAGCACAACTAACTTAATTTCTATAATAGTCACCTAGTACTTTTTACCATGATCAAAAACACCTACTACCATGGTATTTTCAATATTTACAGATTTTATAAACATAAGAAATATACATCAAGGTATTTTATGACATATTGCTATTACATACTAAATTCAACAATGATAAACACAACCTGTTTTACATATCCTTGGAGGTCACCACAATAACCTCCCCTGTAAGAGGACCTGAGAGGGAAAATGAAAATTAAAGAGGACAATATAGCATAGTCAAGAAAGGGAAGGGGGTGCCCATAGGTGGCCAACCCTATGGACTAGAAATTGTAAAGGATAGATTAGTCTAAAAAAATTGAAGAACTGTTGCAACAGATTTAAGAAAAGGTCTGTCCTTAAGAGTGGCAAGAGTTCAGTGTCACAGGGGACAGGGAGGTAAGGTGCCTATCTGGCAACACAGCTAGAAGGGATGGACAGCAGATCCTAAGGAATGCTATAGCGAAAAGGACGAGTGGGAACCGGATGCCACTGTCTACTTGAGGACTAATGACCCAGCAAGGGATGGGGCTAGGATTGTGCAGGGAGAGTTCAGGGAACTGAGGAGGGGCCTAATCCAAGTAGCATACATGGCAGCTTTCGCCAAGGTGCTGCCTGTTCTCGGTCAAGGGAGGAATAGGGTACTCCTCACTGGGAGCTTTGAATCACTGTTGAAGGAATGGTGCAAAGAAGACAGGTTTAACTACACTGAGGACTGGGGACTGGGGACCAACCTGGAGAGAAGAGGACCTATACAGGGGGTGATGGCCTGCATCCACAGCCCTTAGTGGATGGTTTAAATGGAAGAAATTTCTTCTTACTTAGCATAATTTCCTTTTCTGTTAGCTCCTGCATTGTCAATCGGTATTCATAACAACTGGGTAATGTGCACCCCTACTAGGGGAAATGTCACAGCCCAAAGCTTTAGAATGCCTTGCCATATGAGGATTCCAGACATCAGCAACTCTCCAGTCACAATTTGTCCTCGTAGTGCCTCTAAATATGAAATAAATTCTATATCGGTCGACTTGACACTAAAACACACAATTAACTATCTATACAGATATGACTCTAGCCAGAATAAAACATAGTAAACAGTGGCCTAACTCGTCAGATGAGGAAAGATGATTGCTGGAAGCTCATCTATCATAGTTCATGAGTGGCATGGTCCAATAGGAAGCATCAGCATGAAAAAAAAACAAATTACTAACAAAGCAAGGACTGCATGTGGAGTAAGCACTCACCTGCAACAAAGGAAGGCACCCTTGGCTAGCGTCAAATTTGAATCTGTTGAATCTGCAGAGTAGCAGCAGCAAACATTCTGATGCAGAACTGCTCTCCTTATTAATATTATGTTGGTTTTTTTTTGTTATACAGTATGTCCAAACAAACATAGGTGTAGCAGGAAAACTAAAGAAGGATGCCCAGATAAGCTTACAACAAGAGATTATAACAGGAAAATGGACATTCCCATGCTGGCATACCAGACAATATTCTCCTGCAGGAGCAAGGCTCTCAGAGGACCCCACTGACAATGTAAGAGGTAACAAAAAGGGAAATTGAGTAAGTATGAAGAAATGCCTTATTTCTGTAGCACTCCACATTGTCAATGGGTATTCATAACAATTGGGTTCCAAGAAGCAGTACTCAAAAAAAAAAAAAATCATGGGGGGAAAGAGTGTTGCCCCATAAGCAAGCCACCTACAGGAAAGGAATTTACCTGCTGACTGCCACATGCAAAACTCTGCGAACAAAGGCCGCATCCACAGAAACTTGAACATCCAATCTGTAGCACTTGGTAAACACCTGGAAGGAGGACCATGTAGCTACCTTACACAACTAAAATGCAGACGCCTCACCTCTCTCTCTCTCTCTCTCTCTCTCTCCACTCAGGAAGTGGCCAATGCCCTCGTGGAGTGAACCCTGATGAGGACTGGAGGCCTCTTCTTTACAGCAACATAAGCCTTGGCAATGCAATCCCATACTCACCTAGGTAGTGTGACCTTGGAGACTCTTTTTGTGTCCTTGTTTACCCGCTCCAAAATAGACAAACAACCCATCCAAAGTCTGGAACTCAGCAGTCCATCTAAGGAATGTCATAACAGCCCATCATAAATCCAACATGTGCCACTCCTTCTCCTTTGGGTATGAAAAGAGCGGACAGAAAGACGAAATATAGATTTCCTGGACCACTTGGAAGGCCGTGGGAACCTTCGGAAAGAAATACAGAACTCTTCTGAGCACCAACTTGTCCTTACGCATGACAAGGTATGGTTCTTGTGGAACAAAATCAAGAGCTCACCAAAACTCCTGACTGAGCACAAAGCAACCAAGAAACACACTTTTAAGGAAGCAGATCCAACGGTGCTTATGAAAGTGGTTCAAAAAGTTCCTTACAAAAAGCAGTCGGAACCAGATTCAGATCCCATGTGGAAACAAGAATCATAATATAGTTCGACTCCTTCTGACAACTCATAGAAAAGGAAAATCTCTGGGCTAGACCCTAAAGAGCTACCCAAGGAGGCTCAAAGGGCTGACATCTTAAATCTTAGGGTGCTCCAGGCCAAACCTTTCTCCACTCCTTCCTACAGGAAAACCAAAATCTGTGGGACCAGAGCTTTGAAAGCCAGGATATTTTTATCCCTGGTCCAGGTCAAAAGGAGATCTGTATGCAAGTATTAGCTCCCGGAGTGAAATTCTACCTGGCCACCATCAGTGCATCCACCACCTTCTTGGAGAAACCTAGTTTTAGGAGTCTCCTCCTTTCAGAAGACAAGCCGTGAGCTGCATCACTACCGGATTCTGGAAGCAGAATGGAGCCCTGAGAGAGAAGATTCCCCCGCACTGAAAGAAGAAATGGAGTGCATTGAGTGAAGTTCACTATATCCGAGAACCATGGTCTTCTGGGCCAATCTGGAGATATTAGACAAAAGCTTCTTCTTGAGTGCCCTAATTTGTGAATGACCTTGGGGAGGACAGGCAGAAGAGGAAAGGTGCTCTGTTGAAGTTCCACTCCTGATACAGGGTGTCCACAGCTTCTGTCTGTGGACACCAGTAGTGGCTGACAACCTGCTGAACTTGAGCACTGCGACTGGAGGTGAACAGATCGATCCAAGAATGACCGAACCTTGGACACAGAAGGTCGAACACCTCCAGGTTCAACATCCACTCCCCTGTATGAACTTATTCAAGGCTTCTGACTGCAGCAAACTTTGAAACAGACAGAGTGATGCGGACCACCTTCCTCTCCAGAAACGTTTATGAGCAGGTGCTGCTTCTTCGTGACCAAGTCCCTTGAATAGGAAATGTGGTTCAGGGGTGTCCCCCAACCTGAAAGACTGGCATCAGATGTCAGAATAAACTGTAGGGGGAATTCTCAGATTCTCTAAACCCACCCACCAAGGCAGAGATTGCTTCAGGTGTGGTAAGAGTGAGATCCTGGACTAAGAATCCTTCAAAGTCAAATGACAGGCTGGCAGAACTCTATCTGCAGGGGCCCCATGTGAAGGTGAGCCCGCAGGACTAATTCTACGGCCATCAATCTGAGTCCCAAAATCCACAGCAGACACTCATGTAAAGGTAAAAACTGGCTCCTCAGCCACTGGATGTCTCTCAATAAGGTCTCTTCTTAGCTGGCAAGACGAAGACCTTTTCACTGGTCCGCCTGGAACACCACCACCACCAGGTGTTCCAGGGTCTGTGACGGCTCGAGAGAGCTTTCTTCTTGAATCACCACCAAGCATTAAGACTCCAACACCTCTAGAGTCCTGGTCACCAACTTCCTTGCTAATGGCACAGATGGTGCTTGAAAGACCAAATCGCTCCTCCTGGTGGAGTTCAGCTATCAGTACTATAAGCACCTTCGGGAGGACCTTAGGGCTGAGCCAGCCCAAGGGGGCACTGTACTTGGAAAAGTTGTCCCAGGACTGAGAACCTGAGGAGCTTTTGATGAGACTGTTGAATGGGGATAAGGAGATACGCATCTCTCAGGTCTATAGAAGCCAGGAAATTCCCCGGCTGGACAGCTCACAAGATCGAACGCAGGGATCCTATCTTAAAGGTCGAGATGCACAGACTTGTTTTGGTCTATCAGATCCAGAAGGGTCTGGAGACCCCCCCACACACACACTTCTTGGGGCCTACGAAATGGAGTAAGTAGCATCCCCAGCCTTGCTCACTGGGCGTCACCGGCAAAATCGCCCCGCTTGAGGTGGTCCTAGGTCTCTGACACGCTTGCCTTTTCACGGGTTCTTTCGGATCTGGGGATGGGAGAAAATGTCCCTTTGAGGGGATCTTTGAAAACTCTACTGCATAACCTAAGGCCAGAACTTCCAAAATCCAAGCATCTGACATTATCTGGGCCCATCTTGAATAAAAGAATTGCACAGGCTTCCACCTTGCTCTTGTAACCTGAACAGGCCCCTTTACTCCTCTGGTTCCTGAAGTTTCGAAAAGAATGAAAAACCCCTCAGAACTGTCTTCGTGGGCCACCTCCTTCTCCTTTTGGGATTCCTACAGCCCTTTGCTGATGCCTTGACACTGGAAGGTGGTCTTTTATATTCTGAATATCCTTTAAAATATCAACCAGGCGATAACAAGTAACAAACCTCCCTCCAAAAGTAGAATGAACAATAGTTCTTCGAAGTCTGCTCAGACACCCAATGCCTGAGCCACATACCTCGCATAGCCTAGACATTGTGATAGGCGGAGCTGGCGGAGATGTGTAAGTTTTCCACCGTGGCATCCCTGAAGAAGGTGGAGGACATGGAAACCAGCTGCAAAATGCTCACCCCCTCTGAATCCAGAGGAAAACGAAGCTGCGCAGGGTTGCAGGGTTTTATTTAACTCTAAAAACTGATTAGCGTTTTGCTCATAAAAGTGCTAAAACATTGTAAAAATGCATATCACTTGTCTCACTGTGTTTAACAAACATAACACTTCTAGAAAACCTATATAAATACTTTCTGTACAGTTAGTATTGCCCCAGGAAAAAAACTGCTAATCAATTATTTAAAACCCTGGGTTGTAACCCATAGAGGCATAGGAGGTGCACAGATTTGCACCATTGGAAATGAAGGCTCTTCTGCACGTAGCATCCACTCACTCAGTGTGTGAATCCTTTAAGGTTAAGGACCCTTCAACAAGAACAGTGGTGTTCATGATGGAATTACGAACTATCTTATCCACAAAAAGAAGTGTTTCCCACTTGCAAGTATTTCCCTCCAAAAAAGGGAAATACCATGCCTTAGATTTTGGCAGATATTTTCTATTGGTCTGCACTGGACCATTCTTGTTCACCTCCTTAGTCTGTAAGGACCAACACGCATCAAGTATTAGGTAGGATAAGGACTTGGTATCACACAGGGAGGGATAGGAAACCTCCTCTTCGGCTCTGTCAACTTCCCAGTCTCCTCCTCCTCAGAGGTTTCATCCTCATTATCATCAAGTAGCTCCTATGATCAGCATTTTCCCCATCCTGACCCCCTGGATGGTCAAGGTTGGGGTATGCCTGCATAACCAAAACTACAGCTCTGTCTTGCTGCAGCGCACCTGAATGTGCCTGGGTGCCCCCCCCCCCATCTGAGGCAGGTCGGGTGTGTCTGATGAGATGTCCTGCGGAACATCGGGGCCCAAACGCTCTCCCAAGAGCAACAATAAAGATTTACACAATTCTGCTTTGCCACAGCCAACCTTTACATCATTTGCAACCCCTTCCCCAGCTCAGAGGACTGACTAGGAGGGACTGTAAGAGACATATTAGCTTCAGAAACACAATGGGGATAGTAGGAACCCACTGAAGAGGGTTTCATTACCCTCTGCAAGTCTTACATCTTTTAGACACAAGGGGGTGTCTCCGATAAGTCATGGTGCCAAGAAAAATGGGCCTCCAGATGACTGGGATAACAAGCAGAAGATTTTGCCTTTATTTATTTCCATACATTGGTGTACTGAAGTACTGAGATGGCAATGACTTGCTCAAGGTCACCCACAAACCATCTCAAGTGGCCCCCTTGGGGTTTGAACCTGTGGGGACTCCACTTTCCCCAGCTGCTGCTCTAATCATTACATCATACTGCCCCCCCCCTTTTTTTTAAATAAATGTTTGCAGACTAGCAGCTGGATTCTGCCTACACCAATTATACATATATGCTTTTCAAATATTGTTTATTAGCTTACTCTCTGCTGCTGAGTTTCCTTTCTTTAATATCTCCCTGCATCCATTCCAATAGTGTAGATGTAAGGAAGAAAACAGAGAGTATGCCACTCAGCCAAGATGGCTGCAAGAGGGAGATAAACAAAGCAGTTAGAGAAAGAAAATGGCTCAGGAGAGCTGCACATTTCGCAGTGACGAAGTGCAGGGGCGTGCGCACATTCTCCGGCAAGCACATGTGCAATGTCACAACACTGTATGTGATGGTGTCACTCTAAGAGGAAGGCACGTGAATCACGCATTAAGCTGAGGAGAGTACGCTCAACTAAAAAACAAACGGACAAATGCCGGGACAGGTGCGGCTCAAAAAGCCAAGAAAGACCAAACCGCCGGCCAAAGAAAGTGACAGAAAGCACTTAAAACACATGGGCAGCTAAACAAAACTCTCCTCAGCAGCTGCCCTTCACTTAGTTGAAATCCCTATAGTTAAAGCGCTGCAGAGATTTAAAGGGAAGTGCCCTTCCGAAAAGAAAAGACAAATGAAAGGGGAATGTCCCCTAAAAGTAATCACCTGCCATAAACAAAAACAAGAACAAAACCATAAACATTATTTGGGGTAACTGGCACCCACAGACAGAGGGGAGCCCTCCAGGAATGCCCCTGACTATAAAACCCCCATATAAACAAGTACTTACCTGAGGTACTTTTTATTTTTATTCTGAGACCCCAGAAAAATACACCCTGAAAAAGTGTGGCAGATGTGGCCGCCATTCCAAGTAAAGGTAGTGGAAGTGGGGAGAGCAGGTTAGCCAATTTGAAAGCCACAGCTTAACAAGCACTATTTTAATTTGGGGTGCTCCCTGTTACCAGGTAGCCCCAGCCTGCTATGCAGAATTGCAGCCCAAAGCCTTAAAGAGCTAGTGAAGCGAAAACAGACAGACAGAAAAATAATACAAATTTTAAGTAGTACGCCGGACCAGTGGCGCTGAGGGTTGAGGCGCTGGATGCCACACCTCGCTCCACGCCGGCAACCCAGGTTCGGGAGCGGACTCTGGTCGCTGGTGGGTCAGCCGGGGGGGAGACAGGCTTGAGCGTACAATGACAGCTCGCCTTCTCAGAGGAGGGCTGTGGCTAATGCCCGAGCACTTGTCTGACTCGAGCAGAGGCTCAGGAGTACTGCATGTCCCACTGCAAGGGAACCATCGTCAGCGACAGATCGCCGGCGCTTGTCGCCTTGACGCCAGGGGACTGTGCACCGTAGGGAGGAAGGAAAGGAGAAACACCTGCCAGTGCCAGGAAGATGGGCTGCCTGGAGCTTGCCTCGCATGTGCCCTCGCTCACCCTGCTGCCTCGGACCCTCTGAGATGTAAGTAGCTCGGGGTGCTGCAGCCCCACCTTGTCCCCGCTCGGAGGGGGAAGCCGAAGTTCCATGGGGGCTGGTGGTGGATGTGGGTAGAGCACGAGGCAGGAGGATGACTCCTTGGCAGCCTCAAAGGGTTGGGGCTGGCAGGACGAGGAGGGAGAACAAATTACGATTTCAAAAAAAAAAAAAAAATTTAAGTAGTAGTCACTTGTAACTTTTTATTTCTGAAGTATTTTTATTTTGCTCCTCAGCAAATCTTCTATGTGATAATATTGTACTGGATATGTGGAACAGCTCCTAGCCTGGCAGCTGACATATCTAACTCTACTGCCCCACAATACATCATCAGCATTATGATCTCACTGACAGTGACATCACAGGTGAATGTCCTGGCAGTCACTTACTTGCTGTTCCTACACAGCAATGATGTTACAGTCAGGGAGGTCACAATGCTGATGATGTAGTGCGGGGCAGTACAGCAAGACATGTCAGCTGCCAGGCTAAGAGCTGTTAAACACATCATACTTAATCTTCTAATTAAACAAAAGGGTGGAAAGTACTTCAGATATGAAAGGTAAAGGCTGGCTGCTTTTAAAATCTAATATTAGTTTTAGGCAGTACACTAGCTCTTTAAGGCCAATTTTTTTCTTCAGAGATGCTCAACAAATGTTTCCCCTTCAATGGCACAGCTAAGACTGGAGAGTTGCTGCTGTCTGCAATCCTCATATGCCCAGCATTCTAAAGCTCTAGGCTGTGCCATTTCCCCTAGCACTGGTACACATTATCCAGTTGTTATGAATGCCCAATGACAATGTGGAATGCTACAGAAACTTACTTTGATGAACATTTACAGTAGCGGGAGAGACTACTCCCTCCACACACAGACTGAAGCTGTAAGAAGAGAGGACCTGAGAGGAGAAAAATCCCCCAGGGAGCAGGTTAATTGAAACAGCAGAGAACTAGAGGACAAGGGGGATGCGAACAAAAGTTTTAAAAGGAGAAGGGAAAATGAGGCGGGGCACAAGGGGAGAAAGGGGGTTGCAGGCAGAGTGAGAGCAAGGTGAGGAGGGCCATGATGGATACAAATGCAAGGAGTCTTGGAAATAAAATTCCAGACCTAGAAACCATCATGATAGAGGCAGACCTGGATATTGTGGCCATTACTGAGTCATAATGCACAGGTAGCCACAACTGGGGCAAGGCCATACCAGGCTACACTCAGTTCAGGACAGATAGGGAAGGAAGAAGGGTTGTGCTATATGTAAAGGACAGTATCAAGACAACAGAAATGCAAGACAATCAGGGGAGAATGGAAGGGCTGGAGGTATTGTGGGTCACCTTGGAGACAGGAGCCGGAGCCGGAGCCACCATTTGCACTGAGGTGGTACAGACATCCAACATAGGTGGAGGAACTGGATAAGGCAATTGGGGAAGTCATCAGCACAAAGGCAGAAAAAAGGAGAGCTACTGCTGGTGGAAGATTTCACTCTGCTGGATGTAAACTGAAGCCTCTCAGTCACAGCCTTGGCTAGAAGCAGGGACATCCCAGACTCCCTACAGGAGCGTTTCTCAGGCAACATGTCAAGCAGCCACTTGTGATGGGACAATACTGGACCTTGTACTCACAAACAAGGATAGTACTGCAGATGTCAAGGTGGGATGCCACCTGCGGACCAGAAATCATGGTACAGTGTGGTTTAACATAAGGATGGCAACAGCAGCAAACCATATAAGGACAAAGGCTCTGGACTTCAAGAGAGTAGATTTTTAAAAAATGGGTGAATGCTTCAGAGACAACCTAGTGGGGTGGGGTGCCTGAATGGGGTGGAGGAACAGCGGGTCAAATTAAGGAATGGCACAGCTAAAGCAACAAACCTCTGCATGAAAAGGGTGAGCAAGAACAGGAGAAAACAAACTCTGGCCAGAGCTGACAGGGCTGCATGGGAGAAATTCTGGGTAAAGTATTTAAAATTACCAAAGTTACAAGCCTACATTAGCAAAATGTAACGTAGGCTCATACATTTGTTGTTTTGTAATATTTGTACACCAAATTTGCAACATGACCCTGCTTCATGAAGAAGGGCGAAGAAAATGTTCAACTCCTGGCCTAAAGGTGATTTCGGACAGGAACTGCAAAATCATCTTTCAGGATGCAAAAACTCATTTTAGGCAGGAGCTGAAAAATTACAGCTGTCACATTCATGAGGCACTGTAAAAAAATGGCTATGTTGAACATCTAGGGTAAAAATATTGAATATTACCAAACTTACGAGCCTGCGTTTTACAAAATGTAACATAGCCTCATCAAGTACATTTACGTAAGAACTTACCGTAACAGTACATCTTCGAGAGAGGCTCTTGCAGTAAGTAATTACATATAGGACTGACGTCGGCAGGACCCCACGGAAAAATTTATAGCTAGCAGTCTCTGGCGAGGGACTGCCCCCACGTCAGGTGACCGGCATCAGGAGACAACGGTACAATGGGGCGGTCCCTCACGCTCGCCTTCCAGTTCTTTCCTGCCACAGGCCACAAGAGACCGGACGAGAGAGGAGCGGATATTTCCCTCACTAGAAAAGGAGCTGAAAAAGCTTAGAGGGATGGAGGGTGGGAGGCGTACCTCCTACAAGAGCCTCTCTCGAAGATCTACTGTTACAGTAAGTTCTTCGAATGTACTTATCTTACCGAGAGGGCATTTGCAGTAGGTACGTTATTATATAGGACTGAGTCCCAAGCAGTCTGGAACAAGAAGAAGCACACAGGAGGAGGAAAGCTACTCAAAGCAGATCCTGTAGCTGTGAAGGCCTTAAGCAAGAAGGCCTTGCAGAACAGCAAGCCCGAAGCCTGCTCTACGACGAGAGGCAATATCCAAACTGTAATGTTTTATAAATGTATGGACAGAAGTCCAAGTGGCGGCAGCACAAATGTCTGCTGCTGACACATTCTTGAAACATGCTGCAGAGGCAGCAACCCCTCTAGTAGAGTGACCTCTTATTTGACCCATAAGGGTCTTGTTGTACTTGTCATAACGAAGGTGATGCAATGAGCCAACTATTTAGACAGGCATTGCATGGAAACAGCACTGTCTTCTCTTTTGGGGGCAAAAGAGATAAAAAGTTGATCAGTCTTTCTGAGATCCTTTGTTCTGTTAGTGTAGTAACTCAGAATGCAGTGAATGCCCATAGTGTGAAGTAGATACCCCCGATTGGAGTACTGCGTAAAGAAGGCGGGTAATTCTATGGACTGGTTCAAAGTAGATTCCACTACCATCTTGGGGAAAAACTTACGATTGGTGCGCAGAGAAACGCATTCCCTGTGAAAAATCAAGTACAGGATTTGGCACATCAGGGCCTGGAGCTCGGAAACCCTCTAAGCAGAGGTAATGGCCACTAGGAAGAGCGTCTTCCATGAAAGGAACTTCATGTCTGCTGAGGCCATCGGTTCAAAAGGAGGCATTGTAAGTTTCTCAAGAATGAAGTTCAAATCCCAAGGAGGGTTGGGAACTCGGATAGGGGGTCTCAAGTGAAGAACCCCTCTGAGTAAAGACTTAAGAGACTTCCAGTTGAGCAAACGTCGTATCTCCGAAGGGAATATGGTAAGCCGAAATGGACGCCATGTGTACCTTCTGAGACGAGTGACTAAGACCCAGGTCGAAGAGGTGACGCAAGTACTCCAGCAGTCGCCCAACTGAGCAAGAGAAAGGCTCGAAGCCTTTTGAAGCGGCCCAGATTGAGAACCGTTTTCACTTCATGGCATAAGTAGACCTAGTGGAGGGCTTCCTAGCCTCCACCAAGATCTCAGCCACCTGGGGAGAAACCCCAAAGCGGGCTTGAGCTATGTCTGCACGAGCCACGCATGCAGTTGAAAGGACTTGAGACCTGGATGAACCAGGGTCCCCTGATCCTGGGTCAATAGAATCCGTGACAGCGGAAGAGGAAGAGGAGGCTCCTCTGAGTATTGCTGCAGAAGAGAGAACCAAACCTGCCTGGGCCAAAAGGAGCAATAAGAATCATTCATGCTCCTTCTGAACCCAGTTTCTGCAAGACACGTGAGACCAGAGGAATCGGGGGAAGGCACAGACGAATCTGTTCCTCCAATCTAGAGACAGAGCGTCTCTCCAGAAAATGCCTCACTCTTGAACGAACGAGCAAAAGTCGGGAAGCTTTGCGTTTAGAGGTGAAGCGAACAGGTCCACCTGAGGTGTTCCCCAACATAGGAAGATATCGTTTAGGACCCCCTGATCCAGCTCCCACTCATGAGCTTGAGCAGACGAGCGACTTAGTTTGTCTGCTAAGGAGTTCTCGACCCCCGGAAAATGAATTGCCGTGAGGTGAAGGTCGTGTTGTGCTGCCCAATCCCAGACTCTCATCGCTTCCCTGCAAAGAGGGTAGGACCGAGTCCCGCCCTGTTTGTTGATGTACCATACCACACACATATTGTCCATCTGGACGGCTAGGTGGCCTGGAGGAAGATGCAAGTGGAGGGCCTGGAGAGTGTAGAGCACCGCTCGAACCTCAAGCACACTGATGTGCAGTGATTGCTCAAGCTTGGACCAAGAGCCCTGGGTCCGATGTGGACCGAGATGGGCTCCCCAACCTTCACCCAAGGCGTCTGTAGTCAAAGTCTGGGAGGGAGGAGGAAGGAAGAATGGAACTCCCCGAAGAAGGTTCTCTCGAGCCATCTACCATTGTAAGTCTCGAATTACAGAAAAGGAGACTAGGGCCATTTGATCCAAGTCGTCTACCAGCTGATCCCATTGAGAGCGAAGCCTCCACTGAGAGACCCTCATGTGGAGCTGAGCGCGAGGGACTTTCAGGATAGCAGCCGCCATAAGCCAGAGGAGGCGAAGAACTGACCTTGCACTGATCTGCCTGCGGCCGGACAACAGGCTCATCTGAGTCTAGAGTGTGGCTGCCCTGTCCGGTGGCAGGAAGGCCCTGCCTAGGGTTGTGTCCAGTATCGCCCCAATAAACTGAAGTCTCTGGGATGGGATCAAGTGAGACTTGGAATGGCTGATGGTAATACCCAGACAGGCAAAGACCTGCTGGGTGAGGGAAAGGCAGTGCAGGAGTTCCTCCCTGGACGAGGCCGCCAGAAGCCAACTGTCCAGGTACGAGAAAACCTATAGTCCCCGGGTACGTAGGTAGACCGCCACCACCGCCGCAAGGCATTTGGTAAATACTCGAGGGGCCGAGGACATGCCAAATGGAAGTGACTTGAACTGGTAGTGGTCCCCCTGGCAAGCAAAACGGAGATATTTGTGGTGAGACAGGCAGATAGCTATGTGCAGGTAAGCGTCCTGCATATCCAGAGCGCACAGCCACTGGCCGAGCAGAGGAGAGGCAGAAGGCTCTGCAGTGAGAGCATCCTGAACCTCTTGTACTCCACGAAAAGGTTTAGGGAAAGAAGATCTAGAATAGGTCTTACATTTCCTGTCTTCTTCGGGACAAGGAAGAAGTGGGAATAGTAGCCCGTTCCTTGCAAGGGAAGAAGAACAGGTTCTATCGTCTCTTTCAGCAAAAGTGCTGAAATTTCTTCCTGGACCAGAAGAAGATGTTCCGGAGAGTACGACGACCTTGGGGGAGGGTGACGAGGTGGTTTCTGCAGAAACTCTATTGAGTGTCCTTCTGCAATTAGCTGGAGCACCCATGAATCCGAAGTGATCCTCTCCCAGCCTGGAAGGTGGAGGGAAAACCTCCCTCCTACTGGTTCCTCCAGAAAGCCCAGAGGTAGTGGGAGAAGGAAGGAGTCAGGTGGTGTGGGGCAGCGCTGCAGCTGACGCTGACGCTGCTTTTTGGCGGGGAGGGGCTTGGCAGCTGGGGGGCCCCAACGTTTAGTGGCCCTCTTTCCCTGTGGTATCGCTTTGGGCCGATTCCATCTACGAAAGGGACAATGCTGCATTTGATGGGGATGATACATAGAGTCGACAGACTTTAGTGCTGTCCCCTTCTCCTGCAGGTCGGTGATGATCTCCTTGACATCACTCCCGAACAGCACCGAACCCCGGAGGGGCGCTTCCTGGATAGTGGACTGCACTTCCGGGACCAACCCTGACACTCGGAGCCAAGCATGACGCCGTAGACCTATGGCGAAAGCTGATCTCCTACCAGCAGCCCAAACGTGCAGAGCAGATGAGGTCAGCCACTTCCTGCTTGACCTGAGAGTCCGGAAGGGAGTCCAATTTCAATTCCACCTCACTAAGAATTGCCTTCTGTTAATCCCCCATTAGGCCAACGTAGTTCAGGGCCCTAATACCCAGAGTGGAAGAAGCAAAAATCTTCTTGCCATAGTGGTCTACAAGGTGGGATTCCTTGTCAGGTGGAGACGAGCCAAGATGCTTGGGTTGAGCTGACCGGCCATGAGCGGCGCTAATCACAACCGAGTCAGCACGAGGGTGGGAGTCTAAAAAGTCAACACCCTCTGGAGCCTGGTATAGCCTGTTCGACTTCCTGGGAAGTGAGGCTAAGGCCGACGGTTGTTTCCATATGGTGGTAATAAGGTCGGCATGAGGCTCAATCCAGGGTGGCACAAAAGTGGGAGCTGTCACGGGCAGATCCAGAAGCTCAGCGAGTTTTTTACGCTGGGGGTCTGGCTCCAAGGACTGCCACTTATGTACTTCCTGGATCTCCCGTAGCAACTCCGTGAAGGAAGGATCCTCCGGAGAAGACTTCAGAGGAGTCCTTGGACGGAGAGTGTGGCTCATCTTCTTGCTTAGAACAACCATCGGAAGGATCCAAGGTGTCTGAGGAAGAAGAAGATGAGGAAGAGGTAGAGGTAGACTCCCTCTCCCGACGAGGGGGAGGAATGGATCCCTTGAGAATCTCTTGGGGAAGAGTGTTCTGCCCCTCCCTGGACCCAGAGGGTTTAGCCCTGGTGTCCGGAGGTGGGGAGGGAGGGAGGGAGTGTGTCACGGGGACGTACGGTAACCGGTACCGGCACTGTTGTCGGAAGATGACTATCCACTTCTCTGGTGAGCTGAGCCTTGGCCTCAGCCCACCAGGAGGCCAGAGTCTCCTGCAAGTCCACCGGCGGCTGAGAGGGCGATGGAGGAGGAGGAGGGGGATACGGGTATGGACTATACCATAAGGCACATATCCATAACCCGATGGCGGGAAGCCCGGCGTCGGGTACTGAGGAGCCAGGTACTGCGACGTCGGATATGTCGGCGCCGGGTACTAAGGCGCCGGATACTGCAGTCCCAGGTATGGCGATGTCAGATACTACGGGGCCATGTACCCGGGAGCCGGAAGAGCTGCCTGAGCAGACAGCCCGGCCGGAGGCCCCACGGGCGGTTCTGGAGCGGACGATCCAGGGGGCAGAGGGCCCGGCGTCGGGGTAACATCGGGGGGGTGGAATGTCGTCTGGCATCACAGCCGGCGGCCGGGGAACCAACGTCAGATCAGTCAGACCACAAGGTGGACAGTCTGGCGGAGGTAGACCAGAAACCTCAGCGTTGCCCGGGGATGGGGGGGGGGGAGAAATCCTCGGGGTCAGGCTAAGGAGACTCAGGGTCCCTGGAGGGCAGTGAATGCTGCGGGGTGCTGGGAATGACGGACATGGGGTGTCCGGCGTCGGCTCATCCGCTGTGCGGACGTCGGGAGAACCGACGTGCAGCTTAGCAGCGGGATCCGGGCGGATGTCGGAGGGGCCGGCATCTGACTTAATGGACCCTTCGCCGGAGGCAGGTCGCGATGGAGGAGGGTCGGGCGACTTACCGACCTTCTCCGTGCGGGCATCGGAGGAGCCAACGTCTGGCTTATCAAAGCCGCTCACACCAGTAGGCCACGAAACCACGGCCTTACTGGGAGCAGAGGCCTCCACGAGCCCGGAGGCACCCGAAGGGCCTGAGCACAAGCCAGATGGGTGGGCTGACACCACCTTAGAAGCCTCTACGGCAGCCGTTGTGTAGCGGTCCGGGGACGTTACCTGTTTCACGCCGACTCCCGAGGAAGACAAGATGGGAGAGGAGCCCTTGTCCCGGTGCCTTTCCTTATCCTTTTTCTTGCGATGACCTTCAAGGGAAGTCGACGCCTGCCGAACACTTTTTCAGTTCTTTCTCCATGGAGCTCACTTTCTTTTTCAAGATGTGGGCTTCCAGGGACTGCTGCCGCCTTCTCCGGGTGGCCACGTTGAAGCTGAGGCAGTGCTGGCACTTCTCCACCAGATGGTCCCAGCCTAGGCCACAAAGGCACAGGGAATGGCCGTCCTTGTGCGGGAGTTGGGCGCCGCACGAGTCACACTTGTTTTTGTGCTCGGAGGGTGTAGGGGACGACATACACCGATGGATACCCGACAATGGTTGAGAAAAAATTGAAAATACTCAGTAAAACAACCGACGAAGGGTCCTTACAAGCAGGGAACTTTTCTGTGAGGTGCTGGCAGAAGCTAACGGCGGGAAAGAACTGGAAGGCGGTCCCTCGCCAGAGACTGCTAGCTAGAAATTTTTTCGTGGGGTCCTGCCGCCACCAACGTCAGTCCTATATGTAATTACCTACTGCAAGAGGCCTCTCAAAGTAAGATCTCTGTTTCTTTACATATTTTTACACCAAATTTAGAACACAGCCTTTTTATGAACAAGGGCAGAGAAAATGTTCAACTCCTGCTCGAAAGGTGATTTTGTGCAGGAACCACAAGAAAAAATTACTCACCGTAGTTACCTTGTTTCTTCCCAGTGATACTCAGGTATTCAGAACTCTTTCCAGTGTCCCCTTATGACAGAACTGCCCAGAGAGAATTTGGAACATATGCATATCATGGAATCTTTTGCATGAGCCACTTTTTCAAATGATGCCTCCTACTAACTGCCTTAGTTCTAAACCCTTCAGATTTCCTGGAAGCCTGGAAAGACGGGCCCATGAAAAGTGTAATAATAATAATAATGATAATAACAATATTAATCATAATAAGAATAATTATAGTAAGAACTCCCTTAACACCCCAAAAAGGCCTCCAACTGGAGGGCATAACGTGTGAAAAAATACTCCTGAATGTCCAAATCACCTGAAAAGGGGGAACAACAATAGTAAACACAACCACAACATATATGCCAGAGTATGACACAGATAACCCTGAGAACACAGTGTTTTTAGGAGTGCAGAGGCTACTAGTTCTAGAAGGGGAGGCAGGGTAGGGAGTTCTGAATACCTGAGTATCACTGGGAAGAAACAAGATTACTACAGTGAGTATTTCTTTCTTCTAACCCCAGTAATACTCAGGTATTCATAACCCTTTGCAAACTAAAACGCAGTACCTTTGGAGGTGGGCACAGAACCTACTTTGGAAACAGACTCTGCAGGACTGCTGTGCTGAACCTGGCATCACCCCTAGACTGAATGTCCAGATTGTAATGCTTTATAAAGGCGTGTACTGTTTTCCAGGTAACTGCTTTACAGATGTCCACCTAAGGAACATCCCTGGCAGCTGCTATGGCAGCAGCTGTGCCCCTTGTGGAATGGGCCCTCAACCCTGTTCAGGCTCCTTTCTGGCCTAAGAGCAACAAAACTTAATACGCTATATTATCCAGCAAGAAATTTACCTTTTTGATGCTGTGTCACCCTTTCCCACATTCTCATAGGTCAGGAACGGCTGTTGTCTGTCCTGCCTATAGACTTTAGTGGCGGTCAGGTAATAGCCAAGAGCTTTTTTGACATCCAGACTATGAAGACTCCTTTCACCAGAACTTAAGTGTTCAGTGAAAAAGACAGGTAAGGTAATGGTCTGGTTCAAATGGAAATCAGAAACCATTTGAGGAACAAACTTCTCAGGACCACTTTGTCTCTGTGGAATGAATTATGGTCCTGTTCAATGTAGAGAGACTGGAGCTCATGGATTCTTCTGGCAGAAGTCATTACCACAAGGAAAAACAGTTTTTCATGTGACATATTTCAAATAAGCTGAAGACACAGGCTCAAAAGGGGAATTCATGAACATAACTATACACACATTTAGGTCCCATGCTGGCACCGGTTCCTTGTTGGGGGGGGTGCAAATGGGCCAGGCCTTTAAAGAACCTTTTGAAGATATGGGTCTGAGGCCAAAGAAACATTCTGTCCAAATGAAATGTAAGTAGATGCTGCGGCCAGGTGGACCTTAAAGGTACTGGACTGCAAGCCTAGTAAATGCAAATAGGTAAGATAGTCCAGCACAGCTGGGACACCAACCTGTGCTGATATGGGTATGATCTGGAGCCACTGACACATTCTGTCCAGCTGATGTGCAAGCAGATGATGCAGCTAGGTGGACCTTGAGGGTACTGGACTGCCAGCCAAATGTATGTAAACAGGTAAGATAGTTAAGCACAGCTGGGACCCCAGCATGTGCTGGTACCAGTTCCCTGGTTTGAACACCAAACAGAAAACCTTTTCCCTTTTGAAGCGTAGGTTTTCTTAGTGGAGGGCTTCCTGTAACCACTTAAAATGTCCAAGACTCTTTCAGAAAGATGCAAGCCTGCATATTGTAGGCCCTCAAAAGCCATGCCTTGAGCCTGAGTGATCTGAGGTTTGGGTACAGGACCCTCCCCTGGTTGGAGGGTAGCAGACTGTGCCTCAGAGGAAGGTGTATTGGAGACATGGAGAATAATAGAGGGTACCATGGCTGCTTGGCCCAGTCTCGTACTATCAAGATCATTGATGCTGATAGGACATGAGCTTCAGAAATGCACTGTACACCAGAGGGAAGGAAGAAAAAGTATACAGGTGCTTCCCTGACCAATTCAGAGCCAGAGCAACAATGTGAACTATTCCCGTATTTGGTGGTCTGCCATAGTACTGTGGCAGGTGGTGGTTCTGGTAGGATGCAAATAAGTCTACCTCTGGGGTGCCCTACCTCCTGAAGATCACTTGCACTACCTGACTGTTCAAGGCCCATTCATGATGGTCCTGGTTGATTTGAGTCAGAGTATCTGCCAAGGTATTGTCCTTGCCTGGAAGATGAATGGCCTGCAAGGGAACCCCCATGGAGCATGCTAGACTCCGTATTTTCATGACTTCTGTGCAGGGAGGGCTTGACCTTGTCCCGCTCTGCTTGTTTATGTAGTATATTGTGGTGGTATTGTCTGTTCTGACCTGTACCATCTTTCCCTGTATGAGTTGTGTGGAAGCCTTTTGTGCCAGTAACACTACTCTTAGCTCCAGCAGCTTTATGTGCGGGAGTGGCTCTGCACTTGACCACGTGCCTTGGGTGGTGTGAACCCCCAGATGGGTGCCCCACCCTAGTAGAGATGCATCTGTTGTCAGAACAACTAATGGGGACTCTTGCTGAAAAGGAACCCCTTCCCATGGGTTGGCTTCCTCTTTCCACCATTGAAGGGCCTGTGACAATGTTTTTTGTTACTAGAATTCGTTTTGAAAGAGGGTCCTTTCTGACTCCAGTGTGCCCGGAGGTGAAACTGAATATCATCTGTAACCTCGATTCCAGCACTGTGCTAGTGGCAGGTGTCATGTGGCCAGTAGCTGAAGAAACTGTCTTGCAATTTTTGGTTTGTTCAGGCTGAATGAGCCCACTATCAGTGGAATACTTCTTGCCGTGCCTAGAGGCAGGTAGGCCCTGCCTTGCAGGGTATTTAGCTCTGCATCTGTGAACTAAAGTGGCTGAGCCAGCTGAAGGACAGACTTTTTTTTTTAGATTTATCAGGGACCCTGGAGACTCCAGGAGCCCCTGGGTGAGTTGCAGATGCTCCCACTTGCTGGGGTGATTTTATAACCACCAGTCAAGACGTCTCGGTATGGGAAAACTGTGACACCTTGTCTTGGAAGGTGTGCTACAACCACTGCCAAGCACTTTGTGTACACTCTTGGTCTGATGGGAGTCTGAACCTGAGGTACTTTCTGTGAGCCTCCCTTATGGGTATGTGGAAATAAGCATTCATTTAAGTCCAGTGATGCCAACCATTTCCCTTTTTGGAATGTTGACAGAATCAGTGACAAAGTTACCATTTTGAACCTTGGCTTTGTTAAATGCCTGTTTAGTACCCTGAAGCCTAAAATAGGCTGCCACTCCCCATTTTCTTTGTGGTACCTTTTGCTGTACTAGGACAGGCTCCACTGCATTTGATAACAACAGGTCTCGAACCTCTGTTTTCAGGAGTTTTCTCTCTACATTTGTAGATGGTCTGAGAACTTTTGTTTTTAATGCTGGAAGGAATTTGAACTCAAGAGACAATCCCTGACTCACTACATCCAGTACCACTTGTCTATAGTGATTTTCCCCAACACTGGAAAAATGAGTCAGCCTGCCTCCCACAGGTAGTGGGGAGGCGACCTTGGGAGACATGTCAGGGTGTCAGCTGTGTTTGAGGCTGGACCTGGGACTGGGAACGATGCTTGGAATACCTTATGCCCCTGTCCCTGAAGTACCACTGCTGTGTGTACTGCCAATACTGAGGCGTAGCCATGGCCTGATAAAAAAGATTTGCTGTGAAATGATCTGCCTCTGCCTCCCCTTCCACGTTTTAGTGGACATGAAAGCCCTTTCTTTTGCAGAATTGTTATTGTAGGTGGTTTCGTATTCATCCACCTTTTTCATGTAAACTGTTATATTTTCTCCAAAGAGGGAATTACGCTCGACTGAGAAATCCATACACTTGGTTTGGGTATTGTGAGTGGGGTTTGTGACTCGCAGCCAGGCAAACCTCTTCTGAACCACTGTATTTGTCATCCACCTGACAGCAGTGTCATTAAGGTCAGCAGCCATTTGAACTGGAATTTGGCTGCTCCCAAACCAAATTTAGCTGCTTTGGCTAGACATCTGACAGGGGAGTCTGGGCCTTGACTCCCATAGCAAGGACAGACTGCCATAGTGACTTTTGGTATTGGGCAGCATAGGCTTGAATGTTTGCCTGCCTGATGGCCAAGGAAGCTGATAATATCCCTTTTTTTGCCATGTTATCAATTTTCCTGGAATCCTTGTTAGGAGGATAGGATGCCATGGGTATCTTTACCTTGTCACAGGCTGTCACTTGTACCACTCTTTGGTGGACAGAGTAGGAGTATAAAAATTCAGCTCCCTCCCTGTCCTGCTGATATTTCTTATCCAGCCTCTTATCAAGAGGGGGAACAGAGCTTGGAGTTTAGTAAAATCTTTAAAGTATCTTTCTTGAAGAATATATTCACAGGAAGAAGAATATTTTTAGTGGGTGTCAGCCCAATCATTTCTCACAAATGTGAACTGTGAGGAATAATCCTCAGATGCTCTGTGGGTACAGCCAAACTCCTGTTCAGGGGAAACCTCAGGTTCAAAGTTCCCCTTCCTTCATTTCATCAAAATCACATATTCTTCCTCTTAAATAATAGGAAGACTGAGCAGAGGAGACAGACTGCCATGCAGGGGTCTGGTGCTGAAAAGAAGACAGCCCTCGTAAGCCTTAATGACCTTAAAGGCCTGTGCAACTTCTGTAGGAATTAGCAGGCATTACAGCAGGCACAGAAGTCCCCAAATGCTGTCCAGCAGGGGGTTCT
Organism: Neoceratodus forsteri; assembly: GCA_016271365.2. Classification (NCBI taxonomy): domain Eukaryota; kingdom Metazoa; phylum Chordata; order Ceratodontiformes; family Ceratodontidae; genus Neoceratodus; species Neoceratodus forsteri. The sequence continues at coordinate 980,417,999 of CM057458.1, read as the reverse complement.
GTGTGCTTAGTTTTCTTTGATTTCTTTGAGGGGGACTGGGGAGTCAGCCGGTTCAGCAAGCTTCTTGGGGACTGCTTGTATACCTGTCTCAGGGGTAGCAGTTACAGTAATTGTTGTGTTTTCACCCACAGTAATTTAGGGCGTCGGCTGGTCAGAGCTCAAAAGACCCCAAGTGGTGACAGTTACCTCTTTAGCCTGATCGAGGCATATTTAAATTTTTGGTTTTTTTTTTTAGTTTTCTCAGGACATATATTGCAGAGTTCATGCCCAGGCAGGGAAAACAAAAGAATGTTTTTCTTAGCAAAATTTCACCACACTCAATACATGGTTTGAAACCGGGATCACCAGTTTTCTTCTCAGTTTTTTTTTATTTTTTACATTTTCACTGTAAAACCAATAAAAGTTGCAATCGCTAAAAAATGTTTTAAATTTAAAGTTTATTTAGTGGTTGCGGTCTGTTCCAGTGCAGATCAGGAACCAGGAACTGAGGTAAAATGAACCGAGGCTATCGGGTTCAGGAACCGGTATTAGCGGTTCTTAAAACTAGCTAAATTTAATAAAATTAAACATAACTAACGGAGTTATTTAGTCAGAAAACTCAGATAAATGTAAAATAAACCTTGGTTTACCCCCGGTTATACCGAACGGGGAGAAACCAAGAAAACTTACAATTTAAACGCTAAAACTACAGGTTTACTTAAAATTACAAAAGGTAAACGGTAGCAAATGAAATGTAAAGAATACTTATATATATTTTATAAGGTTTCTCATGTCAGAACAAGATGAGGAGAGGCTCTTCGGGCATCTAGTCTTGACAGGCAGAGAGAGAAATCTGAAGAGTTTAGAACTAAGGCAGTTAGTAGAAGTCGGCATTTGAAAAAGTGGCTCATGCAAAAAGATTCTTCATTTGCATATGTTCTAAATTCTCACTGGGCAGTTCTGTCTTAAGGGGACACTGCAAAGAGTTATGAATATCTGAGTATTACTGGGGCTAGAAAATCACCGTTCAGGATGTAAAAAAAAAAATGTTGGCCAGGATCTGAAAAATGACAGCTGTCACACTCATGGGGCACTGTAAAGATATGGTTGGCTATGTTGTGAATTTGGGGAAAAAATATTGAAAATTACCAAGGGGCAGATTGTGCAGAGAGGATCAGAAAAAAGCAGATATACTGAACAGAAGCACAGTGGAAGGGGAGGCGCACGGACCTCATAAAAACAGCAGGAAGAAGAAATTAACTTCATATTTACCGTAATTTCCTTTTCTGTTTGTTCCAACACTGTCAATAGGTAATCATAACAGCTAGGTATAGTACACCCCCACCAGGGGAATGGCACAGCCCAAGCTTCAGAATGTTGGGCATAAGAGGATTCCATGCTGCAGCAACTCCCCAGTTACTACTTACCTTGCAGTGCCATTAGAGCTACACATTTTCATACATTATAATCTACTGTCAAAATAAAACATATTGCCACATGTAAATAAAAAACTGTCTTACCTTCCAGGTAAACGTCTGAGGAGAAGAAGGCTCTCCATTGGACTCAATGGTTGGACAATTCGATCCTCCTTGCCGGAAGAACCATCCAGTAAAAAAGGCAGGTTCCAAATCTTTCGCACATCTGGAAAACTGAGGCCGATCACCCCCTAAGGTAGAACATCCAGGCAACAACTGGATGCAGTGAGGCCACCTGTAACAAGTAAAAACACCTCAAGAGTTATCAGTAAACTGTTAACCTGTGGTCACAGACTGATCGAAAAATAATCCCTTTTTTATATACTATATGTATGGGTACAGTACAGCAAGAAAAGAGGAATGACTGAAAATATAGTAGGGAATTTTTTTTTACAACAGGATAACATTCTCCCACAGGAGCGGGCTTATAGGAGGGACCCATTGACAATGTTGGAACTAACAGAAAAGGAAATTACAGTTAAGTATGAAGTGAATTTCTTCTTTCTGTAGCGCTCCACATTGTCAATGGGTAATCATAACAACTGGGTTCTATGCAGTACCCAGAAAAATGGGATGGAGGAGAAGATTCCTTCCCTTGGACTGAGGAAGTTGCTAACAGACAAACAGAAACCTATGTCCTGGACTCCTGGAAAGCAATGAGCACTGGAGGGACGGACACCATTCTGAGTACCACCTGTCCTTATGCCTAATGAAGTATGGCTCCTTAAGAGGAAGCCTGTAAACAACACATCCAGAGATGAGAATTGGAGTGGTTCGAAAACCTCCTTGTAAAAGCATTCAGAACCCAATTCAGATCCCACCGAGAACCAGAGATCAGGACAGCAGACGTGTCCTACAAACACACACCTATTAGTTTCTAGGCCAAAAAACCCTGGGGCTGCGAAAGCAGAACCTGGACTCTCAATGAACTCAATGCTAACCTCTTTGCCTTCTTGTAGAAGATCAAAAACTGCAGAATAGAGGCCGTTGAAGGAGAAACCTTCCCTGCTAGCCCAAGGTAAAAAAAAAAAAAGAGGTGGCCCATACTGGAGCATAGGCTGAGACATAGAGGATATCTGGCAGCCATCAATGAGTCAAGTAGTTTTTTTTGGGAAAACTATATATACATATTGGGTTTTTTTTTTTTTTTTTTTTTTTAGTATATGAAAGGGTCTCCTCCTCCTCTTAGGAGCCAGGGTGCGAGCTGCATCATTCCTGGATTTTTTTGGGTGGAGAGACAGACCCTGACAGCAGGTCTCTACACACCAGAAGGCGTAAGGGTTCTTGCTGAGCAAGATTCACCGAGTCTGAGAACTAGTCTTCTCGGCCACTTTGCAGTTAACAAGAGGCAGCTCCCTCCACAGTGTCTTTTAGTTTTATTTATTTTTTTATTATGAAAGTTAGTAGAGGAAAAATACGCTCTGGTGAATGTCCACTCTTGAGGCAGAGCGACCACTGCTTCCAGCTGTGGACACCAAAAAAGACTGAAGAACCTTCTTGGATCCGAGCATTGTGGCTGGATGCTAACAGATAGATCTGAGGCTGACCAAACCAGCTGCATAGGAGTTCAAAAAATTTGGTTTAACCTCCACTCCAAGGGATAATCATTTTTCGGCTTAGCCAGTCCACCTGCAGATTCAACTCTCCTGCCAGGTGAACTGTCGACAGGTCGGTGATGTCTCTAAACCAGGAGTTCTTAATCTTTGTCATAGTGAGCCTCCCCCAAGCCTTGGAAAAGATCTTGAGCCTCCCCCTAATATAGAAATAATTTTGGGCCTCCCCATAGTTAGAACAATTATCATACTTTGCACATTACAGGAAGAATACAATGAAGAGCATTTGAATTGTTGAGTTTATTCTCATTTTATTGAACTTATTATTCTCCCTCTCTATAACCCCCTTCCCCAGGTCAGCCTACTTGCTCCACACTTCTGACTTTTGGACTCTATTTACCCTCGTTGCAATACTTCCATGAGTCAGATTGCTTTCTTTGTCAGTTTTAACCTACTCTTAAACACCTTCTCCGGGACCATTTTGCTCCCTCCTGCTCTTGCTTCTAGTATCTCTGCTTAGCCTTTGTATTTGTGTTTTCTGCAGCCAGTATACTGGGTCAGTTGTTACCTTGTTCCTATTCATTTGCATTATTTTGAATTTTGTTTTGCACAGTTTCCAAGAATTGTATTTTCCCCATGTCATACCAGGAAACAAGTGTTTGTTGAGTGTGTCTTTCCTAGTAACCATTTTGTACATAAATTTGCATGCCATTATTTGCTTTCACTTTGCTGCATCCTTTCACACGAAGCATCCAAAACTTGACATTAAAATATAGTACATTTTAAGGCTTGCTTGAGCCTCCCTTGGAACAGGTTGGGGCCTCCCACGGGAGGTTGGCCTCACCATTTGAGAAACCCTGCTCTAAACATCTCAAGTGCCTTAATGGTTATGCACAAATGCATGCCAAATTAGCATCATGGATGAAAACTAAGGGAAGCTAGGCCAACCTTTTCCATCTCCTGAGCATTGAGGTGGAGATGCTGTCTGTAGACTGACCAAGCTCCCCAAGTGGAAATGTAGCTCCAACCTGTCCCCCAACCATCTAGGCTGACAAGTTGTTGTGAGAAGTAACTCTTGAAGTTCTAGTAGAAATTGTTCAAATCTTGTACATTCACTCACCAACTCACAGAGTGACAAAGCTGAGGGGTAAAAGTAAAACTGGCTGATAATCCTCCAAGGAGAGACCCCAGGCCTACCGTAAACCCACTGAGTAGGCCACATCTGGCAGTAAGCCCACAGGATTAAACTATCGCCGCCTATCCTGAGGCCCCAACTGCAGCGAGCCAGCGGACTTCTGACAAAGGTCACCTTCTGGAAAAAAGGCAGCAAAATCTTTCATGATTTTGTGCCGAAAAATTACCAACAGACATTCCAAGGTCTGAGACGGCTCAGGAGAGCTCTTTTCCCGGCTCACCCTTAGCCATGCGACTCTGGCATATCTAGAGTGCTGAGTACCGATTTCTTGCTAAGGACAACAACAGTGCACGAATAAGCAGGTCATTCAATCAGAACAGACATTAACCACCAGGACTACCAACATCTTCAAGGAACTCAGAGAGGCTGATGCTGGGGCGAAGATATACGCCCTATGCTGAAGGGTTGGTCCAGTATCTGAGATACTCTGGGTAGGACTGATGAAGGTAATGTGGCAGCAGGAATCTGTCAGATGTATTGAGGCTTAAGAAAACCCCTTGACTGAGCAACCTGGTGACTGACCTCCATGGCTCCATCCTGAAAGTTTTGTGGAGCACAAACTTGTTCTGTCGCTTGAATTTAGAATGGGCCTAACAACTCCCTAACTTTCTGGGGACCATAAAATAAAACCAACAGGACCCCGGTGTGGTGAGCTGCTAGCCCTCAGTTGTAGATATAATTTTGTTGTATATATATATATTTTTTGATGTAATACTGTGTATATGTATATGCCAAGACATGCCAGTGTCAGCAGAAAGGCACCAAAAGAAAACACTAGATTTAAAAAAAAAAAAAAAGGGTTTGACCTTCCTCTGACCTACAAGGCCTGCCTTGCTTCCAAGAATCTGACAAGTTCTTGTCAGAAAGCTTGTGGATACATGGTCAAAGAGTACTCCTCTAATGTTAACTAGCCAAGGGAAACAGAAGTAATAAAATCAGCTTGTATAATCATACAACTTACATGATCTTCCTTATAACTAATTAAATTAAGCCAGTTCAAAGTCCCAGGATGAGAGAAGCTATTTCCACTGTAGTAAACCTTTAAGATCAAAGGGGAAATGGTCTTAGAAAATGTTTGTTTTCCTAAAGAAATTCTGCCTGCATGAGAGTTCTTATATAGTATGTATGACTGTAGAAGGTTCACTTAATTTGTGAAAACTATTACTGCCAGAGGGGCCACCGTAAACAACCAAATTGAGAAAAGGGTCTGTAAGGGATCTGAAAGGACAGGGAGAATACCAGAGCCTACAAAGATTTTGAACCAGGCTGTTGCATGCCCTGTAGGGAAAAGGTCAAATCAGGTTTTTATGCTGCTACCCCAAAGATAGTGTGATACCTGGGTCTTCCTCCTGTGTGTAATAGCTAAGAAACGGTTCATATTTGCCCACAAGACTGGTGTTGTGCCCTTATTCAGAGCTAGATGGATGCCCAGGATCCTCGTGGCACAGGTGCAGTCGTGACCTCGATGAGCATTCTAAATGACGATGAGGGTATCCCATTCCTCACCCCCGGTCACAAATTGCACTTAAGAGTGGGCACTGTGAGCTCAGTGGGCCTGACCCCAGGAGTGGGTTCGTGACACCTTGAACTCGTTCCTTAGCGGGACCTGTACTATGGCCCCAAAAGAAAAAGGAGAGCCGGGAGCTCTGACAACATCTTGTCTTTTTGCCGCCCTAGAAACTGGGGCAGAGAAGTGACCCCTAATGAGGCGTCTGACATTGTTCTGGCCTATCTTGAGGAAAACTCCACTAATCTACCACCAAGAAATGGAGTCAGGGATGGGTCATGTGCTATCTTGTGAGACATCAAGCTTGTGGAGCTGGGCCTCCTGCATGGTGCCTGGTCAGTGCTCCTCTGATGCTGTAACTGCATTACTTGAGTAGGCTCCTCTATTCCCAGGGGCCAATTTCTGAAGGAATGGAACCCCCAAGGAGCTGTCTGCGCTGGCCATTACCTTGATCCCAATGAGTTATGGAAGTCTTGTGCCATTGTTTGACACTGGAAAAAGCCCTTTTCATTGCATTTTTTTGACAGTATCCAGGGCAGAATCAAACCACAGGCCTCCCTCAAGGGGATGTTAAACAGGTTAGTTTATGAAGCTTGACCAGACCCAATTACAAGCTGCATGGCCCTCATGGTCGAAAACAATGAAATAGGCAGAGCGGTCTGACATGAAGCTCTCCAGTGAATAACCACCTGCAAAGGTGGAACCATGGCCATGAATTGCGAAAAAGGCTCGCCCCTTCAGAAAGGCAGAACAAAACTGGCCAGGGTAGTGACCCATATGTTGAATGCTCTGGCCAATAAAGAAACATAAGACGTACAACTGTTGTGTACTGATAGAGGCGAAACCCCTTCTGCACACAGTGTTCACTGCTTAACATGACAAGACTGTTAGGACCAGAACCGTCTATAGGCAAGGCGGTGTCTTTTCAGAAATACAAACAGCCTTGTCTTCAGAGGAGGAACGTCCCACCTGCAAGATCTTTTCCTGAAAAAGGAAGATCCAAGCCATGGTTGGGAAGACACTTTCCTGATCCACACCTGCCCGATGTTCAATAATTTTGGTCACGTTGTAGCAGAAGAAAGATGCAGAGACAGACTGACATCTGTCGGCTCCACAGATAGTACCTCCTGAGCTGTAAAGGACTACATGCCTCAGCTACTCAAAAGAGAAGGGATTATCTTTTTTATGTTTTATAAAGTTAAGGTCAAGAACTTCCCTGACAGCCCCATAATCATCATCCTGGCCTACAAAAAGGCAGTGTCGGAGTCTGCCTGCACATCAGTTATCGCAGCCTAAGCTTACTGCGCAGCATCTGGACGTGCCTGGATGGGCCCCTTCCCCAACATGAGGGTCCCTATTAGTTTGAGTGTATCTGTGTGAATGTCCTGCGGGACATCAGGGCTCAAACACACTCTGGAGCTGCAAACGTAATTTCTTGCAATTCTGCTGCCACTGCCAATTAAGAACCAGGTGATTCCCCCCCTCCCCCAGGCCAGAGAACTAGCTGGGGGATGCTGAGCAACATAATGAGGGCAAAAAGAACCTACAGGGAAGGGCCTCATCAAAGTTTTTGCAGAACTATTTCCTTAGTTTCTTGATTAATGGTCTCCTATAAGTCATGGTGCCAAAGAGAAATATAATTGTGCCAAATAACAATAGTGAGGTTAAAAATAATAATTAGCTCCACTATCTTTTCTGGGCTAAAATTACCCCACAGAGTTGTCTTAATTGACTTGCTCAGAGTCCCATGTCATGCAAGTGGGGGTTGTGGAAATTAAACCCAGGACTGCTAAATGCATATGCCATAATAATATAATAATTATTAGCCATACTGCCTGTTGGGCTACAAGTGGGGATCGTGGGAATCAAACCCAGGACTGCTGACTGTATAAACCATAATAATATAATAATTATTAGACCTATTGTTTGTCGGCTAAAATCAGCAAAGGCAACTGTAACAGTGTGTGCTCCCAACAGGTGTGCACATGCATTAGCATGCATGTGCAGACGTGCACGCACCTGCGCAATGCAATTCAAAGGGGATTGTGCTGCGCAAACAGGACCAGCATTGCGCAAGCATGCTCACCGTGGGCATACGCTCTAGACAATGGTGGGAAGCCTAACTGAAGAAGTAGCGCGCGTTTAGCTCTAATGGCAGCCGCTCAAATGGAAAAACGATGGTCTGTGGTGGAAAATCCCCAAAACACCTCTAAAATGTACCAACGTCGCACATTAGCTGCATAAAAGTACAAAACACAAAACCTGAGGCTTAGGGAAGGGGAGGCAAAAGGAACAGACGCCAGAACTGAAGGACACCCCAGAGACCCTACACTCCCAATAAATAAAGCTGTACCTACCTGTGGCACCCATTTGTCTTTTTTTTTTTTTTAATGGAGACCATTAAAACACCTTAGCAAGGCAGAAGTGGCTTCCAATCCACACAGGGAATGAGAAAAAAAAGGCAGGTTATTCAGTCTGAAAGCTGCAGCTTAACAGGCACAATTTTAATTTAGGGGTGCTCCCTGAAACAGGCAGCCCCAACCTGCAGTGCAGAATTGCAGGCCCAACTGAAGTCCTGAAATCTTGAAACTTGAAATTCTTGCAAGAAGATAAAATTAGCTCTGTCCCCTTCAAATGGCACAGCTGAACTGGGGAGTTGCTGCAGCATGGAATCCTCATATGCCCAACATTCTAAAGCCTGGGCTGTGCCATTCCCCTGGTGGGGATGCACTATAGCCAGATGTTATGATTACCCATTGACAATGTAGGGCGCTACAGAAATACTGGGGAGGGAGGCTGACACAAGTCCATTCACGGAAAAGAGTTCAGAAAGGACTTGTGAATCTGAAGGTAGATAAAACTATGAGACTAGACAGGATACATCCAAGGATGCTAAGAAATGTCAGTGGTGGGGAAGTTAGAGGGACACTGTCCACCTTTTATTTACTTTTTTGCCCATATTCCCGAAAAGTGCCTACACTCCCTGCAGCTGTCCATACTGCAATCCAGTATGCACTGCAGCAGTGAATGCCTCTAAACAATATCCATTTTTATAGATTTTATTCAAAACTGAAACCCTATCCATCCACTCTTATGTGCAGCTGCCCAATGCTGAAGCACGGTCACAGTTCCAAATGGCGCCAAAGCACTTGTAGGCTTGTCCATGGATGAATTTGGTCCATTTTAAAAGAGTTCAGCTTAACACTGTTTGTGATAACAGAAAACAAACTGAACTCGGCAAAGTATTTCATTTAAAAAATGAGCACCTTAACTTATGTGAATACCAGTCTGAAAAGTCAAGCTATGATACCAGGCATGTGCATCAGACTGCGCATGTCTGACATCACAGCTCGACTTTTCAGGTGCAGATTTACATATGTTAGGGCACTTGTTTTTAAAAATTAAATAAATACTTTGCCGAGTTCAGCTAGCTTTTGGCTATCACAAACAGTGTTTGCTGATCTCGGTTAAGACAGACTGAACTTGTCCATGGAAGAGCCTTTCAGCGCTTCGGCACCATTTGAAATTTTGAGCATGCTTCAGAATTGGGCAGCTGCAAATAAGAGTGGACCAACAGAGTTACAGTTTTGAAAAAAATTTATAAAAATGGATATTGATTGCAGACAGCCACTGCTGCTGTGTATACTCGACTACAATACAGACTGCTTGCTGCAGGGCGTGAAGGCACTTTTTGAAATATGAGCAAAAAAATAAGTAAGAGACAGACAGTGTCACTTAAATGGAGCTGCTTTTTTCTGCCCCCTTCTACACTGCCCAAACTCCCTCTGGTCCCCCAAGGCCAACCACCTGATCCTGGTCCTACCTGAGCTCCTGAGATGCCATCTTCCACAGAGCCACAACTTGCCCCAGGGTGAGGACGGGAGGACGGGATATAACCCTGAACATTCTGTGTCTCATCAGCAAGCAGCCTTTTTCTGGTCAGGCCAGGGGACGCAGTGGCATTGGGAGACCTTTGCTGGGCACAGGGCATTGTGTTTCTCGTTTTCTGTTCCTTCCCCAAGGAGCCTACATTCAAGAGCTGTACAGATGTACACACGCAAGCATGATGTCATCCACAATCAGTGCAACTCCTGTCACGTCTAGTCATGTTGCTTCCTACCATCCCATGTATCCAGGGGGCAGTTTGGTAGTGACAGACAGGACCATCGTTCCCCAGGAAAGGAGAGCATCCTCTGGGACGCTCAATCCTCCCCCCCACCCCCAGCCAGCCCCTGACAACTCTGGCTCAATCCCAAACACAGATTGCCAGCATTACGAGTTGTAGTGCTATCACTGCACCAATGGACTGGCATATTTAAACATATTTAAAGAAAGACTTGTGGAGCATATTGAATCCAGTGGGTTTCAAGACCTGAAGTAGCAGATTCACAGGAAGGGGAGGTCGTGTCAGATGAGCCTGATCAATTTCTTCCATTGGGTGACCAAGGAAATAGATCTGGGTGGGGTGGTGGACGTGGACTACTTAGGCTTCAGCAAGACTTTCATTACCATAACAAACAGGAGGTTCATAAGGAAACTGGGCAGTTGGGGGTGGGTCTCAAGGTGGTAAAATGGGTATGAAATTGGTAGCAAGATAAGCGACATACAGTGGTGGTAAGTGGCACTCAGTCTAGGGAGGGAAGGGTGACCAGAGGAGTACATCAGGGCTCAGAACTGGGACCAGTCCTCTTAAATGCCTGTACATGCAGTGGATGACAGGTTCCCCTGTAACTACTGTATGTGGGCTATTTATTCTCTATGGGTATAGTTGAGCTCCTTGTACTATGTGCACTGACTCTCTCACCTCAAGTTTTTGTCTTGTTACTGCACATTATTTTTGTTTGCTGTTTCTGACTGTACTCATTTTGTATGTACATTTCTCTGATTGTACTGAATTATATTATGTATTTTGATATTGCTTCTCTGCTACTAAGCATGCTTTATTGTTACATCATGTACTGTATTCTTCTGTTTGTACCAGCCGTACTGTAAACTCCCAGGTTGAACCTAAAAATAGGTATTTGTCTAGTGTGCTTACATGATCAATAAAACTAAATAAATAATGACTTTATGAGACACTGCAGAAGACTTTAATGGGAAGGAATGCTTCTGTGCAGATGACGTCAAAATCTGTAATAGGGTAGACATTCCAGAGGGGGTGAAGAGAATGTGTAGAAAGCTGTGAAAAACACTCAAGGAGTGGTCATGGGTATGGTAGCTGGGTTTCAACGAAAAAGTTGCAAAATCATGCACCTAGAGCACCAAAACCCAGAGGTGGAGTATAAAATGCAGGGAGAGGGCTGACTGTCACTAAACAGGAACAGCACCTTGAGGTAATCATATAGGATGTCCTCAGGGTGGCGAAACAAGGCAGTGGGTAAGGCCAGCGGGACACTGAGATGTATAGAGAGGGGTATCACCAGCAGAAGGAGAGAAGTAGTGTTACCACTGTATAGAGTTCATTCAGTTCTGGAGACCACATCTCAGGAAGGACATAGACAGGGTGGAGGCTGTCCAGAGTAGGGCAACTAAAATGGTGCGGGTGCTGCCTTGAAGGCCCTATGAGGAGAGACTGAGGAATCTCAATATGTACACCGTGGAAGACAGGAGGGAGAAGGTGAATTTGAGAGAGCCCTGAGAAAACCTCACGGGAGTAAATAAGGTACAGGAAGGGAGTACTTTTCAGAGGAAAAGTTGCACAAGACCAAGGGGGCATGCAATGAAGCTGAAACGGGGAATGTAGGAGGGATGTTTGTTTATTCTTTTGGTAACTGGGTAAGGCACACTAGGAACATGTGCCTATTTTCAGGGGCGACCCAGGAGCACTTGGAAGGTTAAGTGACTTGCTCAGAATCACACACTATGCAAGCAGAGGTTCTGGGAATCAAACCCAGGTCTGTTGGATGAACCATGCTCAGTCATGGCTCGTTATCCTAATTTCTAGGCTATACTGCAGGATGTGAGGAAGTAACTTCTTCACTGAAGAGTGGTTGATGCCTAGAACAGTCTTCCAGTGGAGGTGGTGGGGGCGAAAACAGTGGTGGGTTTCATGCATGGGGGGGTGAGAGCAGCCAAAGATCAGGTAGGGTCTGCAGTGACCGTAGCAGTGACAAATGGGCAGATAGTAAACTACTGTATGTAAAGTAAAATGTTCTTAGCCATGACTAAAGGGATGGGTTGTTTTCCTTTTGGGAAAGGGCACTGTACTGTGAGTAGTGGCTCTGGTAGGATTCAGACCTAGAAATACCTCAAGTGAGAGTCCAGCCGAGTGATGGCAGCACACCAAAGTGACCATTCAGGCATCTGAAGGGTTGTGAAAGCTAGTAGCAGTGCAGTCTGAGTTCTGGGAGAGAATCAGTCTGTACCACAGGTTTCCCCCTGCGGCATGGCACAGCACTGTTCCGACACCGTTACAGCACTCTCTGAACTAAAATCACATGCATATATTATAAACATCATATGTAAGAGTATGCTGCAGTCAGCAAGCTTTCAACTACAAGGCATTTCTTATCCGGTTAATTAACCAGTGCATACTGCTTGGATGTTGTACACCCACATGAGTATCCACTGCTCAGTGATTGGTTAAGCTTGTCTACATGTATGTATAAACAGCAGCTTGGGGACAGCTAAAGGAGAGATTACTGACAGCCATGCACACCTCAATGCAAATCTACAACTGATCAGTCTGTCTTCTTTACCTGCATTCTAACCCCGTGGAATACCCTCCCTCTTCCCATCCTTCTCTCATCATCACTCTGTTGTCTCAAACCTCTCTAACTGGCATAATCCCAAAGCTATGTGGCTACAGACAGCCAGTTCCTGTTCCTGGCACTCCACGGTACCCTGTCCCTGTCCCTGTTACTGCTACTACTCTGTAATATTACAGATAACCACTACAACTTTGTAAACTGTATACCATGACAAATCTGTATATTTGTAAATTTGTATTGTTCTGTTATTTGCACTACTTAACTTTAGTACATTCACCTTGCTTTTGTCACTTTGCTTGCTGTATTGTGTATCTTATAACCCCCTCCTTGGTTCCTGCCTAGAAACAAGCTCAGTCTCAGTATGCCTTTCCCAATCAACAAATTTAAAGTTGAAGAGTCAGCACTAGAGCCCCACACGCTGGTCCCAATTTGCACTCTGTGCAAAAATTTTTTTTTTTTGGTACTGTTTAATGCAGTAGGCTGTTATCAGCCTGATTCTGCCAACTTGCAAACTGATATTTTCTGTAACTACAAATCCTAGAATTCCCTGCAGCTAACAACAGAGGATGGCGGCAGCAGTGGGAGATTCAACAGCCTGTAGTGCACATTAGAGCTCTTATAAGCTCCGATCAGATGTCTGCTGGTCCTTTTCTCACTGAGCAAAGTACAGTCCTCTAGCTGTGCTCTTCTTCAAACACCTTGGCCTTTGGAATGACAAACACCTCAATTTCTACAGACACATAGGTGCCATCCATTCAAAACCCCTACCCAAACTAGGCTGCTCTGTAGAGAAACAAACAAATTCCTCTCATAAGCTGTCATGAGATAATTTCTCAAATGACCCTCCCAACATCTGAGTACAGAGATGTGGTCTACAGTACAGTCTCAAAATCCACCCTGGCCAGGCTGCCCCCACCACCACCATTTACTTTGTTCTAAACTGCCCATTCCACACCTGTCATTGCACCCTCTGTTAATCTAGCACTTCCCTCTGTTAAAGGATGATACCGTATCTATTTTGCCATAGCAGTATCTAAGTTCTGGCTCTCTGCCCTCCTAGTATCTCCCTCCCACCATCCCCTCCCCCATACAAACATACTCCTTCAGGATCTCCAACCCTCGTCTCTTCAACTACCCCCTTTTCAGAACAATCCTCTTTTTCTTAAAGATTCCACTACCTCTGACAACATCCATCCACTTATTCGCTCCTCCTCACCGTTCTCCTTGAAAGCCTTACTCCACAAGCTCACAACCCACTGCTGTTCCTGTACCCAGGTCACTAGTCTGTATGTACAGAGTTCTAGCCTGCCCCTATCTTAGTCATGGATACCCAATACATACAGATTTCCAATATGTGGATCCACCCAAGCCTGCTCTTTGCCATCCCAACAGATCAGCACCTGTCGCATTTAATGCAGATATGTAAATACACTGCATATTATATGTACTGGTATATTGTAGAGACGGTATTTTTTGCTCCACTGTATATTAACTATTGTTGCACCTTGTACTGTCTCATTCACCAACATTACTATACTGCAACTTTTTGTTTTCTTGTGTGACTATGCCTATATATTACTTACTGTTCCTATGCCCCTTACCAAAAGTCATACCTGAAAACAAGCCCGGCTCACTCTGCTTTTCCTGGCCAGCCTAAATAAATACACAGTCTTGCACACCCATGCTGCCTACTGTTGAGAGATTCCCAAAAAATATGATTCATAAGTAAATTATATTTATACAAAGGCCGATGAAAGAGGACACGTACATAAAAAAGATAAAAGTAGTTGAGGGCCATATTCAACTATCGATATACTCGCTGCCACTGAAAAGCCCGTCGTGTAGTCTTACTCTTCCACAAATAGCACCTCCACTCAGAGATGTCTATGGCCATGCTGACAAAGGAAATTTCAGAAATAGTGAATAAGTTCTTGCGCCATTTAACACCAGGGAACAGCAGAACTACAGTTTTGAGAAAAAAAGACTCGCAATTTTTTTTAATCTGACCCATACAGAGAATGTTACACATGTGCAGTACAAACAGTTATACATTTCAAGTACTTTTAGCACTAACTACTGCAGTTTTGTTGTTTCTCAAATTAAGTTAATCCCCAGTTTTAGGACTTTTTTAATTAGTACTGTATCTGCCCTGTCGCCGCTGGCCTGCCTCTTCTGTCCAGTCCCCCCAGCCCCATCACCCGACTTCCTCAGGACTTACCTTCTCGCCTGGCATCCTCCACTTGCAGGACTGGCTTATTTGCTTGTGTGCTCAAACTGTGCTACCACATGGACACCTCCAAGCTGCAGACAAGCAACGTGTCACAGAACCCCCCCCCCCCCGAGGGAGGAGAGCCATCACTGGGACACTCAATCCTCCGTCCCCTGGCCAGCCCCAAATGACCCAGGTCCATTTCTGAACCCGGGTCGCCGGTGTGGCAGGAGTTAAGGCGCTGAGTGCCTCAGCCTCCACACCACTGGGCCAGCCCTTTAGGCTGTGCTTGACAAACAAAAAGCAGCTTCTATGGAATCCAATCTACTACAGACAGCTGCTTATCATGTCTGCAGACAGAAAGGTGAATCTTTAACAAACATGCATTTTACTTACAGTAACTGAATAAATAAAAAAAATAAAAACTGTTAAAGGGGAATGCCCATGGGCCCCAAACTAACTGGAAAGGACCCAGAGGTCACAATTATGACATCTGTCCTGGAAACTGGGCTTTGCTGGAATCAAAACCTATGCACATAGGCTGAGCTTCTGATGAAGTGCTGTGGCATACTGACGCTTTATTACAGTTAGCTAAATGGAATGTTAATGTATGATTTACTCATAATTTATAAAAGTTTGATAATGTGGCATTATTTACTGTATGTTTTAATAGGACGAGCTAACAGAAATTCCAATGTATTGTTCACTGATGTGTTCCAAAGTTTGATAAGCAAGGTCTCCGTTGTTAATGTGAGTAGGGCCTACAGGTCACAGACCTTCTCTGGGGTGACAACTTTATGTTTCATACAATTAATGGGCAAACTAAAGGATTCCAGAAAATATTGGAAGGTCAGCCAGGTCAAATTCCAAAAGTCACACATTTGGGCAAATGGGCTTGGTGTCCATTAACTGGTCCGTTCTGGTGCCTTACTTCATGCCATGCCAGCGACCTGGGTTTGGGAACGACCTCAGGCCGCCAGGGTGCCGGCTCGGGAGGAATGGAACGGGATCGAACCATGGCTCTCCCTTCCATCTGCCATAGTCCAACCCCACCAGGTGGAGTTCCAGTGGGTAGTATAGGGGGTCTGGAGCTCTGGGGAGGGGCAGAAGGGGCCACAGGATCCTGGCGTGTGTGTGCGCCTCACGCACATACACCAATGTGTACGCCGTGGCCTGGGGCGGGAGGGGAGTAAAATAGAAAAAACAAAAAAGTATAGATGAAGGGGGAAAAAAAAAAAAGTAAGTCCATTTTTATAGGGAAGACAGTGTGGAGCCAGCATGTCATATACACCAAGACTCGTGGGGCTGGAGACTTCAAAGAGAGAGAACTCAGCTGCAGGTCTGAGTTCTCTAAAGACAAAATACTGTTTCTTTTCCATGTGTTCGTCTATAAGTTTTAACCTAGCTATCAGGAAGCTAAGTGTGCATTTATAGTTTAACTCACTTTACTTTCCATATCTTTTTCCTGTAAGCACTTTTGTTCTGTCTTGGCCAATGTGTAAATACTGTATATTATGTAAATAAAGTAGTTTATTCCATCAAACATATCAATGTCTTGTGCATTTACACAAAAAGGATATAGTCCATGAATCTTTGGGATACCAGTCATTCTGAAGAGGCATGCTAAATCTGGTTTAAGTAATCAGTAAGCATACTCCTTCCTGATACAGGGAAAGGAGTGGTGAAAAGTTTGATAAAGACAGAATCCACACTTCACCTGGGGTTTGAGCAGTCTGCCTTGGCTTGATCTAGGGGGACTGATGAATGGGCTCAGAGAATGGCATACCTGTCAAATGTACTTGTCTAGGTACCTCCTACGCTGCCTACTGTGAGCCTTTTTTTTATTTTTTCTATCCTACCCTAACCCTTGCCAGGTCTACAATGCTATGCCTGTGCAAAATATGGTGGCTATCTTTTTTCTTGAGAAAAAACTGTATTAAACCATTTAATAAAATCCTCAAATTTTGGTGGAATTAGACAATTGTACCACCAAATAAAACTGGAAGATTGCTGGACTCTGTTAAAGTGAAAAAAGGCAGGGTCAATTTTTTTGCCCAATTTCGTTGCACTGCTGCTTTAAAAGGTTTTACTTTTTATACAGTACTGTATCACAAGTCAGCACCAACACTACTGGTATTGCTCTAACTTCCTGAGTACATCAGATGCTCAGCTGCTGGGTTCCCTGGAATATAATTAACAAAACATTATTTTTTTTTTTAGTGCAAATTTCTTAATCAGGACCTCCAGATCCTGTTACATTAGTCTGGAAGCCACTAAAGTTGAGGGATTACACACTAGATGTGTTTTACGGACTGGAATTTTTCAAACCCATAAATGGGACAAGGAGTAATCTGCAACAAGATTTGGCTACAGATCATGGAACTTTTTTGTACTTTTCTTCTTCTTTATAGTATGTATGTAGTAAGAAGTAGGCTGCTGGTTAACTAGGATCTGCAGCTTATCCAGTAGATAGGGAAATGGGCAGACTGGGTGGGCCAAGCGGTCCTTATCTGCCGTCAAATTCTATGTTTCTATGTATGACTGGCCTTAGGCTGTGTTAGTCCCTTTGGCAGCTAGGGGCCACCTCATCCTAAGAAACCCCAGCCAAAGTAAGTGCAAGTAACCAGCCTTTGACATGCTCATTTTTAATCTCACAGATCACTAAGGAAAAGGAATACAAGGGACATCACTGGGCTGGGCAGAAATGTAACAAATGGCATAGAAACATAGAAATGTTGTAGGCAGAAGACTCGGGGCCAGATTCTCAAAGTTCGGTGCAAGCTGCGTGCACCAGGGACCCTGCGCCTGATTCTCTATGAGGTAGGGTCCCGGTGGCAAAGTCCAGGTGAACGTTGCCATGTGGCAAAAGGATGGCACACCGGAGTGGTTTGCTGCAAGCTGCGGGGCGGTTGGATGGCACTCGTGTAAGGGCAGAAATACAAGGTGGTTAATGCCAAAACACCAATAGCGCCAGTAACATGTAAAATATATACATGTAAACATTCCCTGGTGGCTAGCGGTCCCCCCTCCCCATTCTCAATCCCATGTATGCGACACTTTCCAAACTGATGTTCAGTGCCCCCCCCCCAATACCCGAGTGCCCCGTCCAACAATATCCAAAAGTCCCTGGTGTCTAGGGGACCCCTCTCTCCCTATCCCCGATCTCCATCTTAAATAAACATATATCTTTCTCTGGTGGTTTAGCAAATCCCCCTCCCTATCCCTGATCTGCCGTATATTATACAACTATCCCTGGTGGTCCAGTGAACCCCTTCCACCCCACCCCAGCAGGTAGTGCTTCACCACTCCAATCCCCCCCCCCCGTCTCACCCCTGAACTGGCAACCAGCATAGCCTACCACTCTCTGCCACAGCCAGCCACTGACTGATCTTTCAAGGAGCATGTCCTGTAGCTATCAAGGAGCGCAGCACATACTGTACAATCAGCTGTTATAGTACACGCTCCGTGACAGCTACAGGAGGTGCTCCTTGAAAGCTCAGTTTATGGCTGGCCATGGTAGAGAGTGGTGGGTTTTGCTGGTCGCCGGCTCAGGAATGGGATGTAGGGGGAGCAGGGTGGTGGGGCACTGCCTGCCTGGGGGGAGCCACTAGACCACCAGGAAAAGTTATATATTATACAAGAAGATCGTAGATAGGGAGGGGGGTCCATTAAAACACCAGGGAAAGATACACGTTTAAGGGGGAGATCGGGGATATGAAGGGGGTCCACTAGACCACCAGGGATGTGATTACTTTTGATAAAAATGGGATCAGGGCTGAGGAGGGGGGGACTGTGACACATGTTCCCTACTGGCCAGGGTGGGATCCGGGGGAAGCACAAGTTCTCTAACCTCCCATGAAGACACATTTTTAAGTATCATTAGACCAGCCTAGTCTAATGGTACTTAGATGTGTGCCCTCTGGGAGGGTTTTTTCGTCTGCTGCAAGCCCCCAGTGCCATGCCACACCCCAATTTGTGCCGCAAGGATGGCACAAGCCCCCTTTGGCACATGCAGCCTCCGTTTGACACAGGCTGCATTTGAGAACTGCTCTTGGCACACCTTTTTGGCACAAGCAGCACCACACACCATTCTCCATGACGCAAGCCCCTTGTGTTATTTGGAGAAGCTTTGAGAATCAGGCCCTTGGACTCCATCAAGTCTGCACTACTATACATATACCCACAACAGCTTATTGCTGTGTGGCTTAGTCTGAGCCTTCAGGTTCCATCTTTAACCCACTTTCAACACTGTCCCTTCCCCATTCCCAGAATCCAGTCACAATGTCCGTGTCCCAGTCCCATCCCACCTTACACCCTGGACAGAGTTGGATCTTACCACCTCACTTGGCACTCTGTTCCATTTGTTCACCACACTCTCTGTGACAGAGTTATTCCTTACAGGTGGAGGACTGAGGCATCACTGCCTTACCTTCTGCCACACCGGTGACCCATGTTCACGATGCAAGCAGGTCGCTGAGGGTCGGCAGGGGAGGGAGAGGACTGAGCGTCCGGAGAACAGCTCTCCTCTCCCGGGAAGGGGTGGGCCTAGAGACCGCTATTGGAAGCTGGCATACCGGTTCAATAGATGCAGGAGGTGGAGGCGGAGCAGACGCCCAGTGTGCCGCGTGCAATAGCACACACAGCTCAGCCACTGGCATCATTGCACGCTGCCGTGCCACACTTGGGGAGGGGAGAAAACAGAGGCAGAAATCTCGCTGACCGGCAAGATGAAGCTGGTCCCTCGCAGGCTCCACACACGGCCTGCTGGCACCTCAAAGCCACAAGGCAAGTTCCAGTGGACGCTGGGGTGATGGGGCTGGTGGACGGCAGCCGGTCAGCAAAGGAGATAAAAATACTAAAAAAAAAAAAAAGTAACCCCCACCAGCTTGCAATCGTGACCTCATGTACAGTGCCTGACTGCTCCTTACACCTGATCAGTGTTTGCCAGCTGCCTCTGTTGACCCCACAAATTTGTAGGTCTGCAGCATGTCCTCCCTTTTCTGTCTTACCTCAGGTGTGTACATGTTAAGGTTAGTCAGCCTTTCTTCATATGACATACCTTGCATATCCCACCCCTTTTCTGAACCATAAGCAATAATGGTCTTTTCAGAGGTGGTTTCAAAGCAGTTCACAGTACTCTAGGTGCGGCCTTACCAGGAACCTGAAGAGCAGCATGGCCAACTTTTGCCAGTTGCTGGTCTTACCTCTGCCTACACAGCAAATCACCAGTTGGCTTTGGCATATACAATCGTAATGCCACAAGATTACTTGCTAAGGTGCAGCACAAACAAAACAGGGAGGGCCAGGGCCCCCCCCCCCCAAACTAATCCATCTGGGGAGGTAAAAAAAAAGCATACAGCCACCAGTGGGAGCACACATATCTTACAAGAAAGTACACAAATCAGGACCTGAGAGCCAGAAAGGAGATGTGGTTCAACCATAACAGTGACAATCTTGTAAAAGTAAAATGTTTTAAAGTTTTAAACCCTCCTCCCCCCAAATAAAATTCAGGGCTGTCACTGTATCCTTCTCGTTTACAATAAAAACATTGCAACAAAAGAAAAAAAGCTTATCTGGAAAAGTGCACATTTTACGTTTCCTCTTGCAAGCCCAGTTTGCATAGGCTGTGACCCAAAGAAGCTTGATTACGATGGCAAACTGGTCACAATGGCTACAACTACAATTTGTGCTTAAAGAGAAAGGAGCTACCACAAAAAAAGGCTTACAACTATAATATTTAAGGCTATTATATTTACCTTTTGTGTTTTTTTCTTGTCCAATTTTAATTTTTTATTTTTTTTTTTACTTTTTCTTGTTATTGATCTACTAAATATTTTAGATAGCGCAGCATTTATTTCACAGTGGCTTTCAAACAGCCGCATAACTGTTTTCTGTGTGACTTCAGAGTCTGTTACCATGATAAGCACTACGATATCATAAACAAAGGCACTATTTATTTATTAATTGAAAACGCTGGAGAGTACATCTGAACACAGGTGCTCATTTACAAAGGTTCCATGTCAAATACATAGTCACAAAAACATTGTAAGTACAAGCGATTTCAGAGGAAATGCAGACGAGTCAGGCTCAAAGCGCTTAAGACAGATCAATTACATACAGTTTTGAAAACATTTATACAAATTATTGTATAAAAGACACAGAATACATACAGAGAGAAACTGAATACAACACTGTTTAATGGTTGCAATTGCCTCGGACTGCAAGGGCAGACCACAAAGATGTCTTAAACTGATTAATCTCAGGGAGATTCAGCAGACTATCAGGCAGTTTGTTTAACCAGTTAGTGACCCTGACAGCAAATGACCGCTTGTCCAGCTGAGTATGCTGGAAGAAAAAATTACTCACCTTAGTAATGTTGCTTCTTCTAATGGAGTCTTGCTATATTATGACATATGCAGTTTGTCCCAACCTTAGAACTGCTCCGGAGGTGAAAGAGTTAAAGTCCATGCCAGGCATGGAACTTAGAGCTCGAGCTCAGTTGAAAATTCTATCTGATGTTCTTCAAACTTAAACTGTCAGATCTTTACGAGCAAAAACTCACTAAGACTCTGTGTGGAAGTTGTAAACCTACACTAGCCAACTGGCTACTTAATTAAATAAACACATTTTTGGTGCCACAATGAAGACTCAAGTCAGGAGACCCAAAAATGACAAACACAACAAAGATCACCCCAAAAAGAGGGGTAAAAACAAGGTGGGCATCTAAAAGTGCTAACACATGCCCTGCCCACTCACATCTCCAAGAGTAAGGTTCTGAGAGGGCAGGCATTTGGGAGTTTGTACATAGCAAGACTCCATTAGAAGAAACAACATTACTAAGGTGAGTAATTTTTCTTCAAACAACATGAAGTCTTGCTATATTATGACATATGCAGACTACACAGCAGTACCTCCATGGAGGAGGGACAGAACCTACTTAGGAATAGGCTCTGAAGCACAGCTGTGTAAACGAGCATCACTCCTAGCCTGGATGTCCAGGGAGTAATGCTTAGTGAAAGTGTGCACCGCTTTCCAGGTAGCTGCTTGACATATCTCTAGGATAGGGATGTCCCTGGCAGCAGCCAGAGATGCAGCTGTACCTCTGGTGGAGTGAGCCCTCAGGCCTGAGGGAGGAACTTTACCCAGTTTTTCATAGCAGAATTGGATACGATCCACCTGGCAACGGATCTCTTAGTGGCAGGTTTCCCTTTGCCAACCTCACCATAAGTGAGGAACAGTTGGAGGGAGTTAAACCTGTGACCTTTGGTACGATCTATGTAGTAGCTAAGTGATCTTTTGACATCTAAACTGTGCAACCTCCTCTCACCAGAAGAAGAATGGTCAGTGAAGTACACAGGAGAGATTGATTAAGGTGGAAATCTGAGACCACCTTAGGCAAGAACTTCGTTAGTACTGAGGACCACCTTATCTCTGTGAAAAGAGATAAAATCAGGCTCCACTGACAATGCTTGTAACTCACTTATGCGCCTGGCAGAAGTGATGGCTACCAAAACAGTTTTCCAAGTCAAGTACTTGAGCTCTGCTGAAGACAAGGGCTCAAAAGGGGGTTGCATAAGCTGGGCAATGCAAATATTAAGATCCCAGGCAGGGGAAGGATCCCTGAATGGGGGGTTGGTGTGAAGCAACCCTTTGAAAAACTTGGAGAATACAGGATGAGCTGAAAGAGAAGAGGGCTTACCTGCTGACAAGAAAGCAGACACGGCTGCCAAGTGCACTTTTAGGGTAGCTGGTCTCAGCCCTAAAGTATTTAAATGAACCATATAATCCAGGACTGTGGGTAAGTCAGCAGATTCTGGGGAAGTATGCTTCCCCGAGCACCATATGGAAAATCTCTTCCATTTGGAATTATAAGTAGCCCTGGTGGAAGGCTTCCTAGAAGCCTTCAGAATATCCATTACACCTTGGGAGAGGTGTAGGTCAGCAAACTCTAACTCTTCAAGAGCCAGGCCTTGAGATTGAGAGATTTGAGGTTCGGGTACCACACCCTCCCTTGAGCACAGGATAACAGATTGTGATTCCTGGGAAGACACAGGGGAAGGTGGACTGCTAAGGACATAAGGAGTGGGTACCAGGGCTGTCTGGCCCAGTCTGGAGCAATCAGAATCAT
Organism: Neoceratodus forsteri; assembly: GCA_016271365.2. NCBI lineage: Eukaryota > Metazoa > Chordata > Ceratodontiformes > Ceratodontidae > Neoceratodus > Neoceratodus forsteri. The sequence continues at coordinate 980,395,243 of CM057458.1, read as the reverse complement.
CTTGCAGGATTGAGACCTGATTTTACTAGCACCTGAACAGGAGAGGAAGGGTGGAAAGGCATAGAGAACTTCCCTTCCAACTGAGAAGGAAGGCATCCAGGGGACTGAGCCCAACACTGGGGGCCTACCGCGAAAAAGGGGAAGTTGGTGATTGTCTGGGGCTGCAAAAAGAACTATCTGAGGTGTGCCCCATCTGGCAAATACCACCTCCAGAACTAGGAGATCCAGAGCCCACTCGTGATGGCCTTGGGAAATCCTGCTGAGAGCATCTGCCGGGACATTGTCCTTGCCTGGGAGGTGAACTGCTACCAGAGAGGTGTTCAGGGAGTAAGCCAGAGACCACAACTTCATTGCTTCGGTGCACAAGGCCATAGATCGAGTGCCCCCTTCCTTGTTGATGTACCACATTGTGGTGGTACTGTCTGCTCTGACTTGAATAACCTTGTTCTGAACAGATTTGGAAAAAGCTTGAAGTGCTAGAAAACTGCTCTGAGTTCCAACAGATTGATGTGGAGCAGAGATTCCTGAGGGACCACAATCCCTGGGTGGTGAGGTCGCCCATGTGAGCTCCCACCCCAATAGGGATGCATCTGTAGTAAGGATTAAGGAGTGAGACTGAGGGGTAAAGGGGACCCCCTGTCTCAAATTGCCCAGGTCCTGCCACCACTGAAGAGCCTGGATCAGGGTTCGAGTCACTGGAATTAATTTGGTTAGAGGGTCCTTTCTTTGAGACCAAAAGGCTCTCAAATGGAACTGAATGTCCCTCATCTGAAATCTGGCTCCCTGCACTACTGCTGTCGAAGCAGCCATGTGTCCCAGGAGCTGTAGAAAGTGCCTTGCTGGTCGAGAGACCTGCAGGGTGAAGGAGAAAGCCAGAGAAATCAGGGTACTTGCACTTTCCAGAAGAAGGAAGGCTCTGGCTTCTTTTGTGTTCAGTTCTGCACCTATGAAGGTGAGAAGCTGGACAGGCTCTAGGACTGACTTTGGAAGACTGAGGAGGAAACCTAGAGAAGTAAGCAGTTGCTGAGTTACTTGAAGGTGTAACCTGACTTGGTCTGGGGACTGGCCTACTATGAGCCAGTCGTCCAAGTACGGAAAGATGGCAATTTTTTGCCTTCTTAAGTGGGCAACTGCTACTGCCAGGCATTTTGTGAATACCCTTGGGGCAGATGTAAGGCCGAAGGGCATTGCTCTGAACTGGTAATGACCTGAGGGCAGTTCGAATCTGAGGTACTTTCGATGGGAGCTTCTGATGAGAACATGAAAATAGGCATCCTTGAGGTCCAGGGACACTAGCCAGTCCCCTGGCCTTAAAGAGGGTAAAATAATTCCCAGAGTCACCATTTTAAATTTTGGTTTTAAAAGGTGCTTGTTTAGATACCTGAGATCCAGGATGGGCCGCCATTCTCCTGTCTTTTTTGGGGTAAGGAAGTACCTGGAGTACAACCCTTTGCCTTGGTGTAGGGGTGGAACCCTTTCCACAGCTCTGAGAGCCAGGAGGGTAGAGACTTCTGCCTCCAGGGCAATAGCCTCTGAAGGATTTGCAGGTGGAAAGGATCTGATTCTCATCTTTGGAAATTTTTTGAAGCTGAGAACCAGTCCCTGGCTTACTACTTCCAGGACCCACTTGTCTGATGTTAGAGACTCCCAGTCCTGGACAAAGTAAGCCAGCCTGCCCCCTACAGGTAGTGGAGAATTGGCCCTGGGCGCCCCATCAGGGTGCCTGCTTGGCAGGGGCTTTAGGCTGAGGGGTGGAAGCAGGCCTGCCTGCACCCCGTCTGCTTCTCCCTCTAAAGAACCCCTTCTGTGCAAAAGCTGAAGAGGAAGCCTGGGCTTGGTAAAAAGGCCTGTGAAAAGGCCTACCCCTGCCCCTGGGAGGCTGCCTTTGGGGAGTGACTTGCCTTTCCTTGGCCTGTGCACTCCTATAGGTGGTCCTATATTCATCCATTTTCTTCATGTAATTCTCTGTTTGCTCCCCAAACAGAGACTTGCCCACAACAGGGAAATCCATCGCCTTAGTCTGGGTATCCTGTGACAGGCTAGTACATCTGAGCCAAGCCATTCTCTGGAGAGCCACAGATGTAGCCATGACTCTGGATGATACATCATTAGAGTCCACTGCAGCATGGAATTGCACCTTGGATGCCTCAATACCATCAGCGGCCACCTGCTCCAGCTCTTTGCCAGCTGGCCAGGAACCTGCTTTGCTAGAGCTAAACAGTATCCCATCTGGATTTTTGATATCTAGCAACATAAGCCATATAATTAGCCTGTCTGAGTCCTAGGAAGCTGCCATGTACTGTTTCTTTACCATGGCATCTATCTTTCTGGAGTCCTTGTCAGGTGGGTGAGAGGCTAGGGGAACATTTGCCTTGTCACAGGCTGCAGCCTGCACCACCTCCACATGGCTGCATTGTTGTGTAAGGAACTCCGTATCAGAGCCTGATAATGCATACCTTTTGTCCATTCTTTTATCAACAGAGGTATGGTGTGAGGAGCTTTTAAAATCTTTACTGTCTGTTTCCAAAAAGATTTATGCAGAGGAATAGACAGTCTCCTAGACTCTGGGATATCCATCATTTCTACAAAATCAGGCTCCTCCTGATCATCCACAGCTTCCTCCATAGGGAGCTGGAGGGTTTCAGCCACTTTTTTATAAAACATAAAATGAGAAGGGGACTCAGAAAGCCTAGGGGGAGACACCCCTGAACGTCTGTCTGGAGAGATGTCCGGTTCAATGGGCACATCCAGACTTTCAAAATCACATTCACTCTCCTCATACTCCTCCTCTTCTCCCTCCTCTGGTTCATAAAATTCCTCTAAATAATACTCTTGAACCGGGGGAACCGACCGAACCGAGCACTTACTTGATGATGCCGGTTCGGTCGGAACCGGGGAGAGTGATTGGACAATTTTTATTGCTTTAGCTATTTCTTCAGCGGTTGGAGAGGGAAGTTTTGACTCCACACCAGCTGATTTTCTAGATTTCTTTGTTGGAACCGACTCCTCAGAGTCGTCTCTTCTTTTGCCCAAGGGCACTCCCTCCGGTTCGGTTGAAATGGAACCGGGCTGGCCATCCGGGTCAGCTGACTTTTTGGCCTCTCGCTCCCTAAGTCTACCAACTCTCTTATCCAGGGTAGCTGCAGGAAAACCCTTGCAAATCTGGCAGTCTGAATTGAGGTGGTCAAACCCCAGACAATAAACACATGTGGTGTGGGGGTCAGCCTTGGCAAAGGCTTCCCCACATACAACACAGTGCTGAAACCCAGTGGGCCCGGTTTTCTTTGGGTTTTCAGACATAGTGCCAGCCTAACCAAAAACTTGCCCGTTTACGGCAATCTGCCAAGCAAGACTCCCTTATCGGTTCCCAACCGTGTCACGGGTCGGGGAAAAAATCGTAATTAAATCCGTTTTTTTTAGAACCGATAAGAACCGGGAACCGCACTTCTAAAAGTACTGTAATGTAATAGAAGTAACTTGATCGGTTCAAACCGAACCGATGGAAATGTTATAAGTTCCACACAGAAAATAAATGTAAAACCTATCTAGTACTTACAATACCACAGGTAGAAAACTTGAACCGACTGTTATGTTTAATTTCGCTTTAAAAACCGAAAACGCTTATATTTTAATCCGACAAAATGAACCGAGCAGAAGGAGGAATCTCCGGAGCGACTGTTCAGTGAGGCGGAGTAAAGAATCTGACAGTTTAAGTTTGAAGAACAACAGATAGAATTTTCAACCGAGCTCGAGCTCTAAGTTCCATGCCTGGCATGGACTTTAACTCTTTCACCTCCGGAGCAGTTCTAAGGTTGGGACAAACTGCATATGTCATAATATAGCAAGACTTCCTGTTGTTTGAAAGGAGGTTTAAGGGCATTTGTGGCCATATTCCTGCTGTTGTACTGGTTGTAGATAGCATGGAAACAATTTGTTAATGCAGTGCTAGGACCAGGAGCGTCATTTTGGCTAGTAAGAAGGTCTGGAGCTTTATTCTGCAGGGTAAAGGTAGCTAAACAGTGAGTGTGTAAAGGGTACAACTATGAGTGTGAATATCTGCACCTAGGCAAGTGCAGCTATGTCAGGTGGAATAGGTCACTGCATTTCATACCCCTGGAAAGAAAAACTAGAAATGAAACACGTATACAAATAGAGTAACATACAGGCAACAGTGTGTAATATATGTTTGTTCCACATATCTATAGTATGAAGGTTTTATGGTTTGTAATATAATAGTATCACACAATGAAAGTGTGTTTAAAAAAAAAACATTTTCACGGTTGCCCATTTTCTAGTAACAAAACAGCAGCTGCAGTGGAGCCAAATCAAAAACAAAAGCACATTTTGGCTGCAGATCTTGTGTCTCCTACACGGTGCAGTATCTAAGCGAGGCAATTCTCAGTTACACATGCTTGTGTGTAACAGAGTATAGAATAGAGAATTGTAGGCACCAATTTCCGGTTTGTAATCTATGCTAACCAGTAAATAAATTATGTTTATAAAACTAAATGCTGAAATGCAGAGTTGCTCTTTAAACATGCATTTCCAAGACCCAAGTCTAACACAGAGCTGTAATTGCTTTTATTGCTTTTTACACTGTGTATTTTGCCTAAGTCCACTTCATCTTCTCTCCTTCATCTCCTCTAACCTCCCGCTTTTCCCGCTCACAAAAGCCACTCTCTCACCCCTTCCCATAACCTCTTTTTCCTCCAATCACTCTCCCTTCATTCTCCATCCACCCATCTCCTATCCTCTGACCCTCCCACCAAGTTCTGGAATCCACCTCCTTTCAAGCATTGCCTTCCTCTGTCTCCTTCCTGTCTGCACGCCCTCTGATGGCGTTAACTAATCCCTCTCTCCTTTTTCTCCTTTCAGGCCGGAGCCCCTGACCGGGCGCTCCTTTCCCCACTGTTCCCTGGCACGGGTGGTGCAGCGCTTTCCAGGCTGCCGCCTGCTTCCATCCAGCCCATTAAATATCACAGGCAGAGGCTCCTGCCCGGGCGCTCCCTTCCTCACTGTTGCCTGGCACCAGTGGTGAGGCGCTTTCCAGCCCACCGCCCACTTCCATCCAGCACGCTGAAAATCACAGGTACGACCCCAAAGCAGCAGCCATGGTCGGGACTTCTGGCTCTGCACTCTGATTGGCCGCTTCTGAACACTAAAGAGCTTCCATTGGTCAGACTGTGGAACCAGCCGAACCCTTGTAGCTCGGACTGTTCCATTCTGCTTACCTTGCTTGTGTTTAATTTTCTCCCACCCTCCCATCCCTGCCCCCAACACTCTTTAAATATGCCTTTGCGCCACCTCTCCACACCACCTCCTCTCCCACAGGCTACCCTCTCTACTAGCTGTTGCTCTGGTTTTATTTCTTTTTCTATCTACCAGCTTTACCATTTAGCCCTTTATACAGTGGCCACTAGAGGGACTGTGTACTTTCCCTACTCTTTCAGTGACTTACCCTGATCTTCAGTTTTCTCCTTAGCACCTCATAAAGCTTGGTCACTTGAGGACTTGGCTCTCCCCTTTTCCCTCAGTGCTCCATCCTGGTAGCCAATATTCTCCTTACCCATTTTACAGCAGCGCCTTTTTTTTTTTTTTACTTGCAATAGCAAATATCATCGCTAATTAACATAACACTAATGGCCAACTGTGTACTGAGTAGGCTGCTGTACTGGGATCCTCCTCCTGCTAGGCAACTTCCTTCTCCCGGCAAATCCCTCTACAGATGGTGTCTATTCCTTCCTGCAATTAAACACCCCACCACCCCCTATAGAACCCCGCCACTATACTGGCATGGATGCCTTGAGGAGTGCAGACTACGCCCTGAATCCAAAACCAACACAGTACATTCCTCCCCCATAGATATCCCCGACCAGATAGCATTATACACCTCTTCCATTCCCTACTACCACGACTCACATCCTGCACCCTCTGACCCCCCCTTCAACAAAGGGGAGTGTAGCCTAGCCCTCACAGTCATACTCAGTGGCCTCAAGAAGTTTCTTCTCCTACTGCTGCTTTGTTCTGGAAAAACTGAATTTAACCCTGGGCCCCCTTCTCTGACTGCTGCACCCTCTAACCTCCAACAACTAAAAGGACTAAGCTTCCTACAAATCAATGCCTACAGTATACTGAAAAAAAACACAACCTCATCCAGGCTTGGGTCTGCCTCACCAAACCTGACATTCTAGTGGTTTCGGAATCCTGGCTAAAAGGATCTACGCCCGACCATGCCATTAATATTCCCTCCTATAATATTTTTAGAACCGACAGACACACTAGAGGTGGACGGGTTGCTATCTATGTTTTGGATACATTTTCAGTCTCCATCACTGACGCTTTCTCCATACCAAAAGGGTTCAAAAGCTTGACACTAAAGTTATCCTTGCCCTCGGACGAGTCAATTTTTATCTCGGGTTGCTACAGACCTCCGACAGGGGGCCTCGAATTATCTCATCTGCGCAAACTGTTGGCAGCTTCCAACTCAGAGGTGGTCATCCTGGGTGACTTTAACCTTGATTGGGTGTCTCCTTGTTCCAAATCTCTCAAGGACCTCTGTTATACCTATGGTCTCTCGCAGCTCATCCAGGAGCCCATTCGACCCAGTGCAAACAAATCCTGCCAAAAGCTCCCCCCTAGACTTAGTCTTGGTCAATAAACTGTACAAATCTGCATACACCAGGGTCTTTCACCATGACATAAGCGACCACAGGGTTATAGCATGCGTGAGGACTGCCCCTAAGGCTACCCCCTCCTCCAAAGTCACATTTAAAAAGGAGTTTCCGTAAATTCAATCCCACAGCCTTCTTGTCAGATTTAGCTCCGATTAGATGGCAAGATTTCTACCTCGTTCCTTCTATATCCAAGGCCTGCAATCTATTTCAGAACCTTGTCTTGATGGTTATTGACACGCACACTCACCAACTTAAATATAGAACTAGTAAAAGATCCTGTCCATGGTTCACCAGTCAGCAGTCCACATCAGAGATGCCTCATGGAACAAGGCACTCAAAACTAAACTGCCTGTTGACTGGGTGTCCTTTAGGGGATCCAGGAATCACTGTACCAAGCTTATAAGGGCCGCAAAAGCGAACTACTTCCAGTCAGCCCTGGATTCCTCTAAAAACAACAGTGCCAAATTCTGGCAAATCTTGAAGGATATCAAGGGGCATACCATGCTTCATCCCTACCTACCAAAATTATTCACGACAATCACACCCTCACCGACAAACAGGATATTCTAGCCCAGCTAAATAACCATTTTGCTACCACTGGGTTAGCTTTTGACACCTCCCCTGCAAGTAAGCTGCTCACCCAGCAAGACGGTTCAGCTCCTAACTCCCTGCTCTCAACCCCCGGGTGTCCTACTGATAAATTTTCCTTTAGCCCAGTCTCCTACAAGTAGGTAGAAGACCTCCTACTGGCCCTGGACACAAAAAAAAGTGCTGGAGCAGACCAAATTGAACCCTTCTTTTTAAAGTTGGGCTACCACCCATTGGCTGCACCCATCACGCACCATCCATTTCCCAAGGAGTTTTCCCACACCAATGGAAAGTAGCACATTATTCCACTTTTCAAATCAGGTGCCCACGTGACTTCAGTAAGTACTGGCCCATATCCTTGATACCCATCCTATCAAAACTCCTTGAGACACTAGTCAATTCCCAACTAAGCGAATTCCTTGAAACCCACAATATTCTCAACCCATTCCAATCCGGCTTTAGGTCTAATCACAGTACTGTTTCCGCTCTGGCCAAAGTTATGAATGACTGGCAAGTTGCATTGGACCCTAAAAAACACATCTGTGCCTTATCCGTGCCGTTCCATGTCCGTGGTGGGCAAGGTGCTGAAGGGCATTATCAAGGAAAGGCTTGGGGGAAAGCTGGACCAGATGGGTCACCTGGACGATAGAAAGCATGGCTTCGTCCCAGGGAGATCGCATCAGATCAACTTTGTGGAGTTCTATGATTGGGTGACAAGTTCCCTGGACCAGGGTAAGCAGGTGGATGCCCTCTTTCTAGACTTCGGAAAGGCATTTGATTCTGTACCCCACAGTGGCCTGCTGGCTAAGCTGGAGGAAATGGGGGTGGGGAGGCAGATGATCAGGTGGATAGGGAATTGGCTTTCAGAGCATATCCAGGGGGTGGTATTTGGAGGGATAGTCTCATCCCCAAGGAAGGTCATTAGTGGGGTCCCCCAGGGATCGATCCTAGGGCCACTCCTGTTTAAAGCCTATGTCTCTGATATAAGGAAAAGTATCAGGAGTGAAATGAGTCTCTTTGTGGATGACTCAAAGCTGGGAGCATTGGTGGATGGGAAAGAGAGGGGGTAGAGTGGCCCTGCAGGAAGACCTGGAGGCTCTGGACAGGTGGTTGAGAAAGTGGGGACTTAAGTTCAATGCTGGGAAATGCAGGGTTCTGCACCTGGGGGCCAGTAACCCAGGTCAAGTGTACACCCTAGGGGGAGACGAACTACAAGTCTCGAAGTGCGAGAGGGATCTGGGGGTGGTGGTGGATGTTAAAATGAACAACTCTGAGACCTGTAGAAGGGCAGCAGCCAAGGCCCATAGGATGCTGGGATGCATCGCTAGGGGGATTACCTCCAGAATGAGAGATGCGATTCTCCCTCTGTATAATTGCCTGGTTAGGCCACACCTGGAGTACTGTGTGCAGTTCTGGAGGCCGCACCTAAAAATGAACCTTGCACTCCTGGAGAGGGTCCAGAGGAGAGCAACCAAAATTATCTGGGGCATGGGAGAAAAGACCTATGGGGAAAGGCTTGAGGAGCTCAACATGTACACCCTGAAGGAGAGGAGGGACAGTGGGGACATGATAGAAGTCTTTAAGTACATAAAGGGGATCAATAAGGGAGGCTTGGACGGGCTATTCCAAATAAAAAAAAGGGGGGGGCAACCAGAGGACACCTGATAGGGTGGTGGAACCATGGAATGTGCTGCCCAGGGGACAGGTGGAGGCTGATACTGTATACTATGGAGGGGTTCAAGAGGGGCTGGGACAGGTACAGGGGGAGGGTGAAGATGAGGAAGTCCCATACCGGGAAAATACCCAGAAAGGGGATGAGGAAGCCCAAGGGGTTGGGGGGGTCAGCAAAAAGGGGTGCCCCATATGGATGCTGACTATCGAGTAGACAAGAAAGACCATAAGGCCTATTCTGCTGGCATTTTAGTATGTTAGTATGTTATTCCTGGATCTGAGTAAGACATTCAGACATGGTAGATTATGACTTACTCCTAGCCTTGCTACTTAACATCAGGCTTGACAACATAGCCTTAAAATGGTTTAACAGCTACCTTGCTGGCAGACAATATCAGGTAAAAGCTCAGGGCGCCACCGCCCCTCCAAAAATCTTGCAAAGAGGAGTTCCACAAGGATCTATTCTGGGGCTACTACTATTCACCATTTACGACGACGACATCAGTTCTAAACTCAACACAGCCAGTGTCCACCTTTTTGCAGATGACACCGTGCTTTGTGTTGCCAGACCTTCCCTCAAATTTGCAGCATGATTTTAATATCCTCCAATATAACCTACTGCATCTGAAACTGCTTCTCAACACAAAAAAGACCAAAACTATGCTTCTTTCTCTCCTTATGACCAATCGGTGACAGCCCTCCATCCCCCGCAGTACCCAAGCTCCAGATCCTGCTGGGGGAGACACCTGAAATAGTGAACAAGTTCAAATACCTGGGCTTTGGACTCGACTGTAGGCTTTCCTTCTCTGTTCACCTAGAACTGTCCAAAAAAATTAAGCAAAGACTGGGTATCTTCTATCGAATCAAACACCTTCTAAACCGCAACGCCAGAATAAGACTGGGGCAGACTATTTTTCTCTCTCGGATGAATTACGCAGACTTTATCTATTGTCATTGCCCTATGGCCTCCCTAGCCAAGCTGAACACCCTATACCACAGGGCAATCTGATTCATCACCAACACCACATAGAATACTCATCACTGTGCCCTCTATGCTCAAACTGGGTGGCAGTTACTGAAAACCAGGAGACTAAAAAATGCCACCTTCTGGACATTTAGAGCTCTAATCAACAAGCTCCCCAAATACATCTCGGATCTCTTTACTTGTGCTGAGTGGCCTTACTCGCTCAGGAGATACTCTTACCTCTTGTTTGACATTCCTAGAATCAGAACTCAACATGGTGCATCTTCCATAAGCCATGCCCTCCCTACACTCTAGAATACCATCCAAAGTACCTTAAAACCTTCGAATCTAGTTGGGCTGCCCGCCTTTAAGACACTGCTGAGTTACTCTTTTAAGGAAACTTGTAGCTGCTTCTCCTAACAATGAATTCTTCCTGTATCTTGACCTTCATACCAGATTACAGCACCTGCTCCTCTTGCTATCTTTGGCTTTATGCTCCTCCTCAGCAAATGTTTCCTGCTCCATTCATATTTCTCTGAACTTTCCCCCTCACTATCCCCTTTCTCCTTTCAGCTGTCCCTTTCCACCCGCTCCGACTATGCCTCCTCCACCCCCTCATTTACTCCATGATGTCCTTAGATTGATTTGTTAGTCTATTCCTGTTGAGTCAAAGAAGAAAAAATTACTCACCTTAGTAATTGTGTTTCTTCTAATGGAGTCTTGCTGTATTCTGACATTATGCAGTTAGCCCCAGCACTTGAACTGCTCCAGAGAGGAAAGAGTTAACTCTATGCCAGAGCATAGAACGTTGCGCTCGAGCTCGGTTCAAACCTCTGTCTGCTGCACTTAGAAGTGTAACCGTCAGATTCTTACGAGCGAACACTAACTACCCCCACTATATGGAAATAGTAAACATTTTTACTAGTCAAAAAGGCAACCAAATATTTTGGATCCCCAAAAGACTAAAGTTGAGAAACCCAAAACAAAACCTAGGTCGTGAACAAAATAATTACCAAACCAAATGTATAACCCACTCCCCCTGTCTAAAGAGGGGAGAGTGCCAAGTACACCCCTGAGGTTCAACACTGCACCTACCAGCCCACTTCCCAAAAACCAGGTTCTGAGAGGGAAGGCAGGGAGGGAGGTCAGAATACTGCAAGACTCCATTAGAAGAAACACAATTACTAAGGTGAGCAATGTTTTCTTCAAACATGCAGCCCGCTCATCCCCCTTCTGCCTCTCCCACTGAAAAAAACCCTCTGGGGAAAAAAGGAGAGGAGACCTGTGCCTGGTAGAAAGGCCTGCCCTTGTCCCAAAGTCTGCTGCTTCTGAGTTGCCTTCCTTTCCTTGGCCTGTGCACTCCTGCAGGTGGTCCTGTACTCATCCATCTTTTTCATACAATTCTCTGTCTGCTCACCTAACAGAGAATTCTCAACAACAGGGAAATCCACAGCCTTAGCCTGGGTGTCATATGACAGGCTAGTACAATAGTTTTTAAGACTTTGTCACAGTGAGCCTCCCCAAATCCATGGAAAAGATTTTGAGCCTCCCCAAAAACTGAAATAATCTTGGGCCTCCCCAAAGAAAAATAACATACTGTACTTTGCACAGTACACCATGAATACATTGAACCCCCTTGGAGTACTTGGCTCACATTCAGATCTTTTATTCAGTTCTTTATCTTATACTGATGTGGAACCTTTGAAAAAGAGCTCCTGTGCTCAAATGTGTTATCTGAATAACAAATAAATAAAACGAACACATATTATTATTATCCAGCTTATTATAACCCCCACCACAGGCCAGCCTACTTGCTCCACTATTTTCATTCTTGAACCACTGTTACCCCTTGTTGCAGCACCTTCATGGGTCAGACTACTTTCTCTGTTTGCTCTCTATATGAAATAACCTTCCTACATACTTTGCCTCTCCCCCTCCTTCCCTGCTCCTAAGCAACTCCTCTGGGATTACTTTGCTCCTTCCTGCTACCGCTCTGAGCACTTCTATGCTCAACCCTTGTAATTGGGCTATTCTGCCATCAGTCTACAAATTGATCAATTACCACCACACTTCATTGGTTTATTGTTCATATTTGTTTGCTCTATTGTTCATTGTGTATTTCTTGTTTGTTTTGCAGTTATCTTTTGAAATGTATTCACTCCCTACCCTTCCCCAGGTACACCTGAAAAGAGCCTTGGCTCATTCACCTTCCCTTGTCACCTATTAGTAAATGAATACATAAATTTCACCTACTATTATCCTCTTTCAGTTTGCTTCATCTCTTCACACAAAATACATAAAACTTAAAATTTAAATGCAGTACTTTTTCAGACTTGCTTAGGCCTCCCCTGGAACAGGCTGGCCTCACCATTTGAGAACACCTGGGCTAGTACATTTGAGCCAAGCCAGCCTCTGAAGAGCCACAGATGCAGCCATGACTCTTGATGACATCACTGGAGTCCGCAGCAGCATGAAACTGGATTTTCGATGCCTCAGTCCCATCAGCAGCCACCTCCTCCAGCTCCCTGGCAAGCTGGGGGGAAGCCCTGTTTAGCCAGTTCCAGAACAGAATCCCATCTGGACTTCTGGTATCTGGCTATGTAGGCCATATAATTAGCCTGCCTGAGTCCCAAGGAAGATGCCATGTACGGTTTCTTTGCCATGGCAACCAGCTTCCTGGAGTCTTTATCTGGGGGGGGGGGTGAAGCCAAAGGTATGTTAGCCTTACCACAGGCTGCAGCCTGCACAACCTCAACATGGCTGCATTGCTGGTACAAGTACTCCGCACCTGAGCCTGACAACATATACCTCTTGTCCAATCACCTATCCACAGGAGGTAAAGAATTTGGAGTCTTGCATAACTTCTGTGTCTGTTTGCCAAAGGACTTGTGAAGGGGGATGGATAATCTCTTGGACTCTGGGATGTCCATCATCTCCACATAGTCAGGCTCCTCTTGCTCCTCGACAGCTTCATCCAAAGGGAGCTGGAGGGTTTCTGCCACTTTTTTGTAAAACATAAAGTGGGACGGGGACTCAGAAAGCCTAGGAGGGGAAACACCAGAAGGCCTCTCTGGGGAGACGTCTGGTTCTAAGGGCTCATCCAGATCTTCCACACCATCATAATCCTCATCCCCCTCCAAATCCGGTTCATAATAGTCTTCAGGGGAATAATCCTGAACCGGAGGAACCGACCAAACCGAACGCCTATCGGGAGGCTTCGGATCAGCCTGAACCAAACAGAGTGGTTCAACTATACTAATCGCCTCGGCAATTTCTTCGGTGGTTGGACAATGAGGTTCTGGATTCGAACTGGACGATTTCTCTTTCGTTTTTCTTTTTGCCAGAACCGACCCCTCAGGATCGGCTCTCCATTTGCTCGAAGGAGTCTCGCCCAGGTCAGTGGACACTCCCCCAGATTCGGTCGGAACCGAACCGGCTTGGCCATCCGGGTGAGCGGACTTCACAGCCTCCTTTTCCCTAAGCCTGCCCAATCTTTTATCCAGGGTGGTTTTAGGGAAATTCGTACATATTTGGCAGTCTGACTCCAGGTGGTCAAAACTCCGACAATAAACACAGGTGGTGTGGGGATCGGCCTTAGCAAAGGCCTCCCCACACTTACTGCAGTGTTGAAACCCAGTGGGCCTGTTTGTTTTCTTGGATTTCTCAGACAAAGCCATCCTATCACTTACCCTTTTTATGGCAACAGCCAGGCAAGACCCCCTTATCGGTTCCCAACCGTGTTACGGGTGTTGGAAAAAAAACAATGAAACACATTTTTTTTAGAACCGATAAGGACCGGTACTTTACACTAAATTCTAACTAAAAGAAGACACAGACAAATGCAGACAACTGGTTCTGCCGAACCAGTTGAAATACATTTTTTTACAATTTCCACAAAAACAACTCAGCACCAGTCCACTACCTATGTACTTACTGTACCGCAGACAGGGAGCTGAACCGAAATACAGAAAAAATAGCTGTATAAACCAATGTTTTTAATGACCGAACTGTTAGCGAAGGAGAAATCTCCAGAGCGACTCTTCAGTTAGATGGAGTAAAGAATCTGACGGTTACACTTCTAAGTGCAGCAGACAGAGGTGTGAACCAAGCTTGAGCTCAATGTTCTATGCTCCGGCATAGAGTTAACTATTTCCTCTCCGGAGCAGTTCAAGTACTGGGGCTAACTGAATAATGCCAGAATACAGCAAGACTTCATGTTGTTTGAAACATAGAATTTGACGGCAGATAAGAAAAGATTACTCACCTTAGTAATGTTGCTTCTTCTAATGGAGTCTTGCTGTATTCTGACATATGTAGTTAGGTTCTGCTTTTCAACTGCTCCAGAGAACAAAGAGTTAAAACTTTCCATGGCCAGCATGGAAAGTTCACCGCGAGCTCGGTTGAAGCCCCTGTCTGCTGCTGTTTAAACGCAAACCATCAGATCTTTACGAGCAATACTCACTAGAAGTTCAGTGTGGAAACTGTAAAACTCACACTAGCCAACTGGCAACTAAATTTATATAAAAGGGTTTTGGGTTTCAAAGCAAAGACTCAAGTCAGGAAACCCAAAAACCAAAAAACATCCCAAAACACAACACTCACCCAAAATAAAGGAGGGTGAAAAAGGGACACCCCTAGGGTGCCAACACTACTCCTGCCCACCCACATCCCAAAAAACAGGTTCTGAGAGGGGGGGGGGTGTCAGAATACAGCATGACTCCATTAGAAGAAACATTACTAAGGTGAGTAATTTTTTCTTCAAACAACATAAAGTGTCTTGCTGTATTCTGGTATATGCAGACTACCAAGCAGTACCTCCATGGAGGAGGGACAGAACCTACTTTGGAAACAGGCTCTGAAGTACTAGAGTGCCAAACTGAGCATCACTCCTAGCCTGGATATCCAGAGAGTAATGCTTGGTGAATGTATGGACTGTTTTCTAGGTGGCCGCTTGACAAGTCTCTAAGAAAGGAATATCCCTGGCAGCAGCTGTACCTCTAGTAGAGTGGGCCCTCAGGCCTGAGGGTGGAGTTCTACCCAGTTTTTCATAGCAGAATTGTATACAAAAAACAATCCACCTGGCAACAGATCTTTTAGTGGCAGGTTTGCCCTTACCAATATGTGAGGAACAATTGGAGGGACTCAAACCTGTGACCCTTGGTGCACTCTATGTAGTAGCTGAGGGCCCTTTTAACATCCAAGCTGTGCAGCCTCCTCTCTCCAGAGGAGCAATGGTCAGTGAAGAAAAAAGGGAGAGACATAGATTGGTTAAGGTGGAAATATGAAACCACCTTCGGTAAAAACTTCCTGTTAGTTCTTAGAACCACTTCATCTCTATGGAAAGAGATGAAATCAGGCTCCACTGACAGGGCTTGCAATTCACTGATATGCCTGGCACTGGAAATGGCTACCAAAAACACAGTTTTCCAAATCAAGTACTTAAGCTCTGCAGAGGACAAAGGCTCAAAAGGTGGTTGCATAAGCTGTGCAATGCAAACATTAAGGTCCCAAGCAGGAGCAGGGTCCCTAAAGGGGGGATTGGTGTGCAGCAATCCCTTGAAGAACTTACAAAACACAGGATGGGCTGACAGAGGAGAGGGCTTGCCTACTGACAGGAAGGCAGAAACAGCTGCCAAATGCACTTTAAGTGTAGCTGGCCTAAGGCCTAGGCCATTGAGATGGACCATACAGTCCAGAACCGTAGGAAACCCAGCAGATTCTGGAGAAATATTCTTATTAAAACACCAAATAGTGAACCTTTTCCATTAGGAATTGTAAGTCTTTCTGGTGGAAGGCTTTCGAGAAGCCTTAAGGATATCCAGAACCCCTTGGGAAAGATGCAGATCTGCAAACTAACTCTTCAAGAGCCAATGCTTGAGATTGAGAGACCTGAGGTTCGGGTACCAAATCCTCCCGAGAGGATGTCAATAGATTGTAATTCCTGGGCGGAGACACAATAAGGTTGACTGCTAAGGACAGCAACAGGGGGTACCAGGGCTGTCTGGCCCAGTCTGGAGCAATCATAAACACTTTGCATGGTTGTGACCTTATCTTGACTAACACCTTGAACAGGAGAGGGAAGGGAGGGAAAGCATATAGAAGTTTCCCTTCCCAATTCAGGATCAGAGCATCCAGCGGGACTGAGCCCAAGACTGGGGGTCTGCAACAAAAGAGAGGAAGTTGGTGATTGTCTGGGGCTGCAAAAAGATCTATCTGTGGAGTGCCCCATCTTGAGAAAATCACTTTCAAAACTAGGGGATCTAGGGTCCACTCGTGATGGCCCTGGGATATTCTGCTGAGAGCATCTGCTAGGACATTGTCCTTCCCTGAAAGGTGAACTGCTGTCAGAGAGGTTTGCAGGGAATAGGCCAGGGACCACAACTTCATTGCTTCTGTGCACAGGGCCGTAGACCGAGTGCCTCCTTGCTTGTTGATGTACCACATGGTGGTGGTGGTGTTGTCTGTTCTGATCTGGACCACCTTGTTCTGTAAAGATTTGGAAAAGGCTTGCAGTGCCAGAAACACTGCTCTGAGTTCCAAGAGATTGATGTAAAGCACAGATTCCTGAGGTGACCACAGTCCTTGGGTGGTAAGATCCCCCAGGTGTGCTCTCTGTGGTGAGTATCACTGAATGAGACTGAGGGACAAAAGTAACTCCTTGTCTCAAATTGTCCTGATCCTGCCACCACTGCAAGGCCTGGATCAGGGTTCGAGTCACTGGGACTAGTTTGGTAAGGGAATCCTTTCTTTGGGATCAGAAGGCTTTTAAGTGGAACTGAATGTCCCTCATCTGAAATCTTGCTCCCTGAACCACTGCTGTGGAAGCTACCATGTGGCACAGAAGCTGAAGGAAATGTTATGCTGGTCGAGACACCTGTAGGGTGAATGAAGGGGCCAATTCCATAAGGGTCCTTGCCCTGTCTAGGGGAAGGAAGGCTCTTGCCCTTACTGTATCCAGCTCCGCCCCTATGAAGGTGAGGAGCTTTACTGGCTCGAGAACTGACTTTGGAAGGCTGAGGAGGAATCCTAAGGAAGCGAGCACTTGCTGAGTTATTTGCAAATGTGACTTGACTAGGTCTGGAGACTGACCCACTATGAGCCAGTAGTCCAAGTATGGAAAGATGGAGATCTTTTTTCTCTCCTTAGGAAAGCAACCACTACTGCCAGGCACTTTGTGAAAACCCTTGGGGCTGATGTTAGGCCAAAGGGCATTGCTCTGAATTGAAAGTGGCCTGAGGGCAACTCGAACCTGAGGTACTTTCTGTGGGAGCACCTGATGGGAATGTGAAAATAGGCATCTTTGAGATCCAGGGAGGCTAGCCAGTCCCCTGGCCTTAGAGAGGGAAGGATTATTCCCAGAGTCACCATTTTGAACTTTGGTTTTAAAAGGTGTTTGTTCAGATATCTTAGGTCCAGGATGGGCCGCCATTCTCCTGTCTTTTTTGGGGTTAAGAAGTACCTGGAGTACAGTCCTTTGCCCTTGTGTAGGTTGGGAGCCCTCTCTATGGCTCTGAGAGCCAGGAGGGAAGAAATCTATGCCTCTAAGGCAAGAGTCTCTGATGGATTTGCAGGTGGAAAGGATCTGGTTCTCATCTTGGGAAATTTTTTGACGCTGAGAACCAGTCCCTGGCTTACTACTTCCAGGACCCACTTGTCTGATGTCAGAGACTTCCAGTCCTGGACAAAGTAAGCCAGCCAGCCCCCTACAGGTATTGGAGAATCGGCCCAGGCAGACCCATCAGGGTGTCTGCTTGGCAGGGGCTTTAGGCAGAGGGGTGGATGCAGGCCTGCTCATTCCCCATCTGCCTCTCCCACTGAAGAACCCCCTCTGAGCATAAGAAGAGGAGGCCAGAGCTTGGTAAAAAGGCCTTTGGAAAGGCCTGCCCCTGGACTGCTGCCTTTGAGGAGTGGTTTGCCTTTCTTTGGCCTGAGCACTCCTGTAGGTGGTCCTGTACTCGTCCATGTTTTTCATGCAGTTCTCTATCTGCTCCCCAAACAGAGAATTACCAATAAAAAGGAAATCCATGGCCTTAGCCTGGGTATCCAGTGATAGGCTAGTACATCTGAGCCAAGCCATCCTCCGAAGAGCCACAGATGTAGCCATGACTCTTGATGAAACATCATTGGAGTCCACAGCAGCATGAAATTGCACCTTGGATGCCTCAATCCCATCTGCAGCCACCTGCTCCAGCTCCTTGGCAAGCTGGTTAGGGGCCTGTTTAGCCAGAGCCAGCACAATGTCCCATCTGGACTTCTGGTATTTAGCTGTGTAGGCCATATAGTTAGCCTGCCCGAGTCCCAAAGATACTGCCATGTACTGTTTCTGCCATGGCATCAATCCTCCTGGAGTCCTTATCTGGGGGTTGTGATGCCAAGGGGATATTTGCCTTATCACAGGCAGCAGCCTGCACTACCCCGACATGGCGCATTGCTGAGAAAGGAACTCCGTGTCTGAGCCTGAAACAGTGTACCTCTTGTCCATTCGTCTGTCCACAGGAGATATGGGGTTAGGAGTCTTAAGAATTTTGTCTGTTTCCCAAAATATTTATGGAGGGGAACAGTCAGTCTCCTGGACTCTGGGATGACCATCATTTCAACAAAATCAGGCTCCTCCTGATCCCCTACTGCTTCTTCCATAGGAAGCTGGAGGGTTTCAGCCACTTTTTTGTAAAACATAAAGTGGGAAGGGGACTCAGAAAGTCTAGGAGGAGAAATACCTGAAGGTCTGTCTGGGGAGATGTCCGGGTCAATAGGCACATCCAGACTTTTCATAATCACCATCATCTTCCTCATACTCTCCCTCCTCCTCATCCGGTTCATAAAATTCTTCTAAGGTATAATCCGGAACCGGTGGAACCGACCAAACTGAACCTCTGCCAGATGGTGCCGGTTCGGCCAGAACCGAAGTAAGCGATTGCACTATTCTTATCGTCTTGGCTATCTCATCAGCGGTCTGAGTATGAATTTCTGGATCCGAACCGGACGATTTTTCTTTTCCTTTTAACCGGAACCGACTCCTCAGAATCGGCTCTTCTTTTGCCCAAAGTATCGCCCTGGTCAGAGGGCAATCCTTCTGGTTCGGTTGGAACCAAACCGGGCTGGCCATCAGGGTCAGCGGACTTTCCGGCCTCCCTTTCCCTCAGTCTACCTAATCTCTTTTCCAGGGTAGCTTTGGGAAAATTCTTACAAATTTGGCATTCTGAATCGAGGTGGTCAAACCCCAGACAATAAACACAGGTGGTGTGGGGATCAGCCTTAGCAAAGACTTCCCTACACACACTGCAGTGTTGAAACCCGGTGGGCTCGGTTTTTCCTTTGGTTTCTCAGACATGGCCAAGCCTATCCAAAACTTACCCTTTTTTCCAGCAATCCGCCAGGCAAGTCTCCCCTATCAGTTCCTGACCGTATTACGGGTCCTGGAAAAAGACGTAATAAAAATCTGGGGTTTTTTTTTTTAGAACCGATGCGGACCGGTTACCACACTCTTAAGTAAATTCACAAACTTTTTTTTACCTGAACTGATCGGTTCAGCCAAACCGATCTGCAATTTACAAGTTCCACACAGATACTAAATGCAAAAACCTATCTGGTACTCACGGTACCACAGACGAGAACTTAAGCCGACAGATTCGGTAGCAACAATTGATTAAACCAAGCGGCGGCGCTAACAGACTTTTAGACGAGCAAAGGAGAAATCTCGGGCGACTGCTCAGTGAGGCGGAGTAAAAAATCTGACGGTTGGAGTTTAAACAACAGCAGACAGGGGCTTCAGACGAGCTCGCAGTGAACATTCCATGCTGGCCATGGAAAGTTTAACTCATTGTTCTCCAGGACAGTTGAAAGGCAGGACTTAACTGCATATGTCAGAATACAGCAAGACTTTATGTTGTTTGAAGGACCGCTTGGCCCACCCAATCTGCCCACTTCCCTACCTAATGGATAAGCTGCAGATCCTAGCTAACCAACAGCCTACTTCTTCCTACCTCCACCCCCTAGAATTGCTTTATGCCTGTCCCATGCATTCTTGAATTCCACCACTGTTTTTGACTCCACAATCTCCTCAGGAAGGCTGTTCCATGCATCCACAACCCTCTCTGTGAAAAAATACTTCCTCACATTACCTCTGAGCCATCCCCTCTAGCTTCAAATTGTGACCCCTTGTTCTTGCACAGCTTTTTTTCTGAAAGATGCTACCCTCTTGGACTTTGTTGATTCCCTTGAGTACTTGAAAGTTTCTATCATGCCCCCTTCAAGGCTATACATATTAAGCTCCTAAGTCTCTCTTGATATGTCTTCTGGTGCAGACCCTGCACCATTTTAGTTGCCCTCCTCTGGACTGCCTCCATCCTGTCTATGTCTTTGCAGAGATTGGGTCTCCAGAACTGCACACAGTACTCCAGATGGGGTCTCACCAGCTGTCTGTACAGAGGGATAACAACTTCATGTTTTCTACTGGTGATGCTTCTCCCTATGCATCCCAGTATCCCCCAAGCCCTCCTTTAGGTCATCCAATATGACTACCGCCAGGTCCCTTTCCATTTTTGTTGTTGTTAGTATCTCACCCCCCATTGTGTACTGTTCCCCTGGGTTTTTGTTTCCCAGGTACATTATTTTGCACTTCTTAGCATTGAATCTAAGCTGCCATACATTTGACCATTCTTCCAACCTTGACAAGTTCCTTCTCATCCTTTCCACCCCACCTTGTGCATCAACTTTGTTGAAGATCTTTGTGTCGTCTGCAAAGAGAAATACTTTTCCTTCCATTCCCTCTGCAATGTCGCTTATAAAGACATTAAAGAGGACCGGTCCCAGTACTGCATGCAGTACCCCCCTAGTAACCCCCCTTTTTTCAGAGTGGACTCAGTTTACTATTACCCTCTGTGTCCTGTTCTCCTGCCAATTCTTTATCCAGGCAACCATCTTGGGACCCACTCCCAAGCTGGCCAACTTGTATATTAATCTTTTGTGAGGGACTGTGTCTGTTCCTTGCTAAAGTCTAGGTAGGCCATGTCCACAGCCCCTCCCTGATCTATTACTTTGGTCACCCAGCCAAAGAAATCCATTAGATTCGTCTGACATGACCTTCCCGCTGTGAATCCATGCTGCCTTGGGTCCTGTGCTCCTCTGGCCTCTAGGTACTCAACAATTCTTTCCTTCAGAAGTGATTCCATCATTTTCCCAATCGCTGAGGTTAAACTAACAGGTCTGTAGTTTCCTGCTTCTGCTCTGCTCCCACTTTTGTGATGTGGAATAAACATCTGCCCTCCTCCAGTCCTCAGGTACCACTCCATCCTCCCATGATTTATTAAAGAGGGTAGTCAGCAGTGTCACTAGTTCTACCCTTAGTTCTTTTAGAATTCTGGGATAAATCCCATCAGGCCCCATTGCTTTGTTCACCTTCAGTTTTAAGAGTTCCTTCGGAACCCTTTCTTCTGTGAAAGGGCTGGTATCAACCCACGTATCCAGCCATACCTCTCAACCTCCTGCCTCATAAATCAGGGACAAGGCTTAAAAAAATCAGGGACAAAAGACCAAAATCAGGGACACATCTTCAAAATTAGAGTTATCCACCCAGAAAGCTGGTAGAATATTGGGCTTAGTGCAAAATGTATTTTCTAAAGAAGAACAAGTCTGTAACTTTAATGCTTGACATTGTTTTGTGCTTACAGTCCCCACTGTTTAGCCACGAAAACACAAATTTTAGGAAGGACAGAGTCAAATTTTGAGGCAAAATCAGGGACACTTGAGAGGTATGTATCCAGAGTGTTTCTATTGTTTGGTTTAGGTACCTCCCCCTCTTCATTTGGGAATACTGAGCAAAAATATTTGTTTGTATCTCTGCCTTTTCACAGTCACCCTCTGCCCACCCACCCCTCCTTTTATTATGCCTCACTATCCCTCCCTGGGTCCTCCTCCACTCCCTGATGTACCTATAAAAGGTTTTATCCCCCTTCTTGAGTTGGCTATCTTTTCCTCGGTTTGGGCCTTTGCTGCTCTGCCTTTCCTGCTTCCTTTTGCTTTAACTGATAAAATTCTCTGTCCTGCTCCTTCTGTGATTCCTTGTACTTCCTGAATGCTCCTTTTCTCCCTAACCTTCCCTGCCACCTCCTTTGAGAACCATAGTGGTCACTAGTTCCCAGATGGCTACCCACTTCCAAATCTGTGATCCTCTCACCATCTCCATTTGAGAGTACCAGGTCTAGGATTGCTCCCTCTCGAGTGGGTTCCGATACTAGTTGTCTAAGACATGCCCCCTGTAGGGCATCTAGAATGACCCCATTCTTAGAAGTGGCTGCTGCAAATGTACTCTAGTTAAAATCTGGCATATTCAGATCCCCCATTAGCAATATCTCTCCTTTTTCTGCCATTCTAAGGACACTTTCTATCATTTCCTTGTCCATTTCTTCCCCCTGAGATGGGGGTCGGTATACAACCCCTGTGCGGATTGTGGTGCCATTGCCTGTCTCCAAATTGACCCACAGGGTTTCCTCTCCTCCCCATTTACCCTTTTGTTCTGTTGCTTTGATTCCTTCCCTTATGTCATATTGAGTCATTGCACTTAACTCACTGGCTGTTTGTACAGTCTGCTGCCAAGGTAGCCTATGATGATTCATACTGTTCTTATGATTCGTGTTGTTACGTAATGTCCTTGAGTCCTTTTAATTTGCCAGCTGTTTGTATATTCTGTTGCCATTGTATGTTACAATGTTCTTATTGTATTTATGTATCCAGGATCACTTTGTAAATGAGTCTTCTCAATGGTGTTTTTTTTTCTCCTGGTAAAATAAAGATTGATTGATCGATTGACAGAAGTCTAACCAGTCTGAGTTTGCACCACTTTTGCAGCAAACTCCAGAATACAGAAAGCCCTACCCAAGTAGTTCTAGCTGTTCATTTAATTTCACCCCAGGGACTGCAGGGTAATGCAGTCTTTATTAAGCTGCTTCACACCATCAACTGTAGTCGTTGTGTAATGACACTGAGGCTGAAAACACACACGGTGCATGTCATAACAGACTAAAAAGCTTTTTACTGTGTAAAACCTACCAAACACTGCTGAAATCAAAAGGCCAAGAGGCAGATTTTAAAAAACAGTTAATGTCCTCCAACCCTCAAAAAAATATGTATTTGTAAATATTTTCTTAGTCACAGTTTGAAATACTGCATGCAGCCAGTCAATTTTGACAGATCCACCATCGTTATGGCAGCTGTGGCTAGGTTATGGGCATTTGCAGGAAACATTTCCCACAAATGTCAAACTATTGGAGCACACTAGTGCAAACCTGTACCCATACCATGACTGTTAAAGGTATCCATATCTAATAAATGAACAGTTCCCATATTAACCAGAGTGTATAAAGTGCCACGAGCCAAACTGTGTTTTGCTAAGCATTTCTGTATTTAGCTAGAAATAATACTGTCGAAATCGCCATGTTGCTATTGCAGTTCCAAGGCCACTACAGCAATACTCTATGACGGTTTTAAGGTCTACCTAAGAGTTCTGTCATTTGGTTATTAAGTAGCAATTAGCAAAATATGCTGAAAGGTTTTGGACTCTGCTGTTTAAAAACTGTTTGCCCACCTATGCCTGCTTCTGGAGCATGTGGTGACACTGTAATTCTGCATTTGTGGCACCTATGGTCATGGTCATTGTGGTCCAGAATTTAGCAGCTGTGATTCAATGCAAAAAAGTGGGAAGTCATGCTCATTGGACACAAAAAATCCACAGCTGGGAACAGGATGGGAGATAAGATCATGGGACATACTCTCAGAGTAAAGAGACCTAAAGGTTATCGTTATGGGTAGTGAAAAGAGTAAACAGCATGCTGGGCTGCATAGGGAGGGGAACAGCAAGCAGAATGATGAAGGTTATACTCCCACTGTACAAATCGTTGCTTCATCCCCTACCTTGAGTACAGTGCAGTTCTGGAGCCTTCCACCTTAAGTACACTGACAGGGTACAGTCTGTGAAGAAGAGGGTAACCAAGACGATACGGGGCAGCTGGGGAAGTCCTATAAGAAAGGCTCATGAGCCTCAACGTGTACTGTTTACAGAACAGGACAGATGGGAGGGACATGACTGAGGCCTTTAAATACCTCTGGGGGATAAACAGGGTGGACTGCAGGGAGTTCTTCAGGTTGAACACAAAGGTGTTTAAAAGAACACAAGTTAGTGGGGGGATTCAGGAGGGAAGTGCTGAAGCATTTCTTCATGGAAAGAGTGGTGGATAAATTGAATATGCTGCCTAGGGAGGCAGCGGGGGCAGAGACAGCGACATGATTCAAGCAAGCAAGGGACTGGCACGCGAGTATCATTAAAAGAAAGAGACACCTGAAGAGGGTGAGGAAAGTTAAGGGCTGCATACGACCCACTGCCACCACACAGGGTAGATATGGTTAGGGCAGACTAGACAAGTTTTGCAGTCCATTTCTGCTGACATACTCTATGTTTCTATATGTTATTATGTAAAACTGTGAGGTCATTTTATGCTCTACATGTGGGAGCAGAGGGGCTATGATGGAAGAAGCTTTTCGTTCAACACATATATACTCAATAATTAGTACTGAAAGGGAAATACAAACAAAATGTCAAGAAAGACAACTAGATATCCAATTAAGACACCTGGATAGGGACCGTTCACAGCTCAACAAGATTTCCTAGTGAAAAATTGTAAATGCAAGCAACACTGTCTCATATGGATTTCAAAACCTTATTCAGAAGACAGGCAGCTATGCTGCACTTTAAACCAACGGCCAGAGTAAGAGTCAATGGAGCAATGTTGCAGGAGTTTCCCATAGGACAGAAACAAGCAAGGGGTATTCACTTTCCCCACTGCGCTTTGCAATAAGCATGGAGCCCCACACCTTCAGTGTGAGAATGTATATGATGGTGTTGAAAGATCTACTGGAAGAATATGGGGTAAAAATAAATAAATAAATAATATATACACATATACTTTATATAGATATATATATAAATATATATATACACACACACACACACACACACATATACACACACACACTTTTTTTTTTTTAAAGGGCCACTGTCAGTTTTGCCCGTTTCATTGTCCAGTTACATCATTGTGCCTCTATGCACACACTGATCACATATGGATGGTGCACAGAATATCACTAGATTTGCTTTAAGAAAAAATTACTCACCTTAGTAATTGTATTTCTTCAAATGCAGTCTTGCTGTATTCCGACAATTTGCAATTAGCTCCAGCTCTTGAACTGCCCCGGAGAGTGAAATGTTAAATTCTATGCCAGGCATAGAATGTTGGGCTCAAGCTCGGTTGAAAACTCTGTCTATGTCCTTTCAAACCCAAACCGTCAGATTCTTAGGAGCTTAAACTCACTGACTAAATGCGGAAATTGTAAAAACTCCTAGTAGCCAACTGGCAAGAAAGACTTTGGATTCCCCAAAAGACTGAAGTCAGGAAACCCAAAGAACCAAAAAACAGGTAATAAGAACTAAAAACTCCTAATTAAACAATTACAAAGCACCCAACACAACAGGAATGGGGAAAAAGACACTGCTAGGGTGCAACACTGCACCTGCCCACCCACTTCCCAAAAACAGGTTCTGAGAGGGGAGGCAGGGAGGAAGGGAGGTCAGAATATAGCAAGACTCCATTAGAAGAAATACAATTACTAAGGTGAGTAATTTTTTCTTCAAATAACATGAAGTCTTGCTGTATTCTGACAATTTGCAGACTTCCAAGCAGTACCTCCAAGGAGGAGGTACAGAACCTACTTTGGGAATAGGCTCTGAAGTACTGCTGTGCCAAACCTAGCATCACTGCTAGCCTGGATATCCAGAGATTAATGCTTGGTGAAGGTTTGAACTGTTTTCCAGGTGGCTGCTTGACAGATTTCTAACAAAGGGATAACCCTAGCTGCAGCTAGAGATGCACCTGTACCTCTAGTGGAATGAGCCATCAGGCCTGAGGGTGCAGTTTTTCCCAGTTTTTTCATAGCTAACTGAATACAGGACACAGTCCACCTGGCAATGGTTCTCTTGGTGGCGTGTTTTCCCTTACCTACTTCCCCATAAGTGAGGAACAACTGGATGGAGTCAAACCGATGACCCTTTGTACATTCTATGTAGTAACTAAGGGCCCTTTTTAACATATAAACTGTGTAGCCTCCGTTCCCCTGAGGAGGTGTGATCAGTGAAGAACACAGGAAGAGATATAGATTGGTTTAAGTGGAAATCAGAAACCACTTTAGGTAGGAACCTTCTATTGGTTCTAATGACCACCTTATCTCTAGGGAAAGAGATGAAGTCAGGCTTCACTGACAGGGCTTGCAATTCACCGATACATCTGGCAGAGGTTAACAGCAACCAAAAACACAGTTTTCCAAGTCAAGTACTTAAGCTCTGCTGAGGACATAGGCTCAAAAGGGGGTTGCATAAGTTGAGCAATGCAAACATTTAAGTTCCAGGCAGGAGCGGGATCCCTAAAGGGAGGATTGGTATGAAGCAATCCCTTGAAAAATTTACAGAACACAGGGTGAGATGATATTGAGGAAGGCTTTCCCACTGATAGAAAAGCAGAAACAGCTGACAAGTGTACCTTGAGAGTAGCTGGTCTGAGGCCTAGGCCACTAAGATGGACCATATAATCCAGAACTGTAGGCAATTCAGCAGTGTCTGGAGAGATATGCCTCTTGGAACACCAAATGCTGAATCTTTTCCATTTCAGTCATAAGTCTTTCTGGTGGCAGGCTTTCAAGAGGCTTTGAGAATATCCATAACCCCTTGAGACAGATGCAAATCTGCATACTCTAACTCTTCAAGAGCCACGCCTTAAGATTGAGAGACCGAAGACTGGGGTACCAAATCCTCCCCGAGAGGAGGTTAACAGGTTGTAATTCCTGGGAAGAGACAGGGGAAGATGGACTGCTAGGGACAGTACAAGGGGGGTACCAGGGCTGCCTGGCCCAATCTGGAGCAATTAGAATCACTTTGTAGGATTGTGACCTTACCTTGACTAGAACCTTGAACAGCAGAGGGAAGGCATAAAGAAATGTCCCTTCTCAGTTCAAAATCAGAGCATCCAGAGGGACTGAGCCCAAGACTGGGGGTCTGCAACAAAACAGAGGAAGTTGGTGATTGTCTGGGGCTGCAAAGAGATCTATCTCTGGAGTTTCCCACCTTGAAAAAATCACTTTCAACACCAGAGGGTCCAAGGACCATTCGTGATGGCCCTGGAAGATCCTGCTCAGTGCATCTGCTAGCACATTGTCCTTCCCTGGAAGGTGGACTGCTATCAGAGAGGTCTGCAGGGAATAAGCCAGGGACCACAATTTCATGGCTTCCGTGCACAAGGCCGTGGACCGAGTGCCTCCCTACTTGTTGATGTACCACATGGTGGTGGTGTTGTCTGTTCTGACCCGAACCACCTTGTTCTGCACAGACTGAGAGAAAGCTTGCAGGGCCAGAAAAACTGCCCTGAGTTCCAGGAGATTGATATGAAGAAGGGACTCCTGAGGGGACCACAGTCCCTGGGCTGTGAGAGCCCCCAGATGGGTTCCCCACCCCAAAAGGGAAGCATCCGTGGTAAGAACCACTGAATGAGACTGAGTGACAAATGGGATCCCTTGCCTTAAATTGTCCTGATCCTGACACCACTGAAGGGCTTGGAGCAGTGTCCGAGTCACTGGAACCAGTTTGGTAAAAGGATCCTTCTTTTGGGACCAAAAGGCCCTCAGATGGACCTGAATGTCCCTCATCTGGAATCTTGCCCCTTGGACCACCGCTGCAGAAGCTGCCATGTGGCCCAAGAGCTGAAGGAAGTGCCTTACTGGTCGGGACACCTGAAGGCTGTCGGAAGAAGCCAGTTCTATAAGAACTCTTGCCCTTTCCAGGGAAAGAAAGGCTCTTGCTTTGACAGTATCTAGCTCTGCCCTTATACAGGTGAGAAGCTGCACTGGTTCAAGAACTGATTTGGGGAGGTTGAGAAGAAATCCCAGGAAGTTAACACTTGCTGGGTCACTTGCAGGTCTGACTTGACTTGGCCTGGAGACTGACCCACTATGAGCCAGTCATTTAGATAGGGAAAAATGGAAATCTTTTGTCTTCTTGAAAAGGCAACTACTACTGCCAGGCACTTTGTGAAAACCCTTGGAACTGATGTTAGACCAAAGGGGATTGGTTTGAACTGATAATGGCCTGAGGGCAACTTGAACCTGAGGTACTTTCTGTGGGAGCACCTGATGGGGATGTGAAAGTAGGCATCTTTGAGGTCCAGGGAGGCTAGCCAGTCCCCCGGCCTTAGAGAGGGAAGAATTATTCCCAGAGTCACCATCTTGAACCTTGGTTTTAAAAGATGTTTGTTCAGGTATCTTAAGTCTAGGATGGGTCGCCACTCCCATCTTTTTTGGGGTAAGGAAGTACCTGGAGTACGAATCTTTGCCCCGGTGTAGGGTAATAACTCTCTCTATGGCTCTTAAGGCCAGAAGAGATGAAACCTCTGCCTCTGGGGCAAGGGTTTCGGAGAGACTTGCAGGTGGAAAAGATCTGGCTCTCATCTTCGGAAATTCTTTGAAGCTGAGAACCAGTCTCTGGCTTACTACTTCCAGGATCCACTTGTCTGAAGTAACAAGACACCCAGTCCTGGAAAAAGTAAGCCAGCCTGCCCCCTACAGGGATAGGAGAGTCGACCCGGGTAGGCCCATCAGGGTGTCTGCTTGGCAGGGGCCTTAGGCTAAGGAGTAGATGCAGCCCTGCTCATCCCCCTTCTGCCTCTCCCTCTGAAGAACCATCTCTGTGAAAAGGGAAAAGAGGCCTGTGAAAAGGCCTGTCCCTGCCCCTAGATTGCTGCCTTTGAGCAGTTGCTTGCCTCTCCTTGGCCTGTGCACTCCTAAGTGGTCCTATATTCCTCCATCTTTTTCACGTAATTCTCTGTCTGCTCCCCAAACAGAGAATTACCTTCCACAGGGAAATCCATGACCTTATCCTCAGTGCCCTGTGAGAGGCTAGTACATCTGAGCCAAGCCATTCTACGAAGAGCCACAGATGTAGCCATGACTCTTGATGACACATCACTGGAGTCCACAGCAGCATGAAATTGTACCTTAGATGCCTCAATCTCATCCGCAGCCACCTCCTCCAGCTCCTTGGCCAGCTGGGGGGAGGCCTGTTTAGCCACTGCCACTACAGTACCCCACCTGGACTTCCGGTACCTGGCTGCATAGGCCATATAATTAGCCCGCCTGAGTCCCAAAGAGGATGCCATGTATTGCTTCTTTGCCAAGGCATCCACCCCCCGGAGTCTTTATCTGGGGGGTGTGAAGCCAAGGGAACATCAGCCCTGTCACAGGCGGCAGCCTGCATGACCCCAACATGGCTGCATTGCTGATAGAAAAACTCAGTGTCTGAGTCTGAGAAGGTATACCTCTTGTCCATTCTTTTATCAACAGGAGGTACAGAATTTGGAGACTTTAATTTTTTTAGTGTCTGTTTCCCAAATGATTTGTGTAGGGGAATAGACAGCCTCCTGGACTCTGGGATGTCCATCATTTCAACAAAATCAGGCTCCTCCTGATCCTCTGTAGCCTCCTCCATAGGGAGCTGGAGAGTTTCAGCCACTTTCCTGTAGAACAGATAGTGGGGAGGGGACTCAGGGAGCCTAGGAGGAGAAACACCAAAAGGTCTGTCTGGGGAGATGTCCTGTTCAATGGGCACATCCAGACTTTCTGCTCCATCATACTCATTATCTTGCTCATAATCCCCCTCCTCCTCAAATTCTGGTTCATAAAAAATCTTCAGGGGCATAATCCTGAACCGGAGGAACCGACCGAACCAAACCTCTAGCCAACGAAGCCAGATCGAACGGAACCAAGTGAAGCACTTCAACAATCCGAATCGCTCAGGCAATCTCATCAGCGGTCGGAACATGAACCTCTGGATCTGAACCGGCTGATTTGTCTTTGCTTCAGAGGAACCGATCCTCAGGATCGCTCTCCTCTGCTCCAAGAAGCATCCCTGGTCAGAGAGCACTCCTTCTGGTTTGGTCGGAACTGAACCGTGCTAGCCACCCGGGTCAGCGGACTTCTCGCCCTCCTTTTCCCCAAGTCTACCTAATCTTTTCTCCAGGGTAGACTTAGGAAAGTTTTTACAGATTTGGCAGTCTGTGTTGAGGTGGTCAAACCCCAGACAAACACAGGTGGTGTGGGGATCGGCCTTAGAAAAGACCTCCCCACACTCACTGCAGTGTTGGAACCCAGAGGCCAGTTTTTCTTGGGTTTCTCCGACATGGCCAACCTAACTAAACTTTCATTTTTTCGGCAATCACCGCCAGGCTAGACTTCTTTATCGGCTTCTAACTGCCACATGGTATTGTAAAAACGTTTTTAAAACACTTTTTTTTTTTTTTTTTAACCGATAAGGACAGGTAACCACACACTAAAAGAAAACACAAGAGTTCAATATGTTGGATTGGTTCAGCCGAACCAATCGATAATAAAAATTTTTACAATTTTCACAAAATAAACAGAAAAACTATCTAAAGTACTCACGGTACCACAGACAGAGCCTGAACTGACAATACAGAATTAAATTCAGAATGAAACAGACAACTTTAACTGACTTTGAACCGAGCAGAAGGAGAACTCTTCGGAGTGACTGTTCAGTGAGGTAGAGTAAAGAATCTGACGGTTGGGTTTCAAAGTACTGCAGACAGAGACCTCAACCATGCTCAAGCTCAACATTCTATGCACTGCATAGAAAATTAACCCTCTACTCTCTGGGGCAGTTCAAAGGATGAAACTAACTGCAGATTGTCAGAATACAGCAAGACTTCATGGTGTTTGAAATCACAGAAATCATATCCATATTCTATTTCGCTGCCCAAAATTAGAGCCATATTGGGATGTAACAGTTAAAAACATAAAAGAAATACTAGGGATCAATACACAAATGCATGCAGACCATATGATACTGGGGAGTTACCCCCAAAGAAATCCAAAGCAAACATAAATATTTATTTAGCATCTTTACTGCAATGAAAGTTGTCACTGAACACTGGCTCACTGATTATGTCCTGGTCATACAAGAAACTTGCAATATCTGCAAACAAGTGAAACAAATGGAGTATATCACAGCCATGCTTTAGTTGAGGAAGGAGAAACATCAGGTGGAATGGTTATCCTTTCTGTCATGGAAGGGTACCACTATCTTGAATCTCCTATAAGCTCCAAACTGAAGGGGGAAAACAGGTTGGCAGTAATCTCTAAATGGCAACATGATCCAAATATGAAGAACATTGAGGTATGAAATAAGTAGATAAATTATTAAACTACATCTTCAAGTCAAGGGTAAATGTACTTTCTCCGTATATGTTAATAGTTAGATGAATATAGTTTGCAAAGGTAGATGCCTTAGTTAGACCCTTCTTAAGAAGTGGTGTCCGTAAACTACCCATCTCCTTTTATAGCTTGAACTAAAATAGGTTAAAAATATTGGTACAGATATTAACGGCACAAAGAAATGCATTGTATGTATGTATTTTGTACAGTAACCACTTGAAAACTAATGACTATACCTTATAAGACAAAAATAAGCTCAGAGGCTCTTACCAATATGATGGGGAAGTTTCAGAGGAAATTATCAAAAGATTTTGCACCTCCTATCATGTAACTCTTACATTATATGTGAAAGGTGTAGGGGTAAATGTTTATTTTAGTTAAAAGATGCGCATGTACAAAAATGATCTTAAGTGTTTTTACAGGATTTCTAGATTTAAGTAATAATTACATATTTAGACAGTGTAGGTCAGCATTTGACTCACTGTACAAGTTTAATAATTTTTTTTAAAAGCCAGGACAGGGTGGGAAGGAATTGTATTTTGGCCCTATTAGGTGGACAGACAATCCCGTTCTCTTCCCTACTGCTGTGATCCGCCCCCCTGCTCAGGCATGTAATGACGTGTGCCCAGGAACAGCGCATGGGTGCACCCCATTAAAGTCAATGATGGGTAATTACTTTTTATGCTTATTAATGGCTATAACGATGAAGTGTTGGCCGCCACCCACTGTGGTGGCCTTGATTAAACTAACTATAGCCACTAATGCTATAAAAAGTAATTAAATATTAATTTACCCCCACTGACTTCAGTGGGGCGTGCTCCTGGGCACATGTCGCTACTTGTCTGAGCGCGGAATGGATCGCAGCAGTAGGGCTCGGCTGGCCCCCTTGTTATGGCCAAAATATAATCCCTTCGCACCCCATCCTGGCTTCACAAAACATTATTAAACTTGTATGGTGAGGCAACTGACGTCCTACACCGTCTAAATATGAAAGTAGTGCCAAATCTTGGATAATTCCTTTAAAGAACAAGTATCTATCTCTGTATGTAACCTCTGCATCATAACTTATTCAGTTTTTACAAATTACTTGAGAATACCCCATTTACAGTTTCAGCTGGTCCACCCCCCCACCCCGAGTCTACCATACATTTTTGCCACTGTGTCAGTATGAAAAGCTTTAACAGCTCCAGTCATGCTTAACATAAAAAATGCCCAAGTACAGTACAATTTTACACCTCCGAATAAAGCAGATGGTATAATGCTCAATTTGTTAACTACAGTGCTTTTGGAAAGAATGAGACTACATTTTTGCTCCATGAAGCCAGCAACCCAATCCCTTCCACCTCCCTGTTCAAAGCCCCACCCCCAGGACTGCAACATTCTGTAAAGAAAATGTCTGTAGAATGAACGTGGGCGTCATTTCATATACAGTTTTAATATTTCATACACCATTCACCTAACAATTTTCTTGTTAGTTAAGTAATGGCTTAGGTTTTAAACAAACAGCCCTCTAGAGCATTAAAAAATGTACATGAAAAAGACAACCACATTCATTTCAGCACTCTGCAGTTTTGTTTTTTTTTTGGGGGGGGGGCTAGTCACAGAACATCAGAGTGGGACAGGGCTCCAAACAGAGACGGCAGAAGAATCAGGATGCCAGCTTCATGGAGCCAAAATACGATCCCCCTTCCCAAATGCAGCAGTTAAAAGAAATTTGAGCATTACAGCTGCTGTGTTACCAGGAGGTCTGGTAAACTGCACTCTATTTAATTCTGAGACAAAGGTGCACTCTTTAAAGGGACGTGGTCAACCCCTAAGGGCAAGTTATATCTGTGGGGGGGGGGGGCGCATCACAATGTTGTAAACAAAGACCGTGTTTGTGTTTAATATACAAACATTAAAGAAAAACTAAAGACGAATAAAACACTTAGCTAGGTCACAAACTCTGTAAGCCTATGATATTATCTTTCAAATGAGGTGATGATCTTATTCTTACCCCTAGGTGTCGGCTGTCCTGAGATATAAATAACAAAACAATCTGTAAATTAGATCAAAGCAGCAGCCATTTCATGGAATTTTAAGAGAGAAAGTAATGTCACTAATGGTCAAGCAGTAATTAACAAAATACAGCTTACCACTCTGTGAAATAATTTTGCCTCTAGATTTCATTAAATGGACGCTGCCTTGATTTAGTTTTCACACTCTTGAGTATTCTGGCAATGTGGCCTTTATGTTTTTTAAACATTTTAAAAATTGTGTTGGACATCATTAAAACTGTGTCCCTTTCAGTTAAACCTAGCATACTCTCAATATCATAAGTAAACACTGGCATTAGTCATCTAAAGCCCTACTGTACTACACTATACAGTTTTATACGAAACCAAAAATTTTAAAAGGTTGTGTCTGTAAATTAAACACAAACGTCAACCTGCAGATGGAAATTTAATATTTAAATCACAACACTACTTCCATTTGCAGAAGCACAGGGCCCTGCAGCCACAGATACAAATTCACAATTCCCAAATTACAACAGTTCTTCAGTCTGCAGAAGCGCAGGCCCCTATAGGGCCAGTGCTTCTGTACTCAAAGGTATTCATGCACACTGTAAGGCATACACACAGACTTCTGGATGCAAAAGCGCAGGTCCCTATGGGGCCTGCATTTCTGCAGCCACAGACTGCAACACTACCTGGCTTCAGAAACTCAGGCCCCTGTAAGACCAGTGTTTTTGCAGCCACAGGTAGTCATGTACACTGAAAGACAGACATACATGTTTGGTTGCAGAAACACAGGCCCCTGTGGGACCTACACTTCTGCAGCCACAGATACAACTCTATAAAGATAGCACATCAGTGCTACTGCACTTCTGTCATCTGGAAACAGCTGTATACTGTTTGTCCATCTGATGATGACAGTCTGTAATTGCTTATGTGGTCTTATCCTTTTGCTGCTTGGGAAAGGAGTTATGGTTGGAAACCCCAACCCCACATTTCCCTACTTTTGTGGAGTGAAGTTGAACCCAAACTGATGCATTAAGAAAAAATTACTCACCTTAGTAATGTTGTTTCTTTTAATGGAGTCTTGCTATATTATGACATATTCAGTGAGTCCCAACCTTCAAACTGCTCCGGAGGTGAAAGAGTTAACTTTCCATGCCAGGCATGGAACTCTGAGCTCGAGCTTGGTTGAAACTCTGTCTGTTGTTCTTCAAACTTAAACTGTCAGATCTTTACGAGCTAAACTCACTAAGGTCCTGTGTGGAAGCTGTAAACCTACACTAGCCAACTGGCAACTAAACACAACAACACATTTTTTGGTCCCAAAACAAAGACTCAAGTCAGGAGAACCAAAAAATGAAAAACACAACACCAATTCACCCCAAAAAGGATGGGTGAAACAACTAGGTGGGCATCTACTAAGTGCCAACACTGCACTGCCCACCCACATCCCAAAACAAAGGTTCTGAGAGGGGCAGGCAGGAGGGGAGGTCATAATATAGCAAGACTCCATTAGAAGAAACAACACTACTAGGGTGAGTAATTTTTTCTTCAAACAACATGAAGTCTTGCTATATTATGACAAATGCAGACTACACAGCAGTACCTCCATGGGGGAGGGACAGAACCTACCTAGGAAATAGGCTCTGAAGCACAGCTGTGCCAAACCGAGCATCACTCCTAGCCTGGATATCCAGGAAGTAATGCTTGGTAAAAGTGTGATCTGTTTTCCAGGTAGCTGCTTGACATATCTCTAGGATATGGATGTCCCTGGCAGCAGCCAGAGAAGCAGCTGTACCTCTGGTAGAGTGAGCCCTGAGGCCTGAGGGAGGAACCTTATCCAGTTTTTCATAGCAAAATTGGATACAAGAGACAATCCACCTGGCAATGGATCTTTTAGTGGCAGGTTTCCCTTTACTAACCTCACCATAAGTGAGGAACAGTTGGAGGAAGTCAAACCTGTGACCCTTGGTACCTTCTATGTAGTAACTAAGGGCTCTTTTGACATCTAAACTGTGCAGTCTCCTCTCGCCAGAGGAGGAATGGTCAGTGAAGTACACAGGGAGAGACATGGATTGATTAAGGTGGAAATCTGAAACCACCTTAGGCAAGAACTTTCTGTTAATCCTGAGGACCACCTTATCTCTATGAAAGGAGATAAAATCAGGCTCCACTGACAAGGCTTGTAATTCACCTATGCGTCTGGCAGAAGTGATGGCTACCAAGAACACAGTTTTCCAAGTCAAGTACTTAAGTTCTGCTGAAGACAAAGGCTCAAAGGGGGGTTGCATAAGTTGGGCAATGCAAATATTAAGATCCTAGGCAGCGGCAGGGTCCCTGAATGGAGGGTTGGTGTGAAGCAACCCCTTGAAAAACTTGGAGAATACAGGATGAGCTGAAAGAGAAGAGGACTCACCTGCTGATAAGAAAGCAGACATGGCTACCAGGTGCACTTTTTGGGTAGCTGGTCTCAGCTCCAATGTATTTAAGTGGACCATATAATCCAGGACTGTGGGTAAGTCAGCAGATTCTGGGGAAATATGCTTTCCAGAGCACCATATGGAAAATCTCTTCCATTTGGAATTATAAGTAGCCCTGGTGGAAGGCTTCCTAGAAGCCTTCAGGATATCCATTACACCTTGGGAGAGGTGTAGGTCAGCAAACTCTAACTCTTCAAGAGCCAGGCCTTGAGACTGAGAGATTTTGAGGTTCGGGTACCAAACTCTCCCCTGAGCACAGGTTAACAGGTGGTGATTCCTGGGAAGACACAGGGGAAGGTGGACTGCTAAGGACAGTAGGAGTGGGTACCAAGGCTGTCTGGCCCAATCTGGAGCAATCAGGATCATCTTGCAGGGTTGAGATCTGATTTTGACTAGCACTTTGAACAGGAGAGGGAAGGGGGGAAGGCATAGAGAAACTTCCCTTCCCAACTGAGAAGAAAGGCATCCACAGGGACTGAGCCCAACACTGGGGGCCTGCAGCAAAAAAGGGGAAGTTGGTGATTGTCTGGGTCTGCAAAAAGATCCATCTGCGGGGTGCCCCATCTGGCAAATACTACCTCCAAGACCAGAGGATCCAGTGACCATTCGTGATGGCCCTGGGAAATCCTGCTGAGAGCATCTGCCAGGACATTGTCCTTGCCTGGGAGGTGAACTGCCATAAGGGAGGTGTTCAGTGAGTAAGCCAGAGACCACAACTTCATTGCTTCGGAGCACAAGGCCATAGACCGAGTGCCCCCTTGCTTGTTGATGTACCACATTGTGGTGGTGTTGTCTGTTCTGACCTGAATAACTTTGTTCTGAACAGATTTGGAAAAAGCTTGAAGTGCTAGAAAAACTGCTCTGAGTTCCAACAGACTGATGTGGAGCAGAGATTCCTGAGGGGACCACAATCCCTGGGTAGTGAGGTTGCCCATGTGAGCTGCCCACCCCAAGAGGGATGCATCTGTAGTAAGGATTAAGGAGTGAGACTGAGGGGCAAAAGGGACCCCCTGTCTCAGATTGCTCTGGTCCTGCCACCACTGTAGGGCTTGGATCAGGGTTCGAGTCACTGGGATCAATTTGGTTAGAGGGTCTCTCCTTTGAGACCTAAAGGCTCTCAAATGGAACTGGATGTCCCTCATCTGAAATCTTGCTTCCTGCACTACTGCTGTAGAAGCAGCCATGTGCCCCAGGAGCTGTAGAAAGTGCCTTGCTGGTCGAGAGACCTGCAGGGTGAATGAGGAGGCCAGAGAGACCAGGGTCCTTGCTCTGTCCAGAGGAAGGAAGGCTCTGGCCTTCTCTGTGTTCAGCTCCGTGCCTATGAAGGTGAGGAGCTGTACAGGCTATACAGGCTCTGTAACAGAGTAGACACACCAGAGGGTGTAGACAGAATGAGAAGCGACCTGCAGAAACTTGAAGAATGGTCAGGGGTTTGGCAGTTGAAATTCAATGCAAAGAAGTGCAAGATAATGCATATGGGGCACAAAAACCCTGGCACAATATATCAGTTGGGGGGTGAGGATATAGCATGCACCAAGCAGGAAAGGGATCTTGGGGTTGTCATCTCTGATGACCTCAAGGTAGGGAAACAGTGTGACAAGGCAGCAGGTAAAGCAAATAGGATGCTGGGATGTAAGGCAGGGCATCACCAGCAGGAAAAGGGAGGTCATAATTCCGCTATACAAGACACTAGTGAGGCCCCACCTGGAGTACAGTGTACAGTTCTGGAGACCATACCTACGTAAGGACATAGACAGGGTAGAGAAGGTTCAGAGGAGGGCAACAAAGATGGTGCATGGATTGCATCACAAGTCCTATGAAGACAGGTTGAAGGAACTAAACATGTACTCCCTGGAGGAGAGGAGGGAGGGATATGATAGAGACATACAAGTATCTTACAGGGAGGAACAGGTGCAGGAATACACTATTTTAAGCGAAAAAGATGTTCCAGGACTAGAGGGCATGGGATGAAGTTGGAGGAGGATGATTCAGAGGAAACATGAGAAAGAATTTCTTCACAGAGACGGGTGGTGGACAAGTGGAACA
Organism: Neoceratodus forsteri; assembly: GCA_016271365.2. NCBI lineage: Eukaryota > Metazoa > Chordata > Ceratodontiformes > Ceratodontidae > Neoceratodus > Neoceratodus forsteri. The sequence goes on along the minus strand of CM057458.1, from coordinate 980,357,505 downwards.
CCCTGCCAGAGGAAGTGGTGGGGCCTGAAACAATCACGGGATTTAAGAATGCATGGGATAGACATAAAGGAATTCTAGAGGTCAGGGGTAAGGGGCAACAGACTTCTAGGAAAACAAACTGAACTTACAAGCTCAAATGGGCAGACTGGGTGGGCCATAGGCCCTTATCTGCCGACACTGTCTATGTATCTATGTAGGCTCTAGAACTGACTTTGGAAGATTCAGAAGGAAACCTAAACAAGTGAGCAGTTGCTGAGTTATCTGGAGATGTAACTTGACTTGGTCTGGAGACTGGCCTGCTATGAGCCAGTCGTCCAGGTAAGGGAAGATGGCAATTTTTTGCCTTCTTAGGTGGGCAACTGCTACTGCCAGGCATTTTGTTAATACCCTTGGAGCAGAGGTGAGGCCAAAGGGCATTGCTCTGAATTGGTAATGGCCTGAGGGCAGCTCGAACCTGAGGTACTGTCGATGGGAGCTTCTGATGAGAATATGGAAATAGGCATCCTTGAGGTCCAGGGACACTAGCCAGTCCCCTGGCCTTAGAGAGAGTAGAATAATTCCCAGAGTCTGCATTTTGAATTTTGGTTTTAAAAGGTGCTTGTTTAAGTATCTGAGATCCAGGATGGGCCACCATTCTCCTGTATTTTTGGGGGTAAGGAAGTACCTGGAGTACAAACCTTTGCCCTGGTGTAGGGGTGGAGCCCTTTCCACAACTCTGAGAGCAAGGAGGGAAGAGACCTCTGCCTGTAAGGCAAGAGCCTCTGGAGGAGTTGCAGGTGGAAAGGATCTGGTTCTCATCTTTGGAAATTTTTTGAAGCTGAGAACCAGTCCCTGGCTTACTACTTCCAGGACCCACTTGTCTGATGTACGAGACTTCCAGTCCTGGACAAAGTAAGCCAGCCTGCCCCCTACAGGTAGCTGAGAATCGGCCCTGGCAACCCCATCAGGGTGCCTGTTTGGCAGGGGCTTTGGGGTGGAAGCAGGCCTGCTTGTACCCTGTCTGCCTCTCCCTCTAAAGAACACCCTCTGGGCATAGGCAGAAGAGGAGGCCTGGGCTTGGTAAAAAGGCCTATGAAAAGGCCTGTCCCTGCCCCTGGGAAGCTGCCTTTGAGGAGTGGCCTGCCTTTCTTTGGCCTGTGTACTCCTATAGGTGGTCCTATACTCATCCATTTTCTTCATGTAATTCTCTGTCTGCTCCCCAAACAGAGAATTACCCACAACAGGAAAATCCATGGCCTTAGTCTGGGTATCCTGTGACAGGCTAGTACATCTGAGCCAAGCCATTCTCAGTGCCACGGATGTAGCCATGACTCTTGATGACACATCATTAGAGTCCACTGCAGCATGGAATTGCACCTTGGATGCCTCAATACCATCAGCAGCCACCTGCTCCAGCTCCTTGGCAAGCTGGCCGGGACCTGTTTGCTAGAGCCATAACAGTATCCATCTGGATTTCTGGTATCTGGCAACATAAGCCATATAATTTGCCTGTCTAGTCTCAAGGATGCTGCCATGTACTGTTTCTTTGCAATGGCATGATCCTCCTGGAGTCCTTATCAGGGGTGTGAAGCCAAGGAAATTAGTCTTGTCACAGGCTGCAGCCTGCACTACAACATGGCTGCATTGTTGTGTGAGGAACTCCGTAACAGAGCCTGACAATGTGTACCTCTTGTCCATTCTCTTATCCACAGGAGATATAGTGTGAGGAGCTTTTAAAATTTTAAAAGTCTGTTTCCCAAAAGATTTATGCAAGGGAATAGACAGTCTCCTAGACTCTGGGATATCCATCATTTCCACAGTCAGGCTCCTCTTGATCATCCACAGCTTCCTCCATAGGGAGCTGGAGGGTTTCAGCCACTTTTTTATAAAACACAAAATGAGAAGGGGACTCAGAAAGCCTAGGAGGAGACATTCCTGAAGGTCTGGGGAGATGTCCGGGTCAGTGGGCACATCCAGACTTTCAAATCCACATTCACTCTCCTCATACTCCTCTTCACCCTCTTCTGGTTCATAATACTCCTCTAACTTATACTCTTGAACCGGCCGAACCGGGCGCTTACCCGATGGTGCCGGTTCGGTCGGAACCGGGGAAAGTGACTGGACAATTTTTATCGCTTTGGCTATTTCTTCAGCAATTGGAGAGGAAAGTTTTGGCTCCACACCAGCTGATTTTCTAGTCTTTTTTGCTGGACCCGGCTCCTCCGAGTCGGATCTCCTTTGGCCCGAGGAAGTCTCGCCCTGGTCAGAGGGCACTTCCTCTGGTTCGGCTGGAACCGAACCGGGCTGGCCATCCGGTTTAGCGGACTTTTTGGCCTCCCTTTCCTTGAGCCTACCAACTCTCTTTTCCAGGGTAGCTGCAGGAAAACTTTTACAAATCTGTCAGTCTGCATTGAGCTGGTCAAACCCCAGACAATAAACACAGGTGGTGTGGGGATCAGCCTTGGCAAAGACTTCCCCACACTCACTGCAGTGTTGAAACCCAGTGGGCTTGGTTTTCCTTTTGGGTTTCTCAGACATAGTGCCAGTTCTAACCAAACTTACCTGTTTATGGCAATCCGCCAGGTAAGACTCTCTTATCGGTGCCTAACCGTGTCACGGGTCTTGGAAAAAAACGTAATAAAATCTGTTTTTTTTTTAGAACCGATAAGAACCAGTAACCACACACTAAAAGATACATTAAGATATTTTAAGCAACTTGATCGGTTCAAACTGAACCGATAAACCGTTTACAAGTCCCACACAGAACAGAAATAAATGTAAAACCTATCTAGTACCCACAATACCACAGACAGAGTCTGAACCGACTGGTTGTGGTTTAAATTCAGTTGAAAAACTGAGAAAAACAATACTTTAACCGACAAATGAACCGAGCAGAAGGAGAAATCTCCGGAGCGACTGTTCAATGAGGCGGAGTAAAGAATCTGACGGTTTGAGTTTGAAGAACAACAGACAGAGTTTCAACCAAGCTCGAGCTCAGAGTTCCATGCCTGGCATGGAAAGTTAACTATTTCACCTCCGGAGCAGTTTGAAGGCTGGGACTCACTGCATACGTCATAATATAGCAAGACTTCATGTTGTTTGAACACAGTCTTTTGCAATGAATTTCCTTTCTTTTTGAGACAGTGGAAGTGTTTAGTGCGTCTGCCCTCCGAGCCCTGCATTTCCATGTTGCTACAGATGCCAAGAATTTGTGAATCTGCAAGCTTCCATTTGGCTACAGATGCAGATGCACAGGGCCAAGAGTCCTTCTGGCTGCAGACTGTGCTTCTATGAAGCTATGGGCGCAGAATTCTCTTCACTATATGGTTACTTACTGCCAGTGCGGCCAACACTGCACCATCCCCCCCCAGGCTAGGGTGGTGCCGCACAGCAGCGCCATGCACCCAGCCTTGGCCCATCCAGCTGGCCCACTAAACTTCCATCTGAAATCTGCTCACCAGCACAGGGGATCACAACGCAATACCCACTGGGCCAAAGGTCTGGGTCCTATGCACATTTCTTCACAACTTTTTTTTTTTTTAATATTTTGATCCCACCTCATGAACTTGGGTCGCTAGAATGCGTTAAATTCTGCCAGCAAGGTGGTTTTGCAGAGCAAATGTGAAATCACCTTTTGAACTGTATTTGAAAATTACCATATTATCCTTGAAGTAGGGTCATGTAAACAGTATATTCAAAATTTTGGACTACAATATTGTAAAAAGACCAGGTTATGAGTAAAAGCATGTGAGAGACAAACAATTTTTCATTGTGCACCAAAACTGGAATTCTTCTGTTGCACATTTAAGTGCAACCAAAGAATTTTTTGTGCAAACCAAAAATTGAATTCTTAGGTTGCAAATGTGCAACCCAAGAATTCATAGCTCCCGATGCAAGGTAAGTTGACAACCAAATAATTTAAAAGACCAAAAGAGGCATTTCTGGCCCATTTCTTGAAAAAAAAAAAAAAAAAACACCAGAACGTAGCTTAACATGTTTTGTTTAAAAAGTTTCATGTGTTGCTTTTTTTTGTTTTTTTTAATAACTATTTTAAACCTTTTCACACTGTTGCTCTGCCCAGAAAAATAAAAGTTCCTGGCCATCACGACCTAAAAAAAATTTCTGCGCCCCAAAATCAAAATAAAAAAAAAAAATAGTTATAACCTCAAAACGCTTGTGAAAGAATAATTCTGGGCTCATATCAGAGGAGTAACTCAAAAGCCCACCTGCAGAACTACGGCCCCATCCCTTCATGTCGCTTGAGCTGGTGGTGTGACCCCCAGGCCTCCACCTGGGGGCAGCCAAAACAGCAAACCACTAAATCCTGACAAAGGACAGATGTCTTATGGACGCTCAATCCTCTCTCTCCCCAGCTGACCCTCTGTGTCCTGAGCTTGTTCCGGAAACTGAGTCGCCAGCGTGGGAAAAGGTACAGCGTAGAGCACCTCAGCACTCTTCAGCACCGGGTCAGCAGGTTTTATGCATTTTTAACATTTCTGGGTCTTGGATTCTGGTTAAGCACCCATCAAGAAACTTCCCACATTTCAAGAACTTTCCACTTGGACTGCGCATTACAAATGTTGTCCAGTTTTGTTGAGCACCACTCAAGTTATTAAGGTGCAAAGATTGGAGCTTAACACTGAGCAGTCTGCTCAACCCTATTATAAAAGAGAGGCAGAAAGAGAGAAACCCCTATGGAACAAAAACAGAAATTAGAAAAAAAATGCAACAGTTTTAAAAATTATTTAGTAGGCACCTGATCTTTAAAGCAAAAATGTCATACTTTTAAAGGAATCGTGTAAGACACTACTGCACAAATTTTGATGCATTCTTAGATACATACACAGCTCCCTGGCTTCTGTGGGAGTCAAGTCATCAGATTTTCTAACTTTTACTTTAGTGTTCTTTATGAGGGAAGGGATCATAAACTGGCTACAAAGAATCAACCAGATGATCTCTTCCACTTCTTGGTGTGCCGCCCTCATGCTGAGACGTTTTGTGATGTGTAACCAGGTTGAGCACTGGGTCGTGGTAAAACAACGGTACAATTTTTCCTACCTTTTTTTATGTTTCACTACCTCTTACCATAGATCAAAGTCACCATTCGACTAACAAAGGTAACTGGCAGTTGGGGGGGGGGCTCTGATTTATAGCAGAAGACAGTTTACCATATAAAAAAGGTAATAGAAATGGCTCTGTGGACTTATATGAGGCAAACTCCCATGCTCCCCCGGTTAGACATCACAAAACGTCTGAGTAAAGGGGCAGGGTGGGAACACCACAAACTGGAAGGGATCGGCTGGCTTCTTCCTCAATGTCAAATTATGTCATCCCCCTTCCCCCCAAGAACACTAAATTGAAAACAATGATAAATTAGACAGCTTGACTCCCATAGAAATAAAGCAGATTTATCTGTATCTGAAAGAGCTCCAAAATGAATACTGTAATAACACAAAATATCTTTGAACTATATAATCATAAAGCCTTTACTGAAGCCAGACAGTAAAGATGCCTTAGATCAAAATTTGCCAAAATGATCTTATGTACAGCTACTACCATATGTACAATTCAAAGTAATAATGTCACACAGCAGCAGCAGATAAACTCCAAGAAAAAGCCTTTTAGTTTTTCATCAAATTTTATTCCAATAACTTGCATTGAGATATATTTATATATGCACTATATATATATATATATATGCTTTAAAAAATGTAATTTCAAAAAATGCCCCAGAAATTGTCTATAAATTTGGTCATTTATTTTTGTGTTCTGAACCTGATGTATATGGAGATTTTTATCATCTGGAACATACCAAGCTGATGAACTATCTTTTCACACTCCAACACACAAATTTAAAACATGAAGGCCAAGCAAAAATTTATAGCAAGGTGTTTCATAGTGAGACTATGGTACGCCTTGGGAAGTGAGACACAAGGAGAAGCAGAGTGCCTTACACACCAGACAAGCCGCACTGTCTCATAATAACACACACCTCAGACAGTGCCTAAATGCAAAAATAAGATGACTCTCTTGATTTTAAATTCCAAAAACTGTAAAATTGTGTCAATTAATTCACATAAAATAAGTAAGATAAACCAAAAAATGCGATTCGCTGTATACGGTTATATGACCATTAATTATTCCAGCACAACAGCATGTCATACTATTGTCACATAAAAAAAAGTCTTATTATATAAGAAATGTGGGACAAAGCTTTCACAGTATTAATAAATGTTATTTATTTTTTATAAAGCAGCAGTACTAGTTAACAAGGAAGTGTTACACACTTCCCAGAGTCTGCATTCCCTGGTAGTTACAAAATTCCGTTTTTTTTTTCTTTTTTTACCGTTTTCTGACAACTGTTTCTCTTGATTTTTAATACATTTATACTGTTGTGTGGATCCACAGGAAATTTGTCAGTCATACCTCTCAACTTTTTGACACTGGTCCTAAAAATGAGGGATACATTCTTATTTATGTAAATGCAAGCTCACAACACTAAGACTACCCGTACTTTTATTTGTTCAGATTTAATGCTGCTTTAGTTTCACAAAATTTAAGAAGTTCTGCTTTAAATTCTGAGTTTGCCACACTTGCTCTTTGTGGGCAGCACCTTTCCAACGTGGGATGAATGTGGGGCAGAGCACTTCTGAAGAGTAAAATGATACAAGAGGGACAGTTCAGAGGTACTAGTAGTCCCCATACTATTTCCTGTTTTTTTTTCCCCCAATTGTTTAACCAGATAAGACACACTAATCTGAAAGCTTGTTTACAGGTGCAACCTGGGAGCAAAGGGAAGTTAAATGACTTGCTCAGGGTCACACAGTATGCAAGTGGGGGCTATGGGATTCAAAGCCACGTCTCCAGATTTGCAGCTCAGAGCCTTAAGCCACTGCGCTATACTGCCTCCCTAGTTCACCTTTGTTTACGTTGTTTTTCCTACAAAAATTCAGCAGGAAAAAGGAAGGGGTGGTGCACACATATTACATCAGGCAAAATAACCAATTAAGAGAATGGCACCACCCCTTTTCCCTCAGAATGCAATATGTAAAGCCAGTGATCTTCCATTTTCAAAAACAGCCATTTCCTTCTGGAAAAATTTTAAAATCAATGTTTCCTATTTTTTTTCCCCAAACTGAGGGCAAATCAGCATGCCTTGTACAAAAATTGGGCTTAAAATAGAGGGGTCTGCCAAAAAAACTGGTGGAAAGTGAATTGTTTCATGAAAAACTGACTCCCAAGTGCTGGTTTAAAATGTCAAATTCGTTTTTTTACAGGTGTTTTTTGCTGAAAATGGAAAATCACTGGCCCTGAATAAGGCATGCCTGGCAAAGTCTGTGCTATCAGAAAAAATACATAATATACTTAAAAAAATTAAATAATTGGATTAATGTTTCATTAGTTGTGGGGCTTGTCTAATATGACTGTTAAAATAACATTTTTAATAACTAATACTGCTGCTTTAAAGACTTGAGTATTTTAGGACTTCCATCTTTTTCAACTTCCTGAAAGATTTAACCCGTTGTCCTAGTCTTCTGGCAGTCTGCATCGTGTGTATGTACAGTAAAGTGTTTGCTTGTGAGGATTTATGTACTATTTTTCACACTGTTTTCACTTACTAGTTAAAGAGCTGCTTACATGTTTACAGAAAGGCAACTCATACCACGTAGCTGCTTGCCCTAAGAACTATTTTAGCCATGAACTGAACTTTGTTGTCCGCAGGATAAAAAGTATTTTAACTCGTAAATCCCGGTTTGTAACTTCCTGATACAAGTCGATCGGCCACCGAGCACTGCAGCCCCACACCCTAAAATAGCCGAATGATGACATGAAGTAGGGAACGGGGCTGCAGAAGGTCTACATGAAAGCAGAGGTCTGTCTTAAAGTACTAAGGTTATCTATGCAGACATGTATGCATGGATGGGGTTAATATATTAGTCCCATACATGTATACATGTCTGCAAAGATCACCTCAGTACATTAAGGCAACCCTCTCCCCTGATTACATCATGTGCTCCATAGACTGCTTGCAACCCATTCCCTACTTCGTGTCATCATTCGGCTATTTTTAGGGGGTGGGACTGCAGCACTCAGTTCGTATCAAGCAGTTAAGAGCTGGGCTTTTATGAGTTAAAATACTTTTCATTCTGTGGAGCAATAAATTTAGTTTGTTACTAAAACAGGTCCCTGGGCAGGCAACTACACGGTACAAGTTGCCTGCCTGGGACACGTCAGTAGCTCTTGGAGACATATTACGTCTACTGTATGATTCAGAGCATGATTTATCTCGTACATTGTACTTTGACCATAATTTTAACTCAAATAAATACAAAAAAAAACTTTCTGAACATCATTACTTAAGTTTGAAAGAGCACAAATCTGGAAGCTGCTTTGTGTGTAATCAACAATGCACAACAGGGTCTGTGTTAAAGCAATTCTGATGCATACACCAGGGGTGTTGTGAGGCACGAGGTGAAAGGCAGAGGGTTCTTAAGCCCCAGGAAAGTGCACTGTAATTATTATAGCACACATCTTTGAGTGTTTACTGCACTTATAAAATGGACTGTTGTCATTTTATGGCTTAAAAAAGACATCTGGAGGCTGGCTGTGCATCGACACTATTTGAATACATGGTTGGGAGACATGTTATGCCCAAAAAGGTTCCTGTATTTATCTTGCCATTTATAAATCACAATAAGGTACTCCAACGTGTATGCAATATTGGGAAAGCAGCACTTTTTATATGCCTAATGCTACCTGTTTCACTCCATGCCTCACTTCCCAAAATATGCCATTATCCCACATAACGCACATCATGATTTTATTCCTTAACAGAAACACATTATGAAACATCAATTAATGCCTCAGTCAGCACATGCTGATCTCCAACCTCACACTTTACATTCTTTTACTAAGTCTCTTAATTTCAGTTGGATATTTGGACTTGTTTTTCCTCTATTACGTTTATATGGGAAAATGAACACTGCACTAGTAAGCTCAGGGATAAAAGGGCCAGAAATGTAATCCCTAAGGCAACTTGGTGGGTCACAGGCTGCTAGCTGGTTGAGAAGCATTTGTATTTAACAGCACTTTTCAAATTAACAAGCTTCTTCTGCCAGGTTCCAACCTTTAATACCCCCCCCCCCAGTATTAATTCAACTTTGGATTAAAAAGAAAAAGGAGTAAAGATTTTAAATTAATCTGAATTTGTAGTATTGTTTGGCTTTAGCCAAGAAAATTCCTGACGTTCCTTTCCTAAAAAAACGTCACAGTGTACACATTAAATACTTATAACACTTGAGGAGCCTTAGAGTGATCTCCAGTTCTACATGGTTTCTAACATACAGCCTAAAGGGACCTAGTGCATCCTTCAAAATTTTTTTTTCCATACATTAAGTTACTAAGTTAAAATTATTTCAGTGTTATAAAATATGTGGCTCACGATCATATCTGCTGTGAAACACACAGCAAGGAAGCTAAAACTAGACCTATGTTAAGTTTAATCAATATTATATACAGTAATTGTAAGAGAACCATTAAATAATGTTATTTTGGTTATAACAAGGTTTACTTCTTCGACAGAAGTGCCATTAAGAATTGTCTACATAAACACATTTTCTTTTATGGAAAACAAATTGCTGTTCATATTAAGTGTGTCACTTATATTTAACATTGGGTCTTGCTCTAACCCCCATTCACCCTCATCTTCATCCCCAAGTTCTGTTTCAGAGCCACTGCGAGAATTTTCATACAAAAAGATCTGCTGATCTACATGGGCTGGGGCCAGTCTGCTTCTCTTACCACTCACAACATTTGCTGCTGAGCCAAATAAACGTTCAGGAAAGATTCTTGTAGCTGGAATACACCAGTACTTCTGGAGTACCTTTGGTAGAATAGGAAATAGTGCTAATCTATCTGACCACCACTTCAGCGGATCCCCATTGAGGCCAAGAACCTTCTGTGATTTAAAGTTGCTTAGCTCCTCAACAATCTGAGCACGCCACTCTTCCTGATCTTCATCTGGACCCGTATGACAAAATATTTCAGCCAACATGTTGTTGATGTTACTAGTAGATGGGGGAGGAGATGAAGCAGCTCGTGGCATTTTTGCAGGTGGCTCCTCTGGAAGCATTAAGTTCTTGTCCTCCAGTCTTGAACAGTCTTTGCCTTTCTCCAAAAGACTTTTTGCTTCTTCTAGTACTCGGTTTTCAACCTGAGATCGTTCAAATACTGAAAGAAAGGGCAGTTTCTTGTATCTGGGATCCAAAAATGTTGCAACATTAAGAAACGTGTCAACCTCAGGAGTCTGCTGGTAAGTTGTGGACAACTCTTTAGCTATCACCTCCTTGGCCATACTGATTTCTTTTGCATCACTGTCCCGAACTTTCACTGTAGTATTTAGTAACATATGAAGAAGAGGTTTCACCATACTAATAGTGGGATACTTTGATGCAGACAGCAATTCTGCAACCTGCTTAAATGGTTGCAGTAAGTCTATCAGGCCCTCTATAGCACACCATTCTGATGCTTCCAGCATCAAATGATGATTGTTACTGTCTTCAACAAGCACAGCTGCAATAACAAACTGCTGTTCTTTTAGACGCTGGAGCATGGCAAGTGTGCTTCCCCACCAACCAATACGATCGCTTATCAACATGCACTGGAATGTATTTTGTAGCTTCTGCTTCTCATTTAACATATACATTGCTACTGCAGACTGCTGAAAATATTCAACCAGTTTTCGACATCGAGCTAGAAGAGTTGATAGTTTTGGAAGCCAAAACGCCTGCTGTATTCCCTGATTCATGGCATGTCCAAAGCAGGGCATGTGTACAGGGAGATCCAGAAGTGAGCATGCCTTTACAATGTCTTTACTGTAATCTGTAGTGGCACCAAATACTTTCATACTCACTCCCCATTCAATAAAGGCCTCATACAGTACACGTGTAATTGTTTCTGCAGTATTTTCCTCTGGCACTTCAAATGTTTTTAGACATTTGGACATAAAATTGAGACCATTAGCACCATTTGTTAGGGAATGGACCCCAAGTGTCACATACAACCTGTTCTGGTTTTCACTTCTCCACATATCAGTAGAAATGCCGCACCACAAAATATCGCCAAGTTCTTTTAATACAATATCCCTCATTGTATTGTATTTTTCAGGAATTGCCTTTGTACAGAAATATTTCCTGCTAGGAAGCTCATATCTAGGCTCAGCTACTTTTAGCAGTGCTTTGAAAGTAGGTTCATCAACAATCGATGCAGGATACATACCCTCACAGATAAAGTTGATTACAGCAGATGTCATTTCTTGGTGCTTTTTGTGTTCATAGCTATAGTTCGCCTTCATGATTAATGTGTCTTGAACAACCTGTTGGGAAGCTTCTGGCCTCAATTTTGAAAAAGCTATAGCAAAAGCTTCTCTCATTTGCTCAGTGTTGCTTTTGACAAATTCACAGAACTCATCAGGGTGATTTTTCTCAAGGTGGTATGAAAGATTGGAAGTATTTCCTGAATAGGCAATTTGAGCCATGCAAATCCTGCAGTATATTTTCTTCCACTGTAATATGCATCCCTCTGAATTGGTGTCGAACCCAAAGTACTTCCAGACTTTACTCTTGGCTCGTGGATGGGCAACTAATTTAAGGTCCGAAGATGAACTCTCTAAGACTTTGTTTTCCATCTCTTCTTGTCCACAGATTGCCTTCACACATTAATGAGTACCTGCCAAAGGCAGTAAAATAAAGATATAATGAGACAGTAAAAGGCTAATAAACTAATCAAAAATCAGTGCTTTTGGCAAAAGTTTTAAGAGACTTACCTTTATCATTAAAAACAGTAAATATAAAGAAGCTGAAGAGTGCAAGGTACATAAAACAAGAATACATGCAGAAATGTCAAAAAATTATATGCCAGCATTTCAAAAACACAACAATGAAACAAGATGTGTAACAGTGTCTGAGAAATTTGTATTCAAATCATGTAACACTGATTTTCTGCTCTCAGCTGGAAACGTTACTATTTCTACAATCTACATTATTTGCATATTGCACTGAACATTATATCAAGGGATTTTTTTAGTTGCAGATAAATGTTGTGGATGCCTCTCACTATTCTGCTGTGCCATAAAATATAAATCAAGCTCATCAATAAGCTGCACTTTTCCAGATGTGAAATTAGCATTCCAAAATTCATGTGATGTTTTAAGCTATATGGCTGGGCAGCCCTTCAGGTCATTCACACATTGTGTAGCTCCACTGATATCAGAAAGGTCGTGCATTAATTATGCAACTCACTACAGATCCAAAGTCTAGGAAGATAATAATGGCACTGACACAATGCTGCCATTCTCCACGACCTTGCCCGTAGGTACACCATAGCAGAATATTATTAGAGAGTTCCTACTGACAAAGAATGTTCCTATCTAAGTTGACTGTTCTATTCTGGGCACCTACTCAGCATAAGGTAAAATAACGCACTTCCTCATGACACTCTACTGCATGACCACTGTGACATTTGGATAGCTGGTTCTGATCACTGTATCATTTTTGCAATATAAAATTGTGTTATGGACTGTCTCTCATGAGAGATGCTGAGACAGCATGTGAGATCACACACACACACACACACGCACACGCAAGTTTTACATACAAGGTGTTACCTGGAAGGCCAGAAGCCAATTACAGGCTAAAAGATACCTAACTGCCAAAATAGATCATAAACTTTTAGAACACCCAAAGGAAGAAGAGCAGGTTGTGACATTTTAGTGTGAAGTCATAAAAGATGTTTTGATGTCTTGGAAAGGGGAAGCTGATCATAAGTTTAAAGAAATGTCATTTGAAAAAGAAAATGAGTTATGCTTCGGTTACAGATTTTAATACTTGGAAAAGACATCCTGATTTTATATATATATTTTTTATATATTCTGACAGGGAGGAGCTAGGTGACCTCATGCAAAGAGGTGGGCAAAGCCAGATTTTAAACAGTATTCTGTTTTCCATTTACACAAAAATGTTTGGACTCTGAAAGCTACAACAGCTACAGCACTGTGAGATAATACCTTAGAACAGACAATTCTAGGTGTACTAGTGGTAGGAATCTGCACTTTTTAAAACCTTATTCTTTTAATTGATTTGTATGTTTTGTGATATATGATTCTGTATTTACACGTTACATATTTTTATTTTAGTAAAACTCTATTTTTAGAGACTACTTGGTCTTTGATTTTCTTTCTTTAACAAGTAAAGTATATATGGTTAAAGCAGACACTGTGCATAAGCTTGAATGGTGATACCAAACTGGAAAAAGGTAGAGTTAAATCTGAGGTCTTTTATTAGCATTTTAAAGGTTCATTTCTGTACACCTGGTTAGGTGCCCGTAGGCAGAGTTATCTGCCCCCCCAAAGAAAGAATTATCTGCGCCTGTGTACTGGGTACGCTGGCAAGAGGTTCACAATTTGAATCCCTCCAAGACTTGAGACCAAAGGCTGATTCGAACCCACAAAAACAGACAGGAAGGTTACCCTCTTTCTGTTAACTGTTCACAAGACTGCACTCAGAGGTTGGCACTTTGGGAGTAGAGGGCTGACCTGCTGAGTGTGTCTGTGACAACCACTACCTGAGTCAGGAGTCCCACATGATTATACCTTTCATGAGGGTGTATGCCCATTATGCTGCCGCCTACGTAAACCAGAAGAAGCCCCTGATTTCATGGAAGTTCCATCATAATAATGGTTAAGAATGAAGTGCGTGTGTGTGCACGCACGCACACAAGGTAAAATCGTACATACAGGTAACTGCAACCAAAGGCAACACCAAGTTATTTTAGTGGTCTGGTGGTCATAACTTCCTTAAAGTTTAATTGGTAAAACTAAGATAAACTACTAACTTCACAAATGCTATCTTGCTAACCAGGCAGCACATGAAATGAGAAAAGAACCATCTGAATACAACTTACACTTTAGGATATGACTTACATTGTAAGTGATAACTAAAAGATATATAAGTAGGTCCACATTGTAGCTACAGAACAGCTTGAAAAAATTTTGACTGGCCAGTGTTGTAAACCAATTAATCTAATCCCAAACCAGTGTTCATCCAGTAATCCAACTGATATCACTAGCTGTTGAAAATAAGCAGACATTCCCTCATCATATGTACAGTGATTATTATTCTTCGTGAAACAAACAGTTATGCTATGAACCCCTCAAATGTAAATTATGGTGTTCTAATCTACAACGGAATCAGTTCCAATGTGCTGAAATCACTATTCACAACACTGCTGTATTCAGGAGTGCAAAATCATTATTACTGTAAAATGGTCATCAGTTCCATTTCCACAATGCACTAGCAGTTTCTTAAAACGGGACAGCATTTAAAAACTTAGTATATGAGTCATCACGCTAATACTAAGGAATTTTTACTAGATAGCTGTGTGCCACAAAACTGAGACAAAATTCTCTTCAAATGTGTTCTATGATTTTCCAAACTAGTGATCTCCATCCAAACTAGTGATCTCCATAACAACGTTAGAAAAAGCACACTTGTACAAATATGTATGCTACATTACTGTCCACAGTGCTACAAACTAAAACCTAATTACCCATGGCAAAACAAAAACAAAACATAGCAGAAGCTTGGGCAGAGCAATAGGGATGTCCACTTTTAGAAGGACTTCACTCAGTTTATATCTCCCCTCACCAGTCTTTCTGCTTCGAATAAAAGTATCAAAGAGGCATAAACATCTTAAAACAAATACTGGCTGACAAAAAGGTGACATCTCTAGCCCCATTTAAACTCGTGATACCTCTGATGCTAAAGGTCTTGCATGGGAGTGCAGGGGAGTTTTCCCTCAACAAAACAGGTTAATTTAATGAAGCTTTGGGTTTGAATTTAGATTTACATTATGAGACTATTCAGTAGCAATCTGACCACCTGAATAATGCTATTTGCACTACAAACACTGCCTTAGTCCCAAACTGCAATTAAAGGCAGGGTTTTAAATAATTGATTAGCAGTTTTTTCCTTGGGACAGTACTAACTGTACAGAAAACATTTATATAGGTTTTTTAGAAGTATTATGTTTGTTAAACACAGTGAGGCAAGTGATATGCATTTTCACAATGTTTTAGAACTTTTATGAGCAAAACCCTAATCAATTTTTAGAATTAAATAAAACCCTGAAAGGGGCAGTTAGCTTTTGGGACCATTTAAAAATGCCTGTTTTTTGCGTTTCTTAAGCAATAACTGTTACTCCAAAATGCAGGTATGCCAAGAGACTGGCACACTGGCAAGATTTTTTTTCAAAACTACATTTCTGACATCCCAACCAAAATGTCAGTCAGTCAATATACCCAGGCATCCAGGCTTCCACAAGCTAGCATGACGCCAAGCCACGGGTACGCTTGTTCATGAACAAATTATTGATATTTTTTTTTAAATACAAAATGATTTACCTTTTACTAGTGATGCTACTGATGTCTGTAATCGCGTTCATATTCAAAAAATAAGCGCTCTGACCAGTTTTATTTTGTATATGAAAACTGAAGCCATGACTGTAGGCATGTGCATTTGTGTGAACGCTAATGCGGATGTCCAAGGTCACAGCTTCAGTTTTTGAATACAAAATAAAATGGGTTACAGCACTCATTTTTGAGTATGATCCCCTTTGCAGGCATCAGTAGCAACACCAGTTAAAATTACAATCATTTTTCACATACACAAAAAAATAGAACTTGCAGCTTGGCATCGTGCTAGCTCGTGGATGCTCGAGCTATCAGCCCAAGAACATTTCTGCCACGACATCAGAAATATAGTTTGGCACAAAATACTAAAATATCCTACAAAAGTATGCCACTCTTGGCACGTCTGCATTTTAGAGTAATAATTCTTGCTACAGAAACCCAAAAAAGCAATCAATCTAAAGATGGATCTGAAAGCTGAGTGTCCCTTTAACTGGGACAATGACTGCGTTTTTTGCAATGTATTTTAAAGGGAAGATTTCAGGAACCATTTTTCCTTTAAAACTGTGCAGGCTGTAGGTTTGAACAATGGTCGTCTCCACTGCACCCTCTACGATTTATCCAGCTATAAAGTTAGATAAACTGTTCCGTCAGACTGTTAAAACCTCCTTGGCTCCATTAGAGAGGCCATCATCCTACTCTTGCCGTGCATCACGGAACTTGATGATGTGTAGGTGTTCAAGCTGCTGCATTCCTGCTTCCTCTCTGATCACTTCAATTTATTTATTTTGTTTTTGATACCAGGTAAGATACACGAGGCATACATATGCCTATTTTCAGGCACAACCTGGGAGAATTACAGAAACTTACATCACCAGCACAAACTACAAAAAAAAAAAAAAAAAGGCACTTAGAAATTAGTAGAGTCGTCGAACAAACATGGCATCACAGTTATGCAAAAACAGCAGGTGCAATCATAAGAGCTAACAAGGCACAGTGAACGATATAACAAAAATGACATCTGCATACTGAAAATGGAAAAAAATACAACCATAACAATGAAATGGGTAACAAAGAGGGAGTTACAGCAGGAGAAAAAAATATTATGAAAAGGTAAAATAAGAGCAATAGTAAAACATGAAAATGTGAAAAAAATAGCTCCAAGGAGTTCTGGGTGACAAAAGGAACATGGGGAATGGCTTGGTAGGGCCATAAAAGGCAACTTACTCAGCAAGGTGAGCAGAGACTTATCAACAGGATGAGCAGGTAAAGAGTGCACACTGCTAGAGCAGATCTGCCCCCAACTCCTAGACCTAAGGGTGCAGAAGCAGGGATCCAGGTGACACAGAGAATCCTTGAATGCCTTACAATAAATCGAGTGACTAGGCGACAGATGTAAGTTAGAGGGAAGGGAATTGTAGTAAATTGAGGCATAAACTGCAAACGCCAGTTTACTAAGACTAGTGGAGCACTTGCATTCAAGGAGCAGCTGAGAGTCCACAGATCTGAGAGAGTAGGTTAATGACCAGCACTGCAAGCAGGTAGCAAGGGAGGACATGGAACCTGAGCACAGGAGTCGAGCAATGAAACAACCCAAGGCAAGGGAGGCCCATCCCAGACTAGTGTAAAAGATGCCAGGGCAAAGTGAGACGTACTGC
Organism: Neoceratodus forsteri; assembly: GCA_016271365.2. NCBI lineage: Eukaryota > Metazoa > Chordata > Ceratodontiformes > Ceratodontidae > Neoceratodus > Neoceratodus forsteri. The sequence continues at coordinate 980,340,405 of CM057458.1, read as the reverse complement.
TGGCTGCAATTTTCAAAAACACATTTTCTGGAGCTGGAAGGACACTACTTTCTTCAACTGCGAGCTGTGTGAGAAATTCTGTATTGCACTTGATATCTGCAACAAACGTGCACTTTTGCTTAATTCTGTGGGAGGTGAAACTAACCACCCTTGGTAATTGCTTTTTATTCACATTTATTTAGTGTTTAACCAAGAAGGGGCTCTAGAACTCTGTTTATCTTGTTAGTAACTTCAGAAGGATTTAAATACTGCATTTGGGTAGGTCCTTGAGGTAGCTAGATTGTCTACTAGGATTTGCTGACAGTTAAACTATTTTTAAATGAATTACAGTTGGCTGAGGAGTTGAAAAGAAACTTGCAAACTCTGCTTATCTTGGAAGTAACCTCATAAGTGTTTGAATACTGCATTCTGGTTGTCCCTTGGGGTAGCTGGATTGACTACTAGGATTTTGGGACAGAAACTATTTTTAAATAATTTACTGGTGCTTAGGAGTTTGTGATAGTTAAACTCTTTTTAACAGAGTTACTGGGGTTAAGGAGTGGTCACAGAAAAACCTGCAGTGTGAAACAGGAAAAGACAGTCTTTCAAGCGAGGGTGGTGGATCTAGGTTTACGTTTGTTTGTTACAATTCGTAAGATTTTCAGTGCAGGAAGAGTTTAAAGCACAGCTGACTTATTTTGGGGCTGACAGCTCTCGGAACACAAACCACCAGGCCTGTTTTGGGGCTGGGAAGGTTTACCTGTGTCTGACTTGGATGTGTGGATTTTTCTCTGTTTGATTAGCAGGGTATTTCTCTATCAAATTGTTGTGTAGGGCATCTTGCTGGCAGGAAGGCACTCATTGCAGCAGTGGGTCAGAGCTTTTAGCTGATTGTTTTGCGAGGCACAGTTTAGCCCAACCCTTCCCACCCTCACCCCACCACCCCTGGAAATAGTTCCTTTATACCTGGGGTTCTGACATCATTTCCTCAAGAGTGCAAGGTGCATGTCACTGTCATATCCTCCCTAGCACACTGCACTGACAATATAAGCATACACATTGTACATTATAAATATATATTTCTATATTACAAACCAATCACACACAAAAAAAAAAAAAATGTGGGGAGTAATGTAATGGCTGTGGGGCAGCAGTCTTCCGGGAGTCTTTCTGGAGGCTGAGATGCTGCCCTATTTGAAGACAACTCTCTGCCCTGAGGGAGGAAGTTGCCCGTCTTCAGGCCACACTGGACAGTAGTACGGGGACCTTCCCCAGGCCACACTGGACAGTAGGAAGGAACCTCCCCATCCAGGGAGCACCACAGCCACCACCACTACCTCAGAGATTGCAGAAGAAAACACAGCAGTTGGACCACAGTGGGCTCAGGAAGGGTGAGGATGGTGGAGCGGAGGCACACCCAGTCAGTTGTTCCACTCACAATCCATACAATTACCTTTGGGGAGCACAGCTCCCCCATGGAAGCACCCACAGAGGAGACTAAGGAGGCTGAGGACAGCTGCTGCAAGGGAGGCCCACAGGAAGGAGGCAGAGGACACCACAAGGAAAGGAAGCAGCTCCTGGTGGGGGACTCAATTATTAGGGGGATAGAACTGGGAGGAGCTGGGAAAACTGAAGTAAGGTGCCTGCCTGGTGCCATGGCTTGGAAGGACAGGAAGCGCATCCTCAGGATCACGACAACAGCTGCAAGGGATTCTGAGCTGGACGTAATTGTCCACCTAGGGACAAATGACTTGGCTCATCATGAGGTTAGAAGCAGTGCAGGAAGACACTGCAGAGTTGGGAGGGCCTAAGACAAGTAGCACACAGTATCCTTCTCAGAGGTGCTGCCTGTCAAAGGCATGGGTGAGGCGAGGGTAATTGGCACCAAGCAGTTTAATGAATGGTTGAAAAAATGGTGCTGAGCACAGGGTTTGGCTTCATTGGGGACTGGGGTTCCACTGGAGGACAACAGCCTATACTGGCAGGATGGTCTGCATCTGTCCAGGAAGGGAACAAGTCTTTTGAGCAATCGGTTTAAATGCTTCATTGGCAAGCTTTTAAACTAGTCAAAAGGGGGGGCACTGACAAGCAGCAGAAAAATCCCAGCCTCTCCCTACAAAACAGGGTACTAAATGAGAAAAAGACCAAGGTAGAACGGTCAGTGGGGATGCTGCAACAGAAGGTAAAGCCATCAAAAATGGAAGCAATGAGTACCAATGCCGTAGTCTAGGTAACAAGCTTCCTGAATTAGTGGCCTTGATGGAGGAGGAACATCTGGATATTGTGGCAGTCACAGAAACATGGTACACAAAACCATGACTGGGAGTAAACATACCAGGATACACTATCTACAGGAGGGACAGGAGGGTAAAAGAGGAGGAGTAGTAGTTCTTTACATAAAGGAAGGAATAAAAGCAACAGAACAAAGGGTAAACAGGAGGAGAAGAAGCACTGTGGGTAAATTTGGAGACAGGCAATGGCACCACAATCCGACAGGGTTGTATACAGACCCCCTTCTCAGGGAAGGAAATGGAAAGGAAATGATAGAAAGTATAATTAGAATGGCAGAAAAGGGAGATATTGCTGATGGGTGATCTGAATATGCCAGATGTTAACTGGAGTGCAGTTGCAGTTGCCACTCAAGAGTGCAGTTATTCTAGATGCCCTACAGGGGCATGCCTTAGACAACTAGTACTGGAGCCCACTCGAGAGGGAGCAATATTAGACTTGGTACTCTCAAATGGAGATGGAGAGAGGATCACAGATGTAGAAGTGGGTAGCCATCTGGGAACTAGCGACCATCGAACAGTATGGGTCACAATAAACACAGTAATAGAGTCAAGCCATACAAAGACAAAAGTACTGGACTTTAGGAGGGCTGACTTTGCCAACGAGTGCCTAAGGAATGCACTAGCAAATGGGCAGGAAGGAGGGGTGGAAGAACAATGGGGAATAATAAAAACTGCCATCACAGAGGTAACAAGCCTTTGTGTGAAGCAAATAAACAAAACAAGACGATGTAAGAAACCACTATGGTTCTCAAAGGAAGTGGCAGTGAAGGTTCAAGAGAAAAGAAAGCATTCAGGAAGTACAAGGAATCACAGAAGGAGCAGGACAGAGAACTGTATCAGTTAAAGCAAAGGAGGCTGGGAAGGCAGTCAGAACAGCAAAGGCCCAAACCGAGGAAAAGATAGCCAACTCAGTTAAGAAGGGGATAAACCTTTTATAGGTACATCAGGGAGCAAAGGAAGACCAAGGGAGGGATAGTGAGGCTTAATAAAGGGAGGGAGGGTGGGCAGAGGGAGACTGTGAAAAGGCAGAGATACTAAACAAATATTTTTGCTCAGTATTTACGAAGGAAGAGGGGAGACACATAAAACAAACAGTAGTAACACTCTGGATACAGAAGTTGATACCAGCCCATTTACAGAAGAAAGGGTTCTGAAGAGCTCTTAAAACTGAAGGTGGACAAAGCAATGGGGCCTGATGAGTTCATCCCAGAATTCTAAAAGAACTAGGGTAGAACTAGTGACACCACTGACTACCCTTTTAACAAATCATGGGAGGATGGGGTGTGAGGACTGGAGGAGGGCAGATGTGATTCCCCTTCACAAAAGTGGGAGCAAGGCAGAAGCAGGAAACTATAGACCTGTTAGTTTAACCTCAGTGATAGGGAAAATGATGGAATCACTTCTAAAGGAAAGAATTGTCGAGTATCTAGAGGCCAGAGGGGCACAGAACCCTAGGCAGCATGGATTCATAGCGGGAAGGTCATGCCAGACAAATCTGATAGATTTCTTTGACTGGGTGACCAAAGTAGTAGATCAGGGAGGGGCTGTGGACATGGCCTACCTAGACTTTAGCAAGGCATTTGACACAGTCCCACACAAAAGATTAATATACAAGTTAGCCAGCCTGGGAGTGGGTCCCAAGATGACAGCCTGGGTAAAGAAATTGGATGGAGAATAGGACACAGAGTTATAGTAAATGGAGTCCACTCAGAAGAAAGGAGGGTTACTAGTGGGGTACCGCAGGGTTCAGTATTAGGACCGGTCCTCTTCAATGTCTTTATAAGCGACATTGCAGAAGGACTGGAAGGAAAAGTATGTCTCTTTGCAGATGACACTAAGATCTGCAACAGAGTTGATGCACAGGGTGGGGTGGAAAGGATGAGAAGGGACTTGGCAAGGTTAGAGGAATGGTCAAATGTATGGCAGCTTAGATTCAATGCTAAGAAGTGCAAGGTAATGCACCTGGGAAACAAAAACCCAGGGGAAGAGTACACAATGGGGGGTGAGATACTAACAACAACAAGAATGGAAAGGGACCTGGGGGTAGTCATATCAGATGACCTAAAGATGGGCAAGCAATGTGAGAGGGCAGCAAGGAGGGCTGGGGGGATACTGGGATGCATAGGGAGAGGCGTCACCAGTAGAAAACAAGAAGTTATTATCCCTCTGTACAGACAGCTGGTGAGACCCCATCTGGAGTAGTGTGTGCAGTTCTGGAGACCCAATCGCCGCAAAGACATAGACAGGATGGAAGCTGTCCAGAGGAGGGCAATTAAAATGGTGCAGGGTCTGCAAACCGAAGTCAGATGAGAGAGACTTAAGGAGCTTAATGTATAGCCTCGAGGAAAGGAGGGAGGGGGACATGATAGAAACTTTCAAGTACCTCAAGGGAATCAACAAAGTCCAAGAGGGTAGCATCTTTCAAAAAAGAGGTGTGCAAGAACAAGAGGGCACAATTTGAAGATAGAGAGGTAGCGGCTCAGAGGTAATTTAGGAAGGATTTTTCACAGAGGGTTGTGGATGCATGGAGCGGCCTTCCGGAGGAGGTTGTGGAGTCAAAATCAGTGGGGGAATTCAAGCATGCATGGGATAGTCATAAGGCAATTCTGGGGGTTGGGGGTAGGAAGAAGTAGGCTGCTGGTTAACTAGGATCTGCAGTTTATCCAGTAGGTAGGGAAATGGGTAGACTGGGTGGGCCAAGCGGTCCTTATCTGCCGTCAAATTCTATGTTTCTATCAGATTAACTGCAGTGGCTACTTTGTTCTTGTCTCATTTTAGCGAGCCAATTTCATGGGAAGTGCACTACTGTTTTCTGGAGCTCAAGTGCGTCACACAAAAGACTACACTGAAGAACATTATAATACTATAATAACTGTGGAGCATTTTTTCCCCCATCGGGAAACCTGCTTATAGCTCACCCATTATAACCTATGGGTAATAATGGCGACCACGTGCTGGATTTCCCTCACTCCATGCATGCACCAGCCGTGCTCTTCTCTTTCTCTGCGCTGGCACCCCTCCTCAGCGCTAGACAGTTCACTACCACTCAGAGTCGGTGACAAGTTGTTTAATATATTAACCAGGTTAAAAAAAAAAAATAACTTATACTGGCTGTTTAAATTTTTTTTTTAAAAAACATTAAAAAAAAATTATTATATATATATATATATATATATATACACACACACACACACACTTGCAAAAGTATTCAACCCCCTTGAAAGTTGTCAGATTTGTATGAATGACAAATGATACATTGAAATTTTGTTCTGTGTAATATTTTATTTAAAAAGACTGACCCTCAAAATAATTATTTAAAAGTGACATTGGTTTTATGTTAGAAAATATTTTAAGAAAAATAAATAACTGAAATATGCTGTTTGCATAAGTATTCAACCCTGTGCTCTGGAAGCTCAAAGTTTACACAGATGAAAATATTGCCTAAGGGACACAAATGGCTTACAATTGGCCTCACCTCTGAAACATTAAAGTAGCTCACATTTTCTGGATAACCCCCTCAGTTTAATGACCATTGGTCAGACTGTGAATCTGAAGGAAGGGTGTGAAAATGAAGACTAAAGAGCATTCTAAGGAATTTAGAGATAAAGTAATAGACATGCATAAATTAGGAAAAGGGTACAAAATAATATCCAAGTGTTTGGATATCCAAGTGTGCACTGTTGGATCAATAGTGAGGAAGTGGAAGCTGCATCACACCACCCAGGCACTACCTAGACAAGGCCGTCCCTCAAAACTCGGCATCCGAACAAGAAGGAGACTAGTGAGGGAGGCCACAGAGAGGCCAACAATCACTTTGAAGGAGCTACAGAGTTCAGTGGCTGAGAGTGGAGTGAAGGTGCACCAGTCAACCATATCAAGAGCTCTGCATAATACTGGCCTATATGGGAGGGTGGCTAGAAAGAAGCCATTACTCAAAAAGAACCATATCAGAGCACGTCTGGAGTTTGCCAGAAAGCATGAGAGTGACCCAGCTAAGATGTGGCATAAGGTTTGTGGTCTGATGAGACCAAGATAGAGATTTTTGGCCAAAATTCAAAGCGCTATGTGTGGCTAAACCTAACACTGCCCATTCCTCAGAAACACCATCCCTACAGTGAAGTATAGTGGTGGCAGCATCATGCTGTGGGATGCTTTTCATCAGCAGGGACTGGGCATCTTGTTAAAATTGAAGGAAGAATGGATGGAGCAAAATACAGGGAGATACTGCAAGAGAACCTGCTTCAGTCTGCTAAAAAACTGAAGCTTGGGAGAAACTTCACCTTTCAGCAGGACAATGATCCCAAGCACAAGGCCAAAGCAACACAGGAGTGGTTAAACAACAAAAAGGTGACTGTCCTACAGTAGCCAAGTCAAAGTCCAGATCTCAATCCTATCGAGAATCTGTGGCACTGTTTGAAAATTGCGGTCCACAAGCGTCACCCAACCAACCTGAACAACCTGGAACAAATCTGCCAAGAAGAATGGGCAAGAATCACTCCCGAACAGTGTGCAAGGCTGGTAGATACTTACCCCAAAAGACTTTAAGCTGTTATTGCAGCAAAAGGTGGCTCTACCAAATACTAATGTGTAGGGGTTGAATACCTCTACAAGCAGCATTTTCCAGTTTTTAATTTTCTTTAAAAGATCTGCTGACGGATAATTAATTTTGGCTTTGAAAATATACTGTTAGAGCACATGAGTTTGCAATAAAAATACTGACTGGAATAATATATGTAAGCCTCATTTGTAATCCAGACAAATCTGATAACTTTCAAGGGGGTTGAATACTTTTGCAAGTCATTATATCTATATATCTATCTATCTATCTATCTATCTATATATATACATATACATATATCTATATACACACACACACATATTATATAATATATATATATATACACACACACATATATATATATATATATATACATATACATACACTGAGCCAAAAAACCTTTTATATTGGCAGTTTGCCAACAAAACAAAAGTAAATGTATGTTTCTTTCATGAGCCACCACGGACCGCACTGAAACCCGACCGGTCCGTGTCTCTGTAAGCTGTCTATTTTATATAAACGCTGTGGCGAAAAAACAGTCCCTAGCAATTACATAAAATAAAGGCTGGGTAGGAGTGTGAAACTCACATTTTACACACACCCTCAGTAGGGGATGCCTTTATAAACTCCTTGAGAGCAATGTGCCATCCCACACCTCAGGTGTGTGTAAAATTCTTATGATGACCATCTACCCAGTCCTCATTCTATATGTAACTGCAGTAGTGAGGTAATCTAGTGTTTCAAACAATGTGACTTGCTTTGCAGTACACAATACAATTATCCTGTCAAAGGGACATTAACGCCACGCAAACAGCAACCTCCTTTCGAAGCATTTTCAGTCAACTCTGGCACACTACAACCACAGAAAACAGCAGTATGTGTTCCATGACATTTATTAACCAACATGAGACCATTACAAAATTAACTGGAAAGGAAGCAGGAACATGACAACTTGAGCAAGAACACATCATCACGTACCATGGTGCACTGCAAAAGTAGGGTCATGACCTCTGTAATGGAGCAAAGCAGTTCTCACAGTAGAACAGAACAGACTTTATTAAACTTTCTGTATCTGGGTGAAATGAGGAAGGTGCATGAAAGAAAGTCATTATTCAAGCACACAGACTACACAGTTTTAAACAAAGAAGATTATTTGGGAGACCATCATTTTAAAGCAGCAATATATACCAGCTGTGCAGATTTTGGCCAGTACTATATTCTTGTATTTTTGATTGCCCCTTTATCATCTATCTTGTATGATAATCATTATCCCACTTTGAATCTAATTCAGCACTTTTCACTTGAAATAATAAAAGGAGCACTCCTTCTAAATATGGCTTGTTTCAAGTTTTTATCAGCAATCTTTTTTTTTTTTTTTTTTTTTTAAACACTTGTTTTTAACAGTCACTCCTATTGCAAATAAAAATAAAGTAGTATGCAACAGACAGTGCTCCCTCACCTTATGCGACTATAGGTGTACAGGAAACTGGATGGGTCCCTCCTTGAAGACATCCCTTCCTTCAAGTCCCTTGGGGTGTGGCTTGATTGGCACCTGGATTTCTCTATACACGTGGACTCTATCCACAAAAAGCTCCACCCTAAACTAGGTGTCTTGTGCCAGAACTGAGGATGTATCTCCCTTCTGGTGTGCAGAGCCATTATACACAGAATGATTCTCCCCAATTTTGATTATGGAGACACCATCTATGGCAGTGCTCCAAAGTACACCCTGACTAGACTGGACACCGTCTATCACTCCTTCTGTCGGTTTGCTCTCGACTGCTCACCACTGCTCCCTCTACACCTCACTCTGTCTTCCTTCTCTCGAATCCAGACATCCTGTACATGGCTCCTCCCTCACTGCCAAATACTGGCTGTGCTCCTCCCCTCCACCTCACATCTCTACTCTCCTCTTTTCCTCTTCATTCCTCCTACTCCCTTCATAGCTCTGGCCACCGGACCTTAGCACTCCTGGCTAGGTCATCTTCTTCCAGCCAAGCTGCATTCTCCTTCCACCTCCCTAAGCTCTAGAATGCCATCCCCATCCGCACTGCCACCTCCATCCGCTTCCTCTATTGTCTTCTCCAAGACTTCACCGCTCCCTCCTGCACCTTCCCCTGAGATCTCCACCCCACTCCTCTTTTCTACCTACTCCCCACCACTCCCATCTACTCCTCTTCTTCCCAATTAACTCAACCGCAGCTGCAGAAGGGAGACAAAGAGCCCAGGAGTAGGGATTCTTGCCCCAAAGTTGCTTTGCCACTTCCCTGTGTCTCCAGATGTGGCTGGGGGAGGGCAGGCTGTACAGCGTACAGGGCTGAGCCTGGAGCCCCCGGTGACTGACTCGTGCTCTACTCTGCCCATAAAGCAAGGGTTGATTCCAAAAAGCACTGCTGATTTAGTCCAGGATACCCGACAATGATAAACACAGATAACCAGAAAAAAAAAAAACAATCCTACAGCTGTGACAGAGCTTCTGCCGCAGAGTACAGCCCCTTGTGAGGCAGGAAAAAGATTGGCGGGATCCGGAAGGGGAGGTGTGGATACCCCTGCTGCAGAGCTTTGTTTCCTGCCTAGCACTCCACTACAGGAAGTGGGCCTCCCAGCTGTACATCAGCCCTGAGACCAGCTTTAGGAGAGAGAGAATTTAAATTTTGCTAACCATTCTGTGCCAAGTGCTATGCATTTTCTCAGATACGAACGCACGCATGTACCAAAAGAAGACCACCTGGTCTATCTGTCTCTTTCAGTGTGCATGCTAGCACCCTAGTTTGCAGTTGCCCACCCCCTCCCTTTGTCATCCCACTGCCACCCCACCTCACTCTCCCTGTTCTCTATCCCATGCCTTTTAAAGCTGTTCACAGATTTACACGATACCATCCATTCTGGTAGTGCATTCCATTTTGCTACCACCCTCTCTGTGAAATAAGTGTCTCTTCATTTCCCTTCTAAATCGTCCCCCCTCTGTTCTCAGCCCGTGCCCCCTAGTGTTGCTCCCTCTTCTTAGCGTAAATATCCCATCTGCCCCATCCTTACTGATCCCCCTCAGACACCTGAATGTCTGTGTCATGTCCCTTCTATCCTCCAGGGTATAGATAGTCAGGTCTCCCAGCCTGCTCTCAGTCTCTCCCCTCCATTCCACATTATCATCTTTGTTGCCTTCCTCTGCACCCCCTCCAGTAGCCTGATATCACGCTTTAGGTATGGCCTCCCCAACTGCACACAATACTCTATACGTGCGACCTTACCAGCAACCTGTAGAGGGGCAAGATCACCTCCCTTCGCCTGGATGAAAACACCTCGCTATGCACCCCAGCATTTTGTTCGCTTTTGCAGCTGCTCTCCTGCACTGGGCAGTGTTGCTCATGGTCCCTGTTATCATTACCCCAGGTCCTTCTCCTCCTCCTCCTCACTGATCCCCAGCTTAACCACCCCAGCCAGTATTCAGTCCTTGGGTTCTTCTCCCCGAAGTGCATAACCTTACACTTCTTTGCACTGAACCCCAGCTGCTACCTCTCTGACCACTCCTCTAGCTTGCGTAGGTCCCCCTGCAGCTGCTTCCATCCAACCCCTTCATCCACCACTGCTCCGATTTTGGTGTTGCCAGTGAACAGACTTACCTTGCTCACCACCCCATGTGCAATGTAGATGATTGGCACTTTAGCATGCAAAACTGCTAATCAGATTTTCAGCTTAATACCCAGCGCTGTATCAACCTTTCTCTCCCCCCACCCCATTCCTGGCTACTGTACTGACTCATAGAAACATAGAGGTTGACGGCAGATAAGGTCTGCAAGGCGCATCCAGTCTGCCCATTTCTTTTTCTACCTTATGAATGTGCCATCGGCCTTTGCCCTGTCAGTGGCCTATCTATTCATACTCATCTGTATTGCTCCCCTATGCCTATTCCATGCCTGTCTGAAGCCCTGCACTGTATTCATAGCCACCACTTCCTGAGGTAGGCTGTTCCATGCATACACCACTCTTTCTGTGAAAAAGAATTTCCTCACATTCCCCCTTAGTTGGTCTCCCTCTAATCTCATGCTGTATCCTCTTGTCCTGCTACTTTTCTTATGTTTAAACATGTTGGACTCTTTCACCTTGTTAATGCCCTTAAGGTGTTTGAATGTTTCGATCATATCACCTCTCTCCCTCCTTTGCTCAAGGGTATACTTACTGAGCTCCGTTAATCTGTCCTCATATGTCTTCTGATGCAGTCCCTGCACCATTTTGGTTGCCCTTCTCTGGACTGCCTCAATTTGGTTAATGTCCTTGTGAAAGTGTGGCCTCCAGTACTGCACGTAGTATATAGGGACTTCCTATATAGGGTCCCTCTATTTTTCACTCTCTGAGCTGCTCACTCTTCTGCTCCCAAACTGCCGGACTCTCCCCCTTACTATAATCTCCTTACCTTTCTGATACCTTCAACTACTCTCACCCTTTAGCTCAGTCAGTTCTCAAGCCACCAGAATGCAGTCTCCAGGATCAACTGCCATGCATGCTACTACTCTTATGTGCCTACTTTACAGTTGCTGACCTCCTCATTCCTGCACCCAAGCAAACTAACCAGTCTGCTGATAAGCTGCATCAGAGTTTTTGGTTCTCTAATGCTCCAGTTCTCTAAGCCCCCCACTCTAACCAAACATGTCTGAAATCCAGGTACCTTTTTATATAGTTTGATAACCAGGATCGATTTTAACATTATTTTACTAGCTCAAAACCTACTGCAAACTCACTAGGGCTAGTGCAGTTAACTCTGTACTTGTCCGTCTTGACAAGTGCAGGTTTTCCATTGCTGTTGATGAAGTTAAAAATGTCCCCCCTTTAACAAACTCTAATCATCATGCTGATCTCTGTCAATGATCCAGATGGCACAGTGTGATTGACAGCTCATTAAGAGCTGCAATTATCTGGCAGTTCAAGAGGGGGACCCAAACAATGACTCAGTGTAAGTCATTATCACTCCACTGTTATAACTTTCAGCTAGTGTCCAGGGTGTGATCAAGAGTGCTGTTAAGTCACTAGCGTCCAGTTTTCTGAATGTGTCTCTGTCTGACAATTTGTCCCATATTATTAAAACCAGTGCCCCTCAGTTTTCTACATTTTGAGTGCTGGTATCCAACTTTCTGGTGACAAAATGATAAGAAGTATACGGGGTCTGCACTGCAGGTGGAGGGTATTATCCCAGTCTCACCATAGCTACTCCCTTCTCCCCTGCAACTCTCTCAGCTCTGTACTTTCCCTGGACACCACTGCACACCAGACTCTGACAATATATAGATCCATAACTGCCATTACTGGCAAGTGTATAGAGTCCCCATCTCTTCTAAATGGACCATGCCAGTCAACACCATCCATACAGTCCTACCCTTATCCCACCCATCATGTTCTTTTATCCCAAAATAAAGCTTTGGAGCATGTATAATACAAAAAAAAAATGAAATTTAAATAGCTGTAACTTTTCTTTCTCTGATGGCTGGTCTCCAGGCTTCCACATCAATGGGATATACCTCCTGATGATATCATGCAGGCAGGAACCAAAACTCTGCAGCCTGGATATCTCCCCCACCCCGCCACTTCCTGTGCATACCATTTCTTCCTAGAGCAATCCAAATCCGATAGTACTATATACACCTGAAAAAAAAAAAAAAACGAAAAATATTATCCAAACATTCAGCCAACTGGCCACATTTGTGCATTCTGGGAGGGAAGAATGCCTGGAGACTAGCCATTGGAGAAAGAAAATTTACAGTTATTTAAATTTTATTTTCTCTCTCCTAGGCTGGTCTCCGGCCTTCCATGCTGATGGGATATACTAAAGCAGTACATCCCCTGATATCCCAGATGGGAAGAATGTAATTGCCCTGAAGGGTCCACCACTGCCTAGATAACTCGGTGGCTAAGGGACTCAGCTGAGGCCATCACATTCAGTTTGTAAAACTCGGTGAATGTGTGAACACACGATCAGGTAGCCACCCTGCATAAGTTTGTTGGAGAAGCTTCTCTGAAATCGTGGCTATAGCCCAGGTTGAGTGGACTTTCACTGGCTCAGGCAAAGGCACTCCAGCCTGATTGCAGACAGTGGTGATGGTTGAACAGATGCATCTGGCTATAGTCTTTAGAAGTTTTTTTCCCCATATTCTGACCTGTAATGAGAATGAACAAACTAGAAGGTTTGCGCACTGACTCCGATCTTTCAATGTAAAGGTTTATCGCTCATCTGGGGTCCAGAAAGTGACATTTCCTCTGCTTGTCATTTTTTGGGCGAGGACAGAAGGAAGGCAGAATCAACTCCTGGTTGCAATGAAACAGAGACAGTACCTTAGGCAAAAACCTGGATCTGTTCGGAGGACTACAGAGTCCTGATGAAGCCCAATATAGGGTTCTTTAGTCAACACAGCTCCCAGCTCGCTAATTTTTCTGGCTGAAAAAATGGCTATGAAAAGGTGACTTTCTTCATGAGATGTATAAGCGATGCCTCCTTGAAAGGTTCAAAGGGAGTTTTGGTCAATGCTTTGAGGACCAAATTGAGTCTCCAAGAGGGTACCTTTGGTTTCACCGGTGGGTGTTTTAGAGTTGTTGCTCACAGGAACCTTCTAATATGAGGATGAGAACTCAGAGACTCCCTTGAACCTATTAATAAGACCGCCCCCAGAGCAGAAAATATAGGTTACTCACCTGTAACAGGAGTTCTAGGAGTGGTATATGTTGTTTATCCACACTTGTTGGCAGGTACCTTGCCACTTTAAGATGTGCCGAAAAGTCTTCAGGCTGGCTCCTCCCACCCACCTGGGTGGTAAAACCCTCAGCTCCGCTCCATGACGCCACATCTAGCCCACCGGAAGACAGGCTGTGCGTCGAAGCCAGGGAGGTCGGGTGGGTCATGTGGATGAACGACATATACCACTCCTAGAACTGCTGATACAGGTCAGTAACCTGTATTTCTAGGAACGTGGATATGTTGTTCAATCCACACTTGCTGGCAGACTCCTAGCAGTTCTCCAGGAGGGAGGCAAGGCGCGTGCCCCCTATACTTACCTGGGGAATAAGGACCGGAGAACAGAGGTCTCAAAACTAGCATACCGGCGTGACTCTAGGTCAAATGTGGTAATGGGAAATAAAGGTGTGTGTTGACTTCCAGGTAGCAGCCCTGCAGATTTCTTGGATAGGGACATCCCTAGAAGCAGCCACAAAGGCAGCGGTATGGCGGGTTGAATGAGCTCTTATCCCTCTGGGTGGCTCCATGCCTGCCAACCTATAGCAGAGATCTATGCAGGAGGTGACCCACCTGCTTATCGTCCGCTTGGCTGCAGGTCTGCCACGTGCGGCTTCAGTGTAAGTGACAAACAGCTGGCGAACCTCTCCCTGAACTTCAGCCGTCCACTCCTTGTAATAAGCGACCGCTCTTCTAAGGTCCAGAGTATGTAGCCTATATTGGGCCACCGAGGAGTGATTGGGGTAGAACACCGGCAGAGTAAACGCCTGATTCAGGTAAAACTCCAACACCACCTTCGGAAGGAATTTCGGGTGGAGGCAAAGGACAACCTTGTCCCTGTGGAAGACCAGATAAGGAGACTCAATGGAAAGTGCCTGGAGCTCTCCCATCCTTCTGGCTGATGTGATAGCCACCAAGAAGGCGATCTTCCATAACAGGTGGGAGATATTGCACCTGTGCATTGATTAGATTGGCTTGCCCATGAGCCTGGCCAATACCAGCAGTATATCCCACTGAGGTGGAGGTTCTCACACCAGAGGGGATATGTGATCGAGGCCCTTGAAAAAGCACCAGACTACCTTCTCCTGCGCCGACTGCTTGCCGGCCCGCGCCTGGTAAGCAGAGATGGCTGCCAGGTGCACCTTTAAGGGTCACTGACTAAGTCCTAGCTGAGAAAGGGACCACACGTAGTCCAAAATGCTAGCCAATGGACAGGAAGAAGGGTCTAACCCCTTGCCCTGACATGAAATGGAGAATCTCTTCCATTTAAAGGCATAGCATTTTCTGGTCGACTCCTTACAGGATACCTCAACGACGTTGAGGACCTCGTCGGAAAGACCCAAGGCCTGAAACTCTACCCACTCAGAAACCAGGCTGTCAGGTGCAGGGATTGAAGATCTGGAAGGAGCACCTTCCCCCTTGTTGACTGAGATCAGGTCCAGGTGGGCTGGAAGCCTCCTCGGGAGCCTGGAGCTGAGGCTGAGGAGATCTGGATACCAGATCTGGCGAGGCCAGACTGGGGCTACCAGAATCACCTGCGCCTTGAGAAGCACCTTGTGGATCAAGGAAAATGGAGGGAAGGTGTAAAAGAGGCCTGGGGTCCAAGGCCTCAAGAAAGCAACCCCCTGCAGTGAACCCTGCTGAGTGGGGGGGTGGGCATGAAACAGCCTCAGCTTTGCATTCTCCCTGGAGGCGAATAGGTCCACCTGAGGGGTGCCCCAATGGGAGAACAGGTCTTGAACTACCTCCAGCAGGAGAGACCACTCGTGAGATGCAGCGCCTATCCGGCTGAGGGCATCGGCCAGACTGTTCAAGGCTCCTGTGACATGGATGGCTAGGAGATGCGCCTCCAGGCTGATCACGAGAGACCAAATACGAAGAGCTTCCTTGCACAGAGGCATGGAGTGCGTCCGGCCCCGACGGTTGAGATAGTACATGGTCGTGGTGTTGTCCATCTGGACCTGGACCACCTGACCCCATACAAACTGAGGGAAGGCGGTGACAGCTAGCCGTACTATTCGAAGCTCCAGCAGGTTGATGTGGCATCAAGACTCCTGAGGGGACCAGAGGACGTGGGCCTGGAGCTCCCCCAGATGGGCACCCCAACCCATCAAAGACACGTTAGTCGTAAGAATGACCGTCGTCTCGGGGCGGACGAATGGGATACCTCCCTGCAGAGCAGCTGGGACGAGCCACCACTGCAGACCGTCCCACACTTTCTGGGCCATGGTTACTGGCTTGTCCAAAGGACTGGAGTGCTGAGACCACTGGCTGACCAGCCCCCATTTCAGAGGACGCATATGCCAGCAGGCCCAACGGACCATGCTGGTGCAAGCCACCATGAGACCCAGAAGGAGCAGTAAGTCCCATGCAGGGCGCAACTGGCCAACCTAAAATGACTGGGCAAAGGAGGAAAGGACCTTGGCCCTGTGCACTGAGAGCCAGGCTCTGGCTCGAAGAGAATTGAGCTCTGCCCCAATGAACTGAATCACCTGCGATGGCATGAGTTCCGATCTGGCCTGGTTGATCAGGAGACCAATTTGAGAGAAGACCTGGAGGGCCAGATCTCTGGACCACTCCACCTCCAACTTGGAGGGGGCTGTTTTCAGCAAGTCGTCCAGGTAAGGGTACACCAGGACACCTCGGCACCGCAGGAATGCTGTCACCACTGCCATGCATTTGGTGAAGACCCTGGGAGCTGGAGAAAGACCGAAGGGCATGGCCCGGAACTCGTAGAGGGAGCCCACTGCTCTGAAGCGGAGGAATCGCCGATGTGACGGACGGATTGGGATGTGAAAGAACGCGTCCAGGAGATCCAGAAAGCAAAACCACACGCCTAGTTCCAAGGATGGGATGATCTGAGCCAGAGTGACCATCCTGAAGGTGTGCGGCCTTAGGAACATGTTCAGGTTGTGCAGATCAAGAATGGGGCACCAGCCCCCCCCCCGTCCGTTGTGGGACCAGGAAGTACCTGGACACAAACCCTGGGCTTGGAGCAGTAGAGCTATGTCAGCTTGACGAGCCGACAGAGAAGATGCGGAACGGGTAGCCCCCCGAGGGGTGATGGCTCAATAGGGAGGGGTCCGCTCGAATTCCAGAGGCAGACCCCTGCCGACCACTTCCTGCACCCAATGGTCCGTGGTGATAGCGAACCAGGCGGAAAGAAAGTGACTGAGCCGTCCCCCCAAGGGGAGACCCAGGGGAGGAGTGACGAGGTTGGGGGCGGCACCCCTCAACACATCACTGAGCATGCTTGGGAGGAAGCGCCGGCCGAGGAGCCGCCTAGACCTTTCCCTCTGCTGGCCCTGCTGCTGGGCCAGTCATGCCACAGGGGCGGAAGGGCTTACGCTGTTGCTGGCGGCCTTCGTCCTTCTGGGCAGATGTGACCGAGTCCAAGGTGGCATTGGACTTCTCAATCCACTGGAGGTGGCCCTCCACCCCGGGCCTGAAGAAGTTAGCGCCCAACGAGGGGACATCTGCCAGCTTGTGCTGGGTATCTGCCGTGAAGGTCGAGATCCTCGACCATGGAGCCGAAGGCGAGAGGTTTCTTTGGCCGATCGGGCAACACTTGATCGCCAGGGAAGGTGACGGAGTCAGCTTGTTGCCAGCCAGCAAGAGCTGTTGCTACATCATATCCTCACAGCGCCGGCGCCCAGCATGGCGGTGCCTGTCTCTGAAGAGGATGATAAGGAACAGCGGCGGCCGCACCTTTCCATGATATGGGACCGGACCCGCCCGGATGTCGTGGGACTTACCCGACACAGAGGAGGACCAAGACCGTCAGGGTCGCAGACGATGGGTCAAAGAAGGGGTGGGGGAAACCTGCTCATCCTCCGGTTCAGGGTCCTTGACCGGGGACTTCGGCTCAGGAGGCCGAGGCAAGTCCTCGGTAGGCACCGGGGGAACCGGTGAAAGAGGGTTGTTGGCCTCTCCAGTCGACAGTCCATCTAACGGGTTGAGAAAAATCTCGACCGCAACGAAGGGTGTCTCGGCTGGCTGACCTGACGAGGACACCAAAACCTCGACCAAGGTCGACGGGATGGTCCAGGGAGTGAGATCTCTCCTGTTCCCATGAACGTCGACGGTGGGACTTACCTCTCTGTTCTTTTTTTCTTCGACCTACTGAAATGAGTCCCTAAGGGCCCCTCTCCCTTGATGGAGAGGGACTGACAAAGCTCCCTAAAGAAAGCAGTATAGGAGGAGCCCAAGGAGAGCATATAATTGCAGACGCCGAGGAAGATGAAGACATGGCCTAGGCCACCTCCTCCTCGAGGGCGATTAACTACTCCAGCTGCTCTCTTGAGCCACAGACACCACCAATGGGCCTCCCTTCTACTTCCTGGTAGGAAACTGTTTTGGGCGCCCCAGTTGAAGTCGGGCAGCGCGGTCTTCCAGAAGCGAAGCCAAAAAAGACTTGCAGAGGTCGCAGGACTGCAGATTATGAGCAAGCCCCAGGCAGTAGATGCACGTGGCGTGCAGGTCGGTCAGAGACATCTTCTGCCCGCAAGAGCACCGACAGAAGCCGGGAGTAGATTTCGAATCCATCGCAGCCACAAAGGAAGAAAAAGACTTAAGTTTTGTAAATTTTAAGATGATTTTCAGTAAAACCGAAGGTTTAGGATCCAGGCCTAAAGTCGCAAGAGCGCTGAGGAGGGAACCTGAGCTTCCAAGCGGTAAGGAAGATCTGGCATCATGGGGCGCAGCCAAGGGTGTTACCACCTGGGTGGGTGGGAGGGCCAGCTTGAAGACTTTCCGGCACATCTTAAAGCGGCAAGGTACCTGCCAACAAGTGTGGATTGAACAACATATCCACATGCCTAGAACCTGAAATTGTAAGGTGACCGGTTGTAGCCTTTTGACGAATCCTTCTTGAAGGAACTGGTAATGATATTGGCTAGTTTGGTGTTTGTCGGGATTGAAGCCCGAACAGGAATATCCGAGTACACTTTGTAGGAAGAAGTGAGATGCGAGTAAACCATCATCTCAATCATGGGAACTGTATATCCTAGCTCTTGGACAGTTTCCTGCTCAATCTACAGACTGAGAAGAACCGGTTGTGCAGATTGGGATGTAGCACAGGACACTGATGAAGGTCAGGGCTGAATTCGAAAAATTATAGGTGGTTGCCTTGACCGGTGAATCAGAAGGGGGAACCATAGACGACAGGGCCAGTGCGGGCAGACTAGTATCAGCTCTGCCTGACTGAGTGCTACTTTGTGGAGAATTCTGGATAGGAGCAGTATAGGGGAAAGGCATCCATGAGATTGTACTGACCCCAGTTTAGGGAACAGGTGTCCTGAGCCACCGCTAGTTCGGTTTGGCCAGGGAGCAGAATTGCCTGACCTTGGAGTTCTGCCAGGAGGCAAAACGATCTCCCCGAGGACAGCCCCAACATTCTGTGAGGACTTGGAAGGTGCTGTCCTTCAACTTCCATTCCCCCAGTAGGAAGTCCTTGCAACTGAGCCAGTCTGCCATGTTCTCCTAACCTGGAATGTACACCGCCCTCAGGCTTGCGAGGTGACGTTTGGCCCATTCAAACAGCACAACAGATTCCCTGAGCATCTACATTTTCTTTGCTGCCCTGATGATTGATGTATGCCACGGATTCTCATTTGGCGTGGAAGCCCAAACTTGCGACCGCTCATGATATTGGTCCTCAGTCCTCCAATGAATGGAGGTCCTCATCTGGTGAGAAACTGGGATATTTTGGTCCTGGCTTTATCTGGACTGGGACCACAGTCTGAGGAGGTTTGCCTGGATGGGTCGCATGTGAATTAGTGCCGAGGGGACTGTATCAGCCAGAGATACCATAGCCCTCATGAGTTGAATAAAATCGTGAGTCAGCAGCTGGTGGGCCATCTGAAATCTCCTGATGAGCTTCTGTAGGTCATCAAATTTTGTTTCCGTGGGAGACACCCCGTTCACTTGTGTCTTAAAATCTGCCCCCAGATGGTTCAAGGTCAGCGCTGGAATTAAGGAACTCTTCTTCCAGTCGTGACCAACTCGAGTGCAGAAAGGCACCATACGACCTTGATCACTGCTTGCACCACTTGCCAAAACGTGGTGCTCTGATGAGAACAGTGTGCAGATAAGGGAAAAGCTGTAACCTTGGCGCAGAAGTCGAGCTATGACTGTCACTAGGACCCTGGAGAAGACTCTTGTGGCAAATAAACACCCAAATGAAAGAGCCTTGAATGGAAAGAGCTGTCCCCCCACTTTGAATCTGAGATACTGCCTGTGTGCCTCTTGGATGGGAATGTGTACACTGGCATCCTGCAAGTCGACAGATGTCAAACAGTCAACCTGAGGGAAGTCCCTGATGATGGATGGCAGGGTCTTCATATGAAGGATCTGTTGCACACAAAGTGGTTTAGAAATCTTTGGTCCCAAACTAGTCTGAATCCCCTTGTGTATTAGGGAACAATTAGGTAAAACGTAAAGAGGCAGCAGTTAAATTCTGTGGTGGTGAACCCTCTTGATAGCCCCTGGTGGTAGAGGGTTTGTAACTGTGGTATGGACCCATTCCTCGTGAAAATTGGAAAGCCTGCCCCCATAGTGAGAATGGGTCCAGGCTGTGCAGCATGCAAGGCTGAGCCTGGAGCCTGTCAGCGATGAGCCCTACTCGAGGATGGGTTTGAAGTGTTTCACTGATGTTGTTGCTCCCCAGGCCTGTCGGATGACACTTCCTCCTCCACCCAAGCTACACTGGTTCAGGAAGGAGAACCCCGTTTGTTTGCCTGAGAAGTTCTGTTCTTTGATGTAATTTTGTCACGAAAAATTCCGCTGGTGACCCGCTAACTCGGACTATTCTCTGGTCTTAAGACTGCGGCAAGCATGCCATAGCGGTTTCCCCTGATTCTTTCACCACTTCTTTGAAGGCAGAGCCGGACAAAAGATAACCTTAAAGGGACACTGTCAACCCACTTGGACATCAAAGTGTCCCTTGTTTGAAAAACACATTTTATGATTGTTAACATTCTGCAAAACTGCTGATGTAGCTAGTAGTTTAATTCTGATGCTTTTTTCTTTTAAAAAGTGAAAAACAGACTGTCCAAAATACCGGTGTTACCACACCAAAACAGGTTTGTTTGCATTCCTTGATCAACTCCCACTGCATCTTTCCTGGACTTGGGAACACCTCCAACACAGTCTAGCCACTCATAATGCAGCGAGAGTTTAGGTGACTTCTGGCTCACAAGTAAATGCACTGTTTGGAAGTGCTTCTAATGTTTAGAAAGTATTGAAGAAGAATAGATTCTGGATCTGAAACAAAACAAAGTTGTTTATAAATAAACATTACCATGCATTTCAGATCTACTAAACAAGGAGACAAACAAAACAAACAGCAACATTAATGAATTTTAGAGAGAAGACAAGCAACCACAAAATGTGGATTTTTAACTAGAAATAATATGATGCAAAACAGGTTGACAGTGTCCCTTTAATGCCACCAGAGGCCTGCTGACCAGGACTTACCTCTGGTCTTTGTCTGCAGCCTGCACTCCATAGTGGTTTCCCCTTGTTATACACCACTTCTTTGAGAGTGGAGCCGAATAGTAGATAACCTTCATAGGCAGCACTGACCAAGGGAATCTTGGAGAGGCATCTGCTTGCCAAGCACGAAGCCAGAGGTTGTACCACGCTGAAGTCTGATAGAACACGGTTCTAGCAGTGCATCTGACTGCTGCCTCCAACACATCTGCTGAATAAACGGGGCTAACCCAAAAGAGCTGGGGCTGCTACAGTGCTGCTCGTTTGTCTCAGAATCTTCCACCAGCAGGAAGCTAGGACATTGGCCCATGAAAGAGGAGCTCTGGCTAAGAAAGGATTTGCTGTCTCTGCCCTTAGCCAAGTTACTGAAGCTTGGAAGGCCTTCTTAAGCTGCATCCACTTTCCTGACCACTGGGTCTCATAGAGTGGCCTCTCCCTCTGCCGGACTAATGGTCTTTTTCATCTTGGCAAGATGTGCAGAGAGGTGCTCCTCCTTGTCAGAGAATGGGAACTTGGTTGTCTTTCGAGTCACCATCCTGTGGACCCTCCACTCCAGGGGCTTGGAGGCTGCAATTCAGAGCATGGGGGGCCCAAGGCAAATGCTCTGTTCAGTGATTCTATTAGATCTGGTGCCAACAAGGCATGGCCAGTTTTTGGCCCTCCTGTGTGAATGCATGCGTCTCAGTCTGAGTGGCCTGCCGCTGATCCGAACAAGCAGATGAGAAGGGGGCCTCAACCAGGTCCTCTGCCCTGGAGTTCGCTCCCTTCTCGCACCTCAAAACAAGAGGTAGCCTGCAAAGGTGGTCAAAAAGGAGGGATCTGCATTTTCTTGGTATCTCCTGCCCTTGGGAGGCTTGTCCACTGACATAGTGTGGGCTAATCTCAGTCTCCCTGAGGAATGGGGTCCACACCCCGTAAGCCTTGGGAAGCGATCCCCAGTGTGGAAAGCCTGTAAAGGTGAAAGCAGGAATTTTGCAGCTTGATTCCAATGCCCTTGAGGATCACCACGCTCTTAAGAGAAGTGGGGCTTCTGTAAGTCGTTAGGCCCCAGCATTGTCATCAAGAGTTGGAGGCCTTACGAGATATCCTTTGGGCCCCCCCCCCGGAGAGGCTTCCCAAGTTTATTGCTGTGCTCGGAAAAAATGCTGCTTGCTAGCCCCTTAAATGCTGTTCACAACAGATCCTGTTAAATGTTTATAGCTATGCAAGCCTTGGAAGAAAAAACTCATTGCTAGCCAGTCAACTGCACCTGGAGGGGGAGGGTATGGTGCTGTCGATGAGGAGCACCATCGATGACTCCAGAAATGCTATGGGGCTGTTAGCATTGATGAGGAGATCCTCAGTTACTAGGACTGTTAGTGTCATCGAGCAGCTGTATGAACACTTCCAGCCGTCGTTGAGGAGCTCACCAGTTACTGCTGTCGACGGGGAGTAAGCTCCTTAACTCAATATACTGCTGTCAACGGGAAGCATTCTCCTTAGCTCAATATACATACATACATAGATTATATCAGTAGATAGCACACTCGTCTCTCTGAGGTCGGGAGATCAGAGGGCTGTGGGTTCAGTTCCCACATCTGGCACTTGGGTTAATATCCCAGTACTGACACTGTAATGCAGCATGAGAGGGGTGCTGCACTTCTGAGGTGTCGTCTTTTGGATGAGACGTTAAACCGAGGTCCCATCTGCCTGGATTGGTGGTAGCTCAGATGGATGTTAAAGATCCCAAGGCACTTATCGAAAAGAGTTGGGGAATTTCCCTGGTGTCCTGGCCAAATTTCCCTCATTCACTAAAAATACCACCCACAGCTTAATCTGATTCAAGGTCAGCTGACATTCATCTGTATCCCTTCCCCCAGGTCATGCCTGAAAATAGGCAGGATTTGTCTATGTGTGTATGTATATGTATATATATATATATATATATATATATATATATATATATATATATATATATATATATATACATACACACACACACACATATACACATATGTATATGTATATGTATAATACAGTTACATAAGAACTTACCGTAACAGTAGATCTTGAGAGGCTCTTGCAGTAAGTAATTACATATAGGACTGATGTCGGCAGGTGGCAGGACCATGCGGAAAAATTTCTAGCTATCAGTCCCTGGCGAGGACCACCCCCACGTCAGGTGGGAGACGTCGGTATAAAGGGGCGGTCCCTGACACCCGCCTTCCAGTACTTTCCCGCCACAGGCCAGAAGAGGCCGGACAAGAGAGGAGCGAATATTTCCCTCAATGGAAAAGGAGATGAAAAAGCTAAGGGGGATGGAGGGCGGCAAGGTATTACCTACTGCAAGAGCCTCTCTTGAAGATCTACTGTTACGGTAAGTTCTTATGTAACTGTACTACTTTACTTCGAGAGAGCTCTTGCAGTAGGTAATTACATATAGGACTGAGTCCCAAGCAGTCTGGAACAAGTAGAAGCACCGGGAGAAGGAAATCTACTCCAAGTAGAAGTTCTAGCTGTGCAAGCTTTAAGATAAGAGGCCTTGCAGGACAGCCAGCCCGAAGCCTGCTCTACGGCGAGAGGCACTATCCAAACTGTAGTGTTTTGTAAAGGTATGGATGGAGGTCCAGGTGGTGGCAGTACAGATACAGTATCTGCCACTGATACATTCTTGAAACAAGCCGCTGAGGCAGCTACTCCTCTGATGGAGTGGCCTCTTACTTGACCCGGCAGGGTCTTGTTGTACTTGTCATAACAGAAAGTAATGCACTGAGCCAACCATTTAGATAGACATTGCTTAGAAACAGCATTGCCTTCTCTTTTGGGTGCAAAAGAGACAAACAATTGATCGGTCTTCCCGAGATCTTTTTTTTCTGTTAGTATAGTATCTCAGAATCCGGTGAATGTCCATAGTATGAAGTAAATACTCCCCCTGATTAGAGTACTACGTAAAAAAGGTGGGTAACTCTATGGACTGGTTTAGAGTAGACTCCGCTACTACCTTAGGGAGAAACTTAAGGTTAGTGCACAGAGCAACACATTCCTTGTGAAAAATCAAGTATGGAATTTTACACATCAGGGCCTGGAGCTCAGAAATTCTCCGAGTGGAAGTAATGGCCACCAGGAAGAGTGTCTTCCATGAAAGGAACTTCAAGTCTGTTGAAGCTGCCAGTTCAAACGGAGGCAGAGTAAGTTTCTTGAGAACAAAGTTTAAGTCCCAAGGGGGAGCGGAAGTACGTATAGGAGGTCTCAGATGGAGGACCCCTGTGAGAAAGGTCTTAGAGACCTCCAGTTGAGCAAATGTCTCGTCTGCAAAGGGGACATGATAGGCCGCAATGGCCACCATGTGGACTTTCAGAGAAGAATGACTGAGACCCAGGTCAAAAATATGGTGTAGGTACTCCAGGAGAAGCCCCGCTAAGCAGGAAAAGGGTTCCACATCCTTAGAAGCAGCCCAGATAGTGAACCTTTTCCACTTCATGGCGAAGGTAGATCTAGTGGAGGATTTTCTACCCTCCACCAAAATCTCCACCACTTGGGGAGAAACCCCAAAACGGGATTGAGCTAAGTCTGCAGGAGCCATGCATGCAGCTGAAGTGATTTGAGGCCTGGATAGACCAGAGTCCCCTGATCCTGGGTCAGCAAACCTCATGATAGAGGAAGAGGAAGAGGAAGATCCTCCGAGTATTGTTGTAGAAGAGAAAACCAAACTTGCCTGGGCCAGAAAGGAGCAATCAGAATCATTCGTGCTCCTTCTGAAGCTAGTTTCTGTAAGACTCGTGGGATAAGTGGAATTGGGGGAAAGGCATACACGAATCTGTCCTTCCAGTCTAGAGACAGAGCGACTCTCAAGCGCCTCACTCTGAAACGAGCGAGCAGAAGACGGGAAGCTTTGTGTTTAGAGGGGATGCGAACAGGTCGACCTGTGGTGTTCCCCAAAGTCGGAAGATACTGTCTAGGACCTCTTGGTCCAGTTCCCACTCGTGAGCCAGAGCAGACGAGCGACTTAGCTTGTCTGCCAAGGTGTTGTCGACTCCCGGAACATGAACTGCCATGAGGTGAAGGTTGTGTTGTGTTGCCCAATCCCAAATCCTCATTGCTTCCCTGCAAAGAAGGTAGGACCGTGTGCCCCCGCTTGTTGATGTACCAAACCACGCACATGTTGTCCGTCTGAAAGGCTTGTTGGCCGGGAAGGATGTATGGGTGAAGGGCCTGGAGAGCGTACAACACTGCCTGAAGCTCCAGCACACTGATGTGGAGTGTTTGTTCACGCTTGGACCAAGAGCCCTGGGTCCGATGAGGACCTAGATGGGCTCCCCAACCTTCGCCCAAGACATCTGTGGTTAGAGTCTGGGGACGAAGAAGGAACTCCCCAAACAGGTTCTTTCGAACCATCCACCACTGCAAGTCTCGAAGCATCGGTGAGGAGACTAGAACTGGGTGATCTAAGTCGTCCACTAACTGATCCCATTGGGAGCGGAGAGTCCACTGAGAGACTCTCATGTGAAGCCGAGCGTGAGGAACTGTTGGGATAGCAGCCGCCATGAGCCCGAGAAGGCGAAGGACCGACCTTGCACTGACCCACCTGCGGCCGGACAACAGACTTATTTGAGTCTGGAGGGTGGACGCCCAGTCCGGTGGCAGGAAGGCCCTGCCAATGGTAGTGTCTAGAATCGCCCCGATAAACTGTAGTCTCTGAGATGGGATCAAGTGAGACTTGGAATGGTTGATGGTAATACCCAGGGAGGCAAAAACCTGCTGGGTAAGGGTGAGGCAGCGCAGGAGTTTCTCCCTGGATGAGGCCGCCAGGAGCCAATTGTCCAGGAACGGGAACACCTGCACCCCCCCCCCCCCGGGTATGCAGGTAGGCCGCCACCACCGCTAGGCATTTGGTAAACACTCGGGGCACCGAGGACAGGCCAAACGGAAGTGCCTTGAACTGGTAGTGGTCCCCGTGGAACGCAAAACGAAGATATCTGCGATGAGACGGGCGAACGGAAATGTGCAGGTAAGCATCCTGCATATCCAGAGCACATATCCATTGACCCAACCGGAGAGGGGCAGAAGGCTCTGCAATGAGAGCATTCTGAACCTTTTGTAATCCACAAAAAGATTCAGGGAACTGAGATCTAGAATAGGTCTGAGGTTCTCCTGTCTTCTTTGGGACCAGGAAGAAGTGGGAATAGTAACCCTTCCCTTGAAGATGAAGGGGGACGGGTTCTATTGTTTCTTTCAGCAGCAGAGCTGAAATCTCCTCCTGGACCAAGAGAAGATGTTCTCTTGAATACGACGACTTTGGGGGGGGGGGCAAGGTGTTTTCTGCAGAAATTCTATCGAGTGTCCTACTGCGATCAGCTGGAGCACCCAAGAATCTGATGTTATCCTCTCCCATCCCGGAAGGTGGAGGGGAAACCTCCCTCCTACCGGTTCCTCTGGGGAGTCCAGAGGCTGTGGGAGAGGAGAGGAGAGGAGTCAGGTGGTGTGGGGCAGCACATGCGCTGAAGCACCCGCTGTTTTTTGGGTGGGGGCTTAGGCAGCTGTGGGGCCCAACGCTTTGTATCCCGCCTTCCCAGGGGCTTTGCCTTGGGCTGATTCCGTCTGCGAAAGGGACGGCGCTGCAGCAGGTGGGGCGGTACATGGAGTCAACGAACTTCAGTGCCATCCCCTTCTCCTGCAAATTGGTAATGATGTCCTTGACATCGCCACCAAAAAGCACCGACCCCCAGAAGGGCGCCTCCTGGATAGCGGACTGCACTTCTGGGACCAACCCTAACACACGGAGCCAAGCATGACGATGTAGGCCTACGGCGAAAGCTGAGCTCCATCCAGCAGTGTCCACTGCATCGTAGGTCGCACAAAGCATGTGTCCACTGGCCGAATGCGCAGAGTGGACAAGATCAGCCAACTCCTGCTTGACCTGAGAGTCCGGCAGGTAGTCTAGTTTCATTTCCACCTGAGTAAGAATGGCCTTCTGGTAGTTCCCCATATGACAGACAAAGTTCAGGGCCCTAATCCCTAGCACGGAGGAAGCGAAGATCTTCTTTCCATACTGGTCCAGTAGGCGGGATTCTTTGTCAGGTGGCAACGAGCTGAGATGTTTTGGGTTAGCCGACCGTCTGTGAGCGGCGCTAATCATGACCGAGTCAGCACGAGGGTGAGAATCCAAAAAATCAACACCCTCGGGAGCCTGGTATAGCCTATTCGACTTCCGCGGAAGTGGGGCTAGAGCCGACAGCTGCTTCCAGATGGTGGTAACAAGGTCGGCGTGAGGCTCTATCCAGGGTGGCACCAAAGTAGGAGCTGTCACGGGCAGATCCAGATGCTCAGCGAGTTTCAACCGCTGAGGGTCTGGTTCCAGAGAGTGCCACTGAAGAACCTCCTGGATTTTTCATAGCAACTCCGTAAAAGAAGGATCTTTCGGAGGAATCCTTGGCCTGGGCTTCGACGGAGAGCGTGGCTCGTCGTCCCTCTCGGAGCAACTGTCGGAGGAATCCGAGGAGTCTGAGGGTGAAGAGGAAAAAGACTCCCTTTCCCGACCCGAGGGAGGAATGGACCCCTTGGGAAGCACCTGAGGAAGCATATCCTGCCCCTCTCTGGACCCAGATGGGAGAGCCCTGGAGTCCGGAGGTGGTGAGGGAGTGTGCCGCCGCTGACGTACAGGAACCTGAGACGGCACCGTCGTCGGTAGGTGGCTCTCCACCTCCCTGGTGAGCTGAGCCTTGGCCTCAGCCCATCAGGAGGCGACAGTCTCCTGCAAATCCACCGGCGGCTGTGGGGGCGGTGGAAGAGGAGAAGGAGGGGGATAAGGGTATGGGTTGGACCCATATGGAGAGTATCCAAAACCCGGCGCCGGGAAACCCGGCATCGGGTATTGTGGCATCTGGTACTGCGGCGTCAGAAAGACCGGCGTTGGGTACTGTGGTACCGGATACCGTGGTCCCAGATACGCCGGGATCGGATAGGACGGGGGGGGGGGTATCCAGGAGCTGGAGGAGCTGCCAGAGCAGACGGCCCGGCCGGTGGCCACACGGGCGGATCCAGGTTGGAGGGTTCGGCAGCAGGGCGACATCCGGAAGCGGGATGTCGGCTGGAGTCGGTAAAACTGGCGTTGGGGCCGGTGTCGGAGGCCCCGGCGTCGAAGGTGCCGGCGTCGGAGCCAGAGCCCGGGGAGCCAACGTCAGATCCAGCGCACCTAGAGGAGGGCGGTCCAATGGAGGAGGAACCCCAGCGTCACCCGGGGATGGAGGGGAAAAATCCCCGGGGTCAGGCTGGGGGGACTCGGGGTCCCCGGATGGCAGCGAAGGCTGCGGAGAACCAGGGACAATGGATGGGTAGGTCCGGCGTCGGTTCTTCTGCCGACCGGACGCGTCAGACTGAACCAACGTGCGGTTTTACATCCAGCGGCGCTCGGAGGAGCCGCGTCCGACTTATGGAGCCTTTTCGCCGAGGCAGACCAAGAGGAAGGATCGGCCTGGTCCGCGGAGAGGGAGCCCAGCGCCGGGCGGTCGCGGCGCCTACTGGCTTTCCACGCCGACATCGGAGGAGCCGACGTCCGCTTACCGGAGTCGCCACGCCTGTAGGCTGCAAAGCTACAGCCGAACCGGGGGCGGAGGCCTCCAACTGCCCAGAGGCGCCTGAAAGGTCCGAGCGTGAGCCAGATGGGCGGGCCGACACCCCCTTGGAAACCTCTGAGGCGGCTGTCGAGGAGCGGTCCCCCGGAGGGGACGTTACCCGAGTCCCGGCGACTCCTGAGGGAGACGCGGTGGAGGAGCCCTTGTCTCGGTGCCTCTTCTTGTCTTTCTTCTTCCGATGGCCTTTGGGGGAAGTGGACGCCTGCCTCAGTTTTTTGAGCTCCTTCTCCATCAAACTCATCTTTTTCTTCATGATGTGGGCTTCCAGGGATTGCTGCCGCCTTTTCCGGGTAGCCACATTGAAGCTGAGGCAGTGCTGGCACTTCTCGACCAGGTGATCGGGTCCTAGACAGAACAGGCTCAGGGAATGGCCGTCCTTGTGCGGGAGTTGGGCGCCGCATGAGTCGCACATATTTTTGTGCTCGGAGGGTGTAGGGGACGACATACACTGATGAAGACCTGACGAATGTCAAAAAAAAGTCAAAATTATTCGGTAAAAACCGACGAAGGGAGGCTGACTAAGCAACAAACTTTTCCGCGAGGCGCTGCATGAGCTAACGGCGGGAAAGAACTGGAAGGAGGACGTCAGGGACCCCCCCTTTATACCGACGTCTCCCGATGCCAGTCACCTGATGTGGGGGCGGTCCCTTGCCAGGGACTGCTAACTAGAAATTTTTCTGTGGGGTCCTGCCGCCTGCCGACATCAGTCCTATATGTAATTACCTACTGCAAGAGCCCTCTCAAAGTAAGATATACATTTACACACACACACACACACACACACACACACACACACACACATCCCTGTTTCTGAGGCCGTGACGTCAATCAATGGCTTTTTAGAGCCCAGGGGAATTTCAGGGCAGGCTATGCAGCACGGCTGAGCCCCAATTGCGGAAGAAACTCTGCTAGGAATGTGGGCTAGTTTGTACGGCGTGCAAAGCTGAGACTGGAATCAAACAGAAAAAAGAGCTTTTGTACTGCTGCACTTGTCCAACACTGAGGACGTCCAAAGAGAAAAATAACAAGTATTTGTCAATGCTAAATATTGTCTTGCTGGCATTGGCATTGGTAGTGCAGGAGTTAGAGAGATGCATAATAGGAATGGCAGTGAAGTAGTGAACTGACGCCAATCCCACCCCCACCCTGCAGAGACTGACAGGCACTGGGGTGTGCCTTTGGGTCGACGGCTATAACACTCACGCCATTTCACATTACCCTACCCTGCAAACACCAAAAAGTGTTGCTGCATGCCTTGGGATCTTTGATCCTTACGCTCAGCCCATTTCATAAAGAAATATGCTGAGATGGGTGCAGTATAGCAGAATGGGGTGAGCTTTGGGGCCGAAGACACCAAGGCACACCTCGATGCCTGTTACTGACTGCAGGGTGGGGGTGGAATGGCATGAGTATTACAGCCGACAACTCCAAGTCACACCCCTGACGCCTGTCAGTCTCTACAGGGTGGGATGTTACGGTTGGAAACCCTAACAGCCCAGGTGTTTGTTGGTATTTTCACTCCAGATTTTCAACATGGGTTTTTTGTGACACCACCTCATGAACAGTGGCACTATCAGTTCGTTAGCCAAAAGGTGATTTTGCAAAGCGACTGTGCCTTTTGGCACCACAGTGCGAAAACACATTTCGCGAAAGATGTGAAAAATGACAGCTGTATTCCTCATGAGAAGGTGTAAATAAATGCCAATTTTGAAAATCAGGAGTGAAAATATGAAAAATTGGTGAAGTCACAAGCATGCGTAGAAACTGTGCAACACATGCTCATAACGCAATTATTTTTGGGAATTTTTTAAACCAGATTTTCAACATAAGCATTTTGGGACCTCCGCTCATGAACAGTGACACGGCGATTTTGTTACGCTCCTGAACATTTGATTTCCCACAGCGACCGTGCCATTGTGCACCACATGTGTGAGAACACATTTTGGGCAGGTCGTGTCTGTACAGTGTGCAAGGCTGAGACTGGCATCAAACAAAAGAAAAAAATTACTCACCTTAGTAATTATGTTTCTTCTAATGGAGTCTTGCTGTATTCTGACATATGCAGTTAGCCCCAGCACTTGAACTGCCCCAAAGAATAAAGAGTTAATTTCTATGCCAGGTATAGAAGAAAAAAATTATTCACCATAGTAATTATGCTTCTTCTAGTGAAGTCTTGCTGTATTCTGACAATTGCAGTTAGCCCCAGCCTTTTAACTGCCCCAGAGAACATAGGGTTAACTTTTCTATGCATGGCATAGAATGTTCATCTCGAGCTCGGTTGAAGCCTCTGCCTGTTGTTATTCAAACTGCAACCATCAGATCTTTACAAGCAAAACTCACTAGGTGTTCTGTGTGGAAACTGTAAACATTTTTAACTAGCCAACTGGCAGAAAAATAATGTTTTGGGTTCTCAAAGGAAGACTCAAGTCAGGAAACCCCAAAACAAAAACCAATCAAATGAAATAACATTCTAGCCAAAGAAAAAAAAGAGGGTGTAAAAGGGGGGTGCACCTCTAGGGTGCCAACACTGGGCCTGCCTACCCACATCCCAAGATCCAGGTTCTGAGAGGGGAGGCGGGGAGGAGGCCAGAATAAAGCAAGACTCCACTATAAGAAACATAATTACTAAGGTGAGTAATTCCTTTTTCAAACAACATGAAGTCTTGCTGTATTCTGACAACTGCAGACTACCAAGCAGTACCTCCAGGGAGGAGGGACAGAACCTACTTTGGAAACAGGCTCTGAAGTACTGCTGTGCCAAACCGAGCATCACTCCTAGCCTGGATATCCAGAGAGTAATGCTTGGTAAAAGTATGGACTGTTTTCCAGGTGGCTGCTTGACAAATTTCTAAAAGAAGGATATCCCTGGCATTAGCCAGGGAAGCAGCTGTACCTCTTCTGGAATGAGCCCTCAGGCCTGAGGGTGGAGTTTTACCTAGTTTTTCATAGCAGAACTGTATGCAAGAAACAATCCACCTGGCAATAGATCTCTTGGTGGCAGGTTTGCCCTTCCCAACTTCTCCATAACTGAGGAACAACTGGAGGGAGTCAAACCTGTGACCCTTGGTACGCTCTATGTAGTAGCTAAGGGCTCTTTGAACATCCAAACTGTGTAGCCTCCTCTCTCCCGAGGAAGAATGATCAGTGAAGAAAACAGGGAGAGATACAGAGTGATTGAGGTGGAAATCTGACACCACTTTAGGCAAGAACTTTCTGTTGGTTCTAAGGACCACTTTATCTCTGTGAAAAGTGATGAAATCAGATTCCAGTGACAGGGCTTTCAATTCACTGATACGTCTGGCAGAAGTAATGGCTACCAAAAACACAGTTTTCCAAGTCAAGTACTTAAGCTCTGCTGAGGACAAAGGCTCAAAAGGGCATTGCATAAGCTGAGCAATGCAAACATTAAGATCCCAAGCAGGAGCAGGATCCCTAAAGGGGGGTATTGGTGTGAAGCAATCCCTTGAAAAACTTACAGAATACAGGATGGGATGACAGAGAGGAATACTTGCCTACTGACAGGAAAGCAGAAACAACTGCCAAGTGTACCTTGAGAGTAGCTGGTCTGCGACCTAGGCCATTGAGATGGACCATATAATCCAGAACCGTAGGCAATTCAGCGGAGTCTGGAGAAATATTCTTCTTAGAACACCAAATGCTGAATCTTTTCCAGCTGGAGTTGTAAGTCTTTCTGGTGGAAGGCTTTCGAGAAGCATTAAGGATATCCAGAACCCCTTGGGAAAGATGCAGATCTGCAAACTCTAACTCTTCAAGAGCCAAGCCTTGAGATTGAGAGACTGAAGATTGGGGTACCAAATCCTCCCCTGAGAGGATGTTAACAGGCTGTAATTCCTGGGAACAGACAGGGGGAAGGTGGACTGCTAGGGACAGCAACAAGGGATACCATGGCTGCCTGCCCCAGTATGGAACAATCAGAATCACTGTGAAGGGTTGTGACCTTATCTGGACTAGCACTTTGAACAGAAGAGGGAAGTGGGGAAAAGCATACAGAAATTTCCCTTCCCAGTTCAGAATCAGAGCATCCAGAGGGACTGAGCCCAAGACTAGGGGTCTGCAACAAAAAAGAAGAAGTTGGTGATTGTCTGGGGCTGTAAAAAGATGCATTTCTGGAGTCCCTGATCTTGAGAAAATCACCTTCAACACCAGAGGATCTGAGGCCCATTCATGATGGCCCTGGGAAATTCTGCTCAGTGTATCAGCTAGAACATTGTCCTTCCTGGAAGGTGAACTGCTATCAGAGAGGTTTGCAGGGAATAGGCTAGGGACCACAACTTCATTGCTTCTGTGCACAAGGCCGTAGACCAAGTGCCTCCTTGCTTTTTGATGTACCACATGGTGGTGGTGGTGGTATGTGTTCTGACCTGAACCACCTTGTTCTGTACTGATTTGGAAAAAGCTTGCAGTGCCAGAAACACTGCTCTGAGTTCCAAGAGACTGATGTGTAGAAGAGATTCCTGAGGTGACCACAGTCCCTGGGTGGTGAGTTCCCCCAAATGGGCTCCCAGCCCAGCAGGGAACCATCTGTGGTGAGGACCACTGAATGAGACTCGGTGACAAATGGAACCCCTTGCCTCAAATTGTCCTGATCCTGCCACCATTGCAGGGCTTGGATCAGAGTTTGAGTCACTGGAATTAGTTTGGTAAGGGAATTCTTTCTTTGGGACCAAAAGGCTCTTAAGTGGAACTGAAATGTCCCTCATTTGGAATCTTGCGCCTTGGACCACTGCTGTAGAAGCTCCATGTGGTCCAGTAGCTGAAGGAAATGCATTGCTGGTCGAGACACCTGAAGGCTGAAAGAAGAAGCCAGTTCCATGAGGGCCCTTGCCCTTTCCAGGGAAAGGAAGGCTCTTGCTTTTACCGTATCCAGCTCTGCCCCTATGAAGTCGAGTAGCTGCACTGGTTCGAGAACTGACTTTGGTAGGCTGAGAAGAAATCCTAAAGAAGTCAGCACTTGCTGGGTCACTTGCAGGTGTGACTTGACTTAATCTGGGGACTGGCCCACTATGAGTCAGTCATCCAAATATGGAAAGATGGAAATCGTTTGTCTTCTTAGGAAGGCAACGACACTACTGCCAGGCATTTTGTGAAGACCCTTGGGGCTGATGTTAGGCCAAAGGGCATTGCTCTGAACTGATAGTGGCCTGAGGGCAACTTGAACCCGAGGTACTTTCTGTGGGAGCACCTGATGGGAATGTGAAAGTAGGCATCTTTGAGGTCCAAGGAGGCTAGCCAGTCCCCTGGCCTTAGAGAGGGAAGGATAATTCCCCAGAGTTATCATCTTGAACTTTGGCTTTAAAAGATGTTTGTCCAGGTATCTTAGGTCCAGGATGGGACACCACTTTCCTGTCTTTTTGGGGGTTAGGAAGTACCTGGAGTACAATCCTTTGCCCCAGTGTAGGGTAGGTACTCTCTCTATAGCGCTTAGAGCTCCGAGAGAAGAAACCTCTGCCTCTAGGGCAAGGGTTTCTGAGAGATTTGCAGGTGGAAAAGATCTGGCTCTCAGCTTGGGAACTTTTTTGAAGCAGAGAACCAGACCCTGGCTTACCGCTTCCAGGACACACTTGTCTGATGTAAGAGACATCCAGTCCTGGACAAAGCAAGCCAGCCTGCCCCCTACTGGGATAGAAGAATCGACCCGGGCAGACCCATCAGGGTGTCTGGTTGGCAGGGGCTTTAGGCTGAGGGGTGGATGAAGGCCTGCTCATCCCCCTTCTGCCTCTCCCTCTGAAGAACCTCCTCTGTGAAAAGGAAGAAGAGGCCTGTGCTTGGTAAAAAGGCCTTTGGAAAGGCCTGTCCCTGCCCCTGGACTGCTGCCTTTGGGGAGTTGCTTGCCTTTCTTTGGCCTGAGCACTTCTGCAAGTGGTCCTGTATTCATCCATTTTCTTCATGTAATTCTCTGTCTGCTCCCCCAAACAGAGAATTACCCACTACAGGAAAATCCATGGCCTTAGCCTGGGTATCCTGTCAGAGGCTAGTACATCTGAGCCAAGCCATTCTCTGAAGAGCCACAGATGTAGCCATGACTCTTGATGATACATCACTGGAGTCTGCAGCAGCATGAAACTGAACTTTTGATGCCTCAATCCCATCTGCAGCCACCTCCTCCAGCTCCTTGGCAAGCTGGGGGGAAGCCTGTTTAGCCAGTGCCAATACAGGTAGAGGAGGGCAACCAAAATGATTTGGGGCTTGGGGGACATGACCTATGAGGAGAGGCTCGAAGAGCTAAATATGTACACATTGGAAGAGAGAAGGGACCCGGGGGACATGATAGAGGTCTTCAGGTACATGAAGAGGGTAGATAGGGGAGGAACAGTCAGGGTGCTTGAAAGGAAGGAGGGGCGACTGGGGGCACTGGTGGAAGCTGGAGGGGGAAGATTCAGGGGAGAAAGGAGGAGGTGCTACTTCACTGAGAGGGTGGTGGAGCCATGGAATCGCTGCCTAGGGGGCTGGTGGAGGCAGAGACAGTGGAGGGGTTCAAGAGGGGGTGGGACAGGTACAGGGAAAGGGTTCTGGAAGCAAAATCCAATGCAGCAAGAATATCCAGAACTGGGAAGGGAGAAGCCAGAGAAGGCGAGGGGGGCAGCAACGTCAGCAACCAGGGTGGGGGCTGACCAAACGAGCAGACACGAAAGACCGTTAGGCCTATTCTGCTGGCATTTTAGTATGTTAGTATGTTAGTACAGTGTCCCACCTGGACTTCTGGTACCTGGCTGCATAGGCCATATAATTAGCCTGCCTGAGTCCTAAGGATGATGCCATGTACTGCTTCTTTGCCGTGGCATCAATCTTCCTGGAGTTCTTGTCTGGGGGTGTGTGATGCCAAGGAAAGGCTTGCCTTATCACAGGCAGCAGCCTGTACAACCCCAACATGGCTGCATTGCTGATAAAAGAACTCCGTATCTGAGCCTGAAAGAGTATACCTCTTGTCCATTCTTCTGTCCACAGGAGGTATGGAATTGGAAGACCTAAGAATTTTTTTGTGACTGTTTCCCAAAAGATTTGTGGAGGGGAAAAGACAGTCTCCTGGACTCTAGGATGTCCATCATCTCTACATAATTAGGCTCTTCCTGATCCTCCATTGCCTCCTCCACAGGAAGCTGGAGGGTATCAGCCACCTTTCTGTAAAACATGTAAGTGTGAAGGGGACTCAGAAAGCCTAGTAGGAGAAACACGTGAAGGTCTGTCTTGGGAGATGTCCGGGTCAATAGGCACATCCAGACTTTCACCATCACCATAATCATTTTCCAGCTTTCCTTCCTCCTCAAACTCCGGTTCATAAAATTCTTCCAGGGTATAATCCGGAACCGGCGGAACCGACCGAACCGAGCCCCTGCCAAAAGGTGCCGGATCAGTTGGAACCGATCGAAGCGATTCCACAATATGAATCACCCTGGCTATTTAATCGGCGGTCGGAGTATGAGATTCTGGATCCGAACCGGTTGGCTTCTCTTCTTTTTCTTTTTGTCGGAACAGATTCCTTGGAATCGGCTCTCCTTTTGCCCGAAGAAGTATCACCCTGGTCAGAGGGCACTCCTTCTGGTTCGGTTAGAAACGAACCAGGCTGGCCATCCAGGTCAGCAGACTTCTCAGCCTCCCTTTCCCTCAGTCTACCTAATCTCTTTTCCAGGGTAGATTTGGGAAAATGTTTGCAAATTTGGCAGTCTGAATCGAGGTGGTCACACCCCAGACAATAAACACAGGTGGTGTGGGGATCGGCCTTGGCAAAGACCTCCCCACACACACTGCAGTG
Organism: Neoceratodus forsteri; assembly: GCA_016271365.2. Classification (NCBI taxonomy): domain Eukaryota; kingdom Metazoa; phylum Chordata; order Ceratodontiformes; family Ceratodontidae; genus Neoceratodus; species Neoceratodus forsteri. The sequence goes on along the minus strand of CM057458.1, from coordinate 980,303,990 downwards.
TTGAAACCCAGTGGGCCGTTTATTTTATTGGGTTTCTCAGACATGGCCAACCTAACCAAACTTACCCTTTTTTCAGCAATCCGCCAGGCAAGACTCCCCTATCGGTTCCTGACCATGTCATGTGTCTTGGAAAACAAAACGTACTAATAACCGTTTTTTTTAGAACCGATATGTACCGGTAACCATACACTAAAGTAAAGTACAAATTTTACCTCAAAATGATCAGTTCAGCCAAACCAATCCACACCTTTACAAGTTCCACACAGAAAACAGAACAAAACCTATCTAGTACTCACGGTACCACAGACAGACACTTGAACCGACTATGCGGAAACAACAATTTCAGTAGAAAAACCGACCAAAAACCGACACTTCAACCGACTTGAACCGAGCAGCAGGAGAAATCTCCGGAGCGACTGTTCAGTGAGGCGGAGTAAAGAATCTGACAGTTGCAGTTCGAATAACAACAGACAGAGGCTTCAACCGAGCTCGAGATGAACATTCTATGCTATGCATAGAAAAGTTAACCCTATGTTCTCCGGGGCAGTTAAAAGGCTGGGGCTAACTGCAATTGACAGAATACAGCAAGACTTCATGTTGTTTGAATGTTGCGCTCGAGCTCGGTTTTCAAACCTCTGTCTGTGGCACTTCAGAGTGTAACCATCAGATTCTTATGAGCAAACTAACTAACTACACTTCCAGTGTGGAAATTGTAAATATATAAGCCAAAAGGCAACAACTTGGGCCCAAAAGACTCAAGTCTTGAACCCAAGAGAAAAAAAAAAAATCAACAGGTAGTGAACAAAGATATACAACTATAACATTAAAACACCACCAACTACCCCACCCTGAAGAGGAGGGGTACAAGGTACACCCCTGAGGTGCAACACTGTACCTGCCAGCCCACTTGCCAAAAAACTAGGTTTTGAGAGGGGAGGCGGGGGGAGTTCAGAATTAGGGATTGGCGGGTCAGTCCGCTTAAAATCAAACCCCCCCTCCCGGATCTCACAGGATCTGACAGACCCAGGTAGATCAGGGCCCTGCTATTAAGTGTACCGGGTCTGCCTTGCTGTTTTTGTTACCCATAAATGGCTCAAAAAGCTTCTCTTTCTATCTGTAAAATGTAGCCACTTCTGTGAAAATGACAGGGAAAAAAATATTCAACACTTCTACTACTCTGGAGAGGCAGGAAAATGAAAACCGGGCAACTTACAGCACAAAATAAAAAAAACGCTAAGATAAGATGAGCTACAACTGCAACATTTATTCAGCATAAAAAACACACAGGTACACAGAAACTTCTATGCTAAATAAATGTTGCAGCTGTAGCTCATGTATCTGAGCAGTTTTTTGGGCTGTGAGTCGTCCAGTTTTCGTTTTCCTTGCTAGCCTGTTTGTCGTGGTGCACCACGTCTTCAGAGCTGCTTTTCCTCTCACTATAGCCACTGCGCCCCCAACCCCACTGTGTGAAAGGAGATCTATTAACCCACAGATAAAGAGCACCGATTGGCTAACTGATAGAGATGTGATGCATGCTAATCCATGCCCAACTGAGTGAGCCTGCAGCCGCGCAGTAGTGTTGAGCTCTGGTGCCTTTACTTAAGTAAACACAGCAACAGCACTGGTAAGGTCAGTTTACTGGTATGACGTTAGGGCAATGGAATGCGGACCGGTTGTACTGAGCCTGAATGGTTGAAGTTTCCCCAGCTATACTGTGGTGACTGGTGATGTGCACTTGCAGAGGAATTATCGAGTCAAGTGACTGGACTGACTGCCCCCGGAGACTGCTAGACAGGACCTGGGCCCAAGACATGCGTTGTGTAAGAATGAATGACGAGGATCATTTGTGGATGGAGCAGCAGTGTTGGGAAGACTGACCTGCCTAGGATGGCCACGGTCTACATGAAGGACACAACTGAAGGTAGGAAGAACTGCAAGGGCAACTGAGCCGAGATGGTATGGGCAGGAGGTGAATGTTTTTAGTAGTCCCATTAAACTACACTGCAGCTATCTTTATTGGTTTTAGAACTGATCAGGTATGCTGTGCACTACTGTATGTGCTGTGTTTATTCTTCATTGACTATACTGGGGCAGGGGGGTTCATACTGGGGAGGGTGGGTGCAACAGATGGGAATGGGCATTGGTATTCATACTGGGAGGGTGGCTACCAGAAAATGAGTTGGAAGGCTGAAATACTGGAGCAAGGGTGTTCTCGATGGGGCAAGATAGGGGCTACCAGATGATTGGGGTACAGGTATGTATACTGGGGTAGGTATTTTCTTACTGAAACAGTGATTACTAGAGAATGGAAAGGGTAGGGGTGTGCATACTGTGGTAAGGTGGATTTCTAGTTATGTGATGTTCCAGGGGTGAGTATACTGGGACAGAGTAGTTAGACGGGCAGTGGTGGGGTGGGTGTGTGTGTGTGATCTATACTGTGCAGTGCGGGTGTCAGAGGAGCAGGAATGGGAATACTACTGGTCAAAGTGGGTGTCAGTACATGGGATGGGGATCAGTAATCTCGCTACTGAGGTGGAGCATTTGTAAGCAGATAGGAGGGACTGGGGGTATGTGTACTGGGGTAGGAAGGATGCTGATGTGCTCATGTCCTGAAACACATAGTAAGGGAGCAAAACACTGATTCTGTATAGCTCTGAAAAACTATGAGACAAAGATGGACTATGTACAGAATAAAAGCAGAAACCTAGGCCGACATACTCAGAATAAATGCTTCATTATTAATTTCTGGATTGCTTGCTGGGTCTTTTTGTAGCAAAACAGTCTATGTTTTAATGTTTTGTGACTGTTTTCCAGTATTACTGTTCATTTCATAAAGGTTCTGATCTGAATCAGAACTAATCAAAACCTATCAGGACTTTGACCTGGATCCCGATCCTAATAAAAAGGGTCAGGACCTTTTCAGATCTGCCCATCCCTAGTCAGATAATTGCAAGATTTCATTAGAAGAAACATAATTACTAAGTTGAGTAATTTTTTCTTCAAACAACATGAAGTCTTGCTGTATTCTGACATATGCAGACTACTAAGCAGTACCTCCTAGAAAGAGGGCTACCGAACCTATTTTGGCAATAGGCTCTGCAGTACTATACTGTACCAAACCTAGCAACACTCCTAGCCTGGCTATCCAGAGAGTAATGCTTGGTGAATGTATGGACTGCTTTCCAGGTGGCTGCCTTGCAGATCTCTAACAACGGTACATCTCTGGCAGCAGCCAGAGAAGCATCTGTACCCCTAGTCGAGTGAGCCCAAAGGCCTGAGGGAGGTGTTTTACCTAGCTTGTCATAGCAGAATTGTATAAAAGAGACAATCCACCTGGCAATAGTTCTTTTAGTAGCAGGCCTACCTTTTCTCACTTCCCATAAGTGAGAAACAATTGAAGACAGTCATTCATGTGTGCCTTAGTATGCTCTATGTAGTAGCTAAGTGCCCTTTTAACATCCAAACTGTGTAATCTTCTTTCTCCTGAAGAAGAATGATCAGTGAAAAAAAAAAAAACACAGGACAACAGATGGACTAGTTCAGATGAAAATCTGAGACCACTTTGGGTAAGAGCCTCCTATTAGTTCTGAGGACCACCTTATCTCTATGGAATGAGACAAAATCAGGTTCAATTGACAGGGCCTGTACTTCACTAATTCGCTTGGCAGAAGTGATAGCTACCAGAAATACAGGTTACTCACCTGTAACAGGAGTTCTAGGAATGGTATATGTTGTTCATCCACACTCATTGGCAGGTATTCTTGCCGCTTTAAATCTTGCCGGAAGGTCTTCAAGCTTGCTCCTCCCACCCACCCGGGTGGTATAACTCTCGGCTCCGCCCCATGACGCCAGATCTGGCCCGCTGGAAGCTCAGGTTGTGCGTCGAAGCCGAGAGTGAGGAAGGTCAGTGTGGATGAACAAATATACCATTCCTAGAACTCCTGTTACAGGTGAGTAACCTGTATTTCTAGGGACATGGATATGTTGTTCATCCACACTCATTGGCAGACTCCTAGCAGTTCTCCGGAGGAGGGAGGCAGACGCACACCCCAATACTTACTTGGGAAAGAGAGACTGGAGAACCGAGGCCCCAAAACCAGCATCCCGGCGTGACTCAAGGTCGATGTGGTAGTGGGTAATGAAGGTGTTTGCTGACTTCCAGGTAGCAGCCCTGCAGATTTCCTGGATAGGGACATCCTGGAAGCAGCCACCGTTGCAGCAGTATGGCGGGTAGAATGAGCTCTTATCCCTCTGGGAGGCTCCATGCCCGCCCAACTTATAAGAGATCTATGCAGGAGGTTACCCACCTGCTTATCGTCCGCTTGGCTGCAGGTCTGCCAGATGCGCGCTTCAGCGTGAGTGACAAACAGCTGGCGAACCTCTCCCGAATTTCAACCGTGCGCTCCTTATAATAAGCGGCCCTTCTAGGGTCCAGAGTATGGAGCCTATATTAACCTCCGGTGTGATTGGGGTAGAACACGGCAGAGTCAACACCTGGTTAAGGTGAAACTCCGACACCACCTTGGAAGGAATTTCGGGTGGGGCGCAGGACAACCTTGTCCCTGTGGAAGACCAGGTAAGGAGACTCGATGGGCGCCTGGAGCTCTCCATCCTTCTGGCTGACGTGATAGCCACCAAGAGGCGTCTTCCACGACAGGTGAGAGAGCACACCTGTGCATAGGTTCGAATAGCTTGCCCATGAGCTTTGCCAGTACCAGCAGTAGATCCCACGGAGGTGGGGGTTCCCGCACTGGAGGGGAAATGTGATCAAGGCCTTTGAAAAAGCGCCAGACCACCTTCTCCTGCGCCACCGACTGCTTCCCGGCCCGCGCCCGGTAAGCAGAGATGGCTGCCAGGTGCACCCTTAGGGTCGTCGACCTAAGCCCTTGACTAGAAAGGGACCATAAATAGTCCAAGATGCTTGCCAAGGAACAGGAGGAAGGATCCAAGCCCTTGCCCTGACACCAAATGGAAAACCTTTTCCATTTGAAGGCATAGCATTTTCTGGTCGACTCTTTACGGGACGCCTCAACTACATTGAGGACCTCGTCGGAAAGACCCAAGGCCTGGAACTCTAGCCGCTCAGGAACCAGGCCGTCAGGTGCAGGGATTGAAGGTCCGGATGGAACACCTTCCCCTGATTGACTGAGAGCAGGTCCGGGCGAGCTGGAAGCTGCCGCGGAGTCCTGGAGCTGAGACTGAGGAGATCTGGGTACCAGAACTGGCGAGGCCAGTCTGGGGCTATCAGAATCACCTGGCCTTGTCCTCCTCGCCTTGAGAAGCACCTTGTGGATCAAGGGAAATGGGGAAAGGCGTAAAGAGGCCGGGGTCCATTGCCTCGAAGGCATCCCCTGCAGCGAGCCCTGCTGAGGCGGGCATGGAACAGACTCAGCCCGCGTTCTCCCTGGAGGCAAACAGGTCCACCTGAGGTGTGCCCCAAAGGGAGAACAGATGCTGTACTACCTCCGGCAGGAGAGACCACTCGTGGGATGCAGCCCCTATCCGGCTCAGGGCATCGGCCAGGGTGTTGGAGGCTCCTGCCACGTGAATGGCTAGGAGATCCGCCTCCAGGCTGCGCACGAGTGACCAAATGCGGAGAGCTTCCTTGCATAGAAGCATGGAGCGCGTCCCGCCCTGGCGGTTTAGATAGTACATGGTCGTGGTATTGTCCGTCTGGACTCGGACCACTTGACCCCGGAGGAACGGAGCAAAGGCGGTGAGAGCTAGGCGGACCGCTCGGAGCTCCAGCAGGTTGATGTGTGGCATCGGGACTCCCGCGGGGACCAGAGGCCATGAGCCCGGTGTTCCCCAGATGGGCACCCCAACCCATCAGAGAGGCATCGGTCGACAGAGAGACCGCTCGGCTCAGGCGGACGAGCAGGATGCCCTCCTGCAAATGATCTGGAGCGGTCCACCACTGGAGAGTTCCACATCCCCTGTGTCACCGACACAAGCTGGTCCAAGGGATCGCAAGCGTTGTGACCACTGGCTGGCCAGTCCCCACTGAAGGACGATGTTCCAGCCGGCCCACAGGACCACGCTGGTGCAGGCCGCCATGAGACCCAGGAGGCGCAGGAAGTCCCGGGCAGGCGCAGGTGCCCAACCAGAAATGATCGGGCAAGGAGGAAAGAACCTCGGCCCTGTCCGCTGGGGCAGCTCTGGCTCGAGAGTCCGAGCTGCGCCCGATGAATAGAATCACCTGCTTGGCTCGAGTTCCGACTTGGCCTCGTTGATAAGGAGGCCCAGTTGAGAACAGACCTGGAGGGCCAGATCTCTGGACCACTCCGCCTCCTTCCTGGAGGGAGCTGCTATCAGCCAGTCGTCCAGGTAAGGGTACACGGACCCCTCGGCGCCGCAGAGAATGCTGTCACCACTGCCATGCATTTGGTGAAGACCCTGGGAGCTGGAGACAAGCCGAAGGGCATGGCTTGGAACTCGAAGAGGATCCTTCGCTCGGAAGCGAAGGAATCTCTGGTGAGGCAGGACGGATAGGGACGTGAAAAACGCGTCCCTGCAAGTCCAGAGAGCAGAACCACACGCCGCGCTCCAAGGATGGCATTATCTGAGCCAGAGTGACCATCCTGAAGGTTCGAGACCTTAGGAACTTGTTTAGTCGTGTGGAGGTGAGAATGGGCGCCAGCCCCGTCCGTTCGGAACCAGGAAGTACCTGGACACAAACCCTGGGTCTGAAGGAGGGTCCACCACCTCTTACCACCTCCTTCTGGGAGGAGAGGCGATGTCGGCTCGGACGAGCCGCCAGTGAGCTGGGGATCCCGAAGCCCCCCGAGGGGCGACGGCTCTGAAGGGTGGTGCCTGCTCGAATTCCAGAGGCAGGCCTCTTCCCACCACCTCCAAGACCCACCTGTCCGTGGTAACAGCGGACCAGGCGGAACGGAAGTGCGGAGCCGTCCCCCCACGGGGACCAGGGATAAGGTGACGGGAATGGGGGCGACACCCCTCAGCCCGTCACTGGGCAGGCTTGGAGGAGGGACCGCCGAGGGACCTCCTGGGCCCTTCCTCCCTGCCTCCTGTTAGAGGAAGCCGGCGGCTTGGGTTTGGGATGCCAAGGCCGAGCCTGCTGGCCCTGACGTTGCTGGGCCGGGCGCGCCGGGGGCACAGAAGGACGAAAGGGCTTAGGCTGTGGTTTGTGGCCTTTGTCCTTCTGGGCGGAAGAGACCGAGTCCAAGGTGGCATTGGACTTCTCGATCCTCTGCAGGTGACCTTCCACCCCAGGGCCGAAGAGGTCAGTCCCCAAAAAGGGAACATCCGCCAACTTGTGCTGGGTATCCGAAGTAAAGGTGGATATCCTCAGCCAAGCCTGCGCACATAGCCATGCGGCCGCCACCGATCTGGCACATGAGTCCCTATATCCAAAGCAGTCTGGAGCTGCTGTTTGGCCACTACCCTGCCCTGGTCCCGCACCTGCTTAACCCGTAGTCTGCAGATCGGCGGGAAGATGAGGATGACCTCATCCAGGGGCCCAACAGGGCATGAGAAAAATGTGCCATGAGGACGGCCGAACTGGCCCAGCAGAGCCGAGAGGGCTAGCGTGAACTTTTCGCCCGACATAGTCCAATTTCTTGGACTCCTTGTCCAGGAGGTTTGTCCACATCCCTGGCGTTGCCGGAGCGCTGACTGCCTCGGTAACCAACCCTCAGCAGAGGGTGTTCAAACGGACAAGGAACGGTAGGGACCGCATACTTCCTGGCCATCCTGGCCGGGCGCAGGGCAGGAAGCAGGCGCTGCCAAAGCTCCAGTGCGGACCCACTATGGCCTCGGCCACGGAAAGGCCTCCGTGGAGAATCCCTCGGTCCAGAATCTCCGTGAGGGATACCTGGCCGTTTGGAAGCGGGTTCGAGCTCCATCCGGTAGACTCCGAGATGAGCCGAAGCAGTCCTAGGAAGGACGACGGGCTATCGTCCATTGACTGACCTCCTGAAGACTCCAAGTCCAGTCGCTTGGAGAAAAGGAGGAATCATCTTCGGACTCGGAAGAGTCCTCGAAAACTGCCTCTGGCCTGAGCCACCCTTCACCTGCCGAGGTCGGTCGGGAGTGAGGGGTAACCGACAACCGATGGGGTAGACCCTTGGCCGACCGAGAATCCTTGGTCGGAGCCCCAGTTGGTGGCTGTGGAGGCGGAGGTTCCACGAATCGGTGGAGCAGCTGGTTTGGCGAACAACCGGCCTGGGTATAAGCTCCTCGGATAAGTCGGGGGTTGTGTCGCGTTCGGTGACAGCCATAATGGCCGGGAAGGCGGCAGGGGTGGCTTATTCCCGGCCAGGAGGAGCTGTTGCAACATAAGGTCCTCGTACCGTCGACGTAATTTACGCCGAAGCCTCCCCTCATCCGAGGACGAGGACGAGCGGCGACGCCGCTTACCGCGGTGCCGAGACCGAGACCGCCTATGACGGTGGGATCGGCTGGACCGCGAAGAGGTCCAGCAGATGCAGGCCCTTCTCCTTTAGTGGAGAGGGACAGACAAAGCTCCTTAAAAGAAGCCGTGTAGGAAGAACCCAGAAGAGCCGGATAAATGCAGCGCGCCGAGAGAATCGCCGCGCGCTCCTCGCCGGGCGACCATCCGCTCGGAGCTGATCCCGAACCTACGCCCAGCAGACACCGCCAACCGGGCCTCCTTGACTTCACCGAGGGAAACGCCTTCGGACGGCTCCAGTTGCAATCGGGCAGCACGGCCTTCGAGGACGAGGCCGAGAAAGATGAGCACAGGCCGCAAGCCCGCGGGTCGTGCTCAAGGCCTAACAGTAGACACACGTGGAGTGTGGATCCGTCCGAGACATCTTCTGCCCGCATGGGCATCTCCAAAATCCGAGTCGATTTGTCCATCGCGGCCGAGGGATAGAAGACTGAAGTCTTTTGCAAAATTTATTTTTAAATCCGCAAACGGAGAAATAGGAACCAGTCTCAAACGCAGAGCGTTAAGGAGGGAACCTGAGCTTCCAAGCGGTAAGGAAGATCTGGCGTCATGGGGCGGAGCCGAGAGTTATACCACCCGGGTGGGTGGGAGGAGCAAGCTTGAAGACCTTCCGGCAAGATTTAAAGCGGCAAGGATACCTGCCAATGAGTGTGGATGAACAACATATCCATGTCCCTAGAAACACAGTTTTCCAAGTCAAATACTTAAGCTCAGCCGAAGCCAGGGGTTCAAAGGGTGGCTGCATAAGCTGAGCAATGCAGATACTGAGATCCCAAGCCGGGGTAGGCTCTCTAAAAGGAAGGTTGATGTGAACCAGACCGTTAAAGAACTTACTAAAGACAGGATGAGATGCCAGGAAAGAGCCCTTCCCTGCTGACAGGAATGCAAACACAGCTGCCAAATGAACTTTTAAAGTGGCTGGCCTAAGGCCTAAGCCATTAAGGTGAATCAGGTAATCTAAAACTGTAGCAATGCTAGCATCATCTGGTAGAATAGTTTTGTGGTAACACCAAATGCTGAATGTTTTCCATTTGGAATTGTAAGTTTTCCTGGTAGAAGATTTCCGAGAAACCATAAGAATGTCCAAAACTGCCTAAGAAAGATGCAAGTCTGCATATTCTAACTCTTCAAGAGCCAGGCCTTGAGATTGAGAGACTGGAGACTGTGGTACCAGATTCTCCCTTGAGAGGAGGCTAGGAGATTGCGTCTCTTGGGAAGAGACAGTGAGAGTGAGACCGTTAGGGACAACAACAGGGGATACCAGGATTGTCTGGCCCAATCTGGAGCCACTAGAATCACTGTGCAGGGTTGTGACCTGATCTTGACTAGAACCCTGAACAACAAGGGAAAAGGAAGAAAGGCATACAAGAACCTGCCTTCCCAATCCAATATCAGAGCATCCAGGGGAACAGTCTCTAGGACTGGAGGTCTGCAGCAGAACTGGGGAAGTTGGTGATTGTCTGGGGCTGCGAAGAGATCTATCTCTGGAATGCCCCATCTGGTGAAGATTACTTTCAAGACAAGAGGATCCAGGGCCCACGCGTGATGGCCAGGTAGATTCTGCTCAAAGCATCTGCTAGCACATTGTCCTTCCCTGGAAGGTGGACTGCTCTTAGGGAAATCTGAAGGGAATACGCCAGAGACCATACTTTCATGGCCTCTGTGCACAAGGCCATGGACCGAGTGCCCCCTGCTTGTTAATGTACCACATGGTGGTGGTGTTGTCTGTCCTGACCTGAACCACCTTGCCCCTTACTGAGTCCAAGAAAGCTTGACGGGATAAGAGTACTGCCCTGAGTTCCAGAAGATTGATGTGAAGGAGAGACTCTTGTGGAGACCAAACACCCTATGCTGTGAGGGTTCCCAGGTGGGCTCCCCAGCAGAGGAGAGAAGCATTTGTGGTAAGAACCACTGAAGGAGTTTGATTAAGGAATGGGACACCTTGTCTGAGATTGTCCTGATCCAGTCACCACTGGAGAACTTGGACCAGAGTCTGAATCACTGGAATCAGCTTTGAAAGATAATCTTTCTTTTGAGACCAAAAGGACCTTAGGTGGAACTGAATGTTCCCTCATCTGAAATCTGGCTCTTTGCACCACTGCAGTGGAAGCTGCCATGTGTCCTAAGAGCTGAAGAAAATGTCTTGCTGGACGAGAGACCAGAGGATGAAATGAGGAAGAGAGATCTGTAAGGGCCTTTACCCTTGCTAGTGGGAGGAAGGCCTTTTCTTGAACAGTATGTAACTCTATCACTATGAAAGTGAGGAGCTGAACTGGTTCGAGAACTGACTTTGGCAGATTGAGAAGGAATCCCACAGAACTGAGAAAATATTGAGTGACTTGTACAGCTGACTTGAAAGACTGTCCTACAATGAGCCAGTCATCCAGGTATGGGAACAGAGGAATCCCCTGCCTTCTGAGAAAGGCCACTACTACTGCAAGGCACTTTGTAAACACTCTTGGAGCCGATGTTAGGCTGAAAGGCATGGCTCTGAACTGATAATGGCCTGAAGGCAACTCCAACCTGAGGTACTTTTTGTGGGAGCACCTGATAGGAATGTGAAAATAGGTGTCCTTGAAGTCCAGGGATGCTAACCAATCCCTTGGCATTAGAGAGGGAAGAATTACTCCCAGAGTCACCATTTTGAACCTTGGTTTTAAGATGTGTTTGTTCAAATATCTTAAGTCTAGGATGGGTCGCCAATCCCCTGTCATTTTCGGGGTAAGGAAATATCTAGAGTACAGACCTTTGCCCCTGGGTGGAGCAGGAACTCTCTCCATGGCTCTGAGAGCCAGCAGAGAAGAAACCTCTGCTTCTAGAGCAATGGTTTCGGAGCTGTTTGCAGGTGGAAAAGACCAGACCCTCATTTTTGGAAACTTTTTGAAACTGAGGGCATCCCTGGCTTACTACTTCCAGGACCCATTTGTCTGAGATAACAGACTTCCAGGTCTGGAAGTAGTAAGCCAGCCTGCCTCCTACTGGAATTGGGGAGCTGACACAGGCTGACACATCAGGGTGTCTGCTTGGCAGGAGCCTTGGACTGGGAAGAGGATGCAGCCCTGCTCATCCCATTCCTGCCTCTCCCTCGGAAGAACCCCCTCTGTGGGAAGGGAGAGGGGGCCTGGGCTTGGTAGAAAGGCCTGTGAAAAGGCCTGCCCCTGCCCCTAGACTGCTGCTTTTGAAGAGTGGCTTGCCTTTCTTTGGCCTGTGCACTCCTGCAGGTGGTCCTGTATTCACCTGTTTTCTTCATGTAAGCCTCTGTCTGCTCCCCAAACAGAGAATTATCCACCACAGGGAAATCCATGGCCTTAGCCTGGGTGTCCTGAGAAAGCCTAGTGCATCTGAGCCAAGCAAATCTCCTGAGACATACAGATGTAGCTATGACTCTCGACGCCACATCGCTGGAGTCGACAGCAGCATGGGATTGCACTTTGGATGCCTCAATCCCATCAGCAGCCACCTCCTCCAGCTCTCTGGTTAGCTAGGGGGAGGCCTGTTTAGCCAGTTGCAGAACCGTATCCCACCCGGACTTCTGGTATCTGGCTGTGTAGGCCATATAGTTAGCCTGCCTGAGTCCCAAGGAGTATGTCAAATATTGTTTCATGGCCATGGTATCCACCTTCCTGGAGTCTTTATCTGGGGGGTGAAGCCAAAGGTATATTAGCCCTGTCACAGGCTGCAACCTGCACTACCCCAACATGGCTGCAATGACTCAACAAAAACTCCATACCTGAGCCTGATCGCATATACCTACTGTCCGTTCTCTTATCCACAGGAGGTAAAGAGGCTGGTGTCTATAAAATCTTTTTTGTCTGCTTCCCCAGGGATTTATGGAGGGGAACAGACAACCTCTTGTACTCTGGGATGTCCATCATCTCAACAAAATCAGGCTCTTCTTCCACCTCAACAGCTTCCACCATAGGGAGCTGGAGGGTTTCAGCCACTTTTACGTAAAACAAATAGTGAGATTGGGACACAGAAAGCCTTGGAGGGGAGACATGGAGGGTCTGTCTGGGGAGGTGTTCGGTTCAATACGCACATCCAGGCCTTCAAAATAATTGTTATCATCATCATCATCATCATCATCATCCGGTAACTCTTCGTCCCCTTCCCATTCCAATTCATAGTAAGTATCCGGATCATAATCCGATGGAGTCGGATCCGACCAAACCGAGCGTCAAAGAAAAAATTACTTACCATAGTAATGTTGTTTTTTCTAATGGTGTCTTGCTGTATTCTGACAATACGCAGTTAGACCGACCGGTTCAACTGCCCTGGAGAAACAAGAGTTAAACTCTATGCAAATGCACAGAACGTTGAGCTCGAGCTCAGTTTTCAAACCACTGTCCTCGGTATATTCTAGTAACTGATCAGATTCTATGAAGCAAACTAATTTAATATGTACGTAATGGCCAAAACCAAGCCTAAACAGGACCCCAACAGGGGCAACATAAGGAAACAAAAACCAAAGGGCATATAAAAGACTCAAGTCACAGATGCCCAGAGAAAACCATTACCACTGATGGTTTAAACCATAAAGTTGCTGCAGAAGAGCCACCCTTCCCCAGGTTCTGAAGAAGAGGTAGGATGGGAGGTCAGAATACAGCAAGACTCCATTAGAAGAAACAACATTACTGTGGTAAGTATTTTTTTTCTTCAAACAACATGAAGTCTTGCTCTGTATTCTGACAATATGCAGACTATAAAGCAGTGCCCCCAGGAGGTGGGCACAGAACCTATTTGGGGAATATCATCATCATCAAATCTTTATTTATTCAGGCGAACATCATTGAGCAAGGCTCATTTACAAGATGGACCTGATAAGGTCAAGGTTCAATAGTTGATACACAACAGATACATCATACACTTATATAAGACAGTTATACATACAGGGGAAAATAACGTTTATAAACACAGTGATGTACAGTAAATTCACATGATAAAAACGGTTACAGGAAAGTTAAGCTAATATTTACAGTATGTACAGTATATACATATCCCAGTTGGGGGGGGGGGGCATGGCAGACACTCAACATAATGTAATACTAGGATGGTGAAGGTATTACTGGGTGCCAATATGCTCTGCAGTACTGCTGTGCCAAACCTGGCATCACTCCTTGCCTGAGTATCCAGAATGTAATGCCAAGTAAATGTATGGACAGACTTCCAGGTAGCAGCCTTACATATCTCAAGCAAGGGGACTTCTCTGGCAGCTGCCAAGGAGGCCACAGTGCCTCTGGTAGAGTGGGCCCTAAGACCTGCTGGTGGATCCTTACTTAGCTTACTGTAGCAGAACTGGATACAGGCCAAAATCCATCTGGCTATAGTCCCTTTTGCAGCTGGCCTGCCTTGACCAACATCCCCATAAGTAAGAAAAAGTTGGGGACAATCTTTCCTTAGCTCTTTGTCCTGTCCATATAATAGCTAATAGCTAGTTTAACATCCAGGCTGTGCAGCCTGCGTTCACCTGAACTAGAGTGATCTGACAAAAATACAGGCAAAGTTATGGATTGGTTCAGATGAAAATCAGAAACCACCTTAGGGAGAAATTTCCTGTTGGTTCGGAGCACAGTCTTGTCCCTGTGAGGTGAAATATAGTTGGGCTCCACAGATAAGGCTTGAAGCTTACTGATTCTTCTAGCAGAAGTGATGGCCACTAGAAAAACAGTTCTCCAAGTGAGAAACTTGAGTTCTGAAGAAAACATAGGTTCAAAAGGAGGCTGCATAAGCTGACCTATACATATGTTCAGGTCCCATGCAGGGGTAGGTTCCCTATGTGGGGATGAAGATGCAACAGCCCCTTGAAAAACTTTTTGAAAATTGGGTCTGCAGCCAGCGAAGATGCTTTCCCTGCTAAAAGATAAGCAGAGACAGCAGAAAGGTGTACCTTCAGGGTAGACAGCTGTAAATGCAGAGACTGAAGGTGGACCAGATAGTCCAGAAGCTGCGGTACTGCAGCTTGCTGAGGATCCAAATCCTCCTGTGCACAACAGATGGAAAATCTTCCATTTAGAGGAATAGGTTTTTCTGGTAGCAGGCTTTCTGGCACCTTTCAGGATATCCAAGACAGGTTGAGACAGTTGTAAATCTACATATTCTAGGTCCTCAACAGCCAAGCCCTGAGGTGAAGGGACTGAAGATTGGGGTACACTATCCTGCCCCGAGAGGATGTCAGCAGATTGTACCTCCTGGGTAGAGAAATCGGTTTGGTCACTGACAGTGACAACAGCACTGAATACAATTACTGTCTGGCTCAGTCTGGGACTATGAGAATCACTGTGGCAGACTGGGACCTCAACTTGACCAGGACTCTGGCTATCAGAGGAAAGGGAGGAAAAGCATAAAGGAACCTGTCTGACCAGTCCAGAAGGAGAGCATCCAGTGGCACTGAGCCCTGGAGTGGAGGCCTGCAACAATACAGAGGTAACTGGTGATTGTCTGGGGCTACAAAGAGATCTATCGCTGGGGCCACCCACCTCCTGAAAACTGAAAGAAGGACCTGCTTGGTCAAGGTCCATTCATGATGGCACTGGCTGATTCTGCTGACAGCATCTGCCAGTACATTGTCCTTGCCTGGCAAGTGAACTGCTAACAGTGCCATGTTGAGAGAATATGCCAGCTTCCAAATCTTCATGGATTCTGTGCAAAGCAGGGAGAATCTTGTTCCCCCCGCTTGTTGACGTAGTGCATGGTGGTGGTGGTGTCTGTCCTGACCTGTACCACCTTGCTCTGTAGAAGACTGGCAAACTCCTGAATAGCTAGGAGCACTGCTCTGAGTTCCAGAAGATTGATGTGCAAGAGAGACTCCTGAGGGAGCCATGTACCATGTGCTGAGTGATCCCCCAGCCCAGGAGAGAAGCATCCGTTGTCAGCACCAGAGAGGGTACCAGAGGGAGAAAAGGAAACCTCACTCTGAGGTTGTCCATCTCCTGCCACCACTGAAGAGCTAGCAGAAGGGTGTGAGACACTGGAATCAGTTTGGACAGAGAATCCTTTTTTTGAGACCAGAAGGATCTGAGGTGGAACTGAATGTCCCTCATCTGAAACCTAGCCCCAAGGACCACAGCTGTGGAGGAGGCCATGTGTCCTAGAAGCTGTAAAAAGTACCTCACCGGACAAGGAACCTGAACCCGAAAGGATTTTGCCAACTCTGTGAGGGCCTCCGCCCTTGCAGAAGGCAAAAAGGCTCTTGCCTGAATGGTATCCAGCTCTGCCCTATAAAGTCTAGTTTCTGTATTGGGGTTAATAAGACAGACTTCTGATGATTTACTAAAAACCCCACGGAGCGAAGAGTATCCTGAATGAGTTTTAGGGCTTCTGTGACCTGCTGGGAGGGGACTGACCCACCAACAGCCAGTTGTCTAGATAGGGGTAAACTAAAACTCTTTGTCTTCTGAGGAATGCCACCACTGCTGCCAGACATTTTGTAAACACCCTTGGTGCAGATGTCAGGCTGAAGGGCATAGCTCTGAATTGGTAGTGGCCTGAAGGCAGTCGAAACCCGATATATTTTCTGTGAGACTGTCTGATGGGGATGTGGAAGTAAGCATCCTTTAGGTCTACGGATGCCAGCCAATCCCCTTGCTTGAGAGTAGGTAGAATGGTAGCCAGGGTTGTCATTCAGAATTTTGGCTTTGTAAGATGCCTGTTCAGTAATCTGAGATCCAGAACGGGCCGCCACTCCCCATTTTTCTTTGGTGCCAGGAAGTACCTTGAGTGTGGCACAGGTTCAACTGCTCTTAACTGAAGAAGTGTGGAAACCTCTGCCTCCAGCTGGGCTGTTTCTGCAGTGTTGGAAGGTCTGAAAATTCTTGATGACAGTTTTGGAGGCACCTTGAAAGTGAGAGCAAGTCCCTGACCCACTATCTCCAGGACCCATTTGTCTGAAGTAATGGAACGCCAAGTCTGGAGATAGTGGGTCAGCCTGCCCCCATCAGGATAAGGGGAGGCGGTCCGAACAGAGCTTTCAGGGCGTCTGTTTGGCTGGGGTAGCAGAATGGACGGTGGAGGTGGCCCTGCCAGCACCCCTCCTGCCTCTCCCTCTAAAGAACCCCCTGGGTTGCTGGTAAGAGGGAAAAGCTTGGGCCTGGTGAAAAGGCCTGGGTAAGGTCTGCCCCTGTCTCAGGCCTGCTGCTTCTGAAGAGTGGCAGCCTCCTCTTTTGTTGAAGCACTCCTGTATGCCACTCTGTACTCATTTATTTTCTTCCCATATGCCTCAGTCTGTTCCCCAAATGGATAGTTCTGGACAAGCGGAAAATCCATGGCATTATTTTGCATGTCCTGGGACAGGTTAGTACACCTGAGCCAGGAAAAACACCTGAGGAATACTGCAGAAGCCATAGTCCTAGAAGCTGCATCACTGTAGTCCACAGCCATGTGGAACTGGGACTTGGATGCTTGTACCCCCTTACTGACCAACTTCTGAAGGCCAGCAGAACATTCAGGAGGGGCCTTTGTAGCTAGTTGTTCGACAGCCTCCCAAAGGGACTTTCGATATCTAGAAGCATAAGCCATATGAAAAAGTTACTCACCTTAGTAATGTTGTTTCTTCTAATGGAGTCTTGCTATATTATGACAATTGCAGTTTGTCCCAGCCTTAGAACTGCTCCGGAGGTGAAAGAGTTAACTTCCATGCCAGGCATGGAATCTGGAGTGCGAGCTCGGTTAGAAAAACTCTGTCTGTTTATCTTCAAACTGAAACCATCAGATCTTTGAAGCAAAACTCACTAAGGTTCTGTGTGGAAGCTATAAACCTACACTAGCCAACTGGCTACTAAAAAATTAACACATTTTCCTGGTCCCAACACCAAGACTCAAGTCAGGGGACCCAGAAAATAAGATAAGATAAGATAAAACACAACACCCAAACACCCCAAAAAAGAAGGGGTGGAAAACACAAGATGGGCATCAATAAGTGCCAACACTGGACTGCCCACCCCATCCCAAGAGTAGAGGTTCTGAGAGGGGCAGGCTGGGAGGGAGGTCATAATATAGCAAGACTCCATTAGAAGAAACAACACTACTAAGATGAGTAATTTTTTCTTCAAACAACATGAAGTCTTGCTATATTATGACAATTGCAGACTACACAGCAGTACCTCCATGGAGGAGGGACAGAACCTACTTAGGAAATAGGCTCTGAAGCACAGCTGTGCCAAACCGAGCATCCCTCCTGGCCTGTATGTCCAGGGAGTAATGCTTAGTGAAAGTGTGTACTGTTTTCCAAGTAGCTGCTTGACATATCTCTAAGATAGGGATGTCCCTGGCCGCAGCTAGGGATGCAGCTGTACCTCTGGTAGAGTGAGCCCTCAGGCCTGAAGGGGGAACCTTACCCAGTTTTTGATAGCAAAATTGGATACAAGAGACAATCCACCTGGCAATGGATCTCTTAGTGGCAGGTTTGCCTAACCCAACCTCACCATAAGTGAGGAAAAAGTTGGAGGGAGTCAAACCTGTGACCCTTAGTACGCTCTATGTAGTAACTAAGGGCCCTCTTAACATCTAAACTGTGCAACCTCCTCTCGCCAGAGGAGGAATGGTCAGTGAAGAACACTGGAAGAGATATAGATTGATTAAGGTGGAAATCTGAAACCACCTTAGGCAAAAACATCCTGTTAGTCCTGAGGACTACCTTATCTCTATGAAAGGAGATAAAGTCAGTCTCCACTGACAAAGCTTGTAACTCACTTATGCGCCTGGCAGAAGTGATGGCTACTAGAAACACAGTTTTCCAAGTCAAGTACTTAAGCTCTGCTGAAGACAAAGGTTCAAAGGGGGGTTGCATCAGCTGAGCAATGCAAACATTAAGAACCCAGGCAGGGGCAGGATCCCTGAATGGCGATTGGTGAAGCAATCCTTGAAAAACTTGGAAAATACAGGGTGAGCAGAAAGAGAAGAGGGCTTTCCTGCTGAAATAAAAGCAGAGACAGCTGCCAAATGCACTTTCAGGGTAGCAGGCCTCAGCCCCAAAGTATTTAGGTGGACCATATAGTCCAAAACTGTGGGCAAATTAGCAGATTCTGGGAAATATGCTTCCCAGAGCACCATATGGAAAACCTTTCCATTTAGAGTTATAAATAGCCCTGGTGGAAGGCTTCCTAGAAGCTTTCAAGATTTGGGCACACCTTGAGAAAGGTGTACGTCAGCAAACTCTAACTCCTCAAGAGCCAGGCCTTGAGGTTGAGGAATTTGAGACTCGGATACCAAACTCTCCCCTGGGCACAGGTTAACAAATTGTGGTTCCTGGGGAGACACAGGGGAAGAGGGACTGCTAAGGACAGAAGGAGTGGGTACCAGGGCTGTCTGACCCAATCTGGCGCAATCAGAATCATCTTGCAAGGTTGAGATCTGATTTTGACTAGCACCTTGAACAGGAGAGGGAAGGGGAAGGCATAGAGGAACTTCCCTTCCCAATCGAGAAGGAAGGCATCCAGGGGGACTGAGCCCAACACTGGGGGCCTGCAACAAAAACGCGGAAGTTGGTGATTGTCTGGGGCAGCAAAAAGATCTATCTGAGGGGTGCCCCACGTGGCAAAACCTAACCCCAGTACTAGGGGATCCAGTGACCATTCGTGATGGCCCTGGGAAATCCTGCTGAGAGCATCTGCCAGGACATTGTCCTTGCCTGGGAGATGAACTGCTATGAGGGAGGCGTTCAGGGAATAAGCCAGAGACCACAACTTCATTGCCTCAGTGCACAAGGCCGAAGACAGAGTGCCCCCTTGTTTGTTGATGTACCACATTGTAGTGGTGTTGTCTGTTCTGACCTGTACCACTTTGTTCTGAACAGATGCAGAAAAAACCTGAAGTGCTAGAAAAACAGCTCTGAGTTCCAACAGATTGATGTGGAGCAGAGATCTTGGGGGGACCACAATCCCTGGGTGGAGAGGTCGCCCATGTGAGCTCCCCATCCCAAAAGGGACGAATCTGTAGTCAGGGTCAAGGAGTGAGATTGAGGGATGAAAGGAACCCCCTGTCTCAGGTTGTTCTGATCCTGCCACCACTGCAGGGCCTGGATCAGGGTTTGAGTTACTGGGATCAACTTGGTTAGGGGATCTCTCCTTTGAGACCAGAAGGCTCTCAAATGGAACTGAATGTCCCTCATCTGAAATCTTGCTCCTTGCACTACAGCTGTGGAAGCAGCCATGTGTCCTAGGAGCTGTAGAAGAAAAAATTACTCACCTTAGTAATGTTGTTTCCTCTAATGGAGTCTTGCTATATTATAGACATTAGCAGTTTGATCCAGCTCTAGAACTGCCCCGGAGTGAAATGGTTAAAACCATTCCAAAATAGAATTTTGGCACGAGAGCAGCTCTATCTGTGTCATTTCAAACTTGAACTGTCAGATCTTTACAAGCCAAACTCACTAAGGTCTGTGTGGAAGCTGTAACCTACACTAGCCAAATGGCTACCTAAATAATAACAACCATTGATGGTCCCAACACCCAAGACTCAAGTCAGGGGACCAGAAATACTAACACCATTCTAATAATATGAAAATGGAACATAAGTATAATAAAACACACACCGCACGTACATACACACCCCCAAAGTCCCAAAGGGGACAAAATGCTAACAGGACATAAGTAGTGCCCACACTAAGTTGCCGCACCCACAAGTAGAGGTTCTGAGAGGGGCAGGTTGAGGGGAGGTCTATAATATAGCAAGACTCCATTAGAAGAAACAACATTACTAAGGTGAGCAATTTTTTCTTCAAACAACATGAAGTCTTGCTATAGTATCGTTTCATTAACAGAATACAGCAGTACCTCCATGGAGGAGGGGCAGAACCTACTTAGGGAATAGGCTCTGAAGAACAGCTGTGCCAAACCGAACATCTCTCCTGGCCTGGACATCCAGGGAGTAATGCTTGGTAAGAGTGTGTACCGTTTCAAGTATAGCAGCCTGGCAAATCTCTAATAAAGGGATATCTCTGGCAGCAGCTAGAGGCAGCTGTACCCCTGGTGAAATGAGCCACCTCAAACCCGAGACTCTGCCACTTTCTGATAAGGTGGATACAGAGACAATCCACCTGGCTATTGTTCTCTTAGTGGCAGGTTGCCTTTCCCAACTTCACCATAGGTAAGGAAAAGTTGGAGGATTGAACCTGTGACCTTTGGTACGCTCTATAATAACTAAGAGCTCTCTTAACATCCAGGCTGTGCAACCTCCTCTCACCAAGAGGGAGTGATCAGTGAAAAATACTGGAAGGAGATAGATTGATTAAGATTGAAATCTGAAACCACCTTAGGCAAAACTTCCTATTAGTCCTAAGGACTACCTTATCCCTGTGGAAAGAAATAAAGTCAGTCTCCACTGACAAGGCTTGCAATTCACTTATCGTCTGGCAGAAGTGATAGCCACTAGAAAACAGTTTTCAAGTTAGGTACTTAAGCTCTGCAGAAGACAGAGGTTCAAAAGGGTGTTGCATTAACTGGGCAATGCAAACATTAAGGTCCCAAGCAGGGCCGGTTCCAAAGGGAGGATTAGTATGGAGTAATCCCTTAAAAAACTTGGGAAAACACAGGATGAGAGGAAAGGGGATGACTTTCCTGCTTGACACAAAGCAGACACAGCTGCCAAATGAACTCTCAGGGTAGCTAGTCTGAGACCAAGGAATTAAGATGTACCATGTAATCTAACAAAATGGGCAATTCAGCAGATTCTGGGAAATATTTTTCCCAGCACACCAAATAGAAAACCCTTTCCATTCAGAACTATAAGTAGCCCTAGTGGAAGGCTTTCTGGAAGCCTTTAGGATCTCAAGAACACCTGAGAGAGGTGTAAATCAGCAAACTCTAACTCCTCAAGAGCCAGGCCTTGAGGTTGAGGGATTTGAGGTCGGATACCAAACCCTTCCTGGGCACAAGTCAACAGATTGTGATTCCTGGAGGGCACAGGGAAGATGGACTGTCAGAGACCAAAGAGTGGGTACCAGGGCTGCCTGGCCCAATCCGGGCAATCAGAATCACCCTGCAAGGCTGAGATCTGATTTTGACTAGTACTTTGAATAGGAGAGGAAAAGGGGAGCATAGGAACTTCCCTCCCAATCCAGAAGAAGGGCATCCAGGAACTGAGCCCAGCACTGGAGGCCTGCAACAGAACAGAGGAAGTTTGTGATTGTCTGGGGCTGCAAAAGATCTATCTGAGGATGCCCCACCTGGCAAAAAACTATCCCAGCACTTGAGGATCCAGGGACCATTCGTGATGGCCTGGAAATCCTGCTGAGGGCATCCGCTGGGACATTGTCCTTCCTGGAAGATGAACTGCTATGAGGGAAGTGTTCAGGAATAGGCCAGAGACCACAACTTCATTGCCTCGGTGCACAAGGCAAGACCGAGTGCCCCTGTTTGTTGATGTACCACATTGTTGTGGTGTTGTCTGTTCTGACTTGTATCACCTTGTCGTGACAGATGCAGAAAAGCAGAAGAGCTAAAAGACAGCTCTGAGTTCCAGCAAATTGATGTGGAGCAGAGATTCCTGGGGACCAAACTCCCTGAGTGGAAAGGTCGCCCATGTGGGCTCCCCAACCCAGAAGGGAAGCATCTGTAGTGAGAGTCAAGTCGTGAGAAGGGGAAATGAAGGGGACCCCGCCTAAATTGCTCTGATCCTGCCACCACTGGAGAGCTAGGATCAAGGTTCGATCACTGGGACCAACTTGGAAAGGGGTCTCTTCTCTGAGACCAAAGGTTCTCAAGTGAAACTGAAAGTCTCATCTGAAATCTGGCTCCCTGCACAACAGCTGTGGATGCAGCCATGTGCCCCAGGAGCTGCAGAAAGTGTCTTGCTGGTCGAGAGACCTGCAGAGTGAAGGAAGAGGCTAGAGCCACTAAATTCCTTACCCTGGGGAAGAAAGGCTCTGGCTAGCTTGTGTCCAATTCTGCCCCTATAAAGGTGAGTGCCTGGACTGGTTCCAGAACCGACTTTGGTAGGTTTAGAGAAACCCAGGAGGTGAGAAGCTGCTGGGTGACCTGCAGGTGAGATTTTAACTGTTCTGGGGACTGGCCTACAATGAGCCAGTCGTCTAGATAGGAAAACAGCAATCCTCTGCCTCCTTAAGTGGGCCACTGCCACTGCTAGACACTTTGTGAACACCCTTGGAGCAGAGTGGGCCGAAGGGCATTGCTCTGAACTGGTAATGACCTGAGGGCAGTTCGAATCTGAGGTACTGCGATGGGATCTTCTGATTAGGACATGGAAATAGGCATCCTTGAGGTCCAGGGAGGCTAGCCAGTCCCTGGCCTTAGGGAAAAGTAAAATCATTGCCAGAGTTACCATTTTGAACTTTGGTCAAAGATGCTTGTTCAGATATCTGAGATCTAAAAGGGCCGCCATTCTCCTGTCTTTTTTTGGGGTGAAAAGTATCTGAATACAGACCCCTGCCTGATGCAGGGGAGAAACCCACTACTGCTCTGAGAGCAGGAGGTTGAGACTTCTGTTCCTAAAGCAAGAGACTCTGAGTGGATTTGCAGGTGGAAAGATCCGATTCTCATCTTTGGAAATTTTTGAAGCTGAGAACCAGTCCCTGGCTTACTACTTCCAGGACCCACTTGTCTGATGTTAAAGCTCCCAGTCCTGGGCCAGTAAGCCAGCCCCTACAGGTAATGGAGAATCGGCCTGGGCATCCCATCAGGGTGCCTGTTTGGCAGGGGCTTTGGGTTGAGGGTGGGGCAGGCCTGCCACCAGTCTGCCTCTCCTCTGAAGAACCCGTCTGGACATAAGCTGAAGAGGAGGCCTGAGCTTGGTAAAAGGCCTGTGAAAGACCTGCCCTGCCCCAGGGGCTGCCTCTGAGGAAGCGGCTTGCCTTTCCTTGACCTGTGCACTCCTATAAGTGGTTCTATATTCATCCATTTTCTTCATATAATTCTCTGTCTGCTCTCAACAGAAATTTCCCACAACTAGGAAAATCCATGGCCTTAGCCTGGGTATCCTGTGACAGACTAGTACACCTGAGCAAAGCCATTCTATGGAAACCACAGATGTAGCCATGACTCTTCAAGATCGTCATTAGAAATCCACTGCAGCATGGAATTGCCTTGGATGACTCAATACCATCAGCCACCTGTTTCCAGCTCATGGCAAGCTGGCCAGGGGCCTGTTTGGCTAAAGCCATAACAGTATCCCATCTAGTTTCTGGTATCTTGCAACATAAGCCACATAATTTGCCTGTCTGAGTCCCAAGGATGCTGCCATGTATTGTTTTTAGCCATGGCATCAATCCTCCTGGAGTCCTTGTCAGGAGGTGTGAAGCCAGGAGAATATTAGCCTTATCAGAGGCTGCAGCCTGCACTATCCCAACATGGCTGCATTGCTGTGAAAAACTCTATATCAGGACCGACAAAATGTGCCTCCTGTCCATCTTTTATCACAGGAGGTACAGAATTAGGAGCTTTTAAAATTTTTTATTGTAGTTTCATAAAGGATTTATGTAAAGGAATAGACAATCTCCTGGACTCTGGGATATCCATCATATCACATAGTCAGGCTCCTCTTGCTCATCCACAGCTTCTTCCAAGGGAGCTGGAGGTTTCAACAACTTTTATGAAACAGAAAATCAGAAGGGACTCAGAAACCTAGGGAGACTCCTAAAGGTCTGTGTGGGGAGATGTCTCGGTTCAGTGGGCACATCAGACTCTCAAATCACATTCACACTGTTCATAATCCTCCTCCGGTTCATAAAACTCCTCTATACCATATTCTTGAACCGGTGGAACAGCCGAACCCGTACTTTTACCTGATAGTGGCGGTTCGGACAGAACGCGAAAAAACGACTGGACAATTTGGATCGCTTTGCTATCTCGCAGACCAGTTGGAGAAAATTTTACTCCACACCTGCTGATTTTCTAGTTCTCTTTGCTGGAACTGGCTCCTCTGAGTCAGCTCTTCGGTTGCCGAGAAGTCTCGCCTGGTCGAGGGCACTCCCTCCGATCCGGTTGGCACCGAACCGGGCTGGCCATCCGGGTCAGCGGGACTCTTTGGCCTCTGGTTCCTGAGCCTACCAACTCTCTCTTTCAGGGTAGCTGCAGGGAAATTCTTGCAAATCTGGCAGTCTGCATTGGTGGTCAAACCCCAGACAATAAACTTCATGTGTGTGGGTCAGCCTGGCAAAATCTCCCACAGACACTACAGTGTTGAAACAGTGGGCCGGTTTTCTTTTGGGTTTCTCAGACATAATGCCAGCTAACCAAAAACTTGCCCTTTTCCGGCAAATGCCGGGCAAGACACCCTTATCGGTTCCAACCGTGTCGCGAATCAGTGGAAAAAAGCATAATGAAATCCGTTTTTTTCAGAACCGATAAGACAGAACACTCTAAATGTATTGAAATAAGTTTAAAATAAGTTTTAAAGCAACTGATCGGTTCAAATCAAACCGATAACACATACAATTCCCACAGAAAAGGAAAAGCGATGTAATTACTTACGATACCACAGACAGAGCTTGAACCGACCGGTTTGCGGTTAAAATAAATATAATCGCGGTTTATTTAACCAAGAAAAAACACTTTTTAACCAAGAAATGAACCGAGCAGTAGGAGGAATCTCCGGAGCGACTGTTCAGTGAGGCGCAGTAAAGAATCTGACGGTTTCAGTTTGAAGATAAACAGACAGAGTTTTTCTAACCGAGCTCGCTCTCCAGATTCCATGCCTGGCATGGAAGTTAACTCTTTCACCTCCGGAGCAGCTCTAGGGCTGGGACAAACTGCAATTGTCATAATATAGCAAGACTTCATGTTGTTTGAAATAGAGGTACTGAGAGGGGCAGGCTGGGGGGGGAGGTCATAATATGGCAAGACTCCATTAGAAGAAACAACATTACTAAGGTGAGTAATTTTTTCTTCAAAACAACATGAAGTCTTGCTATATTATGACATATGCAGATTACACAGCAGTACCTCCATGGAGGAGGGACAGAACCTACTTAGGAAATAGGCTCTGAAGCACAGCTGTGCCAAATCGAGCATCACTCCTAGCCTGGATATCCAGGGGTAATGCTTAGTAAAAGTGTGAACTGTTTTCCCAGGTAGCTGCTTGACATATCTCCAGGATAGGGATGTCCCTGGCAGCAGCCAGAGAAGCAGCTGTATCTCTGGTAGAGTGAGCCCTCAGGCCTGAGGGAGGAATCTTACCCAGTTTTTCATAGCAAAATTGTATACAAGAGACAATCCTCCTGGCAATGGATCTTTTAGTGGCAGGTTTCCCTTTACCAACCTCACCATAAGTGGGGAACAATTGGAGGGAATCAAACCTGTGACCCTTGGTACGTTCTATATAGTAACTAAGGGCTCTTTTGACATCTAGACTGTGCAATCTCCTCTCACCAGAAGAGGAATGCTCAGTGAAATGCGCAGGAAGAGACATGGATTGATTAAGGTGGAAGTCTGAAACCACCTTGGGCAAAAACTTTCTGTTAGTCCTGAGGACCCCTTATCTCTGTGAAAGGAGATAAAATCAGGCTCCACTGACAATGCTTGCAGCTCACTTATGTGCCTGGCAGAGGTGATGGCTACCAGAAACACAGTTTTCCAAGGCAAGTACTTAAGCTCTGCAGAAGACAATGGCTCAAAAGGGGGTTGCATTAAGCTGGGCAATGCAAATATTAAGATCCCAAGCAGGGGCAGGGTCCCTGAACGGAGGGTTGGTGTGAAGCAACCCTTTAAAAAACTTGGAGAACACAGGGTGAGCTGAAAAAGAAGAAGGCTTACCTGCTGATAAGAAGACAGACACGGCTGCCAAGTGCACTTTTAGGGTAGCTGGTCTCAGCCCCAAAGAATTCAAATGCACCAAATAATCCAGTATCGTGGGCACGTCAGCAGATTCTGGGGAAATATGCTTACCAGCACACCATATGGAAAATCTTTTCCATTTTGAATTATAAGTAGCCCTGGTGGAAAGCTTCCTAGAGGCCTTCAAGATATCCAATACACCTTGGGAAAGGTGTAGGTCAGCAAACTCTAGCTCTTCAAGAGCCATGCCTTGAGATTGAGAGATTTGAGGTTCGGATACCAAACTCTCCCCTGGGCACAGGTTAACAGGTTGTGATTCCTGGGAAGACATAGTGGAAGGTGGACTGCTAAGGACATGAAGAGTGGGTACCAGGGCTGCCTGGCCCAATCTGGAGCAATCAGGATCATCTTGCAGGGTTGAGATCTGATTTTGACTAGCACCTGAAGAGAGAAGAGGGAAGGGGGGAAAAGCACAGAGAAACTTCCCTTGCCAACTGAGTAGGAAGGCATCCAGAGGGACTGAGCCCAACACTGGAGGCCTGCAGCAAAAAAGGGGAAGTTGGTGATTGTGTGGGGCTGCAAAGAGATCTATCTGCGGGGTGCTCCATCTGGCAAATACTACCTCCAGTACTAGGGGATCCAGTGCCCATTCGTGATGGCCCTGGGAAATCCTGCTGAGAGCATCCGCTAGGACATTGTCCTTGCCTGGGAGGTGAACTGCCGTAAGGAAGGCGTTCAGAGAATAAGCCAGAGACCACAACTTCATTGCTTCGGTGCACAAGGCCGTAGACCGAGTGCCCCCTTGCCTGTTGATGTACCACATTGTAGTGGTATTGTCTGTTCTGACCTGAACAACCTTGTTCTGAATAGATATGGAAAAAACCTGGAGTGCTAGAAAAACTGCTCTGAGTTCCAACAAATTGATGTGGAGCAGAGACTCCTGAGGGGACCACAACCCCTGGGTAGTAAGGTCACCTTATGTGCTCCCCCCAAGAGGGATGCATCTAGTAAGGGTCAAGGAGTGAGACTGGGGAATGAAGGAACCCCGTCTCCAGATTGCTCTGGTCCTGCCACCACTGAAGGGCCTGGATCAGGGTCGAGTCACTGGGATCAATTTGGTTAGAGGATCTGTCCTTTGAGACCAAAGGCTCTCAAATGGAACTGGATGTCTCTCATCTGAAATCTTGCTCCCTGCACTACTGCTGTAGAAGCAGCCATGTGCCCCAGGAGCTGTAGAAAATGCCTTGCTGGCCAAAGAGACCTGCAGGGTGAAAGAAGAGGCCAGAGAGACCAAAGTCCTTGCTCTTTCCAGAGGGAGGAAGGCTCTGGCTTCTTTTGTGTTCAGTTCTGCACCTATGAAGGTGAGAAGCTGGACAGGCTCCAGAACTGACTTTGGAAGACTGAGAAGGAAACCTAGAGATGTAGGCAGTTGCTGAGTTACTTGTAGGTGTAGTTTGACCTGGTCTGGAGACTGGCCTACAATGAGCCAGTCGTCCAGATAAGGAAAGATGGCAATCTTTTGCCTTCTTAAGTGAGCAACTGCTACTGCCAGGCATTTTGTGAACACCCTCGGGGCTGAGGTGAGGCCGAAGGGCATTGCTCTGAAGTGGTAATGGCCTGAGGGCAGTTTGAATCCAAGGTACTTTCGATGGGAGCTTCTGATGAGAACATGGAAGTAGGCATCCTTGAGGTCCAGGGAGGCTAGCCAGTCCCCTGGCCTTAGAGAGGGTAAAATAATTCCCAGAGTCACCATTTTGAACTTTGGTTTTAAAAGGTGCTTGTTTAGATACCCGAGATCCAGGATGGGCCGCCATTCTCCTGTCTTTTTTGGGGTAAGGAAGTACCTGGAGTACAATCCTTGCCCTGGTGTAGGGGTGCAACCCTTTCCACAGCTCTGAGAGCCAGGAGGGAAGAAACTTCTGTTTCCAGGGCAAGTGCCTCTGATAGATTTGCAGGTGGAAAGGACCTGGCTCTCATCTTCGGAAATTTTTTGAAGCCGAGAACCAGTCCCTGGCTTACTACTTCCAGGACCCAATTGTCTGATGTTAAAGACTTCCAGTCCTGGACAAAGTAAGCCAGCCTGCCCCCTACCGGTAGAGGAGAATCGACCCTGGCCACCCCATCAGGGAGCCTGTTTTGGGGGCTTTGGGTTGAGGGGTAGAAGCAGGCTTACTAGAACCCCTTCTGCCTCTTCCTCTAAAGAACCCCTCTCGGCACAAGCAGAAGAGAGGCCTGGCTGCAGTAAAGGCCTATGAAAGGCCTGCCCCTGCCATGCTGCCTTTGAGGTGGCTTGCCTTTCTTTGGCCTGTGCACTCCTATAGGTGGTCCTACACTCATCCATTTCTTCATATAATTCTCTGTCTGCTCCCAAACAGAGAATTGCCCTACAACAGGAAAATCCATAGCCTTAGACTGAGGTATCCTGTGACAGGGCAGTACATCTGAGCCAGGCCATTCTGCAAGAGGCACAGATGTAGTCATGACTCTTGATGAAACATCATTAGAGTCCACTGCAGCATGAAATTGCACCTTGGATGCCTCAATACCATCCGCAGCCACCTGCTCCAGCTCCCTGGCAAGCTGGTCAGGGGCCTGTTTGCTAGGAGCCAGCACAGTATCCCATCTGGATTTCTGGTACCTAGCTGCATAAATCATATAATTTGCCTGTCTGAGTCCAAAAGATGCTGCCATGTACTGTTTCTTTGCCATGGCATCCATCCTCCTGGAATCCTTTTCAGGAGGGTGAGAGCTAGAGGAATATTAGCCTTGTCACAGGTTGCAGCCTGCACTACCCCACATGGCTGCATTGCTGAGAGAGGAACTCCGTATCAGAGCCTGATAATGTATACCTCTTGTCCATCCTTTTATCAACAGGAAGGATAGAGTGAGGAGTTTTTAGAATTTGTACTGTCTGTTTCCTAAAAGATTTGTGCAAGGGAATAGACAGTCTCCTAGACTCTGGAATATCCATAATTTCTACATAATCAGGCTCTTCTTGGTCATCAACAGCTTCCTCAACAGAGAGTTGGAGAGTTTCAGCAACTTTCTTATAGAACATAAAATGAGAAGGCGACTCAGATAGCCTGGGGGGGGGACCCCTGAAGGTCTGTCTGGAGAGATGGGCACATCCAGACCTTCAAAATCACATTCACTCTCCTCATACCCCTCCTCCCCTTCCTCCGGTTCATACAAATCCTCAAAATCATAATCCTGAACCGGTGGAACCGTCCGAACCGAGCGCTTCCCTGATGGTGTCAGTTCGGACGGAACCGAGGAAAGAGACTGGACAATTTGAATAGCTTTAGCTATTTCTTCAGCGGTTGGAGAAATAACTTTTGGCTCCACACTAGCTGACTTTCTAGCCCTTTTAGTTGGAACCGGCTCCTCAGAGCTGGCTCTTCGTTGGCCCGAGAAAGTATCGCCCTGGTCAGAGGGCACTCCCTCAGGTTCGGTTGGAACCGAACCGGGCTGGCCATCCGGGTCAGCGGACTTTTTGGCCTCCCTTTCCCTGAGCCTACCAACTCTCTTTTCCACGGTGGCAGCAGGAAAATTCTTACAAATCTGGCAGTCTGCATTGAGGTGGTCAAACCCCAGACAATATACACAGGTGGTGTGTGGGTCAGCCTTAGCAAAGGCTTCCCCACAGAGGCCACAGTGCTGAAACCCAGTGGGTCGGTTTTCTTTTGGGTTTCTCAGACATAGTTCCAGCCTAACCAAAACTTGCCCGTTAATGGCAATCCGCCAAGCAAGACTCTCTTATCGGTTCCCAACCGTGTCACGGGTCGTGGAAAAAAACGTAATAAAATCAGTTTTTTTTAGAACCGATAAGAACCGGGAACCACACTCTAAAGGACTAGAAAGTTAATTTAAACCAATCTGATCAGTTCAAACCGAACCGAAAAAGACGTTTACAAGTTCCACACAGAAGAAAATAAAGTAAGCCTATCTATTACTTACAAAACCACAGACAGAGCTTGAACCGCCGATATGGCGTTTAATTTCGTTAAATAAACCGAGAATTACACTTTTAACCAACAAACGAACGAGCAGCAGGAGAAATCTCCGGAGCAACTGTTCAGTGAGGCGGAGTAAAGAATCTGACAGTTTAAGTTTGAGCTACAACAGACAGAGTGTTCAACCGAGCTCGTGCTCAAGGTTCCATGCCCTGCATGGAAAGTTAACTCTTTCACCTCCGGAGCAGTTCTAACCTGGGGTTATACTGCATATGTCATAATATAGCAAGACTTCATGTTGTTTGAATATTGAAAATTCGCGAACTTAAGAGCCTGCGTAGGAACTGTAGCAACGCTCGTCAAAACAGTCATTTTTGGAATTTTGCACCAAATTCTCAACATGGGGTTTTGGGACCCTTCTCATGAATGATGTCACTGTCATGACGTTATCCAAGGCGAAGGGTGATTTCGCGCAGTGACTGTGCACTGCCTGCGAAATCACCCTTCGGGCCCGAATAACGCCATGACAGTGACATCATTCATGAGAAGGGGTCCCAAAAACCCCATGTTGAAAATTTGGTGCAAAATTCCAAAATGACAGAAATGCAATAAAGTTGAAACCCCATCAAGCCCGTTATAGAGCTTACCGCATTTCCTCAGTTCGCAGTCGGCTTTGAAGAGTGCAGACGTGTTCCGTCCACGAAGATCGCCGTACCGGAGTCCGGGAGGATGTATGGGGTGGGGGGTGGGGAGGCTGGATGCGCAGTGGGTGGGTGCGGGTTGTGGAGGGGGCTGGGAGACGCGCCACGGGACCGCTTTTTGTTTACAGGTTAAAAAAAGACCATTAGGACGCTTACACGCTTGGGTGGCCCCAGCGTGGCAGACAGGGCTAGAAATAATTTTTTGAGATGCCTGTCCGAGGGACAGGTGGAATGTAAATGTTGCCTGTCCGACAAAGTTTTACCTGTCCACATTTTTGTGAGGTGAATTTTAAACTTAAAACATAAAATGGACTGTAAAGTGGAAAGAGAAAACTGTTGCTTTTTGGGGTTATTTTCAGGTAAAACACTGATTGAGTCTAGTCTATTTCTGAATCAGAACTTGAATCAAGTCTGCAGCCATATGGTCTCACATGAGGTCTTCTCTTTTGTTTTCCAGATTTGAACCACAGTGTTATGGCATCCTGCAGGTCAAATGTAGCAACGCTAGCATCTGACAGCTTGACAAGCATTAGTTCAGATGTAGTCATAGGAGACAGACAGGACCGCCAGTCAGACTTCACTCTGCCCATCAAGCTGAATCCTCTCTCAACTACTGCAGTTTGGGTTGGGATCAGTAGAGCTATTGTGACTAAGACCAGAAGAAAAAATTACTCACCTTAGTAATTGCTTTTCTTCTCATGGAGTCTTGCTATATTATGACTATATGCAGTCAGCCACTGCAGCTGAACTGCCCCGGAGAGGAAAGAGTTAACTCCAGAGAGTCTGAGTTCCACAGCGCAGGGCTCTATACCAAAGCTCTATCTGGCCAGTTTCAAAAGAAACTGTCAGATCTTTACGGAGCTAACACTAAGCAACAAGTCTGTGTGGAAAGCTCTACACTAGCCAAGTGGCTACCTACTAGTAGAAATAACAATATAAACAGCAATAATAATAATAACAATGAATAATAGTATTATTAGTTTCTCCCTAACAAGCACTATTAGACCCCCCTTCCCCCAAGACTCAAGTCCAGGAAGGGGGCCAACATATTACTTAAAACAGAAATACCTAATTCCCTAACCCTAAATAAAGGGGGTGAAGGGAAGAACTAAAATGGCATGACACAGTGCTTGCACTAATTTGCCACCCCACCCAAGTAGAAGTTCTGAGAGGGGCAGGAGGAGGGTGGTCATATACACAGCAAGACTCCATGAGAAGAAAAGCAATTACTAAGGTGAGTAATTTTTCTTCAAACACCATGAAGTCTTGCTGCATATTATGACTATATGCAAATTACACAGCAGTACCTCCATGGAGGAGGGTCAGAACCTACTTAGGAAATAGGCTCCAAGCACAGCTGTGCAAACGAGCATCTCTCCTGGACTGAATATCCAGGGAATAATGCTTGGTAAAAGTGTGAACTGTTTTCCAAGTAGCAGCTTGACAGATTTCCAGAATGGGAATCTCTCTAGCAGCCGCTAGAGATGCAGCTGTACCCCTAACCCCCCTACCTAGTTTTTGATAACAAAATTGGATACAAGAGACAATCCACCTTGCAATTGTCCTCTTAGTGGCAGGTTTCCCTTTGCCAACCTCGCCATAGGTAAGGAAGAGTTGGAGGATTCGAACCTGTGACCCTTGGCTGCTCCAAATAGTAGCTCAAGGCTCTTTTGACGCCCAAGCTGTGCAGACTCCTCTCACCTGAGGAAGAATGCTCAGTGAAAAATACTGAAGAGAGATGGATTGGTTCAGGTGGAAATCTGAAACCACTTTAGGCAAAACTTTCTGTTAGTCCTGAGGACTACCTTATCTCTGTGGAAAGAAATAAAATCTTCTTCCACTGACAGGGCCTGTAGTTCACTTATGCGCCTGGCAGAAGTGATAGCCACTACGAAAACAGTTTTCCAAGTCAGAAACTTGAGCTCTGCTGAGGACAGAGGCTCAAAGGGGGGTTGCATTAACTGAGCAATGCAAACATTCAGGTCCCAAGCGGGAGCTGGTTCTCGAAAAGGAGGGTTGGTGTGAAGTAACCCTTTAAAAAACTTGGAAAGCACAGGGTGAGAAGAAAAGGAAGCAGGCTTCCCTGCTGACAGAAAAGCAGAGACAGCTGCCAGATGAACCTTTAAGGTAGCTGGCCTAAGGAATTTAAATGGACCAAATAGTCCAGTAAATGGGCAGATCAGCAGATTCTGGGATAATCTGCTTCTCAGAGACAGATGGAAAACCTTTTCCACTTAGAATTGTAAATGGCCCTAGTGGAAGGCTTCCTTGAAGCCTTTAAAATATCCAAAACACCTTTAGAAAGGTGTAAGTCAGCAAATTCTAACTCCTCAAGAGCCATGCCTTGAGATGGAGGGATTTGATGTCCGGATACCACACTCTCCCCTGTGCACAGGCCAGTAAGTCGTGGACTCTGGGCAAGCTCAGGGCAGGGTGGACTGTCAAGGACAGAAGCAGTGGGTACCAGGGCTGTCTGGCCCAATCTGGAGCAATCAGAATCACCTTGCAGGGCTGAGATCTGATTTTTACTAGTACCCTGAAAAGAAGGGAAAGGGGAAAGGCATACGGAACTTCCCTTTCCAATCCAACTGAAAGCGTCCAGGGGACTGATCCCAGCACTGGAGGCCTGCAACAAAACAGAGGAAGTTGGTGGTTGTCTGGGGCTGCAAAAGATCTATCTGAGGGGTGTCCCATCTGGCAAAAGACTGACCCCAGCACCTGAGGATTCAGAGCCCATTCGTGATGGCCCTGAGAAATCCTGCTGAGGGCATCCACCAGGACATTGTCCTTCCCTGGAAGGTGAACTGCTATCAGGGAGGTGTTCAGGGAGTAAGCCAGAGACCACAACTTCATTGCTTCGGTGCACAAGGCTGATGACCGAGTGCCCCCTTGCTTGTTGATGTACCACATTGCTGTGGTGTTGTCTGTCCTGACTTGAACTACTTTGTTCTGGACAGAAGCTGAAAACGCCTGAAGAGCTAAAAGGACAGCTCTGAGTTCCAAAAGATTGATGTGGAGCAGAGATTCCTGGGGAGACCACACTCCCTGAGTG
Source organism: Neoceratodus forsteri (assembly GCA_016271365.2). Classification (NCBI taxonomy): domain Eukaryota; kingdom Metazoa; phylum Chordata; order Ceratodontiformes; family Ceratodontidae; genus Neoceratodus; species Neoceratodus forsteri. Next base: position 980,270,130 of record CM057458.1, on the reverse strand, counting down.
GACAGGTCGCCCAAGTGAGCTCCCCACCCTAACAGGGAAGCATCCGTGGTGAGGGTGAGGGAGTGGGAAACGGGAATGAAAGGAACCCCTTGTTTTAGATTGCTTTGATCCTGCCACCAGTGTAAGGCCAGGATCAGGGTTTGGGTCACTGGAACCAATTTGGAAAGGGGGTCCCTCCTTTGAGACCAATAGGCCCTCAAATGGAACTGAATGTCCCTCATCTGGAATCTTGCTCCTTGCACTACAGCTGTGGAAGCAGCCATGTGCCCTAGGAGTTGCAGAAAATGCCTTTGGTCGAGACCCGCGGGTAAAGGAGGATGCCAGGGCAATAGGTCTGTCTCGCTTTCCGGGGGAGAAATGCCCTGGCTAACTTTGTGTTCAATTCTGCACCTATAAAGTTAGTACCTGAACTGGTTCGAGAACTGACTTTGGTAAATTCAGCAGGAATCCCAGGGAATTGAGAAGCTGCTGGGTGACTTGCAAGTGGGATTTTACCTGATCTGGGGACTGACCCACTATGAGCCAGTCGTCCAGGTAGGGAAACACAGCAATCCCTTGCCTTCTTAAATGAGCCACTACCATAGCTAGACATTTCGTGAATACCCTTGGCGCAGAGGTAAGGGCAAGGGCATTGCCCTGAACTGGTAGTGGCCTGAGGGTATTCGAACCTGAGGTACTTTCGGTGAAGGCCTGATCAGAACATGAAAATAGGCATCCTTGAGGTCCAGGAAGCTAACCAGTCCCCTGGCCTCAGGGAGGGCAAAATCATTGTCAGAGTTAACATTTTGAACTTTGGTTTCAAAAGATGCTTGTTCAGGTACCTTAAATCTAAAATGGGCCGCCATTCTCCTGTCTTTTTTGGGGTAAGAAAGTATCTTGAGTACAGCCCCTTGCCCTGATGGCAAGGAGGGACCCTTTCTACTGCTTTGCAGTCCAAAAGAGAAGAAACCTCTGCTTCCAAAGCAAGGGCTTCTGAAGGATTTGCAGGTGGAAAATGTCTGGCTCTCATCTTCGGAAACTGTTTGAAGCTGAGAACCAGACCCTGGCCTATTACCTCCAGAACCCACCTGTCCGAAGTTAGGGACACCCAGTTCTGGCTGAAATAAACCAACCTGCCCCCCACTGGTACAGGAGAATCGGCCCTGGGCACCCCATCAGGGTGCCTGCTTGGCAGTAGCCTTAGGCTGAGGGAGGGGACGGTTTTACTTGTGCCCGCCTCACCTCTGCCTTCTAAAGAAACCCTCTGTGCAAATGCAGAGGAGGCCTGAAATTGGTAAAAAGGCCTGTGGGAAGGCCTGCCCCTACCTCTGGGCGTGTGCCTCTGTGGAGTGGCATGCCTCTCCTTAGCCTGGGCACTTTTGTAGGTAGTTCTGTATTCATCCATCTTTTCATATAGTTTTCTGTTTGTTCCCCAAACAGAGAATTACCCACAACAGGAAAATCCATAGCCTCTGACTGAGTATCTTGGGACAGATTAGTGCATCTGAGCCATGCCAACCTCGGAAAGCTACAGAAGTGGCCATGATCCTAGAGGAAACATCATTAACATCAACAGCAGTATGAAATTGAACTTTAGAGGCTTCAATGCCATCAGCAGCCACCTGTTCCAACTCACTAGCCAGCTGGCCATGGGCCTGCCTAGCTAACTGCTATACTGTGTCCCACCTAGATTTCTGATATCTAGCCACATAAGCCATATAATTTGCCTGCCTGAGTCCCAAAGAAGCTGCCATATACTGTTTTTTCGCCATGGCATCAATCTTCCTGGAATCCTTATTAGGAGGATGTGAGGCCAGAGGAATATTAGCTTGTCACAGGCTGCAGCTTGTACCACACCTACATGACTACACTGCTCAGTGAGGAAGTCTGTATCAGAGCCTGACAAGGTATATCTTCTGTCCATTTTTTTTATCTACAGGAGGGACAGAATGAGGATTTTTTAAAATCTTTGTTGTTTGCTTCCTAAATGACTTATGCAAAGGAATAGACAACCTCCTAGACTCTGGTATATCCATCATTTCTACATAATCAGGCTCCTCTTGCTCATCCACAGCTTCCTCTAAAGGAAGCTGGAGGTTTCTGCAACCTTTTGTAAAACATAAAATGAGAAGGGACTCAGACAGAATAGGAGGAGATTCTAAAGGTCTGTCTGGAGAAATGTCGGTTCAATGGGCACGTCCAGACCCTCCCAGCCCACATGTAATGATCAAATTGTTCTCCTCTCCTGTGGTTCATAAAATTCCTCAACATCATACTCCTGAACCACTGGCACTGAACAAACCAACCTTTACCAACTGTAGGTGGTTCGGAGGACCCTGAGACAGTGACTGGACAATCTGTATGGCTTTAGCTATTTCTGCAGCAGTTGGAGAGACAATTTTGGACTCCAAACCTACTGATTTCTTTGTCTTTTCACTGAGACTGGTTCCCTGAACCAGCCTTCCTTTGCCGAGGAAGTCGCCCTGGTCAGAGGCACTCCTCTGGTCCAGTGGGTACTGGACCGGGCTGACCATCGGGTCAGCGGACTCTTGGCCTCTCATTCCCTGAGCCGCCCAATCTCTTTCCAGAGGTGGCTGCAGGGAAATTTTACACACCTGGCAGTCTGACAGGAGGTGGTCAGCCCCAGACAATAAACACAAGTGGTGTGTGGGTCAGCCTTGGCAAAGGCTTCCCCACAGACATCACAGTGTTGAAACCCAGTGGGCCGGTTTTCTTTTGGGTTTCTCAGACATTATGCCAGCCTAACCAAAACTTGCCCTTTTGATGGCAGTGCCAGGCAAGACACCCTTATCGGTTCCTAACCGTGTCACGGTATTTGAAAAACCTATTTTAAAAGCAAGGTTTTTTAGAACCGATAAGAACCGGAACCGCACTCAAAAGCCCAAGCACACTTTAAAACGTTAAATTAAGCAAACCGATCGGTTCAAAACCGAACCGATAATTGAATTTCCTACTTTTTGCCGGTTCAAATGAACCGAAAATACTCGCTTGAACCGAGAAATGAACCGATGTGAAGGAGCTGATCTCCGGAGCGACTGTTCAGTGAAGCGGAGTAAAGAATCTGACAGTTTCTTTTGAAACTGGCCAGATAGAGCTTTGGTATAGCGCCCTCACGCTGTGGAACTCCAGACTCTCTGGAGTTAACTCTTTCCTCTCCGGGGCAGTTCAGCTGCAGTGGCTGACTGCATATAGTCATAATATAGCAAGACTTCATGGTGTTTGAATAACAGGGAATCGCTGTTCATGTGCATCATTATGGAGAATTTTTTGCCAGAAATCCAAATAGTGAAATTTCGGAGACAGCTCATTCAGTGATTTTTTCATAAGTGGTTTAAGCTCTAACCATTGCGCTTCAATCAAGTTTAGATTATTATTGTGTTTCTTCAGTAGGTCACTGTAGGGCTCTGTGAGGGTTCTGACTTCCTCACTGCCATAAAGGGCTAGTTGGTCATGGTCACTATCTGGTAACTGTAATGGGTTAAATATACTGAATGACCGTAGGACTTTGTCTGTTGAGTTAATACTTTCAATTGTAGATGAAAGAAGGCTTGTAACATCACGCAACACTGCCTGTTTGGTTCTATCTATAGAATATCCCCTTTCTAAGTTAAGGAAGATGTCAGATCCACGGAACTGAACCCGAGTAGTGGCTGAGCCTGTCAGTCGACTTGTTCTAGTGTCACTGTCAGCTGTGTCAGAGTCAGGGAGCAACAGCAATTCGTTACAGACTTTGTCAAGTTTATCCTGTGCAGGGTAGTTCTCTAGCCAGAGCACCGTGCTTTCAACCTTGCTGACTATTGTTTCTACTGTTGAGCTGTCTCTCTGTAGAGTTAGACTGAAGGCCATCATGACAGAAAGGTATTCAGCCAGAAACTGAGAAAAGAGGACAAATCTCACAGTACTTATTGTTTTGAACAACCCACTGGCCTGATCTTTTGTTTGCCCTGGTGAGGAAGCAATGTGCTGTAAATGTACGACTAAGGCCTTGTAGCTGGACAGAATAACAGACAGAGCCCTTTCTCTGTGTGCAACCCACCGGGTCCCTGACACGTTAACTGGTTTGTGAATGGTGTACCTCATATTACTGGCTAACTCTCTGAGACCGGCCCAGTTTTTGGGAGACTTATGGTATATTTTATAGATACCCATTAAGACTTCATCTGTTGTTTTCATGTATGGAATAGATGTTGCTGATTGCTTTATAGCTAGCTCCAACTTGTGGGCACTGCACTGAATCCCTAACAAATGAGGTACATCTTTCAAAATCCTGCCAAACACCCCAGTCACTTTACCCAACATGACAGGTGCCCCCATCAGATCCAAAAGCAACAATTTTTTCTTTCCAGTCTTTACAGTCCAAGGTGAATTCTAAGGCATCATCTATTGAGTTATAAATGCTTTCACCATTTGGAATAGAGACTGGCTGAAGGGAAACAAATTTGTTAACTGGACGGAAATTTTCCATTGTCCTAATATAGACTGCCTCCTCTTCTATTACTGAGGCATCAGTGCTCAGTCACATAGGACAGAGATGAAAGTGTTACTGTTAACCAGTTTTGCATCTTTTATCCTTATTGATTCTGAAATAAAATGTGTGAACGTTGCTGCCTGTTTGTCACTTCTATAACTGACTCCGACATTTGCACCATTTACATGTTGTAATTCTAAGATGCCAGGAAATCTGTGAATAGCGTTCTGAATTAATCAAATAAAGAGTTGTTCTAAACAAATGTTCCACTTGTGTCGCCTCATTTTTTCCATTTGTATTATCCTCGTTCTATTGCTAAGTTGGAAGGGTCTGTGTTAGACACAGTATTTTTTCATTGGCTAATTTATGAGGTTTGGAGAGTTCATGAGCTCGTACATTTTCAAGTCTCATGCTCTTACAGCCACTCATGAAAGTGTTTGTCTCCTTAAGTATTTTTGCAGTATGAGCAGGTCATGCCCACATCAGGCTCATATAGTAGCCACTCCTATTTTTCTTCCAGGTCTCCTGGAACCCCTTTTCTTTTTTGCCCGGGACTCCGCCCTTTCAACAGTAGTCAGAGTTGCTGGCATATCAGCACTGGCACTAAGTTGTCACATCTGTGGCCACAATGGTGGGGTGAGTGGTTGGGCTACTGAGTCTATCAGTAATGGAGAAGCAGTACATGGAAGAACCCGAGCTTTCTCCTCCCTCTTGGCTTGAAACCCGAAGGCTTTCCTGTAATTTTTAAAGCCAAACTTTACTAAGGACATTTTTTCCCTTTTGGTTTACTTAGCTAATGCAATTTAAAGTACAGTAAGCACTCTGAAGACAGTGGACACTACAGTGAAGTGATGATCAAAGATATTCGAAGACGTGAACAGTCTGTTTAGTTTTCTTTCCCTCACTGTAAAACCCCGGACAAAGGAGTTTAATATTTATATTTTCCTCCTGCTCAGATTTCACAACTAAAACCTGAGGGGTATCCTGCTGTCAACCTGTTTTGTAATTTAATCCCCTCCTCTCCCTTTGACAGTGCCTTCTTGAAGTTGTCACAGTGTCACTCAATTTTACTTTTATTCAGTTAGTCCAGTGGCAGAGCACAACAGCAGGCTGACAGGGGCTAGTTTAAATTAGTAGTAGTACTAGTAGTAGTACAGTAAGTCTGTCAGTATCTATCTTCAAGGTTCAAGCTCTGGAGGGCTTTACACAGGCTGAGTGAACAATAAGCTTTAATAGAGCCTTGCCTTCACCTCTCTGCACACTCAAGATATATTTTTTATTCAGAGTCAGAGATGATGAGACTTACAGATCACAAGGTGTCTTTGGCTTTAGAGAGAGTTTTAGGTGTACTACAGGTACAGTGTCTGACTGCTTTGAGACTTGACTTACACTAAATAAATCCCTTGTTCACCTCCTCTCCTCCTCCAATTACCAGCAGGACTGATGCACACAAACTGAGCCCCAAATGCTAGAGCCCTGAGAAGGGCTGTTGAGAATTTGCAGGAGTCTTTATTTTCACTTTTGAGACTAACTAAATAAATCCTTTGTTCACCTCCCCTCTCCTCCTCCAATTACCAGCAGGACTGATGCACACAAACTGAGCCCCAAATGCTAGAGCCCTGAGAAGGGCTGTTGAGAATTGCAGAAGTCTTTTTCACTTTTGAGACTAACTAAATAAATCCTTGTTCACCTCCCTCTCCTCTCCAAGTACCAGCAGGACTGATGCACACAAACTGAGCCCCAAATGCTAGAGCCCTGAGAAGGGCTGTTGAGAATTTGCAGAAGTCTTTTTTTTCACTTTTGAGACTAACTAAATAAATCCCTTGTTCACCTCCCCTCTCCTCCTCCAAGTACCAGCAGGACTGATGCACACAAACTGAGCCCCAAATGCTAGAGCCCTGAGAAGGGCTGTTGAGAATTGCAGAAGTCTTTTTTTCCACTTTTGAGACTAACTAAATAAATCCCTTGTTCACCTCCCTCTCCTCCTCCAAGTACCAAGCAGGACTGATGCACCAAACTGAGCCCCAAATGCTAGAGCCCTGAGAAGGGCTGTTGAGAATACAGAAGTCTTTTTTTCACTTTCTAAATAAATCCTTGTTCCCTCCCTCTCCTCCTCCAAGTACCAGCAGGACTGATGCACACAAACTGAGCCCCCAAATGCTAGAGCCCTGAGAAGGGCTGTTGAGAATTTACAGAAGTCTTTTTTTTTTTTTTTCCACTTTCTAAATAAATCCCTTCCCTCTCCTCCTCCAAGTACCAGCAGTCCCCAAATGCTACAGCCCTGAGAAGGGCTGTTAAATTCTGATTTTTTTCCCCACTCGCTCACTCGCGTTCTCCTCACTCTGCGCTCCTCACCCTATGGCCAGACTAGTGAGAGTGAGGAGGCCGGGTCGGCGCCAGTCAGTTTTTCCCGCTCGCTGAGAGGTCAGGTGACACTAGTAGCTGCAGTCACTTGACCCTCAGTCAGTGAGAATGGGCGGCTGAGCTGCACTTTCGGCCAGGCGGAGCTAGGGCGTCATGACGTCGGCGCCGTCGAACCTCCGTCTGCCGCTGGGTCCTAGTGCCCAGCTCAATACTCCGGCTGCAAATGTAAACTGCCTGTCCCCGGGACAGGCGAACTTCAAAACACGGCTGTCCCAGTTGGAAACCGGCTGTCCGGGACGGGTGGACAGCCGGTTATTTCGAGCCCTGGTAAGGTCGGTAGGTACCATCCTAATTTGTGGCAATTGATAGGGTTCCTAAAGGACGAGCCGGCACTAAGAGAGGTCATAATTACTCAGATTATGAAAGGTCATGTAGTGGTGAGGAAGAAATGGAAATGTGTGTCCCCTAAACAGTAGAATAGCAGCTATAACAAAGGAGTACAATGCAGGTAACCGAACAGTTGATGAGCTCTTAGAGGATAGTTAGAAATGTCAGGGACTTCTAGGATTTCATTCATAACCTACTGTACTGTATTTGCTTTTATTCTTCAAGTACTGTAGCATTAAATGTACAGCCATGGACTGTGTATTGAATAAATTATGTTTTTTACACTACTTCCAACTTTGTCTATTGATTGCTGTACGAAGAGCTGAACTGTTGGCGCTGACATCAGACGGCGCTGTAGTAACACAGCGCGCAATCGGGTACTGCTGAAATGACGGTGCTGTATTATCCAGCGCTACAATGTGAAGCGCTGAAGTGGGCTACACCCCTGCAGGGTACCTGCCACTTGAGAGGCGGGGGAAATATACTGAAGGGATCCGGATGGGGGGGGCGAAGTTATCCTGCTGCCGCAGAGCTTTATTCCTGCCCGAGCTGTGCCACAGAAAGTGGATGCCATCTGTTATGTAGCCCAGTGCCCATTTTTTAAGAGAGAGAGGGAAGCACCTTTACTACACAGCAGGGTCTCTTCTGAAGTGAATGCCCTTACTTCCAGTGGTAAGAGGGACATTTGTTTTCTTTCAAGTTCCTAGCAGCACTGCTGTAACTAAACACCACCTTCCTTGTACAGACCGTCCTTCCCTCTAAAATGTAATATTATATGCTATATTTATTTTAAATGCATCATACAGCATTTTCTGTTTTGAACTGTACTCCCTCACCCCCAAACAGGACGCATTTGGAAACAAGCTGACATCAGCTCAGTATGTCTTTCCTGGTCAAGTTTTAAAATAAATAAACAATGTATGCCAAATCGATCATTCGGACATCAGATTTTGACAACACCATATTATGTTAGGCATTCTAATTACCAGGAGTTCATGCCACGTTTTTGTGAAAGATGCAGTAGACTTTTGGCGTGCATGCTGAGCAGCTGAGAGACAGCCACAACTTGCTGCCTTATTGTTCAAAAGCCTGATGTGTCTGGTACAGTATCTTCTGATCCATTTGCCTTACACATTAATGCTATACATAACTGTAAAATCATAGACCAAAGCTTTACAGTGATATAACTCAACAGTATATGGGCTGAAAAGTTCAGGAGATCGTTAAAATTATGTTGGGATTTTGAAATGCAAATTAGCTAGGTCTTGCTGCTTATCCTTTAAAATCACAACACAATGTTAAAACAGATATCCCCCAAATCGACTTCCGGTCACTAGTATACAGTATTAGTTTGTGAGAAAAAATGATTCAGAAGGTTAAAATCTGTTAAATCTATCTTGGGTCCCCACTGAAATGAGTGGGTTTCAGCTCTCAATTCACTTTAAAAGAGAGTGCTTTTCAGAACCCAAGGGGAGAAGCACTGGGGAGGTACTGAAACAACTGCACATTGTAATTTCTCCAAAATAATGTTAACTGCAATTATAAGGATTACATATGATATCAATATCATGGACAATTCCTAGCACTGCATAATGTGACTGCCCAGTCAGCACACTTTGTGTTAAACTTTCCATTTTTTCTCTCCCCCTTAACCAGTGATCCCAGTTTTTCTTTTGGCCATCCACAAGCTCTAGAGCCCATGTTACTGAAGCAGCTGTGCCACTGTCTTACAGTCACACATACCCACTGGTACCCACAGATACCCCGGGTACTCTCCTGGACTTCAGAGGACAGCCAGTCAGAACTGTCCTGTCCAAAGCAGAGGACAGAGGCCAGGTCTGGGTGTCACAACTGGGCAGGGAGAACAGTGCCATCTGCCAGAGAACAACTATTATTTTCACTTATTTTTTCATTACCCCACTTTCTCCAACCCAATACAGAGCACACTACCATGAAGCAGGTGACCTCTCTGGACAGTCTGAAGTGGGCTAGGACCAACCCACCCACTAGACTCTTAATGAAATGCACTGGCTCACAACTGGATGCATAATACCATCTATACCAGCATCACATGTCCTATGTCAGCATCCTGTGCCATACTGGTGGTTATATTTCATTCCGATAAGGAGCCCTGTATTCATGCCAAGTCTCCCTCCTGCCCTCCTTCCCCTTGGGCTACAAGGGGCAGTTGTCTAACAGCAGGAGCCACCCACCCTTCACCAAGGCAACAGGTATCCAAGATAGACACTCCCACTGCTCACTGTCTGACAACCCTGGCTCGAGGCATAATGCCAGGGTCATCAGTTGGTAGCTGCAACACATAGCATTTGGCTAAGTTTATCAGGTAGCCCCAGTCAGAGGATTTAAACAATTTACTTGAACAGGTGAGCCTTTGCTTTTTTCAGTGGGATCATGCATTTATGCTTTTTACAGCTAGATAAGACTGAAGAACAGGGAGGTTAACAGACTTGCTGACTATGGCCCAGTCAGAACTTGGGCCTCCTAGTTTATAGGTCTGCACTAACCACTACACTACCTCCCAATTTAGGCCCTGTCCACACTACCCCTCTGTAACGTTACAGAGTGCCCAAACCATTACTGCAACGGTTTGCATTTACACCTGTAACATCACAGAAGGCATTTTCGTAACCGTTGTTGAAACCACTTATGAGGTGGTTTCAACAACGATATAATTAGCTTCACCACGATAACGTTACTGGGCGTAGTGTGGATCGTGGCACCAGTCCCCTAAGCGCCAGCGCAAGCTGCTGCTGTCGGAATGCCCGCAGTAATGATCGCCCGGCTCCCAAAGTGTGGACCGGCAGTGCCGGTCCCGTAACGTACACCGCGGCAGTGTGGAGACACAGCACCGCTCCCCAGTTGTAACGGTTTCTATCCGTTACGGGGTCTGAGCGGTGCAGTGTGGACGGGGCCTAAGCGACACCATGAACACACTCACTGGCTGCCAATAAACAGATAATTTCTAGTGGACTGCTTTGTTATCATATGGACAGCACTGGTGCATCTGCAGCACTCAGGCCACAACAGAAATAATTAACTCATTACTTCAATAGCTTCTTATGAAGTCCAAACTATCCATTGTTTACCTGACACAAAATGGCTGCCCAGGGAATATTAATCTATAATAACTGGTGATGCCCAATATCAACTCGTTTTCAGCAACTTTCAAAAGTCGTATCAACCCGCAGGTTGATACGAAAAAAACTGGTATCAACCTGTAGGTTGATACAACTTTTACATCCTCGCGCCGAGAAGCATCACAAACAAATAAGATGGTCAATGGCAGCACAAGACTGTTCTTCAATGGTAAAACACACACTCGCAACCTTCACATCGCTAAAAAATCAAATTAAGTGATCACCAACTCCTAATAAAAAGGGAAACACAAAAGGAGAACCATTTCGTTGGAGCCTTATTTATGCAGTTTAGATTTGTGCCATGAACTTTCATCCCAACACATCGAGATTTTATTTATTTATTTATTTAGTTTTTGTTTACCGGGTAAGTACACTAGACAAGTTTTATGCCTATTTTCAGGAACGACCCGGGAGAGTACAAAAGGGTACAACAGATACATTGATACAGTAATTGGTTCAGACGAATACATTCAGGTACAAAAACAGGAGAAAAGACAATTTTTACAGTTTTTACATTTACATGGAAGGTACACCCAGACAGTGCTGGGCAAGGTATAAGTTAGAGATAAATTCAATGACCAACAGGGCTGGTGAGGATTATGAGCATAGTAACATCATAGTGTCGGTTAAGCAAGGGAGGGGGGATTTGGATGAGGACATAGCGCAAGAGTGGTGACGCCAGAGCAGGAGAGAAGAAGCCGGCACCAGTGGACACCAGGAGGCTAAGGAGGCTTAGGACATTCACAGCGAGAAGCCACCTTAAGATGATCCCACAGGGAGGTCCGGAAACTCTTGTGAGAGGAGGCAGTACGGACTCTTTCAGGAAAGGAGTTCCAGAGCCTGGGGCCATGGACAGCAAAACTCCAGTCCCCCATGTTGGTGCAGGAAGTAGGTACACTTAGTAGGCCGGGGCCTTGGGATCTAAGCAGGTAGGGGGAGAGGTCAGCAGGAGCAAGAAACCGGGCCAGTTCCGGAGGGGTGCCGGAGCTAAGTACTTTACCCACGAGGCACCCAGTGCTAAAGTTAAGATGACTGAGCGGGGATAGCCAGCCAAGCTTCTCGTAGAGAGCCCAGTGATGGGTGAGGCGGGGGTGCCAGGCAAACGACAGATGTTGTTGTACGTTGTGCTCCACTTGGCTAGAGGGTCTTAGAAGTATGAGCAAATATGAAGGAGTCAGAGGCTGAGGGAGGAAGTAGTACTCCCCTGGCAAGAGCTAAGCGAGCCGCTGGAGTGAGGTTGTACCGAGCCCTGTAGGCCATCCCCAGTTTGCGGTTTACCCCACTGCAGGCATTATGGATATGACTACCAAGGTCCAATTGGGGATCAAGAGTCACTCCAAGATATTTGAGGGAGGTCACGGTAGGGAGAGGGGAGCCATCTTCGTAGTTGATATGTAGGGGAGTTGAAGAGGCTCGTATTTTGGCAGAGGAACCGAAGAGCATAGCCTGGGTTTTGTTTTGATTTAGGACCAATTTATGGTTGGAGAGCCATGCCTGGATGTTCCAGAGGTCTTCAGATAAGTGACGGTTTAGTGTGGCTGTATCACAGGAGTGGGCCAGGAGAACCAGGTCATCCACATACATGATGACACGGCAGCTGGAGACCACATCAGGGAGATTGTTGATGAACAGGGAAAAGAGCAGGGGACCCAGCACGGAGCCCTGAGGGACACCAGAGGTGACAGGCTGGGGGGCAGAAAGGACTTTATTGAATTTAGTTAGTTGTTTTCTGCCATATAGGTAGTCAGAGACCCAGTTTAGGGCGGTGGGGGACAAACCAAGGGACCTCATCTGCAGGGCAAGCAGGTCGTGGTCAACGAGGTCGAACGCCTTGGATAAGTCAATAGATACCACACCTGAGAGTTTTCCCTGATCCATAGCAGCTCTGATGCTGGAAGAGACTGAGATGAGAGCCGTGGAAGTGCTGTGCCCTTTACGAAAGCCGTGTTGGGCCGGGGTCAGCAGACCATGGGAGTGGATATACTCCGAGATTTGTTGGAGATAACGTAGCAGCGCTGGGTGACTGGTTAAGATGCAGCTAACAGGTTTTTTTTTTGCCCCAATTATTAAAAATAAAACATATGTAGGTGGTTGATATGGATTTTTTTTAACGCACCCTCGTTGTGTGATAATAATGAAACCTCTCAAGCTTCGCTCTCGAGGTTTACTTATTATCACACAACTTGGGTGAGTAAAAAAAATCCATATCAACCACCTACATATGCATTATTCTCTCTCTAATTACTGGGTTCCGTTTTTTGCAATGGAAAAAAGTGTGTGTTAAATACCGTAACACCTGAGTAGGTGTTACGGCATTCACGCGGTTCCTTCCCATTCAAATGTGCTCGAGCTTCACACTGTCCATTTCTCTCTCAAAGCACCACTCACCTCTTTACTGCCATTCGCTGCATACTAAACCTTCTCGTTTCCCTCATATCACCTCAGTAAAATAAAAAATAAAAAATGACTAGATTTCAAACCGCAAAATACACAGCACAACGAAACGGCTTCCGGTACCATGCAGGCTACTTCTGGGAGTGCTTGAATTTTCCACAGCCCAGTCACTGTATGTGTGTACAACTCCAACCAGAAACCACAAAATACATGAAGAATCAGACTCATCGATGACTCATACACCTCCGAAGAAGATATTGTAAGCCAAACACAACACTCACACATTAATCTGCCTCCTAAATATTACGCTTTGCGGTAACACAGTAGACTGCTAAAGTACAAACTTTCACGACACTCCCTAACTAATCTCCCTTTCAACCCTCGGCTTTCTTCTGCAGGTCAAACAATCACAGTACTCCAAAACAGACGAAGCAACTTTAAAAACCACTAGTTATTGATTCTTAATTTTTTCTTCTTTTTAGTACTTAACTATTTAAATTTACATGTTGAACCTGCAAGACTCAGTTTCTGTTACCAAAAGCGTTTCATTATCACAAGGTAAAACTCCAGTTTTTTCTTTTTTATTTCAAACCTCAACAACAAAAAAGAGACACCCTTCAATTATATAAAACAAAATATGGAGTGCAGTGTGTTTCACTTGAATTTAACACACACACTCGTTGCTGGATGGCAATGAAGCCCTCAGGGTTTATGTGCCATCCAACAACTCGGGTGTGTGTTAAATTCTCGTAACACACTGCACCCCATACTTTATCCTATATGTAAGACACCGCAGGAGATGGGGAAGTAGGATGCTGTCAAATTTTTACTATATATTGTAATGTATGATGTATGTTTCGGTTTATTTATTGTATTGTCATGCGTGTAACTTAGTGAATACTGTACAGGACTATCCTGCAAACTGGGCCTCACAGCCCAAGTGACATGTTTTCCTCCTGTCTAAAAATAAAATTGTTACTACTACTACTAATACTACTACTACTAACTGCAGTCCCCAAATGACAAAACACATGAGGCAGATATCAAGTAAAATACACGGGTGATTACCAAAAGGTAAATGAACTAGCTTTGCAAAAAGTAATAATTTTATTCTGTAATTACTGATTAGAGCTGATTACAACAAACCAGTGTCTGAAATTGTCAGTTGTGTGTGTGTGTGTGTATATATAGATATATCTATACACGCACGCACGCACACACTCATATATATATATATATATATATATAAATATACACACACACATATACATATACACACATAGCGCCTTCAGAAAGTATCCACCCCCCTTGGAGTTTGTCACATTTTGTGATGTTGCAAACTCAAATTATATACATTTATATGGGATTTTTTTGTCACATATCTACACAAATTAATCTATAATGTCAAAGTGGAATGAAACTTCTGGAATTTTTTGTACATGTAATTTAAAATAAAAACCTGAAATGTCTTGAGTTGGTAAGTATTCACCCCCTTTGTTATGACACTCCAAATTGAGATCAGCTGCATCCAATTTCCTTGTGAGATCACTCAAACTTGAATGGAGTCCACCTGCGGTCAGTTCAAATGGTTGACATGATTTCAGAGGAAATACACCTGACTATATAAGGTCCCACTGTTGACAGTGCATGTCAGGGCAGAAACTCTACCATGAAGACCAAGGAGCTGTCCGTAGAACTCCGTGATAGAATTGTGAGGAGGCATAGATTTGGGGAGGGGTATAAAAACATTTCTAGGGTGTTGAAAGTTCCCAGGAGCACAATCAAGTCCATCATTAGGAAATGGAAAGATTACAGAACCACCCAGACTCTTCCTAGAGCAGGCCGTCCTCCCAAACTGAGCAACCGGGCAAGAAGGACCTTGGTCAGGGAAGTGACCAAGAACCCAATGACCACCCTGACAGCACTACAGAGTTCCATGGCTGAGATGGGAGGACGTGTCCAGAGGACAACAATCTCTGCAGCACTTCACAGATGTAGCCTCTACGGGAGAGTGGCTAGACGGAAGCCACTCCTGAGAAAAGGCCACATAATAGCACACCTGGAGTTTGCAAGAAGGCACGTGGCAGACTCTGAGACCATGTGGCAAAAGATTCTCTGGTCTGATGAAACAAAAATTGAACTCTTTGGCCTCAATGCAAAGCGTTATGCCTGGCGCAAACCGAACACAGCTCATCACCTGTGTAACACCATCCCTACCATGAAGTGTGGTGGTGGCAGCATCATGTTATGGGGATGCTTTTCAGCAGCAGAGACTGGGGCACTTGTCAGCATAGAGGGAACAATGAACGGAGCCAAATACAGGCACATCCTTGAGGAGAACCTGCATCAGTCTGCAACAGACCTTGGACTGGGGCGAAGATTTATGTTCCAACAGGACAACGACCCCAAGCATATAGCCAAAGCAACACTGGAGTGACTTCAGAACAAGAAGGTGAATGTCCTTGAGTGGCCCAGCCAAAGCCCAGACTTGAATCCCATTGAGAATCTGTGGAAAGACTTAAAGATTGCGGTTCACCGATGCTCCCCATCCAACTTGATAGAGCTTGAGCAAATCTGCAAAGAAGAAAGGGCGAAAATCCCCAAATCCAGATGTGCAAAGCTGATACAGACATACCCAAGAAGACTCATAGCTGTAATTGCTGCCAAAGGCGCTTCTACAAAGTATTGACTCAGGGGGGTGAATACTTAAGTAAATAAGATATTTCAGTTTTTAATGTTTCATAAATTTTTGTTACACAATACAAATATTTTTGCCCCTTTAAATTGCTGAGTATGCCGTGTGAATCAAGGGGGAAAGAAATCATTTCAATGCATTAAAAATTCTGGTAGTAACACAACAAAATGTGACAAAATCCGGGGTGGGGGGGTAGTGAATACTTTCTGAAGGCACTATATATAGATATATATAAGTGTGATGTTTAAGTAGAGAATTGCCTTGCTCCTGCACACAGCACTGAGTGAAAGATGTAACAGCTGCAGCCAAAATGCACTTTCATTTCCAGTCATATAAGCCAGATAATCTCATAGTCTTCAGGTGAAGCTACCTCTGGCTGCAAGCTGCAACACTGGACTTAAGATTTGCGAGAAAGTGAGTAGTGCTCACAACAGAGGGGAGGTGAACCTTACAATTTACAATTGTCTTTGGTTTGAAGCAGATTCCTTAGGAAAGTTAATATTCTTCAGGTGGAGGACACTTCTAACTGAAGGGTGAAATAAGCAACTTAGAATTATCAGAAAAGGTAGTCTTTCAATCAACAGAGGGAGGTGGAGTCTGCTTTACTTGTATTACAAGTGTTAAGGTTTTCAGTGCAGGAAGAGTTTAAACCCACATAGGCTAAATACTGTTTTCTGTGTCTGCCCTTCTGCACAGCTGACGTGTTTTGGGGCTGACTGTTTTCAGAGCACAAGTCACCAGGCTCTTTTGGGGCTGGGGAGGTTTACCTGTGTCTGACTTGGATGTTTGGATTTTTCTCTGTTTGATTAGCAGGGTATTTTCTCTGTCAAATTGGTCTGAAGCTGTATTACAAACTGTCGTGTATGGCATCTTGCTGACAGGAAGGCACTCATTGCATCGGTAGGTCAGAGTGTTTAGCTGATTGTTTCGTGAGGGCACAGTTTAGGCCCAACTCCTTCCCACCCCTCACCCACCCACCCCTGGAAACAGTTCATTATACCTGGGGTTCTGACATCATTTCCTCAAGAGGGCAAGGTACACATCACTGTCATATCCTGTCTAGCACACTGCACTGACAATATAAGCATACAATTATATAAATACATATATTTCTATAACACCAATCACACACACACCAAAAAAAAAACTAAACAAGGTAGACAGTTATGTGGGGAGTAGTACAATGTAATGGCTGTGGGGCAGCAGTCTTCCGGGAGTCTTTCTGAGGCTGAGATGCTGCCCTGTTTGCAGACAACTATCTGCCCTGAGGGAGGAAGTTGGCCATCTTCAGGCCACACTGGACAGTGGCAAGGGAACCTCCCCCATCCAGGGAGCACCACAGCCACCACCACTACCTCAGAGGTTACGAAGAAAGCACAGCAGTTGGACCACAGTGGGCTCAGGGAGGGTAAGGGTGGTGGAACAGAGGCACACCCAGTCAGTTGTTACACTCCACAATCCATACACCATTCTGGGGGAGCATAGTTCCCCTATGGATGCACCAAAAGAGGAGACTAAGGAGGGTGCAGACAACTGTCACAAGGGAGGCCCTCAGGAAGGAGGCAGAGGGCACCACAGGGAAAGAAAGCAGCTCCTGGTGGGGGACTCAATTATTAGGGGATAGAACTGGGGGGGCAGGAAAACTGAGTAAGGTGCCTGCCTGGTGCCATGGCTTGGAGGGACAGGCGCATCCTTAGGATCACGAGAACAGTTGCACGGGAGTCTGAGCTGGACATCATTGTCCACCTAGGGACAAATGACTTGGCTCATCATGAGATTAGAGCAGTGCAGAAGGACTTTGTAGAGTTGGGGAGGGGCTTAAGACAAGTAGCACATACAGTATCCTTCTCAGAGGTGCTGCCTGTCAGTGGCATGAGTGAGGCGAGGGTACTTTGCACCATGCAGTTTAACAAATGGTTGAAAAAATGGTGTGGAGCACAGGGGTTTGGCTTCATTGGGGACTGGGGTTCCACCTGGAGGGACACCAGCCTATACTGGCAGGATGGTCTGCATCTGTCCAGGAAGGGAACAAGTCTTTTGGGCAATCGGTTTAAATGCTTCATTGGCAAGCCTTTAAACTAGTCAAGGGGGGAGGCACTGATAAGCAGAAGGAAAATCCCAGCCTCCCCCTACAAAACAGGGTACTAAATGAGAAAAAGACCAAGGCAGAAAGGTCAGTGGGGGTTGCTGCTACAGAAGGTAAAGTCATCAAAAATGGAGAGCAATGAGTACCAATGCCGTAGTCTGGGTAACAAGCTTCCTGAATTAATGGCCTTGATGGAGGAAAGATCTGGATATTGTGGCAGTCACAGAAACATGGTACACACAGAACCATGACTGGGAAGTAAACATACCAGGATACACTATCTACAGGAGGGACAGGGAGGGTAAAAGAGGAGGAGGAGTAGCTCTCTACATAAGAGAAGAAATCAAAGCAACAGAACAAAAGGGTAAACAGGGAGGAGGAGAAGAAGAAGCACTGTGGGTCAATTTGGAGGCAGGCAATGGCACCACAATCTGCACAGGGGTTGTATACAGACCTCCCTCTCAGAGGGAGGAAATGGACAAGGAAATGATAGAAAGTATACTTAGAATGGCAGATAAAGGGGAGATATTGCTGATGGGTGATCTGAATATGCCAGATGTTAACTGGAGTGCAGTTGCAGCAGCCACTTCTAAGAGTGGGGTTATTCTAGATGTCCTACAGGGCATGCTTAGACAACTAGTATTGGAGCCCACTCGAGAGAACAATCTTAGACCTGGTTCTCTCAAATGGAGATGAAGAGGATCACAGATGTAGAAGTGGGTAGCCATCTGAGAGACTAGCGACCATCGAACAGTATGGTTCACAATAAACACAGCAATAGAGTCAAGCCATACAAAGACAAAGGTACTGGATTTTAGGAGGGCTGACTTTGCCAAAATGGGTGAGTGCCTAAGGAATGCACTAGCAAATGGGCAGGAAGGAGGGGTGGAAGAACAATGGGGAATAATAAAAACTGCCATCACAGAGGTAACAAGCCTTTGTGTAAAGCAAATAAACAAAATGAAACGAGGTAAGAAACCACTATGGTTCTCAAAGGAAGTGGCAGTGAAGGTTCAAGAGAAAAAGAAAGCATTCAGGAAGTACAAGGAATCACAGAAGGAACAGGACAGAGAACTGCTCAGTTAAAGCAAAGGAAGCTGGAAAGGTAGTCAAAACAGCAAAGGCCCAAACCGAGGAAAAGAATAGCCAACTCAGTTAAGAAGGGGATAAAACCTCTTATAGGTACATCAGGGAGCAAAGGAAGACCAAGGGAGGGATAGTGAGGCTTAATAAAGGGGAGGAGGTGGGCAGAGGGTGACTGTGAAAAGGCAGAGACACTAAACAAATATTTTGCTCAGTATTTACAAAGGAAGAGGGGAGGTACCTAAAACAAACAGTAGAAACACTCTGGATACAGAAGTTGATACCAGCCCATTTACAGAAGAAAGATTCTGAAAGAGCTCTTAAAACTGAAGGTGGACAAAGCAATGGGGCCTGATGGGATTCATCCCAGAATTCTAAAGAACTAAGGGTAGAACTAGTGACACCACTGACTACCCTCTTTAACAAATCATGGGAGGATGGGGTGGTACCTGAGGACTGGAGGAGGGCAGATGTGATTCCCCTTCACAAAAGTGGGAGCAAGGCAGAAGCAGGAAACTACAGACCTGTTAGTTTAACCTCAGTGGTAGGGAAAATGATGGAATCACTTCTGAAGGAAAGAACTGTTGCGTATCTAGAGGCCAGAGGGGCACAGGACCCAAGGCAGCATGGATTCACAGCGGGAAGGTCATGCCAGACAAATCTGATAGATTTCTTTGACTGGGTGACCAAAGTAGTTGATCAGGGAGGGGCTGTGGACATAGCTTACCTAGACTTTAGCAAAGCATTTGACACAGTCCCACACAAAAGATTAATATACAAGTTAGCCAGCCTGGGAGTGGGTCCCAAGATGACAGCCTGGGTAAAGAACTGGCTGGAGAATAGGACACAGAGAGTAATAGTAAATGGAGTCCACTCTGAAAAAAGGGGGGTTAGCAGTGGGGTACCACAGGGTTCAGTATTAGGACCGGTCCTCTTCAATGTCTTTATAAGCGACATTGCAGAGGGACTGGAAGAAAGTATGTCTCTTTGCAGATGACACAAAAGATCTGCAACAGAGTTGATGCACAAGGTGGGGTGGAAAGGATGAGAAGGGACTTGGCAAGGTTAGAGGAATGGTCAAATGTATGGCAGCTTAGATTCAATGCTAAGAAGTGTAAGGTAATGCACCTGAAACAAAATCCCGGGAAGAGTACACAATGGGGGGTGAGATACTAACAACAACAAAAATGGAAAGGGACCTGGGGGTAGTCATATCAGATGACCTAAAGGTGGGCAAGCAATGTGAGAGGGCAGCAAGGAGGGCTGGGGATACTGGGATGCATAGGGAGAGGCGTCACCAGTAGAAAACAAGAAGTTATTATCCCTCTGTACAGACAGCTGGTGAGACCACATCTGGAGTACTGCGTGCAGTTCTGGAGACCCAATCTCCGCAAAGACATAGACAGGATGGAAGCTCTCCAGAGGAGGGCAACTAAAATTGCAGGGTCTGCACCCCGGAAGACATATGAAAAGAGACTTAAGGAGCTTAATATTTATAGCCTCGAGGAAAGGAGGAGAGGGGACATGATAGAAACTTTCAAGTACCTCAAGGGAATCAACAAAGTCAAGAGGGTAGCATCTTTCAAAAAGAGGTGTGCAAGAACAAGGGTAACAATTTGAAGATAGAAGGAAGAAGCTCAGAGGGGAATTTAAGGAGTATTTTTTCACAGAGAGGTTGTGGATGTATGGAACAGCCTTCCAGAGGAGGTTGTGGAGTCAAAACAGTAGTGGAATTCAAGCATGCATGGGACAGTCATAAGGCAATTCTAGGGGTGGGGTAGGAAGAAGTAGGCTGCTGGTTAACTAGGATCTGCAGCTTATCCATCAGGTAGGGAAATGGGCAGACTGGGTGGGCCAAGCGGTCCTTATCTGCCGTCAAATTCTATGTTTCTATGTTTCTAGTCCACTTTTCTTCCACAGTATCTGCCAACTGGAAGTTTGTTAACCAGTAAATATATAAAATAATGTATAAACAACAGCTAAAACTTTTTTTTTTTTAACAACCTGAATAAACCACTCATTGTTCGGTCTCATGGTTTACGTGGTTATCACACACTTCATGCACGCACACACAGAATTTTGGAACTAAACTGTAGCACTTGTACTGTATTTTACTGTAACTACGTGATTTGTATTGTACTTTTTTATAGCTATATTTGTACCATGTTTGCACCCGGGTCATTCCTTAAAAATGAGTAGTGGACTTACCTGGTTAACAAAAATAAACACATATATATATATATATATATATATATATATATATATATATATATATGTATGTACACACATACACACACACACACACACACACTCTTCCCTACTAGAGTACACCATGGGGACAGGTTCCCCAAACAAATCCATCAGTGTGGTACAGTGTTAGGATTTGCACTGTTGGGCCAGATGGACACCGTTGGGCCAGATGGATGTGAGCTTATATCCTACTCTGTGGACTGGGGCTCATAATACCCAGTGTTAATGCTGTAATGTAGTACTAGGTTGATGCTGCCCTGTTGGAGGTACACCAACAGCAAATTCAAGTAGACATCCTTTTGCACATTGCTGGTGGTCATCCACATGGAAGGTAAAGATTCCATGGTGTGGTACAAAAAGAGCAGGGGATACTCTCATAATCCTGGCCAATAAATTCAAATTCTCTATAAAACAGCAGGGTTGAATGCAACTGTCTATCTGGCTGTGGTTTATGCTCGCTGCTGTTGAGCAATTAGCAGCTGCAGTGATAATACGCCTGCATTCAGTTGTTACACTAATATTTACTAACTCATAATTTTTTTTTATTTTTTTTTTTCGGAATCTACAAAGCAGGCCAGTCTGGCACTAGACATAACCTAAACCACTCAAAGATGACACCAAACACAGCTTTAAGATAAACTGACAAACACTAGGAAAAAAAAAAAAGACCAGACCTGAGAGAGAGAGAGAGAGAGAGAGAGAGAAGTGTGCTTCGGTTTGCCATGTGCTCTGAGACACACTGTGTATGGATGGCACTATATTCCCGCAAAATAGGAATACAGCAGAATGTTACTGTATTAGATGCCAAGAATGAGAGCCACCTGGCCGGTCCAGTAGCTTAGGGTTCAGACAGAGAACAAGGACAGAGCATCTCAAAGACAGCCTCCCCCCAACTGGGAGGAGGGATGCTGCGCCCCACTGCTAGACTGACACCTAATCAAAGGAAAAATCAACATGTTTTGTTAAAAATTCGGTTCAAATTGAAGGATTTTGTCCAAAAAGCTGGTGCTAAGTGTGGGGGGAGGGGTTCATAGATAACTGGCTCCCAAGCTAGTTTAAAAATGGCAAAGTGTGTTTTTTACTGGTGTTTTCCATTAAAAATGCAAAATCATTGTCCCTACACAGCAGGAGCACAAAGATGGGAAAAGGGGCAGCCACCGGACGCCAAGTACACATGCATACCACTACATGCTGCCACTCTCAGGGACAATACCAGGGGCTAAAGGAAAAGCCCTGGGCCACCAATGTATCGCCACCTGCCCCCCCCCCAAACATGACAGGCCGCTACCACACACATGGTCCTGAGCAAGCAGCAGCTAATAAGGAAGTCCAGGAGAAGGTTGATGACAGGGCTGAGGGGTGCCTTTAGGCAAGTCAGGACAAAAAAAAGCATCCATCCACCTGTCTCTTATTAGGAAGACATCCCTCTGACGCACATGGCAAAGGATTCTGGAACAGCACAGGTGCAACTGCCATGAGGGCAGGGTTAAAACTGAATGGGCCAGTCGGTCTGACTTCATCTTGCAGCTCCTATGTTCCTAAAGTCCTATCCCACAATATGCTGTAACAAAAGCAGAAATTCGTACAAGTCTAAGATGCCCTACTAACCGCAATTTATTATTACTTTTTTTTTTTTTTTTTTTTTTTTTTTTTTAAACATTAGCATACTAGTAGGAGTTGAAAAGTTTTGCAGCACTGGGAAAAGCTGGGTATCCCTTGAAAATGGTCATTTAATGATTTTGGGTTCTTACTCAATTAACAAATTTAAATTAAAAAAAAAAAAAAAATCAACTGGCCCCACAGACATTTTCCTATACCAGCTAGTGTACTGATCGAAATATGCCGTACGATACAAGCCAGTAGGACTATTAGAAAGAATATGTTACCAGCCCGATATAAAATTTTCTAGCACTTGGCTAGTGTTAATCTCAGACTAGTCTGCATAGTGCTCTCACCTTGGGTCTTCAGAACTGGATGCCATGTCACAGATTTTGTTGCCGTTTCCTACAGTTTACAGAAAGGTGCCCTACGATGGAATGAATGATCACAGGTTGAGAGGTTTGATGACGAGTAAGGCAGGAAGCTGAATACTTCTTTTCCTCAAGTTGCCAGTAGCACTGTAAAAGTCCTTCAGTAATGTTAAACACAGCTGAAAATACTAGAAGAAAGCACAGCTTGGCTCTAGTAAGGTTCGAACCTGTTCTCTCCCAGTCCGTCAATGCCTACCTCCATCCCCTCCTCATGCATCACCCTCCTACAGCGTGCATGCAGACAGTTCAGGAAGTCAGCACCTTCTTTCAAAGGCAGACAAAGTTGCAGAGGCAGAAAGGGAATGAATGGTAGAGAGGCAGCAGGCACCGACAGCAGATCATGGATTGAAACCAAGAACCAGCAGATATGGAATGAAGTGTGTGTGTGTATGTTTTGCCCATTGTGTTATGGTGGCTTGTCTGTCTGTCTGAATGGTGAAATGACTGAGCCCAGCTATGACCAAGTGAATGAATGCAGTGTGGTCCACCCCCCAAAACACCGTTGCATTAGGACATATACTGCCTTCAGCCTGCCACTACACATCTCTTTTTACCAATGCCATGCTTCCTCTCATTAACCAAACTGTTTATTTCTGTCTCCTCTCGCCAGCTGCAGACTGACATCCACAGGTAAGCTGGCACTGCCATGTAGTAAAGTCTGCTCCAGGCCTATATATAAGTTTGTCTATCCCCAGAAACCTGAAGAAAGGGTACAGTGAACCCCCATAATTCAGTTTACACCCCTAAAATCACTGCTCAAGGATACAGTGACTCCCTATTTTCCATTCCTAACGTAAACAATGGTATAACCCGACTGTGATGCAACACCTAATTTTCAGTGGGGTCCTACTTTTACCCAATTTTTTTTTTTTTTTTTTTAGCTGGCAGAGCTGAAGGAGAGGGTATGTAACTTTTTGAAAGTCACGTAGTGAGCCAGTGGTTTTATTCAAACCTGTGATCTCTTGCTTCACAGTTCAACAAAGGTTGGATGGCCAGACTGGATGGCCACTGAGACTTTTTCTATAATCAGTCTATACTTCTAAATGCCAACTGTACCTTTGCATAGCTACCTGTACTGTTTGTTGTTCCTCCCACCTGTGGGCCAGCACGTTACCCTGACTCTCTATTTTGTACTCTGTGTCTTATGTACTGTAACCTCCCGGGTCGCACCTGAAAATAGGCACTTGTTGTCTAGTATGCTTACTTGGTTAACAAAAGCAAATAAATAAATATATATACACAAACCACAACTCTCTCTGTCCATCCACTGTTACTTTCTAACAGTGAAGGACCGGAAACAGATGTCCCCAAGCTGTAATTTTCCAGATACACCGCATAAGCACTTTTCAGTTTGCAGAGTTAAATGCAGCATGACAACAAAATTATTTTCCAAAAATCTACTTTACAAATACAGTTAATTTAAAAAAAAAAAAAGCTGTGTATCATGAAATCTGTTTTCATATGTGTTAACCTATGCTGTGCACTACATTTTTTCCTGAAGACTAATCCTTGCCAGGTGCACAATGCTATGTCTAAGCCAAACGGGGAAGCCATCTTTTTTTTATTTTCTGATGGAAACAATTTTTTTTCTTTTTAAACCACCAAATGAAACTAGAAGATGCTGGGA
The DNA here is from genome assembly GCA_016271365.2 of Neoceratodus forsteri. NCBI lineage: Eukaryota > Metazoa > Chordata > Ceratodontiformes > Ceratodontidae > Neoceratodus > Neoceratodus forsteri. The sequence continues at coordinate 980,245,588 of CM057458.1, read as the reverse complement.
ATCTTTGACACTGAAAAGAAGCTGGGTTAAACTGTATGCCTAACTTCCCTCTGCTGCCGATTTTAGTAGCAGAATTTCCCAGAAAACAATATTCACTGATAAAGATGCCAAGCAGGAATATAAACGCAACATGAAAATAAAATCGGCTTAAAACTGAAAGCGTCTGCATACTCTTGCTACATTAAACTTTGTATACCTAGCACTGGTATCTGGTATTTTCCAATGCCATGCTTCCCCTCATTACCCGGACTGATTCCCACAACCTCCACTAGCACACTGTGCGACTCTGAGCAAGTCACTTACCTTCCCCAGTGCTCCCGGGTTGCCCCTGAAAATAAGGCACCTCTGCCTAGTGGGACTTACACCTGGTTACCAAAGAATAAAATAAACAAATAAAATCTAAAAGCTTCTTTGGGCTTGATGTTAGCTCTTGGAACTACCAGAGACACCATGTTTTCCTGGCCATTACATACGTAGGAATAATTGCACAGTTGGGTGTGTGTGCGCTGCAGCAATATTGTTATAAGTGAACGACTCAGGTGGGTTGCAAAGCCCAAGGTACAGCCGGGGCAGTCAACCACAAAGGTAGTGAGGTTACTATAGCACTAATGCACACCCGGAGTGGATTAATACACCGACAACATTTATAAATGGTCAAAAATGTTCTAAAATGTGTTATACCCCATTTACAGTGTATTACAAATACAGGCACTTCTGCTCTTTATTTAAAAGTGACCTGCAAAGAACCAGAGCAGCCCGCTCCTGTCCCCACATACCTTCTAGTACTGCTGCGGGAGTCTGGGGCTGCAATCATCTTTATTTTTAATGTCAGGGTTAAATTTGACTAAAAAGCCAAACTTTACTGCAACACCTGCTGTAATATTTCACGTGTCAAGACCCTAGTGGAAGCAGTATAATAAACTACCACCACTGCTGCTGTAATAAGAGTAGTGATGTTTGACACATCACTAAAGGGATGTAATACCCATACAGTGCCTTCAGAAAGTATTCACCCCCCTTGAATTTTGTCACATTTTGTGATGTTGCAAACTCAAATTAAAATACATTTATATGGGATTTTTTTTGTCACGTATCTACACAAATTACTCTATAATGTCAAAGTGGAATGAAACTTCTGGAATTTTTTGTACATGTAATTTAAAATAAAAACCTGAAATGTCTTAATTTGATAAGTATTCACCCCCTTTGCTATGACACTCCAAATTGAGCTCAGGTGCATCCAATTTCCTTGTGAGATCACTCTAAAACTTGAATGGAGTCCACCTGTGGTCAGTTCAAATGGTTGAAATGATTTCAGAGGAAATACACCTGTCTATATAAGGTCCCACTGTTGTGGTGCATGTCAGAGCAGAAACTCTACCATGAAGACCAAGGAGCTGTCCGTAGAACTCCGTGATAGAATTCTGAGGAGGCATAGATCTGGGGAGGGGTATAAAAACATTTCTAGGGTGTTGAAAGTTCCCAGGAGCACAGTCAAGTCCATCATTAGGAAATGGAAAGATTACAGAACCACCCAGACTCTTCCTAGAGCAGGCCGTCCTCCCAAACTGAGCAACCAGGCAAGAAGGACCTTGGTCAGGGGAAGTGACCAAGATCCCAATGACCACCCTGACAGTGCTACAGAGTTCCATAGCTGAGATGGGAGAACCTGTCCAGAGGACAACAATCTCTGCAGCACTTCACAGATGTAGCCTCTATGGTAGAGTGGCTAGATGGAAGCCACTCCTGAGAAAAGGCCACATAATAGCATGCCTGGAGTTTGCAAGAAGGCACGTGGCAGACTCTTGAGACCATGTGGCAAAAGATTCTCTGGTCTGATGAAACAAAAACTGAACTCTTTGGCCTGAATGCAAAGCACTATGCCTGGTGCAAACCGAACACAGCTCATCACCCATGTAACACCATCCCTACCATGAAGCATGGTGGTGGCAGCATCATGTTATGGGGATGCTTTTCATCGGCAGGGACTGGGGCGCTTGTCAGGACAGAGGGAACAATGAATGGAGCCAAATACAGGCACATCCTTGAAGAGAACCTGCATCAGTCTGCAACAGACCTTGGACTGGGGCGAAGATTTACGTTCCAACAGGACAACGACCCCAAGCATACAGCCAAAGCAACAATGGAGTGGCTTCAGAACAAGAAGGTGAATGTCCTTGAGTGGCCCAGCCAAAGCCCAGACTTGAATCCCATTGAGAATCTGTGGAAAGCCTTAAAGATTGCGGTTCACCGACGCTCCCCATCCAACTTGACAAAGCTTGGGCAAATCTGCAAGGAAGAATGGGCGAAAATCCCCAAATCCAGATATGCAAAGCTGATACAGACATACCCAAGAAGACTCAAAGCTGTAATTGCTGCCAAAGGTGCTTCTACAAAGTATTGACTCAGGGGGGTGAATACTTAAGTAAACAAGATATTTCAGTTTTTAATGTTTCATAAATTTTTGTTACACGATAAAAATATTTTTGCCCCTTTACATTGATGAGTATGCTGTGTGAATCAAAGGGGAAAAAAATCATCTCAATGCATTAAAAGTTCTGGTAGTAACACAACAAAATGTGACAAAATCCAAGGGGGGTGAATACTTTCTGAAGGCACTGTAAGTACTTGCACCCTCTCGATTGGGACCCACTCTCTGCTTCCGCGCTCGGCCATAAGTTTCAGCTTTTTAGTAAAATTTAAAAATAAAGAAGATTACAACCCCAGACTCCTGCAGCAGTACTAGAATGTATTTGGGGATGGGAGCGGCCGCAAGGACATAGGATAGAGGAAGTCCAGAGGAGAGCAACTAGAATGGTGCAGGGTCTGCAAGAGAAGCCATACGAGAAGAGACTAAAAGAGCTTAATATGTATACCCTTGAGGAAAGGAGGGAGAGGGAGGACATGATAGAAACGTTTAAGTACCGCAGTGGAATCAACAAAGTCCAACAGGGTAGCATCTTTCAGAAAAAGAGACATGCAAGAACAAGGGGACACAATTTAAAGATGGGGGGAGGTTCAGGGGCAATGTGAGGAAGTTTTTTTTTCACAAAGAGGGTACTGTATGCATGGAACAGTCTTCCTGAGGAGGTTGTGGGGTTTAAAACTGTGGGAGAATTCAAGAATACATTGGACAGACATAAGGCAATTCTAGTGGAGGATAGGAAGAAATAGGCTGTTGGTTGACTAGGATCTGCGGCTTATCCTGTAGGTAGGGAAATGGGCAGACTAGGTGGGCCAAGCGGTCCTTATCCGCCGTCAAAGTCTCGGTTTCTATACAAGGAGGATACTGAAAATGAAAACATCCCTCTGTTACAGAATCGAAACACATGCATGCATGTATTCTATCTTTACTATACAATACGGTAGATTTCTACACCTGAAACGTAACCAACTAATGTCACTCCAGTTTCTCATCTAATCAGTGATCATACATTTAAAGCAGACCTGAGGCTAACAGCTTGAATACCCCAACCCTGTCACTCACTTAAGTTAGACATTTACATATGTGGGGAATTCAGAGATTCCAGGGCAAAAGTTATCCTGTGTAGCACATGGCAAAGTTATGGGGTGGGAGGGGGCACATACTATTCTGGTACAGTTCACGTTAAACCCATGTGCCTTGCCCAGTAGCAGACACTGGCAGACATTAGCACTTGCCCCAATCCCTCCCAGCCTTTCAGCATGTGCTGTGAGACAATGATATGGAAGATGGGAAACATTCATGGAGCACTACTACATTCTGCTTTGCAATTCAGGAAGTGCCACACAGGACTCTAGATTAGTTTCGTACAAAAAAAATGTTTTCTGTGTGTCAAATAGCCTGCATTATCTGAACGTATAAACCAGAGACTGAACTTCAAAAAAAAACAAAGCAAAAAAATGTACATCTAGTTTTTTGTTTGTTTTTACTCTTGAAAGGTTGTAATTTCAAATATACTGTGGCTGGATATGCTCAATTGCTAGCAGACGCAACAAATAAGCTCTTACAGTTATGTAAAGGAGTGGCTTTTCTCACAAAGGGGGCCACATTCAGCGCAATGCAGCAGATTCATTTTATTAAAGCTAGATCGGCAGAGTTAGACGACATGGGATGGGGCTTTCTAAGCAGTAGAAGCGGTAAACTACACAGGAATATTGCAGTTCTCGTGAGCAGCGTGACCCTGCTCACGGTCTCCCCCGCAGTGATTAAACGAGGAAAGAGCTCATCATACGTCAGCAGCTGCCTGCTTTAAAAACGGGCATTATTGAGTTTACATTCTGCCGAGTCTAATGTGATTTCCTGCTGTCTTGCACAATTATGAAAATAGTTCTACGGATCCTCCACAGGATGCTATCTTACAATGCCACGTTATCCTATATATATATATATGTGCAGTTTGTTGTATATTACTATATTTAAGTAAGGGCACGGCCAGGCCCACCAGTCAGAATGTAGACGGCTCCAACCGTCGCCACGAGGAGAGCTCATAAACTGCACCAGCTCAGTATTTGAGAATGGCCTCTAACCCCAAAAAAAAAAATGTTTGTCACATTAAAAACTGCTAATGGCGACAACATTAAAAGGCAAAAAATGTTTCAGGCTCGTACGTGCCATCCGCCCAAAACTAAAGAGTATGGCCTTCCTTCCTGCCTGCCTTTCACTCCTTGATCTCGATCAAGTACGATTCGCCCTATCTCTATAATAGTATTTCTGAATATGAGAGATCATTAAACTCCCTTCCCCCAAAATGTTAATAGAACGTGCTTTCTAACCTGGTAGAGTAAAGGAGCGGTTGATGAGCTGATAAAGAAGCACTTTTACGCCGATATAATAAACCTTCAGAAGCGGGAGAGTGTCAGACAATAGCGACATGATCGCCTCCCTTCCAAAAGTCTCCTATTTCTCTCTGTCACGATAGGCTCACTACTCGGTGACAGAGTGCGCAGCCGCACAACCAACACCAAGCGGAAGCGCGCACTCCCTCAGTACAGTTCCACCAGCAGCAACACCGGCCGCGCACCGTGCACACGCATGCACGCTCACAGAACCTCTCAAAACCGGAGGTACCGCTGCAACCAAGCGCCTGATTGAGAGCAGGTTGGAGGACTTTGTTTTAAAGAAGTGAGGCTCTGTAGAAACGGAGCAAAATGTCACTCAGGGTAGGAAACACAGTGTTATAAGGATAATGTGTCACGTTTTCTCCGAAAACAAGAACGTCACTGACAAGTAGAGTGAATCTCATATGTTAGAGCACACTACTGCGTTGAATCTTTTTGGGCAGGATGCAGTTTAACTCTGTGCGGTTGGCAGTGCTGACAAACTGGTTAAATATACCCTTGTTCTTCAGTCATGGAAGATTACCAAAGTTTTCCTTCTTTGTAAAAGGTTGTGATCCCTCTTTTTGTGGCAACTTCCATTCTGTCTCCCTTTTCCCAAGCAACTTCTTTCCTATTTCTCTCCTCCCCTGTATTGCAAAGCTCTTAAGAGAAACTTGCTTATTCTAGGCTTGCCGACTTTCTACACTCATCCAACTTCTCCCCTTGCCCAAAGCGGACCCCCAATTCAAATAACACACCACATTGTTTTGATATAAAAAGGGTCCGCAGCTCTTTTTACTTAATCAAAAGTTGTATACATTACATGGGACACTTAACATTTATAAAAGCGTAATATGTACATTACAATTTTACAGATATGCACCTTACAATATATCCTATATACACACAGAACATTGTTTTTAACATATGTACACTGCGTATCCCATCCCGTAAGACCCCGTGGGCAGCCATAATTCATGTATTACTGAAACCCCGGCTCCTTCATCCACTTGTTTGAGGGGAACTCTGGCCTTTTAGTCCAACAGACCCGTTGAGGGCCGTGCCTTTCCACAAGACAGTCCCCCCCCCCATCTTACCCAAATTTAGGGCCTCCTAGATCCTTGACGAGGAGCATGCCCGTCAGGGCTGCACTCCCCATCTCGGAGTCTTGGATCCCAGCGTTTCGGTGCACGCCCCAGCCTGGGTGCCTTCCTCTCCGGATCTTCCGAGACATACTCGTCCTAGGGTCATGCCTCTCCCCGGTGACACCCAATCGCAGCTCTTCTTATGTCCCGGAGCCTCTTACCCAGGGTCAGCCATGAATTACTGCCGCCTCTTGTTCCTTATGTCAGTTCTCAACTAGGTTTCTACTAGAGCCGCGACAGAGCTCTTGCTACGGCCTGGAAGTTTTTAGGGCAGGAGGGTGGGGAAACTTCTTGCTGAGGAGCTGTTCCAGGAGGGCGAGATCCCCTGGGACAGCTCCTTACGAACCCTTGCCGTGACCCTCCCTGTAGGGAGGGTCTGGGCCAGCCCTCTCTGAGGAGACCCTCAGATTGGGCCACTTGCTCGGGGGGGCCGCCTCTTCCTAAATGGTGGGAGGCCCTCCTAGCCCCACCCTTTTGGGGGCGGTCGGCAACTTGCCCCCCCCCCGGTGAGAGGCCGGTGGGGCTATTGCCCAAAGCGGACCCCCAATTCAAATAACACACCACACTGTTTTGGTATAAAAAAGGACCGCAGCTCTTTTTACTTAATCAAAAGTTGTATACTTAACATCCTTGACGAGGAGCATGCCCGTCAGGGCTGCACTCCCCGTCTCGGAGTCTTGGATCCCAGCACCCCTTTGCAAACTGTGTGAGAGGCCTTTCGGCATCATGCAATTCTGCTTAAAGTTGGACCAGCATAACATTCTGTGGTGATTTGCATATGCAGCCCATGATGCTTTGTGCATAAACACTGAGGCAAGAGTTACCCCAAAGGGCATTTGGTTGGGAAACCAAATTTCAAGAAAATACAAAATCACACATGCCCCCACAATGCAAAGCATCACGGGCTGCATATGCAAATCACCACAGAATGTTATGCTGGTCCAACTTTAAGCAGAATTGCATGGTGCCGAAAGGCCTCTCACACAGTTTGCAAAGGGTGCTAACAGAAGACATAGACACGTGTTTCATCCTACCAGGACTCATCAGTATGCCTCGTCTGTTTGACACCCCAGTGGAATGGACCAGCTACCCCTAAGGCAGTGTGCCTGGGATATATTGTGGTGAACCCATTCAATTCTGCTTAAAGTTGGACCAGCATAACATTCTGTGGTGATTTGCATATGCAGCCCATGATGCTTTGCATTGTGGGGGCATGTGTGATTTTGTATTTTCATGATGCTTTGCATTGTGGGGGCATGTGTGATTTTGTATACATTACATGGGACACTTAACATTTATAAAAGCCTAATATGTACATCACAATTTACAGATATGCACTTTACAATATATCCTATATACACACAACACTATAGAGAACATCATTTTTAACATATGTACATTACGTATCCCATGCTGTAAGACCCCTTGGGCAGCCATAATTCATGTATTACTGAAACCCCGGCTCCTTCATCCGCTTGTTTGAGGGGAACTCTGGCCCTTTAGTCCAACAGACCCGTTGAGGGCCGTGCCTTTCCACAAGACAGTTCTCCCCCCCCCCCATCTTACCCGAATTTAGGGCCTCCTAGACTCTTGATGAGGAGCATGCCTGTCGGGGCCGCACTCCCCATCTCAGAGTCTTGGATCCCAGCTTGTCGGTGCACGCCCCAGCCTGGGTGCCTTCCTCTCCCAATCTTCCGAAGCATACCCATCCTAGGGTCGTGCCTCTCCCCGATGACACGCAATCGCAGCTCTTCTTATGTCTGGAGCCTCTAACCCAGGGTCAGCCATGAATTACTGCCACTTACATACGGTGCCAACACGTATCTCCCACTAATGCCCAAGGGATCTTACTTTTTCCAAACAGCACTGTCTCGTAGAAATCGTTGAGGGTATTGTTAAAAATGTCATTTCCAATATCCGATAAATGAACCCCATCCCCGCTATATCGGCCCTTATCCATTTTGGTGATCAAGAAATGCCTGATTACCTCCATGCCCAGCGAGGCCGCGAAATGGGACACCTCCCTATTCACGGACCTCCGTGCTTTATCGATGGCTCCTACCTTTTTCTCACTACGCCACTGCTGGCATGGTATCATTCTTGTCCATGCCAGAATGGTGCGAGGCAACGTCTGTTTTAAGTGGGACAAACCCCTCTTAATATCCACAGTTAATCTCGGTGCCCCTAGGGTGACCAAGTCATTCCCTCCCAGGTGAATAACCAGCGCGACCAGTGGTTGACGATGTAGGCCCAATGTAACAATTGTTTTACTTAATGCCCCCCACTTCATCCCCCCTTTTCCTGCCCATTTAATCACAGCTCGACTTCTTGGAATGCCCAGCCATCTTGTGTAGGGCCGTTTTTTCGCCCTTGTGTATGCCTCCCTCACATGCGAATGACCCATGATCCATATCTGAGGGGATGTTGTAGCCATGCCTGTAAGACAAAATTAGAAATGTGAGTTTTCTCCCAATTTGAACTTCAGTCACAACTTGTGCTGGGTTCCCCAACGTCACTTCTTGCTGTGTTGTGCTAGGCCTAATATACCCCATGTATGCCTTTTGATGCCCATCTGCCGACCCCTTTTATCTGATCCTCTTTTAACCCACACCTGGCTGCCTCAGTGGCTGCTCCAGTTCTGAATGAATGGGTGTTGTATGAGGTCGGGTTTACACCTGCCATCCATAAACCCTTTCATAGGACCGCAGTGAACTGCCGCCTTGTGACCGCTTTTCCGTCCCCATGCACAAACAAATGCCCAGGTCCTGTTGGACGACCCACCACATACTCCTTCATTGACAACCATGGGCAAATGTTCCCTGGGGTGGCCATAAACAGTGTTATAATGGCGGGGGGGGGCCCGCACTGGTTCGTTTTTGATTTTCGCAGCTGAAGACATAGTCTGTCTTGCCAGATGATGAAATCTCTAAACTGGAGATCGGTGTTCTGACTCGATGAGTTAGACTGTGGTACCAACTCCGACACCTGGAAGGCCCCAAAAAATGCACATATGTATAGGGCCCTGAAAAGCTTGGTTTCGTAGCCCGAGCTGCAAGTGACTGCCAGTGCTTTCAGGAGGCTGGACAGTTCAGGTAATCCTATGGGCTTCCTCGTGTCCACCTTTTTTCCTGCGAGTCTAGACATGCCTTGTATCATTTTCTTCATAATGAAACTGTCGGTTGGGTCGGGGAAACCCTCGTACTTATGAAGAAAGGCGATGCCCACTAGTTGGAGGCGTATAGCTGCTGGGGATTTTCCCAGGCTTTCTAAGTGGAGGATGTAGCTTTGAACTTGTCTTTGGGTACTGTGCACTTCCACACTTACCTCGTGACCACAAAATTGCTGGAAAGACCCATAGATACCTACATACTTCCTCCATGTCGAGGGGGCCAGAGCGAGTTGTATCAGTTGCTTCAATCTTGGTTCTCAAGTCTCCAGACTGCTTCCAGTATTTTTGTGGGGAACTGGTCCGCCCACGGGGCTAACCGCCTGAAGTGCTCGAGCTGAAATCGAGACAGGGCATCAGCTATAACATTTTCTTTTCCTGGCAAATGACGTGCCTTAAAAGAGATGTTGTACTGTAAGCAGCATAACACAAAGACCCACAAGACCTTTATCACCGCTTCAGAACGAGATGTCTGCGAGTTCAATAAGTCTGTTACCGCCCTGTTGTCTGTGTGAAACAGCACTTTCTTATTCTGAATTTTGTTCCCCCACACCCTTACGGCTACCATGATAGGGAACAGTTTGAGAAGGGTGATGTTTTTTGTGAGTCCCCTCAGTATCCAGTCCTGTGGCCAGCATCCTGCAAACCATGCTCCTTGCCAAAATGCACCAAAACCAATGCTACCCGAAGCATCGGTCACCATGTGCAGATCCAACAATTGGTCTGCCGGTGTCTGCCAGATGGTGAAATCTTGCAAGAAGAGTTCCCAAACCTGTAAGTTTGCTTTTATGCCCTGCGTTAGTCTGATGTGATGATATGGTTTTAGAGCCCCTCCCAGTGGCTGACGCCATCCGCCTGAGGAATGGCCTGCCTGGGCGAATTGCCCGGCATGCAAAATTCAAGTGGTCTATAACAGATTGCAGCTGTTGTAGGGTCACCTTCTTTGCCCTTCCCATCTCACCCAACAGTTTGCTCAAAAGTGCCACCTTGTCTTGCGGTAGCGGAAAAACCATGGCCTCGGAGTCTATTTCTATGCCCAGGTATGAGATGCAGGTAGCAGGGCCCTCGGTTTTTTCCTGTGCTAGTGGAACACCGAAATACCCCATTAATGAGGTGAAACCTTGCAGCGACTCTGCACATGTGGTCCCCTGGGGGCCCACAAATAGGAAATCATCGAGATAATGAATTATATGTATGTTCTGTGTGTGTTCTCTGGTGGCCCACTCCAAGAAGGTTGAGAATGCTTTGAAGGCTGAGCAGCTTACAGAGCATCCCATGGGCATAGCCTTGTCCGTATACCATTGGCCTCCCACTTTGAAACCCAGTAAATCCTGGTCACTTGGATGTACTGGTAGCAGACGGAAAGCAGATTTGATGTCGCTTTTTGCCATCATTGCCCCTCAGCCTAGCTCTTGTATGTGGTGCAGTGCCACATCGAACGTTGTATATTGCACTGTGCAATCCTCTGGGTTGATGAAGTCATTTACTGAATTGCCTTTCGGGTAGGACAGGTGATGAATGAGCCTATATTCCCCTACTTCCTTCTTGGGGACCAGCCCCAATAGGGATACCCTGAGGTTGTGCACTGGGGGGTAACCGAATGGTCCTGCCACCCTGCCTGCCTCCACTTCCTTGGCAATTTTCCTCTCCAGGATGTTAGGAATTAAAATTGCAGACTTGAGATTGCGAGCTGTGGTTTTTACCCTTGGCCCCTTGTATGGTATCCTAAAACCATACTTGAAACCATTGTGTATATATTTTGCTGTTGTTTTTTCCGGGTAGCAGTCGAGCCAGGGGTCCATTCGGTCTAATCGTTCTGGTGAGTTAGCTAAACTTCCCAGACGCCTTTCCTTTTTCACTGCTTGCTCCCTCGATGTTTGATTTCTTGGAGGATTGTAGTGTGCATTCCGAGAACTTGTGCTCTCCTCCGCACAACTTGCAGATGTGCCCGTACTTACAAAAGGAATTAAAACATTTTCCTTTATTGTAGTCATAACATGCCTTCCTCCCTGCCCCCTTCTTCTGTTCTTTCCTGTACTCTCCACCTGTTTGTCTGGCAATAACGTGACCACTATCCGTATAAGTTACCACATTGGGCCGGCCACGCGTCATATATCGGACCCACAGGTCTATGTGTGTGTTTTCCCATTTGAGATTGGGTTGCCTCGATAGTTTTAGATGAAACTGCTTGTCGTATTTTAACCATGCATATCCATCAAAGGACAGATGTGCGAATTTTATGGTATCCCTGTATTTTAGCAGAGCAATTAGCTTATCAGGGTGTTTCATCCCATAAACTGACATAAATATGTCAAATGCTGCTGCCCAATTCTCAAATGTGAAAGGTACCTTCGGCCGCCGTGGCCTGTCTTGTTTATTCCTTTTCTCGTCGCTCACTTCCGGGATCTCCCTATGCAATAACGAGAACATGTCAATAAATTCCCCTTTCCAGATTTTTTCCCGGACATAGAAACATAGAAGCTGACAGCAGATAAGGACCACAAGGCCCATCCAGTCTGCTCATTTCTTTTTCTACCTAATAAATGTGCCATCAGCCTTTGCTCTGTCAGTGGCCTATCTATTCATACTCATTGGACAGCATTGGATAAGTGGTCCCCCAATGGGTCTTCCACTCCGGCATATGCCCAATGCTCTGGTGATCCTGATATTGCACTGGTTGACTTGTCCCCCATTGCAGTATTGGGAGTGGTATCTGTTTTAGAGGCTACCGTCTCCTGCTCTTGTAAGCTTGGTCTCAAGCTTTCCTTGTTAGTTGGGGGGTTGTATTGTTGAAGGCCCCGCCCCTGTCCATACCTGAACTGCCGCCCCTTGTGCATTACCCACTTCCACCGTATCCCCTTGGGAGACAATGGAGTGAGGAGGCCTGATCAAACGAGCCTCGACCCCCGTGGTGATCTGCTGTCCACCTCCCATGTGACTTAACTGGGCTTCATCCGGTCCTGCCACTGCAGATTCAGTCCAATGGTGTGCCCCTAAGCCATAGTTATCTACTGGCTCAGAGGCCCCGGCTGTGTCCAGAGTGGTACCTTCACCAGGCTTATTAGCTGGAAATGCCCGAGGCCCCACAATGGAGTTGGTCATTCCACCCTGCTGGGTTGTTGGGAAACCGGGGGCGAAGAGTCCCCAAGGATTCATCGCTGGCCAAGAGATGGGCATATTAACCGTTCCCCTGTACATAAATGGCCACACGAAGGGGTTATGTTGCCATGTTTGATGCCCTGGCATCACCAGCCCGGGATTAAACCCTGGAGCCCCCTGGTGTCCTAACTGGCTGCTTACCTTTTGACCCCCTTGGTTTCCTTGTATTTTTTTTCCGACCATTTTCTGACCACGGCCCCCAGTCCTGTCTCCCATGCACCTTGCCCTCTTCCGTTCACGTTCTCTTATCTTTGTGGCCTTAGCCATGTCTTCAAGGTTCTTTCTCCAGTTTTTATATTTTGCTTCCTCTGTTGCAGATTCCAATGGCAGCCGTTCCCGGCTATCACTGGATTGCTCTTCCTCGCTATCAGATTCAGACCACACTAATTCTATTGATACATCACTGTCCTGATCTCCCTCATACTCATTGATCTGTGGCTGGGCCACCGGTACCACCGGGGTTTTTTCCCTTTCTTCATTCTCTGTCCTGGGTTGGGCCACCGATGTGTTCTCCTCTGCTCTGCTCCATTTTTTCTCTGTCTGCTTTTTTCCAGCTTCTGCCACTGGTTGAAACTTATGCTTACTCTGCCTGCCCTGCCCCTTTTTAGCAACAGATTTTTTCTGAGCCACGGATTCCAACAATTGGGCCGATGGTTGGCTACGCCTGGGCTGCCGACTCTCATCCTCCGCCGGTTCTTGTGGCTTATGTTCTAGTATGGTGGGAGGGTCTGCCACAGTTTGCTGTTGCACGCCTGGACGGGCAACTAATAGTTCTGGTTCCAACCTGGACATGGTCGTCAGCCAATCCGACCCTCCAATGTCCTTTAGGTGTTGCAGGGCCTCACGGAATGCTTGGTCTTGCCCTTGCATGGGGATAGCCTGTGCCACATATTGTGTCTGGCTTCCTAGCCCCAAAAGGTCTTGACTGGTACCCTGTGCCTGCGTGGAGATTTGGGGGGCCTGGCTGTCCAGAACCTGGTTATTCTGTGCTTCGGCCATTTTAGCTATTGATAGTAAGGGGCAAAGCAGTGTTCAGTGATGCGATACCTATGAGACAAAAACGTTAGTTATTAATATACCTTTAAACTTGCCCTTTATTAGTTAACCTTCTAACCTTATATACTCTTAGAGTTTTTTTTTTATATGAACCCTTTTTCTAAAATGGGGGCCCCACTGGAGGGGATACTTGCTATGAAAAGCCCAAAAGAAACATAAATTGATACCCTAGTAGGTTAGCCCAGTTTTTTAACTGAATGCCCTATCCTCGCCTGTCTGTATTTGCTCTAGACCCCTCTTGCTACTGTTACTGTATCACAGCCTGCTAGTACTGAATAGTGTTGAACATCTCCCCCTTAGAAGTTCCCTTTTAAAATTCAAAACCATAAACAAAATGAGTAAGAAAAAAAAAACATTTATATTGTTATTACTCTTTAATCTATACCTCTGTGCTATAAACCGGGTGAGCAGGAACCTACCTCTGGAAAACTATTAAAATAAGAATCTGAAGCTCCTAATGCCCCAAAAGGCCAACAAGGCCCGCTGGTAGCCGTTTAAAATATTTTAAATGCTTAAAAACGCCAATAAAAGAGTAGTGAACGCCAGGTCTAGGCTATAAACTACAGGAGCAACATCATTTCACTATATATTGTGGTACATGGGGGGGGCATAATAGTTATCATTTTGTTTTTTCACTTATCTCATGCAGAACAGAAAACCTTAAAGTTTACAAACTACATTCTTAGTAATATGTATATAGGGTTACCAGACGTCCACTTTTTTCAGGACATGCCTTGTTTTCCAGCTGCCAAATTTCTCATTTTTAAGCCGTGTTTTAAAACCCATCTCCATTGTATTCTGGGCTTACCTACTTTGACTCCCGTGTACCCCCACCTGGAAACAAGTCCCGGCCCAGTGGGTAAAATAGCCCGGTGTAATGCAAAGTACGGGAAATCAATTGCAGGAGCGTTTTAAAAGTGGTCAGGGCTAACTGGGGGTAAATCCTGACGTTGTCTAGATAAAACCGTCTTGACAAACAAGAATTCTCATTAAGTTTCTAAAACAAACACACTTATTTTCTTGACATGATTTACTCAGTTTTAGATATTTGCTACACTATACACTGTATATAACACTGCAAAAGTAACCTGTTCCATCTGAAACTCATAACTTGTGTTTCTACATTAGTATGATAAATGATCCTGGCAATGAACAGCAGATCCGTGCAGGCAAACAAACAGGAACCGGCTGGACAGGACTACAGAAACCCAACGTGTGCGCTCACTTCCCAACATCGTTTCCAGCAGGGGATTGCACGGCAGTCCACAGGGTCAAAGGGCGAGGAGGCGGCCTATTTTTTGGGAAGACGGCACACCACCGGCAAACTCCAGCAATGCAACCCTCCCTCGTGTACTAGAAATATAATTGTAGGGAATTGTTTAATTTTGCTCCATAATGTAACACTGGTGTACCTCTTCATTTTGTTTAAGTATCCTGTTTTAATTAAGATAAAAAACATCTGTGCTGTTTAAAAACATCTGATAACTCAGCACTTGTCAGCGATACCCAGACCGTTTGTTTTAGGTTTTTCTTTCTTTTTAGTTAAGCAGAATCTGAGCCACTAACACTAGAACCCCACACACACACACACACACACACACACATATATGCACACGTATGTGCTGTGTGAATATAAGCACGTATTTATAAAGAAGGGCAGTGACAAACTGCAGCAGCATCGCTAACAATAAAAGAAACACAAGCACCAGGGACATAAAAGGCGGGGGGGGGGGCGACACGTGGCGAGGCCAAGCCAGTGGGCGGGGGCCACTGAGAGACCAAGACCACTGGCCTGCAAAAGCGCGAGCTGGTGGGCGGAGAACCAGCACCAAGGTAAAACCATAGGAGAAAAGCGCTCTTGTTGCTGACCACAGTAATCCTTCAATGTGGTTTGGGGGGGGCGATGGAGACAAACACCAGAGCAACACAAGCCCAAATGAAACCCCAAGCAGCCCGGCTAGCACACTGGAAAATTAGCCACCCAAAGTCGAACAAACAAACCCACTGCATTAAAGAACACTTACCTCAAGAGCCAGGAAGAATGCGAACATGTAGCGGGAGCGGGGAAGCGAATAAAGGCCGGTGGGTGACTAAAGAAGCTAGAAAGCCGATGGCACCGAAAAACCGGAATGGAGGCACAGAACAAAATCAGAGAAATGCAAACAACAAAACCTTCTTGCTGAGGAGCTGTTCCAGGAGGGCGAGATCCTCTGGGACAGCTCCTTAAGAACTCTTGCCTTGACCCTCCCTGTAGGGAGGGTCTGGGCCATCCCTCTCCGAGGAGACCCTCAGATTGGGCCACTTGCTCAGGGGGTCCGTCTCCTCCTAAATGGTGGGTGGCCCTCCTAGCCCCACCCTCTTGGGGGCTGTTGGCAATTTGCCCTCCCGGTGAGAGGCCAGTGGGGCTATTTCCAGTCTGGTTTCCAGAGACACCAGTCTCCTCCCTGCTTCAGGCTACTAACTTCATCCTCACTGGGATGGATCAGGGGTGCATCACAGCAGCCATTTCCATCTATCTGCCCAAAGCCTTTGACTCAGTAGCCCATTCAGTCCTTCTGGAAAAGCTCTGCTCTGCTGGGTGCTCCACTTCCACTGTTGAATGGTTCCATTCCTACCTCACGGGCTGTCAATCAACAGTTGCTACATGTAGAAGGCATCCTTTCACCTCCTGTACCCTTCCAGGCTGGAGTACCATCCTCGCCTCCATTTTCCTGAATGACTTTCCCTCTGCCTGTGCTAACTTGCATAGTCACATGTTTGTAGATGACAACATTATTTACATGCCTGGTCCTTCAGCCATAACATAGAAACATAGAAGTTGTCAGCAAATAAGGACCTCTTGGCCCACCTGGTCTGCCCTATTTTTCCTACTTACAGTGCCACCACAGACCCTACTTGGTGTCCAGTTTGCACCAACCCCCCCACCTTACTTCTAAGATTCCCTTGTATCTGTCTGCTTTTTTGAATCCTGTAACTGTTTTAGCCCCAGCAAGTCTTCCACAACGTCCTGCACTGGTTCCATGCAAATCAGCTCTGAGTCAACACTATGAAAAGAGTGACCATGACATTTGGTACCAGCCAGAAATTGGCCAGGCTGTCCCCCCTCCCTGTTTTCTCCACCCCAGATGGCTCTCTCCTCGAAGTGGTTTCTTCCTTTGAGTACCTTGGTGTGTGGCTAAATAGTAAGCTTTGTATTTGTACTGTATTTATTTGTTTTACCAGGATGAGGCTCCACTGAATGATGTGCATTTTCAAGGATGTCCTGGTTAGGGCTTCATGAACGTATAAACACAGCAGATACGTATAATTTATAATTAATTGCAAAAAACTGTTAATGCACTAGTTAGCGGTAAAGCAACAAATGCAGGGAAATGTGGCGTTAGGGTTTCCAGCCCTAACACTCCACCCCTACCTTGCAGGCAGCAATAGGCATAGGGTGTGCATTGGCGTTGTTAACTCAACGCTCACCCCATTCGTAAATAAACTGAGATTGAGATGAGAAGGGGGCCCCTTACCAATCGGCAGGTCTGGGGAGAGGGGGGGGGCATCACTGGCAGGTGGGGGGAGGGCTAAGCAGGGAGAAGAGGTACTGGAAGTGGAAATCACAGCAGAGAGAGTGAGGAAGCCTCAGCTCCCTTAAGACGGAGAAAGCACGGGCCGGATAAATTACATCCCAGAGTGCTGAAGGAACTTGCAGATGTCCTGGCAAAACCCTGGCAGAGCTTTCACCATCTCTCTGAGGACAGGGTGGGTGCCCCAAGACTGGAAGGTGGCGATGTAGTGCCTATCCACAAGGGGGGATCAAGGGAGGTGGCAGGGAACTACAGGCCTGTCAGCCTGACATCAGTGGTGGGCAAGGTGATGGAGGGCATTGTCAAGGAGAGGCTAGGGGGGGACCTGGATAAGTCAGGGTGCCTGGACGATAGACAGCATGGATTCATCCCGGGAAATCATGTCAGACAAACCTGGTGGAGTTCTATGACTGGGTGACAGGTGCCTTGGACCTGGGTAGACCAGTGGATGTCCTCTTTCTAGACTTCAGCAAGGCATTTGACTCTGTTCCTCATGTGGGCCTGTTGGATAAACTAGGAGAAATGGGGTGAAACCAGATGATCCGATGGATGAGCAGTGGCTCCAGAGGACCCAGAGGGTCGTAGTTGGTGGGATAGTCTCTTCCCCAAGGAGGGTCATTAGTGGGGTCCCACAGAGGTCAGTCCTAGGCCCCTTCTGTTCAGCACGCCTCATATCTGACATAAGGACAGGAATCAGGAGTGAGATGAGTCTCTTTGCAGATGACTTTCGAAACTGGAGGCGGTGGTGGATGGGGAGGAGGGAGGTGGCCTGCAGGGGGACCTGGAGGCTCTGGAAGATGGTCTAGAAGTGGAAGCTGAGGTTTAATGCAGGAGAATGCAAGGTACTCCACCTGGGGCCAGAAACCCAGGCCAAGTGTACACCCTGGGGAATACTACAGTCTCAATGGCTGAGAGGGACCTGGGGTGGTGGTGGATGTCAAGATGAACAACTCTGAGACTGGGAGGGCAGCCAAGGCCAACAGGATGCTGGGATGCATCGCTGGGGATCACCTCCAGAAGGAGGAAGTGATACTCCCTCTGTATAACTGCTTGGTGGGCCGCACCTGGAGTACTGCGTGCAGTTTGGAGGCCGCGACTTAAAGAGGACATTAACCTCCTGGAGAGGGTCCAGAGGAGGCAACCAAATGATTTGGGGCTTGGGGAGACAGGACCTATGAGGAGAGGCTCAAGAGCTAAATATATACACTTTGGAAGAGAGAGAGAGGACCGGGGGACATGATAGAGGTCTTCAGGTACATGAAGAGGGTAAATAGGGGAGGAACAGTGAGGGTGCTCAGAAGGAGGAGGGGCCACTAGAGGGCATGGGTGGAAGCTGGAGAAGATTCAGGGAGAAGGAGGAGGTGCTACTTCACTGGGGAGGTGGTAGACCATGGAATGCACTACCTAGGGGGCTGGTGGAGGCAGAGACAGTGGAGGGGTTCAAGAGGGGTGGGACAGGTACACGGGAAGGGTTCAGGAAGCAAAATCAATGCAGCAAGAATATCCGGAACTGGAAGGAGAAGCCAGAGAAGGCGAGGGGGACAGCAAGGTCAGCACCCAGGGTGGGGGCTGACCAAACGAGCAGACACGAAAGACCATTAGGCCTATTCTGCTGGCATTTTAGTATGTTAGTATGAGATGGGTACAGTATATGAGAATCATATTTCCGTCATGTTCATGAGGTATTGTAAAAATATGGCTATGTTGAAAATTTGGGCTCAAAATATTTAAAATTACCTAAGTTATGAGCAAGCATACCACAGTTTCAATGCTTGTGCATAACTTTGCCATGTTTACATCTTTTGAGCCCAAATTTTCAATATAGCTTTCTTATGACCCCACCTCATGAACATGGTTAGTGAAAATGTTAAAATCCCACCTGAAAGGTGATTTCACCAAGTGACTGCAAAAATGCCTTTCTGGATGGAGTTGCATAATTCCACTGACATTGTTCATGAGGTGGGGTCCCAAAAAGGCCATGTTGAAAATCTGTGGTCAAAATATGCAAAAATGGCTAAATTATGCATCAAAGGTGAAAACCCATTGAAATTCATTGAACCGCAGTTGCCTTAATTCCCATTTTGCAGTCGGCAGTTCCAGCAGCAAAACATGTCTTCCATAGGAGAGTGGATCTGCAGCCTGGCACCTGTTCGGGTGAGTGAAGATGTGTGGTGGGGTGCAGGTTGTGCGTGCTGAGTTGGAGGTGAAGGGGTCAGATCGGCAAGGAACTGTTTCCTTTTTTACAGATAAAAAAAAAATTGAGGGACCATTTTCTTTATTTTACATCGGGACAGCCATGTGAGTGTGGGGGTGCCACTAGACACCAGAGAAAGGGAAATAATGAAAGAAGACAGAATTGGGGGTGCCATTGACACCAGGGAAAGGGAAATAATGAAGACAGTGATCGGAGGATGGGGGGTGCTACTTGATACCAGGGATAGACGCAGTAATTATGGGGATGGCGATCGGGGGGGGCATGCCACTACACACTAGGGAAATAATACTAATGCATGGTGAGGGTGATCAGAGGGTGGGGGATGCCATTAGACACCATAAGTGAAAAGGATGTGGATCAGAGGGTGCCACTAGACACCAGGGAAACAAAAGTATGAAAAGGACAGCGATCGGAACTTGGGGGTTGCCACTAGACACCAGGGAAAGGATTTTCCCAAAACTAAAAAGGATCCTTTTTCATGACTTGTGATAGAAAAAAATAATATTTTTTTTCTATCACGAGTCACAAAAAAAGATTTATAATCTGGAAAAAAACAGATCAAGGGCAATTCTACAGCAGTTAACTACAGAATCCAGCTGAGGGGATCCTGATAAGCAAACTGCACGTGTTGGTAGCTCTCTAGAATGTCCTTTTTTGTGACTTTTCAAATTTGAATTTTAGGGGAAAAAGGAAAACAAGATGGCAGCAAAGGAAAAAAGATTCTTTCCCTCACAAAAAAGGATTCCTCATACAAAAACTTCATACAGCTATTTTTTATGCTGAGTGAGCATGCTCAGAACCCTACATTTTAAAATGTAATATCTTTGGAACGAATTAATATTTTTTCACCAAACCACCAATGGAAATCCTTGTGAGACAAGCCCTTTCAATCCTGAAAATTTCAGACCAAAATACCAAACCATCTGGGTGCTACATGATGGCAAAAAAAAAAACCCAGCAAAAAACTGCAATTTTTTTGTTTGTTTGTTCGCTGTGTGTAGTTCGGAATCCGTGCATCTGACCAGAACGAAATTTGGCATGTCAAAAGACCTATTCCACGAGACTAAGCATGCAAAATTCATGCAAATCAGTTGAATGGTTGCAAAGTTATTAAAGTGCAAAATTTGAGGTTTAACAGAGAAAGCCCTGATCAATCCTAACTATTGTGGCACCGCGCCACTATAATATGTGCAATATACATAGTGTTGAAGGTAAAGTACAGTGAGAGGAAACAGTAACACATAGGGTATATACAGAGAGTCAAATAGCTGATGTACAGTATGCAAAACAGATATACAGTAATGATATGTACAACAATAATACAAACAGGCTTAGTGTGGTCGTGGTCTCTGAGACAGTGAGACTTAGGCACTATTTGTTACAGTAGTAGTTGTTTCAGGTATATAAAGAGTATTGCAGCTAACTATAGTTGCATTTGCCAACACAGTGGTAACCCATCAAGGTTTTTGAAGGCATTACAGTTAACTAGTGTGCAAAGCTGAAGCGAGAGTTGAAGTTTGTTACATAACGAGGGGACAGGACAGCTGAGGGCAGTTTTACAGTAGTGAGACATGTGCCTGGGTATGTCTGGGACAAAGACATTGCTTTACCTTAGGACATATGATTGTCGGCCTTATGAAATAGGGCAGTTATGCATGTCAGGAGGTCATTTTATAGGGCTTTGTCAGTCCAGATATATAGGTTCCTTAGTCTCCTAGTGATAAGAGAGGGCCAACCAACTGAAGTATATAGAGAACAGTGGTATCGTCTGGGAGCAGACTAATGATGCTTAACTTCTCTGTTCACACTGATGCCATTCACTCTAAGCTCCCACTGCCCCATTGGCAGTCTAGGGGCCAAGAGCACGGGTACTTAAGGGTGGCTTCTGCCACAGGGATGTTGTGTGGAGCCCTGCTCGGATCCCACCAGGGCACTGACTGTTGCTGCAGCCCAGCCGGTCCCACCTTTGGCAGTCTTATGGGATCAAAGATTTAAGAAATGAGGAGGGGGCATGGAAAAGAGTGGCAGTAAATACAGATAAGCCCCCAGATTTTTGTGGGGGGGGGTTTATACTAGGAAATGAAAAGCATTAGGGTTTGGAGACTCGGGAGTCTTGAATCAGTGGTGTGGTGTTCCTTGGGTTTTTGTCAACCCTAATGCACATCTCTCCCCCAGTCTGAAGCACAAGGTAGAACTCCAAGCCAGTGTCTCATAGGCAAATACCCTTTGGAGGGAGAGAAGTATGTCTCGCCACATGTAACTAACAGAATCAGTCATAGCTTTCTTCACACAAGGCCCTACTGACCCTGCATGAAGCAAGAGATCATATTTGTTTGCGTAGCAGGAGCAGTGGGCATTAGGGTTGACAACCCCAAGGAACACCACACCACCACTTTGCCAAGACTCCCGAGACTCCAAACCCTAAGGCTTTTCATTTTCTTACTTTGTTCACTTTGCATTCTTTAACCATAATGTTTGCATTAACATAGTTTTTTACAATGATTTTCCTTTCTTTTTTCGTTAATGGAATTGTATTCTCATTTACACAGGTCCGTTCAAGACTTGCATGAACAGATACAGCAGATGCACTGGGCTCTGCACCAGGTGAAGGGTCAGTCTACTAGCAGAAGCAAAGACTCTGGGCGCTGTGGAATCGCAGGGCCCTCTGGGCCCTGTGCTTCCAAGTGACTACAACTGCAAACACACAGGGCCAAAAGTCCATTTGGTTGTGGAAGCGCAGGGTCCTCTGTGTCCGGCACTTCCATACAGCTATAGATAGAGAGGCACACCATCATAGAAATATAAAATTTGACAGCAGATAAGGACCGCTTGGCTCACCTAGTCTGCCCATGTTCCCTAACTACTGTCACACAGTAGACCCTACCTTATCTCCGGCTTTACCCCCACTCCCTTTCTTTGCTTCTAAGGTTCCCTTATACCTATCCCATGCCTTTTAAAATTCCATTACCATTTTTGCTCCCACCTCCTCCTCAGAGAGACTGGTCCAGGCATCTACCACCCTTTCAGTGAAGAAGTGTCTCCTTACATTTCCCCTGATTCTACTCTCCATAGCTTCATTGCATGACTTCGTGTTCTTGTGCATCCTTTTCTCTGAAAAAGGCTTCCCTCTAGAACCTTTTTATACCCTTAAGGTATTTGAACATCTCTGTCATATCCTCTCTCTCCCTTCTTTCCTCCAATCTGTACATATTGAGGTCCTTCAGTCTCTCATCATAGGGCTTTTGATGCAGATCTTGCACCATTTTAGTTGCCCTCCTCTGGACTGCCTCAACTCTGTCTATGTCCTTTCAGAGATGAGGACTCCAGAACTGGATACAGTACTTTAGGTGGGGTCTCATCAGAGACTGATACAGAGGTATCACCACCTCACTCTTTCTGCTGGTGATACCCCTCCCTATGTATTGTAGCATCCCATTGGCTTTCCCCACTGCCTTGCCACACTGGCCACCTTTAGGTCATCAGATATGATAACACCCAGGTCTCTTTCCTGTTTGGTGGTCATTAGTACCACTCCCCCCATTTTGTACTCTGACCCTGGGTTTCTACACCCCAAGTGCATGATTTTTTAATTTTTTTGCATTGAAACTTAGTTGCCACTTTCTAGACCACTCCTCAAGCTTATCTAGATCTCGAGTCATCTCCCCCCTAGAGTGTCCACTGTATTGCAGATTTTTGTGTCATCTGCAAAAAGGCATACCTTCTCCTCTAGTCCCTCTGCAATGTTGCTTATAAAGATATTAAAGAGGACTGGTTCCAGTACTGATCCTTGTGGCACACCGCTAGTCATCCTCCTTTTCTCAAAGTTAACTCCATTTACCACTTCCCTCTGTCACCTATCCTCCAACTAATTTTTTACCCAGTTTAATGCTTTTAGTCCCATTCCTAGGCTGTCCATCTTGTTTGTGAATCTTCTGTGTGGAATGGTGTTGAAGGCCTTCCTGAAATCTGGGTAGGCCAAATCCACTGCTCTACCCTGATCTACTTCCTCTGGCCCTCTGGGCAATATACCAGGAGAAGAGTTCTCTGCACTGTATGGTTATTTGTTGCCCTTATGGCAAACACTACACTGTCCCTTCCCGAGTGATAATGCATGGCAGCACCAGTGCCCCCCAGCCTCAGCCCATCCTACTGGTGCACTAAGCTCGCCTCTGAGCTAAGCTCACAGGTGTGGGGTCACAACACACTATCCACAGGGCCAACGGCAGGTCCTGCAAACAACTTTTTTTTAATTTTTTTAGTTGTTTAACCAGGTGAGACACACTAAGCTGAAAGCTTTTTTTACAGGTGCAACCTGGGAGCTCAAGGAAGTTAAGTGACTTGCTCAGGGTCACACAGTATGCAAGTGGAAGCTGTGGGATTCAAACCCCAGGTCTAGTATGCTGGATGTCACTAGATTTTATATATATAATCAAAATCTTTAGTGATTTTACAAGTTTCAACAGCAAAATCCAAAGTACTACATTAGTGAGTATCATAATTTGTAACACAAATACAACACAGTACCTATAACATTAATAGCAGCATCACTTTAAGCAATAAAGTCCCTTAGAGGGATAGCCTGGCTGGGGATTCCCCTTGGAATTTCAACTCTAGTAAGCCAACACAGTTAAACTCATGACTGGTACAGTGGAATGCAGTTCAACAATATCTTCTCTTATTATCTGTTCAGACCCTAATTGTTACGTAGAGAAGTGAGCTTTGTGTAAAGCTGTGCAACCTAGGGTCAGCATTGTAGTATGTATGGCCTGAGCTCACTTGTTGAGGGGGGTACTCCAAGTATATGAGTGAGTGATAGGTTCTCTATAGTTGACTTTCAGCATGTGGGAGGAAGGGATTGACAAATAGGCATGAAGTAGCCTGCAGGCACTGTACAGAAGGCTAAGGTTAGGTAGCCACCCCATGGGTATGCAGATTCTTCAGTTCTTCCCCTAGAGGCTGCCTGTACCCTCTCATTGCTGGTTGCCTCACTAAGCTCTGTAAGCCAGTCCAGCACCCCCAGGGCTTCTCTTCCTTCCAGAGCTGATGAGCACTTGGGTGGCTGTAATTAGGGCCCCTTCCAACCATTTGACATGCCTCTGTTTATTAGGCAATCAAGTCGAAGGGTCACGGATAAGACCTATCCCCAACATAAATCATTTGTGGTTGTTATGACTCTGCAGATTCACCAAATCTCATTCCAGTCCCTTTACAGCTTAAGATGGAACCAGAGCAAGTGTGAAAGGGTCCCAGAGTGTGCATGGCATCTCTAGCACATGTCCATTAGATGCCATTTATGCAACTTCTCAGGGGACCTATGCCACCGATGCAACATTTTTTGGTGGGTGAACCTTTTCTGTGAGTCTTTGACTCCAGACACAAGGTGGCACCAACATTTCTCCCATTGTGGTGCAGTGAGAGTGATATTTAGCTCTTTTTAATTAGTCTGGTTTTCTCTAGTGGCTTGGGTCCTTGTCTGATAAGCTACCTATAGATGTGGCTGGTGTTTCCGTTTCTGGGGGGGTGATCTGGGTACAGTAGTCTGTACAGGAGCTATGGTGTAGTTAACCTGAACACAGGGCCTAGTATAGGGAATAGGGCATGCCTCAGTTGGTGGTACTTCTGTTGGTGCAATTTGGGGAGCTGGTATTGCATAATGAGCTGTTGGAAGGATTTTAGTATCATAGTGTTGTCATGTAGTAGGCGCTGGAGACTTGTGATGCCATTGCCAGCCCAGTCAGCCCAGTGGATCTCCTGTCTGCCTCTTCTCAGCTTCTTACTGTTCCACAGGGGAAAGGCTGGGGACCTGTCTGGATCCCAGGTGGTCATCTTGGCTGCCTGGCTCCAGGCTGCAATTGAATGTTCAATGATCAAGTGCATGTATGCAGGCTTGGGCATATTACCAAAGCAGATGGCATTCTGTACATTTCCACCCAAGACACTTTCTTCACATAGCACCCGTTTAGGTGGGTATAGGGAGTCTGAGCTTGGGGTGGCATTGGATATTTATGGATTACCTGAGCCACACATATAAGAGTGAAGCCAGGAAGATAAAATCCTCCCTGGACAAATTCTTGCACCAGTTTCTTAGGGCTGAGCCTTCTGGAGTCACTTGTCCCAGAGAAATCGCAACATATCTCTTTGCAGCCAGGATATTAGCTTGGGTTCCATAAGCATAAGTATATTGTCCAGGATATACTGTATCTTGGGCACTGCATCCTTTTATAGCTGCGCACCCTGCCCCAGTGGAAAAGGTGGAAATGGTTCCATCTCATGAAGTCTTTCTCTAGAGCGGCTCACAATGCTTCTAAGTTGTACTTACCCATACTGCTGAGGTCCCAGGAGAAGTTGATTCCCAGGAATCTGAGGGAGACTTGTGCCCCTGACATGCCCCATGGGAAGTCTGGTAAAGTGTGTACTTGCTTGTGGGATGCCAGGAGTGTTGATTTGGTTATATTCAGCTCGTATTCAGACAGCTTGCTGTAGCGAGTGATCAAGATGATCAGCTGTGGTATGGATTCCACCAGCTTTGTTAGGCTGAGCATAATATCATTGACAAAGGCCATGACTTTGTTCTCATTCCCCATTTGTATGCCATGTATTTGCAGGTGCTGGTATATTGCCTGTAGAAGGGGTACCAGAGTAAGGATCAACAAGACAGGGGACAAGGTGCAGCCTTGCCTGGTGCTGCTACCTAGTGGGAAACTTACTGACGGGGAGCCACTGTTCACTACCCTGGCTTCTGCCGTAGCGTACAAGACCAAGATCCATTTTATGCTCTGAGGTCCAAATTCAAAAGTTTCAGGATGTGAAAGAGAAACCACCATTCCAGCTGGTCAAATGCTTTCTCAATGTCTAAAGACAGCAGGACCTGAGGAGGGTTGGAACTTCCTGCCTTCCAAATTAAGTTTGTCAAGCACCTTGTGTTGTCTGAGCCCTGTCTGCCTGGTACAAATTTTACGTGGTCATTGTCTGCCAGGTCTGCTACTACACTGTTTAGCTGGGCTGCCATCATTTTGGCAAGTATTTTACAATCCACTGATATAAGAGAAATGGGCTAATAACTACCACACAGTTGTGGATCCTTCCCTGGTTTGAGCATTGGAGAGATCTCTGCCATCCACATGGATGATGGTAGTACCCAGTCTGCACAAGCCTCAGAGACTGCGTCCTGTAGTGGGTCTATGAGATCTTCCTTGAATGACTCATAGAATTCTTCTGGGAAACCATCCCCTCCGGGGACTTTCCCTAATGGCATGGTGGCTAGTGCTGCTACAAGCTATGCTTTTCTGAAGGGTTTATTCATTTCCCTGGTTTGTGTTTCGGTTAGGCTGGGCAGTGTCAGGTGGGCTGTGAAGGAGTCTTTCTCTTTGGAGGTGGATTTTGAGGTATACAGTTTTGTACAGAAACCTAGAAAGGCTTGTTTATACCCACCTGATCCTTTATGATCTCTTTGTTTGGAGACTTCATACTTTGGATTCTGGAGCGTTGTTGACTTTTTTAACGCTGGTATGCTAACAACCTACTCAGCATGCCCCCCCCAAAGGTTTGTTGCAGTATAAAAAGTGCAAACTGATGTAAGTATGGATAAATTTTAAACCTTGTGTCCACAATCTGCGCTAAAAGCACCAGACTGGTGCAGTTTCTGTGTCTATAATTTTCTTCCAACTCCTTAAACTGAGCTTCTTGTTCTCTAAGATCTTTGTCTTTTGCTGTCTTTATCATGGAGATGTTTACGATGCATTTGCCCAAGAGGAAAGCTTTAAGGGTGTCCCAGCATATTGCCTCTGAGATATCATAAGGCTTGTTAAGAACAAGAAAGTCTTTGATGTCTTTGCTAAGCTGTTTGTAAAAGTTGGGGTCTTTGAGGAACCTTGTACTTGATTTCCAAGTGCATCTGCTCAAAGACTGGGCATAGTATGGTAGCCATGTAAATGTGATTGAGCAATGATCAGAGATGGTGACTGCTTTAATCCTGACTTCACTGATGTTCTCCAGCCAGGCATTTGGGGCCATCCAGATGTCTATGCTGGAGTAGACCTTGTGTGGTATATAGAAGAATGCGTAGTTGCTGTCATAAGGATGAGTCAGTCTCCACACATCCATAGTCCCAATTTCTGTGGTCATGTCTTGTAGAACAATGAACACAGGCTTTCTGTTGCCTCTGGGTGGACTACTTCTATCCAAGAAGTCGTCAGTTACCACATTCATGTCTCCTCCAATCACTACTGGTCGTCTCATCTATGCCAGCTTTTGAGTGAGCACGGTAAAGAAAAATACATCTGACTGGTTGTGACTACTTACGCAGCATAGCATAGTCATCCCCAAACTATCAGGTATCTCCCACGTGTCTAGTCATATGTGAAGGTGTGTTTAAAATCTTCATCTCTGTGGAAGAAATTAGCTATGCCCCTGCTCTTTGTGGTGTAGGATCTACTGAACACTTGGGACACCTACAGTATTTCAATTGCAGTTTGTCCACTTCTGGTTTCAAGAGGTGGGTCTCTTGCAGAAAGGCTATCCCAGTGCATACTCTACGGATGTGGTCTATTACTTTCCCCCATTTAATGGGTGAATTCATTCCCTTTACATTCCAAGACGTAAATTTATTTGTTTTGCTAGCCATTGTTAATGCGCATGGGCACACATGTTCTAGTAGGAGTGGGTTGGAAATGTTGTGTCACACAAGTGGATCTGGTTAGAATGTGTCTCACTATCCCACATAAGTATCACATGTGGCGTAGTGGGTAGGAGAGTTTGTAATTTGTGAATCCCTTTAGTTGCCACTGTAACTTTGAAAAAGCAAACATTTTTGCATAGTAAAATGAACTGTCCCTGTGGACCGGCATAATTATAAACCATCAATAAATGGTAAACAGAGTCAGTCAACAACAATAGTGAAAACAGTACCATTTGTTTGATTCTGATGAGTAACCATGGCAAGGGAGTGATCCCCGGAATCTGCCCAGTCAGTGACACGGCGCACAGTGTTGTAGACTGGTGGTGAGTTCTGCATGCCACCTAATCTGTATCAGAGTTCAGCTTTATCAATTTGAGTTAAACATTTTATTCCTTTACTAACCCATATGGGAGGTGTATGGTCCTGGTGGTATCCCATAGGTCAGAGAGTGGGATGAGAAGGGGGTGCACCATCCGGGCTCCAGGGATCACTATTCATTGTGGCGTACTAGCCAGTGGCCTTGGATGGAGCCTCACTTCCTATCATCATGGAGGGAGAGGAGAATATACTGACAAGACTGTCAGTGGTTATGCCTCAAGCCCCTGCCGTATCGGGCAAGAGTCTAAGATGGGTATGATGCCTCAGGCTCCGTCCATGTAGGGAGACATCCTCCACCTTGCAGGCATTATCTGGGGGAGCCCTCTTGGCAGTACTTCATGCCGCAGACATCTGAACTCATTGGGGTGAACCCCTTATTGGTTTTTAGAGTACATGTCTTATTACCTCCCTCTTCTATCCCCCCTAGTACTTCATCTGATACTAAGGTGAATCGACAGTCATCCACCTTGGTGGAGCGGGGAGGTAAGGTCTAAATCCGGAGCATGGCTGTGGTTCTCCTCTGCTTACTTTATAGCTCTGTGTGGACATGGGGGAGCATCTAACCACTGTCCAGCAATCTCACAATCAGATCTTTCCTCTCTATCTTAAGGCATGGTGGGCCCTATACAGCAAGGAAATCACTAGCCATTGCCCGGCAGATCTGGACAAAATGGTTCAAATTGATTCCTGTGTGGTAGCGCGTCACCATAAATTTAGAGGATTATGCTTCATAACTGTTGTCTGCTATTATCACAGTGACCTCCACTGAGCTTCAGTAAGACCTGATTCCCGACTATCTCAGGTGTCTGCTCTCTATGCTGCCTTATGTGGGAGGTTAAATGCTTTATCAGAAGTCATCTGCTGATAGTGTGGGCATGAGCAAGTTCACACAGTCATGGCAGTCCCGCTGCTGGAAAGGGGTGTGACGATGGAGGGAGGTTAACCATTAGATGCATTATGTATAGCATTGACAGCAGCTTAAGAAAGGCACCAAGACATAGCAGTCAGCTTGCCCCCTCTTTGGATCATGGCCTAGCTAATCAAGAGCCAACACAAGCCCCCACCTCCTAGTTTTGACAGATCTGTCCCTCTTGGGTATTGTGAGTTTCCCAAGGCTGCAGTATCACAGTCTAGGCCTGGTTTGGTAGTCATCTGGGTGTTCCAGGATAGGAGCCTCACCCCAACCCTGACAGAATATTAGGACATATCGCCACACTTCCAGCCACCAGTTTGTCCAGATTTATTTATAATTTACATTTTACAGTTGTTTTGAGCAATACCTGGAGTTGGGGGGAGAGTGTGTGTCATGATCTGATCACCAGGGGCCCACGAGTCTAATTGGCCATTGGAGATGAGACCAGACCAGGGATGTCAAACCTGTAGAGGAACATAATAATTTACCTTATGACCTCAGTAATTCAGATATGGCAACCTGTGGAGAAAGAAGGGTTAGTCTTCCAATTAAGGATATTAATAAGTTCAGTGGACAGCCAGCCCCAAGTGGAGCCATTGACTCCAGAGATTTATATAAAGTCGTGTTTGCTCTGCACTGTCACTGGGGAGCACTGCCCATTCCGGATCATAAGGAAGCCCATCTCTATGCCACTTTGCTTTTTCTGGTGCAGGTTCAGCCATGGTGTCTCCCACAAATGGAACAAGTCTTTGGCAGGTGGTTTAGACAGTGAGGGGGTGGACTTGTGAGACATCTCTGAAGCTGCTTCATGGGGAGTTGGCTCTTTGTCCTGGCCTGTCCATTTGGCCTCTGGTTCTCCATAAGAATCAGAGCCATGCGAGGATGAGCCCGATTCCCTACTATCATCTCTACCTTTTGCTGCTGTGGAGGGGCTGAACATTTTGTTGTCCCCACTTCTTATCCTCTTTGTTTGGGTGGTTTGCCAATCCATCTCTGGGCCATCTTTTTGTGTCACTGATATGGATAGGACTACCAGGGTGCAAGTGGTTGCTGCCTGGAGCTGGCTGACTGATGTGGGGCTGTGGCATTCAGAGGTTTGCCTGACCAGTGTTTTAGAATGTAAGGTGTTGCCTTAGCCAGAGTCTCAAAGGTTCTGTGAAGAACTAAACTTCACATGAAGATATCTCAGCCACAGTGGATCACAGGTTAGTGTAGAAAACAAAGGGAGGCAGTATAGCGCAGTGGTTTAAGGCTCTGAGCTGCATATCTGAAGTCCTGGGTTTGAATCCCACAGCCCCAACTTGCATACTGTGTGACCCTGAGCAAGTCACTTAACTTCCCTGTGCTCCCAGGTTGCACCTGTAAACAAGCTTTCAGCTTAGTGTGTTTCACCTGGTTAAACAATTGGAGAAAAAAAAATTCCTCAGGGCTTCACTTCTTCAAACGAAGTTGAGATTTTGGTACTTTTAGCTGAAAGCGTGATTTCAGATGTTTGCGAATTTTTTTTGTATTGGCAGCCGACCGTCGAAAGCAGTTTGAGGAGAACCACTTTCCAAACCACTTTCCCTCAAATTGCTAATACAGAAATCCAGCTATCCGTAGAATGTTCATTTGTTGAACTGAGCATGCTCAGAAAAAATGGCACCATTTTAACTTATATTTTAAAACTATGTAAGTTAAAAATTTCAGACCTGTAAAAGCATGTCCTTTGGCCCAAACTCTATGAAACCTGTAAGCTTCAGGTTTAAAAAAAAAAAATTTTTTTTAGATGCAGGTGAACAAAAAAAAAAGTCTTACTTCAGCTGTCCTGGTGGTGTAGAGGGCTATGGTGCTATATGCACCTTACCTTTTCCAACACCGGCAACCCAAGTTCAGGAACAATCTTGAGTCACTGGGGGCCGGAAGGGGGTGGGTAGCCCAAGAAATGATCAAGCAGCAATCTGTCAGCTCTCCTCAGATTGGAGTGCAGACATTCCCGGCTCTTGTCTACCATGGGGGGGGGGGAGCTATTGATAGTTCTGACAAACTGAAGGCAAGACATAAATTGGGGTGGGTGGAAGGAGCAGATACTCTGGAATGCATGCGTGCCTGCACATGCATATATCATATGTACCACCATGGCTCCAGGAGGAAAAGGCAGTAGGAAAAAGCAAGCAGGCCGGGGCTTCATGAAGTCCACTGTGGCACCCTGACTCTCTTTGTCCACTCCCGCTGCCTTTTAGATTTGAATACTCCGGGGGGGTGGCCCTCTGCACCTGGCCCTGCTCGAGGGGGGGAATTTCTGGGGAACTATTCCCCTAGCCTGGAGGAAGGACAGGGGTGGTCAAGGGGGTCCCAAGGAACATGGCTGAATAATCACTCCAGTGTGGCTCAAGGAAGATAAACACTTATATGGGAAAAATAAAAAAGTCTTAATTTGGATGAATCTTAGCATTTTTTGCCCATCTGTAGCATTGTCCCTCCAACCAACTGACACAAAATTTTCGGGATCCAGAGATCCTTGCCCAGACTTCATGTCTACCAAATTTCTGACAAATTGGTTGAAAGGGGCAAAGTTATTAAGGTGCAGAAATCAGGGTTTAACATTAAAGTGCTTACTCACCCAAAATATACAGGTGCAACTGCACCTGTATAACAGAATAAATGACAGGCAGCTATAAGT
The DNA here is from genome assembly GCA_016271365.2 of Neoceratodus forsteri. Lineage (NCBI taxonomy): Eukaryota > Metazoa > Chordata > Ceratodontiformes > Ceratodontidae > Neoceratodus > Neoceratodus forsteri. The sequence goes on along the minus strand of CM057458.1, from coordinate 980,213,845 downwards.
TGCAGGGTGACAATTCAATTGAGGGTTTTATGGGACATTATAAACTATGAGAGCGAAGCTTGGGTGGTTTATTTGTGCCATAAACTCAATATTGAATTACTACAGTGAAAATCACAATTTGAACATCTATTATTTGTCAAATTCAGCCAATTTGTAAAAGAAAAAATTGGTCAGTGCTGGGCCCCTGTGGGCTGCTACAACTGCTGTAACAAACACCACTGATTAAACTTCTTATTCATAGGTAATGGGCTCATAAGCTCATGCGAGAGAAGGGCTTTCCAAGCAAAATCCATTTTTGACCCCCAGCAAACAAAAAGTACAACAATACTGATATTTGAGAAAGTTGTACCAAGTGAAATTAATAACTTATTTTCTTCTACTTGAAATAGGTGATACCTGAATGTGACTTCAGAAGAGAAATCAGCATTAAAAGAAATAAGAACATGGAAAGACATGGTAATTAAAAAAAAAAAAGATGGGGGGCTAACTCTGTTATTCAGCCCATTGAAATGTATGATGCAAAAGGCAACAATTGTATAGTACTGATTATTCCAGATGTTTGCTAGTAAATCCTATCAGCATATTCCATTCTGATTGAAATGATTTTCTGAGCACAGCATTGCCCGGTGGATGGATAAATTAGAATGAATATGAATACTGTCTGAACCCATTCCAGTTACGCCAACATTTTATCTAATACTGAAGATGCACAAAACTAGAGATGTTCCACCAGGACGTCCAGTTGTTTCTGGCATTGCCCAGTGAATGGATAAATTAGAACAAATATAAATACCTTCTGAATCCATTCCAATTACGCCAACGTTTTATCTGATACTGAAAACACACAAAAATAGAGGTGTTCCACTAGGACGTCCAATCATTTCTGGGATCAATTCAGTAACAGATAAGTTATCAAAATTAATTGAATTTTTCTATTTTTTTTCTCTAAAAGGTTAGTGAGTAGCTTCCCATCAATTCTGAGAGACAGTATGGATGTTTTGGGAGGCTACAGACTATAAGTAAAATGGCAGTATGAATACGTAAAGGTTTCATAAATTCTTGAGGTGTTATACACCTCAGTAGGGAACAATTTTGGACTCACTACAATCAACAATATTTTGTTGAATTTTGATTAGCGCAAAATGATTAACAAAGAATTTTTGCTGAAAGGGTTAGAATTTGTTTTGAAAAGTAACGTCTTCACTTTTCATGAAAAGTGTTACTACCTGTGCCAAGGGACAGCTATGGGGACAGCGTTAGCCCCTTCATACAACAGTTTGGTGTTAAGATGGGTGGAAGAGTCTTTTATAAAATCTGAGAGAAACCCATTTGCCAAACATTTAGTACGATACCTAAGAGATTGTTTGGCAAGGCACCCATGCCAAAGCAAGAAGCTTAATTTCATGGCTGAAGAAAAATGATTGGGGGTTACACTTCACAGCAAATATAGATAAAGACAAGGCATGATTCTTAGATTTGTCACTAGCCAACAGTGGGTAATAGGACTGAAACTGAAGAATGCTGAAAAAACCTGCAGGGAGTAGACTATTGTTAGCCTCTAGTGCTCATCCAAAAAAACAAATAGAGTCTGTCCCATTTGGACAGTTCCTACATTTATGTAGAAATTGTTCAGGTCTGGTTAGATTCAGGGAATAGTCAAGAGATTTGATTAACTGTTTTCAGTAAAGGGGCTGCCCACTTTATCTTTTGTTGGATGCATTCAGAAAGGTAGAAAGTATGGCTAGATAGTGTTTACTGATGCCAAAATCTAAGAGAAATAATAGAGAAGGCTGTCTTTGTGACACAGTATAATCCATCAGCAGCAAGAGCTGTGAGGTGTGTTTGCGGTAACTGGAAGACCTTAAATACAGACCCAGTTTTAAGTGGAAACATTGGTGAAGCACCTCTGGGAGCATACTCAAGAGGAAAGAATTGAAGGAGACAAGGGGCCCAATATTCAAAGGTTTGCACATGCGCTAACCCAGGTTTGCTTGAGCTCACCCGGCTGGCCCATATTCAAAAGCTCCGGGAGCACCCTGTTAACCCAGCAGCACCAGAATGCTGAAATACTACTGTGCCTATGCAGTTGAGGAGGGTCTCCTCATGTATACGGGTGCAGCAATATGTTCACAGAACTGCAGCAACATAAACAGCCCGTCAAGTGGCATTGTTCACCATCACTACAAACCACTTCAAAACTGGGCGTTAAGCCTGCACCCCCCCCCAGAAGGCAGGGTGACTGTACCGCTGCCACCCTCCTACTTCACCCGTTCTTATATAATATCAATCTCTGGTGTCCAGTGCTACCCTCCCAACCCGGATCACCCTTTCTACTGTATAATATCAATTTCTGCTGGTCCAGTTTTACCTCTACCCTTGATCACTCTTTGGTACTGTTATTCATTTACCCTGGTAGCCCAGGGGTACTCTCCACCCCAATGTCCCATTCTAATGTAAACAATCCTTCCCTACTGTGGTTCCCCAGCTCCCAGATCTTCAGTTCTGACATTGACAGTCATTCCCTGGTATGTAATGGACCCTCCGCCCAGAGCACCCCTTGCAAGTACAGAAGACAGTGCCTGGTGGTCCAGAAGTCCCCCCCAAAACAGTCCCCCACACAACCTGCCCTCTGACATTCTACCTCCCCGCTCCCCCCTTACCCCAGTATCTGGTGCTCCTAGCATATCTATACAGTGACTGTCACAGCCCTCCTCTCATTTCCGTGGCAGCTGCCGTATGAGCTGTCAGTGAGTGCGCATACAGTAGAAGCTGTTTCTACTGTACATGTGCTCACTGACAGCTCATATGGCAGCCAGCCACAGAGGTGAGAGAAGGGCTGTGTCAATCGCTGTATAGAGATGTTAGGAATACCAGACACTGGAGTGGGAAAGTGCAGGGAGGTGGGATGGCAGTGGGTGGGTTAATCGGGGCTGTTTGGGAGGGACTGCTGGACCACGAGGGAATGTCTTCTGCACTTACAAGGGGTGCTTGGGTGGGGGGTATATTAGACACCAGGGAATGACTGCATATATTAGAACAGAAGATTTGGGGGGCGGAGAGTTACCAATAGACACAAGAGTATGACTGCATATGTTAGAATGGGAGATTGGGGGTACCACTGAATCACCAGAGTAAATGATTAACAGCTCAGAGGAGTGACAAGGGGTGGGGAGAACCACTGGACCACCAGGGCTCTCTTGTTTCATGTGTAAGGTGCACTATGGGAGTGCTGTACTGTATGCAAATAAGCCCATAATGGGCATGGAAATTGCCCCTTAATGCCATACATGCGCAGTGGTCTCATTTGAATGTTCTGGCTGAATAAAGACCCAGGGGTCTTGGCGCTATTCTGTTTTGGGCAGTGCTGTTCCCTGTGGGCTGTATACAGCCCAGGTTCATGTTGAAGCAGCGCACTTGCACTTAGTGCCACACTGACAGCCAGATATTCAGTTGGATAGTACCACTCACTATCCATCTGAATATAGCAGCTGCCAGGGCAGCCACAAGCGCAGCACAAATATTTGTGCTGCACTTGTGTGTCTTTGAATATCTGGCCCTTAATGTGTAAAAGTCAGTGCTTATCTCTTTTTATGCCGGGAAAACATCCCCAGCTCCTCTTGCAAGATCAAGTAGTTTCATTTTGTCTGCCCTGCCCTTTAAATAACTCTGCACCTGCTGGACTGGCCACTCATACCTCAGTCAGTTGGATGGTTGCCTTGGTAACACCATCCGTTGTCTGTCCCTCAGAGTGTGCTCCTCCTCCCTGTTGCTGTTTCCTGATCCCGCTGCTTGCACACTCCCATTGCTGCTCCTGGTTGTTTAGAATGGAGGGATCTTGGGGGGACAGACTGCTATGGTGAGCCTGCATGTGCTACTGCACATGCTCCATTTCTGAGATCATCACGGCATCGCCTGACCAGCTGTTCTGTGGTCTGGTGGTGGCATGGTGCATGGATGGAATGTCGGACTGAGAGGAGGAGTAAATTAGTGCATCTGTGCTGCGTACTGAGTAGTGCTGGGTGCCCGTGCTGTGTACTGAGTAGTGCTGGGCTGCGCTTGCCCAAGTTGTTGCTGCGCTGTCTCTCTTATAGCTGTTAAGTTATTGAACAACTAAATAAAAAAAGAAAATAAATGTTTCTTTGTCATCTACTGGCTGGTAGAAGTAAACCAGAAAGCAAAAAAAAAAAAGGAAAGCCGGACAGGCAATCCCGGCGATGGGAAAAACTGGGAGGGAGATCTCTGGCTGGGGGAGGGGGGAATCGAAGCCAGAATCTGGGATGGCAAGGGAAGAAGAAGAAGTGGATGAGTCTGTGTAAACTATAAAGTAAGAAGAAAAACAAAAGGTCAAACATTGGGTAAGAAAGATATAAACAGGTCTGTGTGAACTTGTTACATCCAGCAGACTGACTGGGTTTGATTCCCACAAGCTGCACTTGCATACAGCATACTGTGTGACTGTCTGTCTCTGAAGGGGGCAGGGCTGTAAACTAAAATAAGTTAAAAATTAAAAAAAGGCTAAACAGAAGCGGTTTTAGAGCCTGAGCTGTGTAAGCTTGGTACATCCATCAGACTGACTAAGTTTGATTCCCACAACTTCCGCCGAGTCCACTTGCATACTGTGTGACTGTCTCTGAGCAAGTCACTTAACCTTCCCAGTGCTCCCAAGTTGCCCCTGAAAACAGGCACCTGTGCCTAGTAGTGGGCCTTACTGGTTAACAAAGAATAAAATAAATAAATACTGCCTAAACTGAAATAAAAAGGCTAAAGCTAAACAACACAAAAGTTAGAATAATGAGCTGTGTGTGAACTTGGTACATCCAGCAGACTGAGTTTGATTCTCACAACCCCCACTTGCATACTACGTGACTGGCTCTGAGCAAGTCACTTAACCTCCCCAGTGTTCCCAGGTCACCCCTGAAAACAGGCATCTGTGCCTGCTAGTGTGCCTTACCCGGTTAACAAAGAATAAATAAATACATAAAACAAACAGGGAAAAAGTACCTGAAGTACCAGGTTCAGTGGCATCCCTTACTCCAGGGGGGAAAAAACCTGGAGATGGGGGTAGGAAAGATGTAACAGAAGTGTGTTTTATCTTCAATAAAAGCCCCAAAACACCACAGTGCATCTAAACCCCCAGAGCTTCTGGGGGCCTGGTGGTCCCCAGACTCCTGGCCTTTGGGCCTGGGCACCTATTTCTTTACAAATTAAGCACTGGTAAAAGTCATTTCAAATGCCAAATACTAAGTCTGATGTTTTTTTTTTTATTTCCAGACAGACCACTAGCAAAAGGGTTCTTCTGCTGCGGGAACTGTTCCACGTGCAAGTTTGCTGGAAAAGCTATAAAGCAAGAGTAAGGATTGAATGTTATGACATCCGCTACTTGGTAACATGTTCAAGTAATCATGTTATTTATGTAATTTGGTGTGGCTGCAATTTACATTATATAGGGAAAGATAATACTAGCAGCAAAACTGGGAATACAAGAACATTTGAGAGCCATACATACTTCAGGTTCTGACAGCTCAGTGGGGTACCATTTTAGGATGGTACATAATGGGGATACTAGCATTTTTAAATTTGTGGTAGTGGATTTTATTCTTCAGCATCAGAGAGAAGGAAATAGAGACCTGATTCTGGAACAGAGTGAGTATGAGCAGATATTTAGAATGCACTCATTTGCCCCTTCGGGTTTTAATAAATCCATTACTATGACTTTTTTTTATAAGCAAGATCTGAGAAATATCCATCACACAACTTCCATGTTACAGATCTCAATACTGAATCTAAATGTAGTTTCATTCTGTGACAACTTACGAAATTTAATATGAGATCCATACTTGTACAAAAAAGAAATTATACTTTGACGGCTGCTAGTAATGTATAAATCTATGCTGGTACTTAAACTCATTATTTTGTTTCTTCTACTCATGTTGTAGACTTTATCTTACTTATTCCTGTAAACGTGAACATGGGTTGCTGACAACTGCATGTCTTGGGTGTTTTGAAATATCAGAGCCAAAGGATGAACTGAACCAGATGAATAAGGAAAAAAGTACCATGCATTACCATATACTTAGTACCTGCCTTGTATCTCTACTGTATCATAGTCTGAAAATAATATTATTTTCTTGACTTCGATAGAAATTGTTGGATGCCTTTTTTTATAATGTGTAGGTAAAACACTCTTGCCTTGAACTAGTATAAATGCCTCTGTACTCTTCCCCAGCTTTTAATTGGTTTTATTAATCAGAAACAATTGATGACGGCTTTAGGAATGAAATCAGTTAAGTTAGAATACTTGTAAAGACCATCACCAAGGTAACCAATAGATTTGGATAAAAAGTTCCTGCCTAAAGTAAGCAAAAGATGATTGGTTCACATTTTTATCATGCTGGCTAATTAGGAAATAAGTATTTAAACAGAGACTCCAAAGCAAACAGGACTCTCTGACAAAGCATTTGTCATAAGGCAAAGCACCAGGCTGTTTGTTCCATGACCGCCTCAGTATGTACTCGGTCATTATTTTTTTTTTCTCTTTTCATCAAGGTTGTATGCCACTTTGGTCTGAGGGGCAGCTCTTCAGCCCTGTCCCTGTTGTCCCAAGCCAGCATCTGCCTTTCCCATACTCACCTGCAGTCATGTTCTCCCCCAAGAATTCCCTTTCATGGGAGGGCGGGGGAGAAGAGACGTCCTCCCTCCAGTGCAGAAATCTGAAATAGACTGTCAGTGAGCACTAGCGATGGTGCAGACTCAGGACTGGTGGGCAGGGCTTCCTTAAGTCCCCCAACCCCATTTTCTGTCCTAGCCAAAGCAGCACAAGATATGCACATGTGTGGAGGCACACATGTGTCCCGGGCCCCATCCCTGACCATAGTCAGCCACTCATATGTCAGCTCGACCACCAGGCTGCTACCTGGTGGCAGCCAAAAGACAAGTCGACTTGCCACTCCAGTCCAGCAAAGGAGAACTGCCACGTGCCACTCATTCCACTTCTCCCTGCCAACTACCAGTGACCCATTCCTGAACTGGGGTCACTGGCATGGTGAGAGGTAAGGCACTATGTGCCTCAACCCTCTGTACCAGTGGGCTGGCATGCTCATTCATTTTTTAAGTGAATTTGTACAGACTTGCACTTTATTGCCTGGACAATGTGGTAAAATACCTTGGAGGAATATGCAGTCAAAAACAGCTCTCAAGCAGTTTTTCTTCACCTAGACTATCTGTATTGTGCCACATATTGAAAGCAATGGATTTACCCGAGCAGGAGACCAGTTTTGCACTAAGCGGCACACTTTTTTGTTCATGCCAGTCAGACACGTGAGTTGTTCTTTGTTTAGTAGCCACCAACAAAGGGCAGAAGACAAATTCTTGCTGTTGGGTAGTCATCGGGAAGTTACAAGTCTGAGATCAAAAGGGCAAGGTTTGCAAAAAAGGCAAAAAGCTTTTTAAATTTTAATTGACAGGAAAATCTCGTAGTTCATGGTTGGTTGTGCATTAAGAGATTTACTGTGAATTATAGGGTTTAAAAAGAAGCTTTGGTTGAGAGTTACTAACATACTGCATACTAAAATGCCAGCAGAATAGGCCTAACAGTCTTTCATGTCTGCTCGTTTGGTCAGCCCCCACCCTGGGAGCTGACTTTGCTGCCCCCCTCGCCTTCTCTGGCTTCTCCCTTCCCAGTTCCGGATATTCTCGCTGCACTGGATTTTGCTTCCAGAACCCTTCCCCTGTACCTGTCCCACCCCCTCTTGAATCCCTCCACCATCTCTGCCTCCACCAGCACCCTGGGTAGCGCATTCCGTGGCTCCACCACCCTCTCAGTGAAGTAGCACCTCCTCCTTTCTCCCCTGAATCTTCCCCCCTCCAGCTTCCACCCATGCCATCTAGTCTAGTTGCCCCATCCTCTTTCCTTCGAAGCACCCTGACTGCTTCTCCCCTATTTACCCCCTTCATGTACCTGAAGACCTGTATCATGTCCCCTGGTCCCTTTTATTGGCCTTGGCCTAATAATACACATGGAATAACATATAGGGTGTTGTACATTGAGTTTTTTTTACATACTCAAGGTGTGTGATACCGCATACAGTAAACCACAAGTGTGAAGTACAAGTGGAATGTAGTAGTAATAAAGTAGTAAAAGGTTTTATTCATTTTCAGGAAATGAATAGGATACTCATCTGAGACAAACTCATTTCCAGTGAGATCCTTAGTACATAGTATCAAATTTATATAAACAAGTTTCATGAGCATTAATAACATACAATCACAAATTACTATAACATGAAACAAAAATAAAATAACAACTCTTACTGAACAAACATCATAACTTATCTACAGAGTAAAAATTCATTACCATGTTTGTAACATATAAACCAGTGCAGTTTTAAGCAAGAGACATCTCTTATGTACAGTACAAGTCAGGGCAACAGCTTAATTTTTGATGTGCCTGTCATATGTACCTTTTTTTTTTTGTGGCTCCAAAATGAGAATTAGAGTGTAATGGTCTAAATGTGAGAGGCATGGAATTCCATATATAGGGACCCATATAAACAACATGGGCCAGATATTCAAAGGGGTTGCACCTGGTGCAACAGAGATGCACTGGCGCAACCCTGCATTGTGCCCTGGTGGGATACTGAGAAGGCTGCCTGGCACAGCGCAAATCTCGATGCGCCAGGGCGCAATGATAATGTATGCGGTGCAAATGCAGGCGGTGTGCCCTTGCATATGTGGCACATCCCAGTATTCAGTCTGGGATGTGCGGTGCATATGCTGGCACAACCCTACATTGCGCCGCATAGGTGGGCTCAAAGTTGAGCCCCTGAACAGCAGGAACAACTCCTGGCCACCCACAGGCAAGCTGCTGTATTGCACAGCGCAACACAGCAGCCTCCCCTCCCCCGTGGGTGGCCACCCGCCCATCCAGAACACCCTCCATATGCACCCATGGCACTCCCCTCCCCCTCCTGAGTCCCCAGTCACCAGGAAACAAATGTACACATCATCCCTGGTGGTCTCACGGTACCCCTCACCCTCCCATTTCCCTGATCACGGCACCGGTAGGTGACACCTATCCCTGGTACGCTAGTGGTCCCCCCCAAGTCCCTGATACACATAAGAAAGGACCATCCCTGGTAGTCTAGTGGTTCCCCCCACTCATCCGATTCCTGAGATGGGTATAAATGTCCATCCTTGGTGGTCTAGTTCCCCCCGCCTGTTGCCACGATCATGGTAATCCGCTGGAAATATATGCCCTGGTGATCCAGTGGCATCCCCACCCTCCACCACTGAACCCCTTGACCACCCCACACCCTCCCCCTCAGCATTGGCGGGCGACTGCAACCCATCCGCCTACCGCCCAGCCACCTGCTGAATGACACGTACAGTATTGGCTCACAGGGCATACTTTGCTAGACAGTACTGAATATGTGAGTGACTTCATTCACATATTCGGGACTGCCTAGTAAAGTATGCCCTCATGAGCTCATTGGTCCATGCTGTGGACCAATGGGTTTGCAGCCCATACTGTACCTGTCATTCGGCGGGTGGCTGGGCAGTATGCAGGTGGGTTGCAGCCGCCACCATCGATGGCGGGGTCAGCGGGCAAGAAGTCAGTGTGGTGGAGGGATGGGGTGCCACTGATCACCACAGCATATATTTCCGTGAATTACCACGATCACGCAACAGGCAGGGGAGGTTCCACTAGACCACCAAGGACAGACATTTATACCCTTTTCGGGAATCGCGGTGGGGAAACCACTAGACCACCAGGGATGGTCTCACTTATGTGTATTGGGACTCTGGGGGGGGGGGCCACTAGACTGCTAGGGATTGTTCCTTATACATTTCCACATTCATAGCTACGGGTGGGGGATGCCCCGGGATCCCCGCCACACAACTCCTGCAGGTGCAAGTTGCCAGGCTGCCCTGTGCAAGGCATGCAATTGGGGCCATAATGACATGCAAATAGCCCCATTTGCGCCTTGCATAGATTATGGCCTCATTTGCCTGCCCCTTTCTGAATATCGTGGGTGATTTGCCTAGTGCAACCGCACTTGTGCTGGTACATCTTGTGCTCCCTATCTGTGGCTTGCACCTGTGCAGTGCCACTGCACCATGCACAGTATGTGGCCGACCTTGCCGTATTCAATGGTGCTGTGCCATGGTGCATCACCATTGAATATCACCTGGCCCTGACATTGGCACATCCCAGTTGCACTGCACCCAGGCTTGCACCACTACCTGGCATAGTCTGAATATCTGGGCCCATGTGTTCTTCCTATTTCTAATTTACACTTAGGTAATGTAAATTCCAATCCTCCCGCAGATCTAAGACCATTTTTTATACTTCTAACTTGAATTTTATCCAATTTATACTCACACCCTAGCTTTATAACATTTAAACATATAAGCTAGTATGTGAAGAAGTTTTCTGCCATTGAGATGATGCCAATTAAGAATTTTATATAATGCATATCTGTGCATTCTTCTGGGAACTTCTACCACAAACCCAGCTAATCTATTATAAATTGTATCTAGTTTTGAGAGTTTCATTGCCGAGGCCCCTGTAAACAATAGGTCCCCAGAGTCAAGTAATAGTAAGATAAGTGAATTTACAACATGACTCCTAACTTCCATGGGCATACAGTGCCTCACTCGGTATAATGCTCCCAGATGCTTTCCCACCTCTTTAGTCAAACAATTAATATGTATATCTCATTTAATTCTATCATCAATCTAAAGACCAATATATTTGTAACTGTGCACCTGTTCCAGTACTATGTGTCCATGTGTTTCAGTGTGTAAGGAATGGTTCAATGAAATTGTGGCTTTATCCTTAGTAAACAACATTACCTGCAACTTTTTTGCATTAATAACAAGCTTTGAATGAAGAAAAGAATGTTGTAATTCAACAAAAGCTTCCTGAAGCATATGTTCAATCTGCATTATTGAGGACCCCCTGCATATATTATAGTGTCATCAGCATATAAGTGATAATTGCTAGAGGTATTAACCAGAGTAAGATTATTCAAGTAAATGTTAAATAAAATCAGACCTAAAATTGATCCCTGGGGAACTCCAGAGACAATGGTAGTCCGCTCTGAATTAAATTCATTTAGTGACACTAATTGTTGCCTTCCTGTCAAATATGATCTAAACCAGTCAACTACACCCTTTGATATTTCATTTAATTGTAGTCTGGACAGAAGGCTATTATGGTTGAGGGTGTCAAACACCTTTGACAAATACACAAAAATAGCTCCCACTGACATCCCCCTGTCCAGCATTTCATGAATATCCCCCATGACTTTCAATAAAGCAGAGGTGGTACCATGTAGCGGTCTAAAACAAGACTAATGTTTACTTATCATTTTTTCTTTCTCTAAGTAATCTTGTAGTTGATCACTGACCAGTTTCTCAAACATTTTTGATGTCATAGGCAAAAAAGAAACCTGGTGTTCATTCTCTATTTGACCTGATTTAAAAATAGGTGCCACCTTTGTAATTTTCCATGGTTGAGGACATTCTGCTAAGGAGATTGATACAATTAACAATTTAGCCAGTAGATAAGATATCACTGGGGTGGCATATTTTAGTAAAATACCCAGAAAATCATTTAAATCCCTGGATTTTGTGGTATCAATTTTCAGAAGTTTATCTTGAAATTTGTTGGCAGTAATCTTATCAAAAGCAAAACTGTTACTCTGGGACTGTTTCACAAATGCTTTAGGAGTTGTGTGATCAGGGGAATGATCCAAGGCTTTCTTGTGTATGTGATAGTGTCACACACTGAGAGTGTATAAAAAAAAGCAGAATAAAGACAATGTTCCATAGTTTATTTTATATCACTTTTGCTTTTTTATGCACTAAGCCATAAAAAAAAAACATGCCTCCAGCTTAAACTCATTGTCCTTTTCCTGTGCATGGTCCCTTCCTCTCTAGAGACTGCCTCCTGCTTTACGCATGGAGTCAACTGTATGATGGAGCACCAAAGTGCTGAAGAGAACCCCTTCCCATTTGAGTAAAAAGGGTGGCTGAGCAAGAGATAATACTGCCATGTGTGCCAAGACGAAGAGCACAGCCCAGGGGACTATCACATGCGAGGTTGCATTTAATTGATGCGTTTAGCACAGAAGAAACGCCCACCATATTTCTGCTTGTTCACCAGTTTAAAAGTTACACAGAAACAAACAGAATGGCATAAAAGGGGGATAAACCTTTTATAGGTTCATTAGGGAGTGTTGAAAGACAAAGGGAGGAATAGTAAGGCTGAACAGAATGGACAGTGGGTGAGCAGAGAGGGACAGTGAAAAAGCAGAGGTACTGAATGAATAATTCTGCTCAGTATTCACAAAAGAGGAGAGGGAAGGTAACTAATCCAATTAACAGAAGCACTCTGGATAGGGGGGTCAATCCCAGTCCTTTCACAGAAGAAAGGGTACTGAAAGAACTCCTAAAACTGAAGGTGGACAAAGCAATAGGGCCTGACGGGATTCACCCCAGAGTTCTAAAAGAATTAAGGGGAGAACTAGTGACACCACTGACTACCCTTTTTAATGAATCATGGGAGGATGGTGTGGTACCTGAGGACTGGAGGAAGGTGGATGTGATTCCCCTTCACAAAAGTGGGAGCAAGACAGAGGCAGGAAACTACAGACCTGTCAGTTTGACCTCTGTAGTAGGGAAAATGATGGAATCACTTCTGAAGGAAAGAATTGTTGAGTACCTAGAGGCCAGTGGGGCACAGGATCCAAGGCAGCATGAATTCACAGTGGGAAGGTCATGTCAGATGAATCTAATCGATTTCCTTGACTGGGTGACCAAAGTAGTAGACCAGGGAGGGGCTGTGGACATGGCCTACCTAGACTTTAGCAAGACATTTGACACAGTCCCACACAAAAGATTAATAGACAAATTAGCCCACCTGGGAGTGGGTCCCAGGGTGGTAGCCTGGATAAAACATTAGCTGGACAACAGGACACAGAAGGTGATAGTAAATGGAGTCCACTCTGAAGAAAGGGGGGTTACTAGTGGGGTACCACAGGGTTCAGTACTATGTCCAGTCCTTTTTAATGTCTTTATAAGTGACATTGCATAGGGACTAGAAGGAAAAGTATGCCTCTTTGTAGATGACACAAAGATCTGCAACAGGGTTGATACACAAAGGGGGGGTGGAGAGGATGAGAAGGGAATTTGGCAAGGTTGGAGGAATGGTCAGAAGTATGGCAGCTTGGATTCAATGCAAAGAAGTGAAAAATAATGCACCTAGGAAACAAAAACCCAAGAGAAGAGTACGCAATTGGGGGGGGGGTTAGTAACAACAGCAATGTGAGAAGGCAGTAGGGAGGGCTGGGGCAATACTGAGATGTATAGGGAGAGGTATCACCAGCAGAAAACAGGAAGCCATTATCCCTCTGTACAGACAGTTGGTGAGATCCCATCTGGAGTACTGCGTCCAGTTCTGGAGACCCCATCTCCACAAGGACATAGACAGGATGGAGGCAGTCCAGAGGAGGGCAACTTAAATGGTGCAGGGCCTGCAAGAGAAGCCATACGAGGAGAGACTAAAAGAGCTTAATATGTATACCCTTGAGGAAAGGAGTGAGAGGGACATGATTAGAAACTTTTAAGTACTTCAGTGGAATCAACAAAGTCCAAGAAGGGTAGCAGCTTTCAGACAAAGAGGTATTACAAAAACAAGGGGACACAATTTAAAGACGGGGGGCTCAGGGCCATTGTGAGGAAGTATTTTTTCACAGAGAGGGTGGTGGATGCATGGAACCACATTCCTTAGGAGGTTGTGGGGTCTAAAACTGTGGGAGAATTCAAGAAAGCATGGGACAGATATAATCAATTCTTGTGGGTGGTAGGAAGAAATAGGCTGTCGATTAAAGGGGCACTGTCAGCTTTGGTTGTCCGTTTTTTTTTTTTATGTATGTAGTGTGCCTCTTGGAACAGAAGAATTAAAGACTGAGTCTGTTATGCACTGATGCATCACAAATTGATGTAATTTAGCCAGTTATGCTTATTTTGTAAAATATTGTTTGCCAGTCGGGCTGACATAAACTCACTCACCACCCGGAAGCACATGCTGGATGAGACCGTGCATCTGGCACAAGCGCAGTCCTGAAGTACAGTTTTGGGACATGCAGCATGTAAACTCAGGATTATCATCACCACTGTGGTCTTCTGAGGTGCTGTTGGTGTGCACAAACAAAAACCGAGCACTGAGAGTCAAGTAATTTACTTTTGTTAAAACGGGGCCGAAATCCCGCGCATGCGCAAAAGTGACATGCTTTTGCACATGCGTGAGATCTATACTCATTCCAGCTTGTGCATGTGCAAGATTTCAGCCCCATTTTAAAAAAGTAAATTACTTGACTCTCAGTGCTCAGTTTTTATTTTGCACACCAACAGCACCTCAGAAGACCACAATGGTGATGATAATATTGAGTTTACATGCTGCATGTCCCAAAACATACTTCGGGACCATGCTTGTGCCAGACGCACAGTCTCGTCCAGCATGTGCTTCTGGGTGGTGAGTGAGTTTATGTCGGCACGACCGGCAAACAGATCTTTAAAATATAAGCATAACTGGCTAAATTACATCAATTTGTGCTGTATCAGGGCATAGTAGTCTCAGTCTTTAATACCTGTGTGCCAAGAGGCATATTACATGCATATAGATGAAAACAGACGACCAAAGCTGACAGTGTCCCTTTAACTAGGATCTGCAGCTTATCCAGTAGGTAGGGAAGTGGGCAGACTAGGTGGGCCAAGTAGTCCTTATCTGCCATCAAAGTATATGTTTCTATCTGACTTGATTGACACTCATGCTGTATTAACTGGCCAGTTATTAGTGCTAGAAGCTGGTTAATTATAGCACGGGAAATGAGTGTTAGTCCAGTCATTAAAAACACTGACCAGTAATTGTAATACCGCTTTCGGTTTAGTGTTGTACATGGAAACCTATACACTTTGTTATAACACCGCAGTGATATCAGAATGCTGTTGTTGAGTAGCTATGTCACTACTGTGGTACAGCAGCATACAATTCCACATGTAGTAGGATTCCTTATGCTTAGCTAAACAGCAGATTTCTCATAACAAAGATATCAATAAGATTAAAAACACCCCAAGTCACTTGAACTGCTTGTTAAACATAGAAGTATAGAATAATATGGACAGACAATGACCATGGATCCATGAACTCTCAGTGGTCCATACCTCGATCCAGGTGCTAGTCAAGTAGCAGTCTGACCACATCCATCTTGACAATGTCTGCTGCCTCAGGGTCTGTGACCAAGCCCTCATCCTTTTGCAGATGCCCTCCCTAGCCCCATGAATCTGTCTCACCCATGCTTAAAGGGTCTTCTGACTGAATATTAATGAGCTCCCCTGCAACAGGTGGATCCTTCTGTCCACCACCCTCTCCATTAACAAAAATACTGCCTTGTGTCCCTCCTAAACATGTCACCTACCAGCTTCAAGTTGTGCTCCGTTCATAATGTAATGGTGTCCTCAGTGAATTGGAACAACCCCTGGCAGTTCTCACTGTTGATACCTTTCAGGTACTTTAAGGTTTTATCATGCCCCCCCTTCCCTTCTTGTCTTCAGTGAGTACCTGTTGCAGACCTCCAGTCTGTCCTTGTAGGCTGTATCCTGCTGGCCTTGACTCATCATGGTCACTCTTGGCTAGACAGAATCCAGACAGTCTCTGTACTTTCTCAGGTGTGGATTCCAATACTGGACACAGTACTCACAGTGAGGTCTAACCAGTGACCTATACCGGGCAGGATCACTTCCCTCCTGCTTTTGACATCCCTCCCTCTGCATGCCATCACGTTTTACAGTAGTAGTGCCGAATTAGTCATAGATACATAGATACATAGATAGTGTCGGCAGATAAGGGCCTATGGCCCACCCAGTCTGCCCATTTGAGCTTGTAAGTTCAGTTTATGTTTTCCTAGAAGTCTGTTGTCCCTTCCCCCGACCTCCAGAATTCCTTTATGTCTATCCCATGCATTCTTAAATCCCGTGATTGTTTCAGCCCCCACCACTTCCTCTGGCAGGGTGTTCCACTTGTCCACCACCCGTTCTGTGAAGAAATTCTTCTTCACGCTTCCTCTGAATCGTCCTCCTCCAACTTAATCCCATGCCTCTACTCCTAGAACATCTTTTTCACTTAAAATAGTGTATTCCTGCACCCTGTTCCTCCCTGTAAGATACTTGTATGTCTCTATCATATCCCTCTCCTCCTCTCCTCCAGGGAGTACATGTTCAGTTCCTTCAACCTGTCTTCATAGGACTTGTGATGCAATCCATGCACCATCTTTGTTGCCCTTCTCTGAACCTGCTCTACCCTGTCTATGTCCTTACGTAGGTATGGTCTCCAGAACTGTACACTGTACTCCAGGTGGGGCCTCACTAGTGTCTTGTATAGTGGAATTATGACGTGCCTTTTCCTGCTGGTGATGCCCCTGCTAATGCATCCCAGCATCCTATTTGCTTTACCTGCTGCCTTGTCACACTGTTTCCCTACCTTGAGGTCATCAGAGATGATAACCCCAAGATCCCTTTCCTGCTTGGTGCATGTTATATCCTCACCCCCCAACTGATATATTGTGCCAGGTTTTTGTGCCTCATGTGCATGATCTTGCACTTCTTTGCATTGAATTTCAACTGCCAAACCCCTGACCATTCTTCAAGTTTCTGTAGGTCCCTTCTCATTCTGTCTGCACCCTCTGGTGTGTCTACTCTGTTACAGAGCTTTGTGTTATCAGCGAACAGTGAAATTCTGCCTTCTAGGTCCTGCACAATGTCACTGATGAAGATATTGAATAGGACCGGTCCCAGCACTGATCCCTGTGGTACCCGCTGGTCACTCTTCCCTCTGTGGAGTGACAGCCATTTACCACCACCCTCTGTGTCCTGCCACCCTGCCAGTTACCTACCCACCACACTACTGTCCTGCCCACACCCATATTCCCCAGTTTGTGTAATAGTCTTCTATGTGGCACAGTGTCAAAGGCCTTGCTGAAGTCCAGATAGGCCATGTCCACTGCCCTCCCCGATCCACCTCCCTAGTCACCCAGTCAAAAAATTCAACGAGGTTGGTCTGACATGACCTCCCCCTGGTGAAACCATGTTTCCTTGGGTCCTGTAGTCCACTGACAACCAGATGTTCCACCAATCTCTCCTTCAGTAGTGCTTCCATGATCTTCCCCACTGCCAAGGTGAGGCTGACTGGTCTGTAGTTCCCTGCTTCCTCTTTGTTCCCTCTTTTGTATAAGGGGACTACATCTGCTGTCCTCCAGTCTTTGGGTACCTCCCCTGTTTCCAGTGATCGGCTAAACAGGATAGCCAGAGGTTCAGCCACCACCTCTCTTAGTTCTTTAAGGACCCTGGGTGCACCCCATCTGGCCCCATTGCTTTATCAACTCTTATTACTTCCAGTTCCTTCAGGACTCTTTCTCGCCCTAAGGGACTTGTGTCCATTTCTGCACCATTCTTACCCTTATACTCCTTCAGACCCATTACCCTCCTCTTCCTCAGTAAAGACTGAGCAGAAATACCTGTTCAATATGTCAGCTTTACTGTTGTCATCCTCCACGCGCCTCCATCCTCCCCTTCAGTCTCACTATCCTCCCTTTGCCTTTCTTTTTCTCTTATGTACCTGTAAAGGTTTTGTCCTCTACCCACTGATTTTGCAATGTGTTCTTCTGTCTGAGCTTTGGCTTCTCTTACTGACCTCCCTGCCTCCCTTTGCTTCTCCTGGTACTTCTCCCTATCCCTTCTGCCTGTGTCTTTTGTATTGCCTGAATGCAATCTTTTGGCTTTCACTTTCTTTGCTACCTCTTTGAAAACCATAATGATCTCTCTTCCTTTCTTCTTGCTAACCTGCTTAATGCATAATTCTGTTGTTCTTGTAATCCCCATTTTAAATACTGCCTGCTGTTCCTCAACCCTGATTCTTGTCCCATTCCCTTAATGCCTCTTTCAAGTATCTCCCCATTTTCCCAAAGTCTGCCCCCTAAAATCCAGGATACGTGTTTTTGTGTGGTTTAGTTCTGCTCTTTCTGTGATTTCAAACCACAATGACTGGTGGTCACTGTTCCCTCAGGTGCTCCCCACTGTTACCTCATCACACTGTCCCTGTTTGTGAGCACAAGGTCCAGTATTGCCTTCTGCCGAGTTGGTTCCATGACCAGTTGCTTGAGGAAGGCACCCTGAAGGAGTCCAGGATAAATCTGTTCCTAGTTGATGCTGCTGCTGGGATGCTCCAGTCCACGCCTGGAATATTGAAGTCTCCAACCAGTACTACCTCACCCTTGTATGCCATCCTTTGGATGGCTAGCATCAGCTCCCTATCTGTTTCTTCCTCCTAGGCTGGTGGTCTATAGACCACACCTGTTCAGATGGCTGTCCCCATTTTCCTTTCCAGCTTAACCCACAATATCTCTCCCCCATTTTGTTCCTCCTAGATCTCTGTGGCCCTTATGTCATTTTTCACATACAGTGCCACTCCTCGTCCCTTCCTGACTGTTTTGTCTCTTCTGAATATGTTGTAGCCAGGTATGGCCATCTCCCATTCATGGTTATCATTATACCAGCTTTCAGTGATGGCCACAATGTCCAGGTCTGAGTGCACCATGACAGCCTCCAGATCTTCCATCTTGTTGCTATGGCTCCTGGCATTTGCACACATGGCTTTCCATGATTTGACCTCCCTAGACTGTTTCGCTGTTCTACTCCAGCCCCTTCCTTGGTTGTCCTTTATCCCTGGTTCTCCTTGCTGTCTTTTCTTCTGCTGAATTTTGCCCCTTTTCTGCCTGTCCACCTCTTGGGCACTAATTTCCATCTTTTGCACACTGCTTTATAGAGATAGCCACTCCTCTGGTTCACTGGTTCCACTGCTAGCTGTGGGGGGTGAGCAAGTAGGTACCCTCCTTGCTGGCCTGCCACCCCCCTTTGCTAGTTTAAATGCTTGTCAATGCAGCATTTAAACTTATCATTGAGTGCTTGGATTCCCCTCCAGGATGGATGCAGACCGTCAGGCTTGAACAAGCCTCCATCCCACCAGGTGGGTCCCCAGTCACCAATGAATCCAAACCCTTCCTCACAGCACCAGTTCTTCAACCATGAGTTAAAGTTCCTGGTGCATGCACTCCTTTGCTCTCCCTTGCCTCTCGCAGGTAGTACTTCTGAGAAAGTGACAGAAGTAGCTACTTGCTTGAGACCCCTCCCCAATTTCCTAAACTCTTCCTGAACTTCCTTTGGCTCCCCATTTGCCAGGTCATTTGTACCTAGGTGGATAATGACATCCAGATCACCCTCCCGTCTTGCCTTCCCAGTGATCCCCAGGATCTTCCTTCCATCCCTCCATGCCGTGGCACCTGATAGGCACCTCATCTCCCTGTCCTCCTCCTCCTGTTTTCCTAGCTGTATCCCTCTTATGATGGAGTCCCCCACCAGGATTCACTTCCTCCTCCTCTGGGGTCCACTGCTTTCCCCGCTGAGGTCACCTCCTTGGCTAACCTCCACATCCTTTCCTTCCACTTCTCTGGGTACCTCTATTTGGTTGTCCCCATTTGCCAATGTGGCATATGAGTTCTTGAGTGGAATAGGATCTGGGATGTGCCTCTGCCTGACCGCTCTAACCTTCCCTGAGCCCATTGTCATCCAAGTGCTCCTCGTTCTCAGCATCCTTTAAGGCAGTTGCATTGGACTGGGTGGTCTCTGAATAGGGGTGATGGTACTCCTGACCCAGTTTACTTCCGCTCTGAGTCTGGCTACCTCATCCCACAGTCCAGAGAGATGCATGCAGATAGGGCAGCACCTCAGTGTCCAGAAGGTCTGCCTGAATATGGCTGCCCCACAGCCACTGCATTGCACCACTCCCCACATTATACTGCAATTATACTGCTATTCCACTACTTGTCTGCTACTGAAGCTCTCCTAGTTCCCTTTTTATTAATTTACTGTCCTAAAAATCCTGCCACTGATCCTCAGATAATTTTCTTTAAAAAAAAAAAAAAGAAAATAAACCAATAAATAAATAAATGAGTCAAAACACTTGTGCTGAGGGTGGGCTTCTTCCCCTTATGCCCCTCCTACTTCACACCCCTTACTATACCCTGTGTTTAGCTCCTGTCAATCAGATTTAACAGGGCATATAATTAAGAGTTGGTGGAAGGGGTACACCACCACTACGTGTTAAATTTTCAACAGCCCAAAAACAATTCTAAGTAAAGACAGCAAAGAAAGTACAGTGTCAATAAAAACCCACAATCTATGTTTAAAAGAAAAATACCCAGTTACTCTAAAGCACTGAATTGAATATGTTCCTTCCTTCCTTCCCCTTCTGGCTTCTTCTGAGAAAATAAAACTCACTTGCTACCTCAACTCTGACTAAGCCCCACCTCCAGTAATCACGTAGCTGAGGTCAGAGGCCAGACAATTAACACCCCTCACTCAAACTACAGGGTAGTCAGACAAGCCAAGATAAAATTTGCAGCAATTAAAACAGCACAGAAATACACCACCACTATGTTTTAAATGTTCAACAGCCCAAAAACAATTCTAAGTAAAAAAACAAAGTACAGTGTGACTAAAAGCCCACAATCTAAGTTTAAGAGAAAAATAGCAATTAGTTTAAAAGAAAAATAGCAATTACCAGTTACTCAAAAGCACTGAATTGAATATGTTTCCTTCCTTCCCCTTCTGGCTTCTGGTCAAGGGATTTTTCAAGATTTTTAAAAATCTCTTTTGAGAATTGTGAAACATTGTGAAACCTTTTTTTTCTTGTTTTGTAATGTGTTCGCTGCTACCAGGAGAGGGCGCTTGGATCTGATAGTCTAGTTGAAGATCCAACAGATGGTGCTGGAGTACTGTAATTGGAACTGGTCTTTTTCTACAGTGAGAAATGTGTCTTAATTGCTTTTTGTATGCTAATCTCTAGTTCCCTGAAGTTGCAGGTATTAACAGAATGGTCTGGTGGTGTAGAGGAAGTGTGTTTGCCTATGAAAGCAAGGTTGCTGGTTTCAAACCTACAGAAAAGAGTTGTCATTTATGTTGCCTACTTTTCACCCAGAGAACACAATTTAAATATTAACAGAGGCTTAAACATTTGTATTGTTAGTCAGTAGTACACTGGCAGGGTTACTGTCTTTTTAACCATAGAGTGAGGAGTTCAATTCTTTCCTTCCCCCTTACCTAATTCAGTGCAAGTGATCTGTGCTGAGCTGCTAATTATCTTAAAGCAGAAGTGCAATTGATCAATAATTCTGTGTTCACATTTTTTTACTCAAAACTTGTCTGGATTGGTTAATTTATGTACCTTTTGCAATCGGATGGCATCATTCCACTGACTCATACAGTACACACCCTTGCCAGAATCGCCATTTTGTATCCAGTTGCATCATGGTATTTTTTTTGATGAAAAGGCTTACTATGATGCAACTTGAGCAATTCCATGATGCAATTCCTTATTGTTGTTCAAGCATGCTCCAGGTAACAGTTTTGGAGCACTCGCATTCGAGAAAAAAATGGCTCTTGTTAGCAGTAGCGTTTCATGCTGTAACACCTCAGATTCAGTGTGAGTGAACTTAGGATTTTAGCAAGCATTTTTGTATCTTTAGTAAGTTTTTAGATAGACAAAGTGCACAATGCAGCATTTAAAAATCAGTAAATGTGTGAAACCCATATTTTTTTAATAATAAATAGAATTTGTGAAGGTGAGGTATTACTATGGAACAGTCCCTCCCAGGACCAGTTTGTACATAAGCCTGCTCGATGGTGTTTTCCTGGTAAAATAACAAATAAATTGAAAAACATTGACAATGAGAAGCTTTGTGACAGAATTTATTGCAAATCGGGAACTGCCAGTAGGTATTATTAGTGAAGAAGATGATGCAGATCATGATCACACACATGCTCAGCATTGTCCAGGAAGGTTGCCAGAACACAAAAAAATTTACAAGCTGCTGTTCACAGTACACATCATTTCACATCATAGGTGATGCCAGCCGAACAGCATTCCCATGCCTTATACAATGAGTTTTCAATCAAGATGAACGTGGAACATAACCAGGTTATTCTGAAAAAAATACATGCATTCAGGACTTCAAATTTTTCATCCGAGTGAATGTGGCATATTGCCATGATATGTAAAAAAAATATGTATATTTGTGCTGGGAGTGAGGATCGAACCTGACCCTTTGTGTCAGTGCAGCAAGAACTCAAGAGTCACATGTTTTAGCCACTACATCAAACCTACTTCACATGTTTTACCTGTCAGGAAACTTGTTTTTATCAAATGATCAGTGTGCAGCTCTTAACTGACAGTGTGGCTAGACAGTACTTGTTCTTATGATGCCCTGATTTTCATACTCACAAAGGGATACAAATGGCAAGCACATTCATGACATAAAAAATCAATATAATACCGCCAAACTGGGCTGAGGTTAATCAGCTTTCCTTTCTCTCTAGCAATTGTTGCCCCATCTCCTTTGCAATGGAAAGCATTGTGACAGAGCTTGCTACAGGTCAGGAACGATAACTAGCACAACCTACCCCATTCTTTTTACTGCAACAGCACTTGCATACTGCCTTGAGCCTGCTCCTGGTACACTCATGCACTATAAATGGTTCTGTTGCACTATTACTGTTTTGTCTATTTATATGTTCTTTTGTATTATTTTGGACATGTATTGTAATTTACCCAATGTTCCTCTACTGTTTATTGTACAATGTCTTGTGTTCCAACTGTTGCATAATCTTACAATGTTGTATTGTTTGTACTACCCACATACTATTGTAACTGATCATCCTTCACAACCCTGTGTAATCCCCTCCCCACAGGTCATACCGTGAGACAAGCAACCTGTTGTTCATTGTGCCCTTCTGGTGAAACATTTCAATAAATAAATAAACTAGCTATCTTTAGCTGCAGAGGATGATGAAGACTACGAACACACAACTGATCAGCAATGACCAGGAAGATTGCCAAATAAATATTATGGGGTGATGTTCACAGTGCTCATCATGTTACCTCCTAGGTGATACCAGCAGTACAGCATTTCCTTCATGTATGCTGCGAGTTTTTAATTAGAATGCATGTTGAACATAGCCATGAAATATTGAAAGGCATGCATTTTGACCTGAAAGTTTCCATTGTAAAAAAATAAGGACTTTTACCATGCCAATGCAACATGGAAGCATTGTGGGCAGAAATCAGATCCAATCCCTGTAACATGGCAGACAAAATCCAGAGACTATTGCACTAACCACTATACTAATGTAGCACATCAGGTACTAGAAACTACTAGGAGGGAAGGTATGAGTGTGGGAATATTAGTACAGCATGTTATACTTTGAATTACATTGCTACCCTTTGTGTCTCATTTTCTCTATTCATCCTTGTCTTTCCTTACTGGTTCCACATCATGTCTTCAACAATTTTGTTGAAGTTCGACACAGTGGCAGTCTCAATATCGAAAGGAGAAATTTCACCTTTCAATATTGAGTGTTTTTCTTTGGAAGACTTTGCCCCCCACACCACCCCCTCTATGCTTAGATATAAACTCCAAGTCAGAGTTTGTTTGTGTGTAGGGGGAGGGTGAAATTTTGTCTTGAAGTCCATTACAGCGACAACAGCAAAACTGTTGCTGTAATGGACTTCGTTATGTTTCTGTTGTTGTGCGGTCAGTACACCTTCCTTACCCTCTTTAATATTATTGCTTATACAGTTTACTTGCCAGTGTAGATACTAATATTACATTGTATCATTTTTAGGGTTGCCACCCTTGCATGAGATGAAAACCGTATGCTAAACCATATCCAAACTCCACCTCTAGCTCCACCCTTCTTTATGACTGACGGGTAAATGGTTCCTACTTCAAAGCCATTTTAATGTCAGAGAAGACTTGTAAAAGTGATAGGAAATCATTTCTATACTGTTATTTTATGCATTAGTCATTTTTGTTCATTGGTAACCAGGTAAGACCCATTGACCATAAGGCCCATTTACAGGGGTGAAATGGAAGCACCAAGAGGTTAAGTATCTTGCTCAAGGACGCACAATATGCAAAGCAGACTTGGAATCAAATCCAGATCTGCTGAATGTACCAAGCTCATTGTTCTAACCTCTGTTAAACTCTTTAATTTCCCTTTTCATGTTAATCATGTATTTTGTTAAGCTTTGACCAATTTTTGACACGTTATATATCAATGGTTGTGATAACCTAATTTCTGCTTTGTGTTCCCTTTAACTCGACAAGTACTGCTGTTTCTTTTCACATTTCTAAGACATTCCACATGTTCAGACACACCATTCCAGGCTATTCATCTGAATGGCCTGTAATGGTGAAACTAATATCATGGAATGTTCTAGTAGTATCAAAAATGAGAGTAGTAGTAGCTGCTGAGGACTCCGGAGAAAGGGAATCAATGTTGTAATAAAGCCTTGCAGAACTGGTCTAAAACACATTAAAATATAGGACAAACACAAGGAAGGAACAGGCGGGCATATAACAGTGTAAGAACTGTTTCCTTCCCAGCAATAAAAGACCATATTTAAAATTCAGAGTGGAACAGGTTATGTTGATTTACTGCTAATGGTCTTAATGGCCATACTTTACACCCTCCATATACAGGTAGGCTGGTTTTACGAAGGCCTGTGACATCAGAACTTCTTTATAACATGAACATGCAGCCAAAAGAGTGAATGATTTGATACAATAATTTAGAGTGTGTGAGTACTCAGACTAGCCTAAAAACCAGACTACATTTGAGCATTCCTGTCAACCTCTTTACTCGTGAATCAGGGACAAAGCTTAAAAAAATCAGGGACAAAGACCCAAAATCAGGGACACATCTTAAAAATTGGTACTATTCACTTAGAAAGCTGATAGAATAAGTGGATTAGAGTAAGATGCATTTTCTGAAGAAGAACAAGTCTGTAACTTAAATGTTTGGCGTTATTTTCTACTTTCAATCCCCACTGTTCTGTCACAAAAACATAAATTTTATGAGGGACAGAGGAAAATTCAGAGTCAAAATCAGGGGCGTCTCTGGAAAATCAGGGACAGTTGAGAGGTATGCATCTGAGTAAAACTGGATGACCAGATAAAGACCCTAAAATGATTGATTATTCAGTCTAAAACCTGACAGGTGACAACCCTAATCATTTTATTTCTAAGGTACCATGGCATCCATGATATAAGTACAAATGCAGGAATGATATTTATTTCTCCGAGGGTTGGGGATATAAGGGCTCAGTCAGTGAGGGAGTGGTTATGAGATTTAAGATTGAGGGTCAAAGATTTGATATCAGAACAGATTTTGCTATGGTAGTTGACAGCTAGTCTATATTGAAGTTACAGTACCTAGAATGCACAGCCCACCTAAGGTGGCATGGGCGGTGATGGTGGAGATGAGTTCAGTGACTGCTTAACTGGGGAGACCAGGGCTGCAATAAGTACTGGCTATAAATATAGATAGGATATGGGGATCAACCCTTGAACCACACTGGAACATGGCTGTAAAGGAAAACTTCTTTTAGCAGCAAATAGTTCAGAAAACAGGAGGCAAACACCAGAACTACAGAAAACAGGGGATCCCATTTAATGAACAGTTGATAAAGCAGGGAACAGTCACTCCATGGAACAGTGAAACAAAGTTTGGTGCTCTAGACCATGCAGATCACATCATTAGCAAATGATGCTCCAGACCACAGGGGTGACAACATGAGCAAATTAGTTCAGGTGGTGACCCATAGCCTAGGTAGCTAAAGCCCAAACTCATGCAGTAAAAACTTGTGGCTGAATCAGGCCCTTGAAAAACAGCAGGCAGCTACAACATTCCTTTCCACTAATCAAAGTTCCCAACACAGAGGACAAACCTCCAGGGGGTGGCCGACTACAGAAAACCATCTTTCTTTTTGTCCACTCCTAGTGTAGGTACCAAACCCAGAAATAAATAGTCCCAGACTGTGAGCCAAAAAGGATCAGGGGCTTGACTCAAGACCCCTGTCCCCTTGCAATTTCCCTTCACCTCATGGCTCAGTCATTTCCTCAGTGCTCCTCTACAGGTAGCACCCTTTCATTTTCTATCCGTCTAAGGGGGTTAGACTTGCAGGTATTAGCTCTTCTTTTATCCCTCATTCTGCACTCCATTGAGGCAGCAACCTTTCCTTTTCTCCCTCTCAAGGAACTAAAGATGCAGGCTAGCCCCAAAACTCAAGGCCCCCCAAACCAATGACCAACACCACCACGTTCTTGTACTGACTTAACTGTATGGCCCAATAAAACAATAAATGGCTGCATGGCCGAGTGGGCAGTCAGTCCCACTCCAGCCTCCTCTATCTTCTCTATACTGGTGAATTCCCAAGGGTGCCAAAATCACTCCCTTTTATCTGCTTCTCACCAGGGTGCCAAAAATCCCTCTGGTCTGATCAGGGACCCAACTACCAGGTGCCTAACCAACAGAGTTCCTTGATGCCCTATGGCGCGTGAGGTCCCAAAAACAATTTACAACCCCTAACCAAGGCGTAAACTGGCAGCAAGACCTATATACTCCAATTTCTTCGCAAGGAGACTGCACATGCTCAATAACCTTGAACCACCACAAACTATTTACATTTATTTTGAACCTTCCCTTCCTGTCTCTTTTCACCGCAAGAGAAAGAAGCAACAAGCCTGGCCACCTACCCCCCCCCCCCAAATGATCAAACCTGAAGATGGAGTTTGTAGGGACAAATCAAAAATGTATGTAGAAAAGGGAAGGTGGTCATTGTGGGGGATTTCAACTTGCCGGGGGTTGACTGGAGCATTCCGGTCACCTCTAGTGCTAGGGAGCAAGTGCTCATGGATGCGATCCAGGAGGTTCTCCTGACACAGTTGGTTACTGTACCTACTAGGCTAAAGAACACTTTAGATCCAGTATTGTCAAATATGGGAGGCAGTGAGGGAAATAAAGATAGAGGACCCACTAGCCGACAGTGATCACCAAACAGTGTGATTTAATATCGGGTGGTAAATTTCAGGGGGCAGACTTTGGGAAGATGCAGGAAGTACTGAAAGGGGAACTGGAGGGCTAAGGTAGGAGATGGATGTGGAGCAGAAATGGGATATTATTTAATGGTGGGGGACACAGAGGCAACAGAAGCCTGCACCAAGGCACAGAGTAAGAGGAGCAGAGCAAGAAAGCCACGCTGGTTGAACAGCGAGGTTGTGGAGGTGGTGAGGGCAAAACAAGTGGCGTACCAGAGGTTTAGGAGGATGGTAAAGGACGTGGAGAAGGAGGAATATGCAAGATGGTCCAGGGAGGTGACCAGAAAAGTGAGAGAAACCAAGGCCCAGAGGGAGCTGAGATTAGCACAGGGAATTAATTGGGGGGGGGGGACTTTTTCAGATACATCAGGGAGAAAAAGAAGTGCAAGGAGCTAATAGTTTATTTATTTATTTATTGAAATGTTTCACCAGGAAAGGCGCGCTGAGCGAAAAGATGCTCGTCTTCACAGTGTGACTGGGGGGGTTACAGAGGAGAGCAACAGTATACAATTGTACATAGAAACTAATTACACATCGGAACGTAAGTATAACACCTCAGAAACGTGAAGCAGGAGTAACATAGGAAACATTGGAACAAGGAATTATATACATTGTTACATGGAGTAAGAGAAAATTGAACAAGGATTTAAATGACAAGGGTGTAAAATATAACTACATACATGTCAGCTACTACTCTACAGTAACATGGTAGGCAGAGAATCAAGGCTGGAAGTGCAATAGGGGGTAAATGTGGAGGTTGGTGGATATATGCCAGCATTTATAGCCGTAGCTAATGCCGCTGGTCCGGCCACATGGGATCTAGGATAGGACAGTGGGGAGTGGGAGAAGATGTAGGGGGGAAGGGAGAAGGTAAGACAAGAGGAAGAGGGTAGGGGGAAGTCAGCAACACTGGCAGTTTACCCCGTAGTAGTTTGTCAGGGCAGAGGAGATGGAATGCCTAGGGGAGGAGTGGCGGATTTGTGCTGGCAGGTCATTCCAGAGCCTTGGGAGGTGGTAGGAGAAGGCCGATTGGCCAGCAGTGGTCTGGTGGTGAGGGATTACCAACAGCCGGGAGTCTGTAGATCTAATCTAAGGGACAGAGAGGGGATAGGGGTGGGAGATGAGGAGGCGAGGTGGGGGGAAGGGACCCAAGTCAGAGGTTGGAAGCAAATTTAGCACAATGGAGTAGACGCCAGCTGTCAACCGAGGGGAAAGCCAGCACATGATAAAGCTCGCAGTGGTGGGTGTGAGGGGGAGCATTGAGGGCAAAGCGACAGAAGGCATTGAAGAGGAGGTCCAGTTTGGATAGAGTAGACATGGGAGCGGCACTATAGACTACATCACAGTAGTCGAACGTAGGTAATATCATTTTCTGTACAATTTCGCATCTCACTGGAAGGGGAGGCAACTGTGGTTTCTGCAGAGAGCGCCGAGCTTAGGGTGCAGTTTTTTCAGGATAGCATCCACATGATCAGAGAAGGATAGATGTCGATCAAGCCAGACACCAAGGTACCTGAAAGTTGACACGTCCTCAAGGACAGTCCCGTCAAGGGTGTGGAAGTTCAGGGGAGTAGTAAGCCTAGATAGTCTCTGCCTAGTGCTGAAGGTCATGGAGACTGTCTTCTTGGCATTAAGGGAGAGTTGGGAGCTAAACCAGTGCTGAACTTTGTTGAAATCAGCCTGAAGACTGGTAGTAACCTCCTCAGGGGTATGGCCAGAGGAAAAGAGGACGGTGTCATCTGCATATATGTGAATTGGGGTAGATAAGCAGGTTTCAGGCAGGTCATTTAGGAGGTTGGAAAAGAGGATAGGGCCAAGTACTGAGCCTTGGGGGACACCATTAACTATTGGGAGTGGAGGACAGGTGGAATCAGTAATTTTTATGGATTGAGTTCTCCCTTCCAGGTATGCTCTGAACTAGCTGGTGGGAGGCATGGATAGGCTGGCTTCAGAGATGCAGGATAGCAGCAGGGAGTGGGAGTCAGTGTCAAAAGCTTTGGCTAGGTCGACAAAGATGGCTGCAGTAATGAGACCTTTGTCCATCCCCGAGAAGACTGTGTCAGAGAGACATAGGAGGGAATTAGCGGTAGAGTGGTTCTTTCTGAATCCAGACTGGAAGGGGATGAAGAAGTTAGCTTTCAAGAGGAAGCTGGAGAATTGAGAGAGCACGAGGTGCTCTTGGAGTTTCGCTAAGGCAGGGAGGAGGGAGATAGGGTGGCAGTTGGCCGCAGAGGTGGGGTCTCCTCCTTTGGGAAGTGGAAGGACTATGGCATGCTTCCACTCTGCAGGAACTGATTCAGAGGCAAACAGTAGGTTTAGCAGGGCAGCTGTGGCAAGGGCAGATAGAAGAGTTTGGGGTCTAACCCATCAGGGGACTTTCCCTTAGAAGGGTTTAGGGAGAGTAGGGCATCAAGAGTTTCCGATGGGAAGATGGTCCCGAAGTGGAAGGTGTAAGAACGGGGGGGGGGGGAATAGCAGCTTCAGCATGGTGGGTAGGTGGAGCTGCAGCTGGTAGGGAGGCAAAGAGCAAAGTAACACTTGTGAAGTATGAATTGAACTCGGAGGCAAGGGTGTAGGCATGCATACTCACTGTACACATTTGTGTACAGTTGTGTCGCGTGTCTGTCACAAACCATAAGCCTTTCTGTTGACATAATCATTATAATCTGCAGTGTCTGAGTTAGCGTAGGCCACTGAAAAGTTTTGCTGTTCAAACGTCTATTGCCTAGGGGACAGATATATGTATAAACCATTATAGAGAATAGAGGAATCATCTGGCAACAGGCTGATTTGTTTGGAAGGGGGTAGCATTTTCAGAGGATGTGTACATTTATTAAGGGGGGGGGTTGCTGTTGGAGGTTGTGTGTACATCGCACATATGTCTAGCTACACCCCTGCTCGGAGGCAACTGCCAGTGGGTCAGAGAGAAGAGTACCATTTGAGAACAGAAGGGGAGGTGGGATTTGTCGATGGGGGGGGGCAAGGGAGAGGATAATTTTCCAAAATTTAGATGGCTAATGTAAGTTGACATTGAAGATGGAGTTAAAGTATTCAGCTTTGGCTAGCCGGATGGCCTTGGTGCACATGTTAAAGAGCATACAGTAGGTGATGTTATCACCTGGGAGGAGTGTAGACTTGTAGGTTTTCCACTCTTTGTCCCGAGCATTTTGGCACACTATTAGTTCTGGGGATAAAAAGGGGTGGGGAAATGGATGGAAAAGGGGGAGGAGCAGGCAGAAGCACTGAATGAATACTTTTGCTCAGTGTTCACATAAGAAAGGGGGGACCCCCGACCAGCATGGGCTGGGAGGGTGAGGACAGAGGCAGAGGAGGCGACAGATGGAAGATGGAAGAATTGAGGCAAGTAGAGTCCTAGAGGGACTGATTGTAGTAAAGGTAGACAAGGCAACAGGGTCAGATGGTATCCACTCCAGGGTGCTGAGGGAGATGGCGGAAGTGTTGGCAGAGCCACTGGCAGATCTGTACGGCACCTCACTGGAGTCAGGATGTGTGCCATTGGACTGGAGGATGGCACATGTAGTACCATTACACAAGAATGGGCCAAGGGATGAACCGGGTAATTATCATCCGGTAAGTTTCACCTACATAGTGTGCAAACTCATGGAAACAATACTAAAGGAAAGACTGGTGTCATACTTGAAGAACAATGGCCTCCAGGATGTGATGCAGCGTGGGTTTGTTTCAGGGAAGTCTTGTCAAACCAACCTCATACAGTATTCTGACTGGGTGACAGGTGAGCTGGGTAAGGGTCATGCGGTGGATGTTCTTTACTTGGACTTCAGCAAGGCCTTTGATTCGGTGCCTCATAGAAACATAGAACATAGAAGTTGACGGCAGATAAGGACCGCAAGGCCCATCCAGTCTGCCCATTTCTTTTTCTACCTTATAAATGTGCCATCGGCCTTTGCTATGTCAGTGACCTATCTATTCATAGTCATTTGTATTGCTCCCTTATGCCTATCCCATGCCTGTTTGAAGCCCTGCACTGTATTCATAGCCACTACTTCTTGTGGTAAGCCATTCCATGCATCTACCACCCTTTCTGTGAAAAAGAATTTCCTCACATTCCCCTTAATCGGCCTCCTCTAATCTCATGCTGTGTCCTCTTGTCCTGCTATTTTTCTTATATTTAAACATGTTAGACTCTTTCACCTTGTTTATGCCCTTAAGGTGTTTAAATGTCTCGATCATATCACCTCTCTCCCTCCTTGCTCAAGGGTATACATATTGAGCTCCGCTAATCTGTCCTCATATGTCTTCTGATGCAGTCCCTGCACCATTTTAGTTGCCCTTCTCTGGACTGCCTCAATTTTAGTTAATGTCCTTGTGAAGGTGTGGCCTCCAATACTGCAGTACTCCAGATGGGGCCTAACCAATGTGTCTTGTACAGAGGATTACCTCCTCTCACCGACTTGTGATACCCTACTAATACACCCTAACACCCCTAGCCTTACCTACTGCTTTAGAGGTCTGCTTGGATGATTTCAGGTCATCAGTGATGATGATGCCCAAATCTCTTTCTTCCTTTGTGACTGCTAGCAACTCCTCCCAGCCTATAAGTGGCTTCAGGGTTTCTCTCCCTATGTGCATGATTTTGCACTTCTTTGCATTAAATCCCAGTTGCCACTCTTCTGACCATTCTGCTAGTTTATCCAGATCTCTTCTCATTCTGCCCACCCCATCTGGATCATCTACTCTGTTGCAGAACTTGGTGTCATCTGCAAACAGACAAGCCTTACCCTCTAGTCCATCTGCTAGGTCACTAATGAAGATGTTGAATAGGACTGGCCCCAGGACTGATCCCTGAGGTACCCCACTTGTGACTTGCATCTCTTCTGACTGTATACCATTTACCACCACTCTCTGTTTTCTGCCAGTCAACCAGTTTGCCACCCAGTTGACCAACTTCTGACCCACCCGAGCCTACCTAGCTTATTTATCAATCTTCTATGTGGAACAGTGTCAAAAGCTTTGCTGAAGTCAAGGTAGGCGACATCAACTGCTCCCCTTGGTCCACCACTCTGGTTACCCAGTCAAAGAAATCTATGAGATTAGTCTGACAGGACCTTCCTTTGTAAACCCATGCTGTCTTGGATCCTGTGCCCTATGGATTCCAGGTGTTGCACTATCCTTTCCTTAAGGAGTGCTTCCATAATCTTGCCCACTACTGAGGTAAGACTGACCGGTCTGTAGTTCCCGCCTCCTCCCTGCTACCACTCTTGTGGAGTGGGATCACATGAGCCCTTCTCCAGTCTTCTGGGACCTCTCCTGTGCTCAGAGACTCACTAAACACTTGCTAATGGCTCTGCTAGTTCCTCCTTTAGCTCCTTAAGTACCCTGGGATGTATGCCAACAGGTCCCATTGCCTTATCCACCCTGGAGCTTAGCAAGCTCTTGTAGGACCCTTCTTTGTGAAGGGAGTAGTGCTCACCTCCCTCCCCTGTGTCCATGATGTTGAGCTGTGGGCCCTGCCCTACCTTCTCTTCAGTGAATACTGAGCAAAAGTATCTATTTAGGATAGATGCCTTTACAGGGTCCTCCTCCTCACATGCTCCTTTTCTCCATTAAGCTTAGCAATACCTCTGGACTTTCTCCTTCACTAATGTATCTATAGAAAGTCTTGTCACCTTCTTTTACTGTTTGTGCTAGTGTTTCCTCAGTTTGGGACTTTGCCTGCCTTACTGCCTTACCTGCTTCCCTTAGGGCAGTTTGGTATGCCCCCCTATCTTCATCCCGCTGTGTTCCCTTATATTTTCTGAAGGCCAGCCTTTTGGCTCTGACCTTTTCTGCTACTGTATTTGAGGCATGGGCAGCTTGGGGAGAAGCTAACTGGGGTAGAGGCAAAAATGATGAACTGGATTACAAGCTGGCTGAGTGGCCGTGGCAGGCTGCAATGGGTGGTGGTGAGAGGGGAGCTCACAACCCCAAGGCCGGTGATGAGTGGGTTGCCACAGGACTCTGTGTTGGGGCCAGTATTGTTTGGGCTCTTCATATCAGACATTGTACGTGGGGTGGTGAGCAAGGTAAGTCTGTTCACTGATGACACCAATACTGGAGCAGTGGTGGACGAAGAGGAGGGATGGAAGCAGCTGCAGGGGGACCTACATAAGCTAGAGGACTGGTCAGAGAGGTGGCAGCTGGGGTTCAATGCAAAGAAGTGTAAGGATATGCACTTTGAGGTAGAGAACCCAAGGAGAAAATACTGGCTGGGGGAGTGGTTAAGCTGGGGCTCACTGAGGAGGAGAAGGACCTAGGGATAATGATAACAGGGGCCATGAACAACACTGCCCAGTGCAGGAGAGCAGCTGCAAAAGTGAACAAAATGCTAGGGTGCATAGTGAGGGTTTTTTTGTCCAGGTGAAGAGAGGTGATCTTGCCCCTCTACAGGTCACTGGTAAGGCTGCACTTAAGAGTATTGTGTGCAGTTTTGGAGGCCATACCTAAAGCGTTATATCAGGCTACCGGAGGGGGTGCAGAGGACGGCAACAAAGATGATATGTGGAATGGAGGGGAGAGACTATGACAGCAGGCTGGGAGACCTGAATATGTACACCCTGGAGGACAGAAGAGACAGGGCGACATGCTAGAGACATTCAAGAATCTGAGGGGAAGCAATAAGGATGGGGCAGTCTTTAAGTTAAGGAGGGGGAGGGTCACCAGGGGGAATGGGCTAAGAATAGAGGGGGGAAGATTTAGGAAGGAAATGAGGAGACACTATTTCATAGAGAGGGTGGTAGCAAAATGGAACCCCCTACCAGAAGGGATGGTATCACATAAATTTGTGAAAAGCTTCAAAAGAGCATGGGACAGGGAACAGGGGAGAGTGAGGGTGGGGGTGGCAGTGGGATGACAAAGGGGAGGGGGATGGGGCAGCTGTAAACTAGGGGTGTTGGCTGCACACTCAAGCAGACTTAGATAGATCGGGTGGCCTGTTTCTGCTGGCACATTCGTATGTTCATAAAATCAAAATTTTCCCTTTCCTTTCCTTTCCTTTCCTGGTGGCTATGCATGCTCAGTAGCACGGCCACTCTATCTATTTACAAATGGCTGTTCCATTGTCACGTCAACCTTCTGGGACTAAACACTACCCCAAACACACTCCTGAAGGTGCAGAAACACTAATGCAGCACTGTCTCACCGCAACAAAGGGCAGGCACCATGATGAGGTGGCCTGAGCTGCTAGGACCTCCAGTGGACTGCAGGGGTACAATTCCCCCTAGGATAACTACCAACCTCAAACATACAAAGGGGAGCCACTGAGTAAGATGCTTCATACGGTAAGCTTGGTTTGGTGGGCTTACATACATACCATCATATTCCTGATGCACTTGTGGGTAGCGAGCCATGAGTACCAAGCTCTACAAGGATTATGTGTAGTATGGGTGGATGCTTCTACTGTACTGCTGACATCAAGTTTTTAATGTCAAACCTTTTGGGGCTCACACAGCCCCCAATACTATGGCCCTATGCACGTAGGGGTGCAGTGGCCAAGCACCACATATCTGGGGCATGTAGACACTCCACACACATTGCACCCCTTGTGAGATGCACAAAGTGGGGGAGCACAGGCAGTATACACCTGATCCCACAGGTAAGCGGACAGCGCAGCGCATAGTGCTGGCCACAAGGGTTCATAGTGGGGTGCAGGGTACACCAGGGTGAACCCTGCCATAAACCCCCATGCACCCTGTGCACACCCTGAGACATGCCCCAGGACAGGGTGGGCAGCCTAACAATACTCTGAGGCCCCACAAATGGCCACCTGATGCCACCCACCTGCTCCAACACACAGTGGTGAGTGTTGCACCCCCCCACAGAACCCATCCCCCTAACAGAGGCACCAGCACAAGGCTGCTACCCCCCAGTTGCCCTACATGTGAACCCCCTTCCCCATTACTGGCGTTATTTTCCCCTCTGCCATGCGACCTGCCCCCATCCCACTGCACCGCTGTGGTGCTATCGGAGGGCTGGCAGCATTGCCCTCCTACCACCCACCACAGCTGCTTGCCCTCGGACATCCACGGGGCACGCTGCCAACACGTGCCCTGACACATTAGGGATCCACTGTTGGACCCATGCCGGGCTTCCAATTGAATGCCCAGCTGGGTCTGCGACTACACCCATGCCTGCTCTGCATGGACCTGCATGCCAGGGAGGCAGGGCCGCAGACAGGTGGCTGGCAGTGGTGAATGTCACTGGTGCATACCTGTCCATAGGTGCATTTCTGTGTGGGTGGGATGTGTACCCCAGGTGCGTACATCCCGCCCCACGTCCATGGGGCCCATGAGAGCTACGTAACTGAAAATACAGTAGACTGTCTGGGAGGGGGGTGCTTATAGCAGTCAGGAAGGGAAGAGACTTTGCTGTTAGCATTTGGCTAATATTTCAAGATAAACAAGTAAACCAGAAATGTAGGACCCTAAATAAACAGCTGTTGTGAACAATTATATCAGGAGTATGGTAGTTCAAAATGGTGGTAAGCAACACAATCAGGTCTAATAAAGTTTAAACATTTTAGAAATATTATTAAAGAATTCTGTTGCAGAAACACTAGAATTGGTTTGTTCTTGAATATATTGTCAGTATTCCTGATGGTACCATACATCACAAAGTTGAAACTCTAACCAAAACAGTATGGGTGGAGTAGAGGTTGTGATTTTGTTAAAGGCCATGCTTAGCACAACAATGCAGGTGTAAAGCACAGCATTGGCACAATTTGCATGTCACTGAAGTCTGTAGCCACAATAGTTCTCAGACTTTGTCACAGTGAGCCTCCCCCAAGCCATTGAAAACATCTTGAGCCTCCCCCAAATAAAGAAATAATCTTGGGCCTCCCCATAGAAAAGCAGCATATTTTTCACTGTACATAAGGATTAAAGTGAAACTCCTTTAAGCAGCTGACTCTCATTTGATTCAGTTTATTACAAATCCCCCACAGCCAGCCAACTTGCCCCACAATTTTGACTCTGATAGAAACATAGACTTTGATGGCAGATAAGGACCACTTGGCCCATCTAGTCTGTCCATTTCCCTACCTACAGAATAGGCCGCAGATCCTAGTTAACCAACAGCCTATTTCTTTCTACCCCCCACAAGAATTGCCTTATGTCTGTCCCATGCATTCTTGAATTCTCCCACAGTTTTAGACCACACAACCTCATCAGGAAGGCTGTTCCATGCATCCACTGCCCTCTCTGTGAAATAATACTTCCTCACATTGCCCCTGAACCCCCCCCATCTTTAAATTGTGTCCCCTTGTTCTTGCACGTCTCTTTTTCTGAAAGATGCTACCCTGTTGGACTTTGTTAATTCCATTG
The DNA here is from genome assembly GCA_016271365.2 of Neoceratodus forsteri. Taxonomy (NCBI): domain Eukaryota; kingdom Metazoa; phylum Chordata; order Ceratodontiformes; family Ceratodontidae; genus Neoceratodus; species Neoceratodus forsteri. The sequence goes on along the minus strand of CM057458.1, from coordinate 980,177,454 downwards.
AGGTACTTAAAAGTTTCTATCATGTCCCCCCTCTTCCTTCTTTCCTCAAGGGTATACATATTAAGCTTCTTTAGTCTCTCCTCATACGGCTTCTCTTGCAGACCCTGCACCATTTTAGTTGCCCTCCTCTGGACTGCCTCTATCCTGTCTATGTCCTTGCGGAGATGGGGTCTCCAGAACTGCACACAGTACTCCAGATGGGGTCTCACCAACTGTCTGTCCAGAAGGATAACAACTTCCTGTTTTCTGCTGCTGATGCCTCTCCCTATGCATCCCAGTATACCCCCAGCCCTCCCTACTGCCTTCTCACATTGCTTGCTAACCTTAAGGTCATCTGATATGATTACCCCCAGGTCCCTTTCCTTTTTTGTTGTTGTTACTACCTCCCCCTCCATTGTGTAATTTTCCCCTGGGTTCTTGCTTCCCAGGTGCATTATTTCGCACTTCTTTGCATTGAATCCTAGCTGCCATACTTCTGACCATTCCTCCAACCTTGCCAAGTCCCTTCTCATCCTTTCCACGCCTCTTTGTGTATCAACCCTGTTGCAGATCTTTGTGTCATCTGCAAAGAGGCATACTTTTCCTTCCAGTCCCTCTCCAATGTCACTTATGAAGACATTAAAAAGGACTGGACCCAATACTGAACCCTGCGGTACCCCACTAGTAACCCCATGTTTAGCACAACAATGCAGGTATAAAGCACAGCAGTGGCACAATTTGCATGTCACTGAAGTCTGTAGCCGCAATAGTTCTCAGACTTTGTCTCATGCCATTGATACCCCTTGTTGCAATATCTTCATGGATCAGACCACCTTCTGTGTGTGTGTTTCCCGTGTATCTGGCATGACCTTCCTATATACCTTTGCCTCTCCCCTGCTGGCCTGCTGTTAAACAACTTGTCAGGGATCCTTTTGCTCCCTTCTGCTCTTCTTACTCCTAGTACCATATTTTGGTTGTTTTGTCGCCATTCTAATTAGTCAATTGTTACCCCACATTATTTGTTCATTGTGCCTATTTGTTTGCACTGTTCATTTTGTACTGCTTGACTATTTTGCAGTTACCTATTGCATTTTATTTACACTGTCCTTCCCTGGGTACCCCTAAAATAAGCCTTGGCTCAGTGGACCTTTTCTGGTCACTGATATGTAAATAAACACATAAATGCACTACTATTATCCTTTCTGTTTACCTTATCCTTCATCCCTTAACACAAAATATCTAAAACTCTACATTTAAATATAGTAATTTTTCAGGCTTGACTGAGCCTTCCCTGGAACAGGTGGGGGTCTCCCCATCTGAGAAACCCTGCTGTACAGGGTATTTTGGATCATTCAGACTTTTAAGCTTTGCTTCATGGTGTGATGGAGACAGGGAGCCAATTTCTGTCTGGCATGGCATCTGACTGTCCTTGATTGGTTCCCAAGAGATAGTGATATGGTTAGGAAAACAGATGAAAACATGAAAAATAATACGTTTTCTGATGGCTGGTGTCTGGTGACTTGGTCTGGGAATATAGGCTTCCAAAAAGGCATCCAAGAAAGGCTGGCAGATAATCTTAGCGTGAAAATGCTGATTTAATGTGTGTGTATAAATCACAAAATGAGGTGGATGACCTACAATTTAAAATTTGAATTTAATTTTGAAACTCCAGCCGGCCCATCGGCGCAGCGGTTGAATTTCCGCTTTCGACGCCAGCGACCCAGGTTTGGGAGTGAGCTCGGGTCGCTGGAGAGCCGGCCAGGGGGAGGCAGCTTGAGTATCCCACGACTGCTTGCTGTCTTCAGGGAGGGAAGGGGCTGTGATCCGGTGTTGATGTGACCACTGGTGGAGGCCAGGGGTAGAGCAACACGTCGGGGTCATTTGGGGTGGTGTGTGACAAACGTCACGCACCTTAAGAAAGTCAGGAAAACCACTTGCTGGTCACCAGATGATGGCTGTCTGTTCCCTGAGGGCCTCCAGCGCCTTCCCAGGGTCTCCTGCTCCTCAGCAGCATCCCCGGGCCCTAGAAGTATGTGCTGGGGTCACGCCTCTCCCCCCAGTGCCTTCCCCCTCGGAGAAGGGGGACCCGCCTGGCGAAGGGATATGCCGGGATATCCCGGGGGTCAGCTGCACTACGAGGATCAGAGGAGGGTTGGGTAAGGACAGTAGGGGCTGGGGGGAACTTATTAGAGCATGAAGGAGTGGTGGACCAGTGAGCACGGGGGCAGAAAAATAGATCACTTAAAAAAAAAAGAAACTCCAGGAAGGTGGGTCAGAGGCATATCCCCCAGCCAGTGCACCTAAGGAATTCCTTCGCTGTGCTCAAGGAATAGGAAGGCCCCACAGGTTGACCTGAGGTTGCACCCAGGGAGGATGGATGGGGCCTCTGGAATGGAACTCAGGGGTGGAGGGTGGGAGACCACAAAGGAAGAGGACGACACTTCTGGTGGGGGACTCCATTATCGTGGGGGGGGTACAGCTAGGAGCAGCAAGGGGAAGGGGAGTGAGGTAACGTGCCTGTCAGAAGGCATGGCTTGGAGGGTTGAAAAGTGGATCCAGGGGGTCACTAGGGTGGTAGCAGGAAGGGGAAAACTCAGTATCATTGTCCATCTAGGAACTAATGACATAGCTGGGAATAAGACAGCAATAGTAAGGGTACAGAAGGAGTTAATAGAACTGAGAGGGGCCTAGGGCAGGTAGCAGACTCTGTGACTTTCTTGGAAGTGCTGCCTGTCCATGGCAAGGGGGAAGCTAGGGATCTATGTACCAAGAACTTCAACGGCTGACTGAAGACATGGTGCGGAGAGCAAGGTATTGGCTTCATTGGGGAGTGGGGGCCCACCTGGGGAGGTGCAGACTTGTACAGGAGCAATGACTTGCATCTTTCCAGGAAGGGCATTGGAGTCCTCAGTGAATGGTTTGAATGCTTCATTGGCAAGCATTGAAACTTACCAAGCAGGGGTAGAGAAAAGGAGAAGGGGAAATCATACTGCCCACCCACACAGGCTAATGCATCCTGCAAGGAGGATATAAATATGTACTATATGTGGCCAGGAAGGCGGGAAACAAATATTAGAAGCCACAAGGAACACTGGTATGGGACACAAAGGGTAAGGCAGGAGTAGTAAGGCAGCAAAAAAAGGGAAACAGGAGTGAGGGTAAAAAACAGGAGGGTGAAGACAGGATTAGTGGGAGGGCAGGCAGCAAACTGTGGAAGGTAGTGGTTACAAATGGCCACAGCCTGGGCAATAAAATCCCAGTCCTGGAGGCCTTGATAATAATAGAAACAGACCTGGACATAGTGACAATAACAGATACCTGGTTTACCTCAAAATATGACTGGTACACAAATGTCCCAGGTTATGCCCTATTCAGGAGAGACAAAGGGAGTTTTTATTTATTTATTTATTGAAATAATGGATACACATGTGAGCAGATGCTCACTGTGAGGTTTCATGTCATGTACATAGAAAACAATGCAAGGAATTCAGGACAATATACAGATAAATCATTGAGAGTACAGTGAACAGATGATGACAAAATTAACATAAGGGTACGTAAATCCAAGCCAAATCAGCAACCACGGTGATGTACAAAGTAAGACTGCATCAGAAGGAGAAGTAGGGGAAAAGGAGAAGAAGGGGTGGGGTAGACAGGACAGTGTGGACAAATGGGGTAGGCTGCGATAAAGGGGTTAGAGATGGGGCTAAGTGCCGTGGTTTGCCTATCCATGGGATAGGAGCTGGGAAGTGCTGGGGTCAGTCAGTGGGTGTGTAGATGACTCAGTGGTGGCAAGCGCTGGTACTCATATGAATAACGTGTTGGCACAATTTAAGTTTGAAGGGTCCAAGTGTAGAAAGGGGGGGTGGAGTGGCCCTGTATGTAAGGAAGGGTATAAAACCAACAGAGGTGAGGGTTAACAATGAGAGACAGAGGCACAGTAGGCCACCTTTGAGCCAGGCAGTGACACAACAATTAGAACAGGGGTGATCTACAGACATGCAGCACGGACAGGGATCTAGTGGATCAAATTCAGGAGATGGCAGCAAAGTGTAAGGTATAGCCGCAGAGTGATTACAGTATCCCAGATGTTGAGTGGACCATCCCAGGAGCTGGGACATCCTGGATTCCCTACAAGGTGCAGGCCTCAGACAGCTGGTGTGCAATTCCAAAAGAGAAGGGGCAATTCTGGACCTGGTACTGACCAATGGGGGCAGAATCTCAGACATCCAAGTGGAGGGTCAGCTGTGAACCAGTGACCACCACATTGTGTGGTTTAACATGGGGACAGGGACACAGTCTAGTCACACTAAGGCGAGAGTCTTGGATTTTAGGGGGGGCAGATTTTGCTAGTATGGGAAGGTGTATCAGAGAGGCCCCAATGAAACTAAAGGGGAAAATGAGCAGTGGGAACACATGAAGGGAGTCATAGAGGAGATGACAAACCAATAAATATAAGAGTCAAGCAAAGGCAAGAAAGGAGGAAACCATTATGGTTCTCAAGGGAGATGGCAGGCAGTGTAAAGGCCAAAAGGGTGAGGTTTCAGAATATATAAGGAGACACTCAGGTGTATCTAAAGAATTTAAAGGAAGTTGGAAAGGTTGTAAGGATAGCAAAGGCATAGACTGAAGCTAGATTAGCACAGATGGTGAAGAAAGGCGACACAACATTCTTTAGGTACTGTATAGCAGTGAGAGAAAGAAAACCATGGGGGGGGTGATAGTAAGGCTCAAAGGGGACGATGGGGGGTGTCATGAGGGAGACCTGGAAAAGGTGGAAATACTGAACAAACAAATACTTCTGTTCAGTATTCACTGGAGAGGGGGAGGGTCACGGATCACAGTTGAGTAGCAGATACTGGGGGATGGGGTAAACACTAGTCCATTCACAGTGGAGAGAGTCCTAGAGGAGCTCACAAAACTGAAGGTGGATAAAGCAATGGGGCTGAATGGAAAACGTCTGTGGATATTATGGGAGCTACAGTAGCAGCACCCCGGCTGCCTTGTTCACCGAGTCACTCAACACAGGAATGGTTCCAGGGGATTGGAACAAGGCACATGTAATTCCTCTACACAAAAGTGGTAGTGGGGAGGAGGCAGGGAACTATAGGCTGGTCAGCCTCCCCTCAGTAGTAGGGAAGATCATGGAGACACTACTGAAAGAAAAAATAGTGGCCCATTTGGAATCCATTGGTGCCCAGGAATGGAGGCAACATGAATTCACAGCAGGAAGGTCATGTCAGACAAATCTAATAGATGCTTTTGACTGGGTTACCTAGCAACTAAATCAGGTTGGGGGGGCAGGCAGTGGATGTTGCCTACCTTGATTTCAGCAAGGCTTTCAGCAATGCCCCACATAAAAGGCTGGTGAAAAGATGAGTAGTCTGGGCATGGGGCACAAGGTGGTGAACTGAGTTAGGAACTGGCTAATGGACAGAAAGAAGAGGGTGGTGGTAAATGGGATCCTATCCTGGGAATGGGGGGTGACCAGTGGGGTGCCACAGAAGTCCTGTCCCATTCAATGTCTTCATTAGAGACATTGCAGTGGGGCTGGAGGGAAAGATCTGCCTGTTTGCAGATGACACCAAGATCTGCAACAGGGTGGACACTCCTGGGGTGGTGAGAATGGGGAGGGACCTAAGGAAGCTTGAAGAATGGTTGCATGAGTGGCAACTGAGGTTCAATTCAAAGAAGTGCAAAATAATGCACCTGGGATGAGGGACCCCTGAGGAGAGCTATACAAAAGGGGAAGGGGAGTTGCTGATGATCACCGAGGAGGAAAGGGACCTGGGGGTTATCATTTCAGATTGCCTAATTTTTTTTTTTTAATTTATGTCTATGTTTACTAGGTAAGTGCACTGATCCAGAGGACTGGGGCCACAGTGTGGCAAACAACACAGAGAACACAGCAGCACATACAGGAAAATACAATTAATACTGTAAATTCACACCTCAGGCACGAGTTGGTGTGAAAGAAATAAAGTAATAGCACAACGGAAGAAGGGTAATGCAATGGCCAGACACACATAGTGTGAAAGTGAGCCATATGTAGCAATAGAGATAACATGAAATACAGGAGCCAAGTTACATGCTGCAGAAGAACATATGCAGCATTATAAATATGACATGAAACCAGTTTAGTACAGGGTCATCAGTAAAGATGTTCAGGTTCATATAGTCAGATACTCACATCAGTTTCAGGAATTAGAGGTTATGAAGGAAGGAGGGTTTTAGGCAAATACAAAGATGAGAAAGGAAATAATCGGAGGGCAGGGGAAGTGGAATGGAGACATGGGCATTAGAGTGCCCTAGTGTTAATTGCTGGGAGCAGTGACAGTCAGCAGCAGCTAGGAGCCAGTTTTTCATTGCCTGTTTGAAGGCCAGGTATGTGGGCAACAAGTGGACAGACTGTGGGAGCTTGTTCCATAGGGAGGGTGCAGAGACAGAGAAAGCTTTCCTTCCCATTGCTGTGGAGACGTGGGGTGCATCCAATGGGGAGGGGACTGAGGATGCCCTAAGTGTGTCTAAACAGAGTACAAAGGCTGCAGGGAGGACCTATGGCATGCTGGGACGTATAGGCAGAGGCATCGTTAGCAGAAGGCATGATGATGCCACTGTATGAAACACTGGTGAGGCTTCACCTGAAGTGCTGTGTGCAGTTTTGGAGGTTGCACCTTTATATGGACATTGATAGGGTGGAGGTGGTCCAGAGAAAGGAGACTAAGATGGTACAGGGCTTGCACCAGAAAACATATGAGGAGAGATTAAAGTACCTCAGTATGTACTCCCTGAAGGAGAGAAGGGAGCAGCATGAACAAGGTGCAGTGGAGAGACATCTTCAAGCATAGGAGGAGTATAAGAATGCGGGAGCATGATATGAAATAGGAAGGTAGCAGGTTAAGGGGAAATGCAACTAACTTTTTCTACACAGAGAGGGTGGTGGACACATGAAATAGTCTGCCACAAGATGCAGTGGGAGTGAGCACAGTGAAGGGATTTAAACATGCCTGGGACAGGTATAATGTAAGGGAACCTTAGAGGTGGGAAGGAGGGGTGAAAAGCCAATAACCAGGTAGGGTCAGAGGCTACAAACTAGCGAAAGGCATATATTTCTATGTCTCTTACCACCACTAGCTACCCAACCCGTGGAATCTCATGGTAAGAAGGAGTCTACCTACTCCCAACAGTTCCTCCCTACCAGGTACAGTACCAAACCTTGCAGCAGAACTCACTGCTACACCTGCAAATTTATTTCTAGTGTGACTGAAATTCAGGGTTCCACAGGTGTTTTTCACATTGCCAAGGCGTTCTCATGCACCTCTACTAATGTTGTATATTGTATATTTTGCAGTAAGTGTGACTGGTAGACACTTTGCTGACCATTTCGGGGAACATTACAGGGCAGTAAGGAATGCAGCCACTGACAAGTCCATTGTAGTCCACTTTATCTCCAGGGACCAAAGTGTCAATGATCTTTTTCTGTGTCCTTCAATCAATCAATCTTTATTTAACCAGGCAGTTATATCATTCAGCAAGCTCATTTGCAAGATGGTCCTGGACACACAGGACAAATTCATTTACAGTATTCAACATCATTTCATAACACAGCAGACACTGAAACAGACTATTTTTAAGTATGAGATTATTAGGTAACTGTAGCAAGACTTGGATAATGAGGGATATATACATTTATATATATATATATATATATATAATATATATATATATATATATATGTATAGGCAATTCATCATATATGGGTTAGGAGACAGTGGAGGACAAAAGGAGGAGAGGATGGCAAAGACAGTGGAGGACAGAGAGAGTTGAGGAGGGCAAAAGACACATGAGGGGAGCGGGGGGCAGCCCTGCTACTGTAGAGGCCCCCAGGGGGTTTGCCGTATGGAAGGGGTGGTTAGTTACACTAAAAAGGAATGCCAGCCAACAGGGGGAATAAGAAGGCCAAGGAGGTCCAGGAGCTAGGGCAATATTCAGCCCATATGCCACTGATTACCTGAAGCAATCGTACAGTCTTCAGGCATCAATAAAGCAGCTGCCTGAATATGTAGGGGCTAGGCAGGAGGGAAAGTTTGAGTGCTTTTTATGTGTTGTTCCAACGGGATGGTAGGAAGGAGCTGATGGCAGTTGTGCCATGATGTGTCCTCATCTGTGGTAGCTTGAGGAGGACAAAGGAGGAGTTCCATAGGTTGCAGATATAGGGTGGGATTTTGTTAGAAATAGCCCTGAAGAGCCACATGAGGGTGTTCATTTGCCTCCTTATGAAGAGAAATGGCCAATCAATTGCCTGGTACAACAGATAGTGGTGAGTCCGCAGAGGCATGTCAAGTATGAATCTCAAAGCGTGATGGTAGAGTGCGTCAAGCTTCTGGAGGGCATACTGGGGGCAGTGACACTAGAGAAAGTCAGCGTAGTCAAACAAGGGTAGAAAGGTTGTTTGAACCAGCCGCTTCCTAGCTTCAAGAGTGAGTAGATGTCTTATGTGGTGAAATATGCCAAGGCGCTGTCTTAGCTATTTTGTCAACTCACTTAGATGTACAGTGAAACTGAGTTTGTTATTCAACCCGACTCCCAGATATTTGAATTTATCCACTATTTCCAGAGGTTCACCAAGAATGGTGATAATCTGGGGGTTACCAGGTGCCCCATATTGTGGGAGGAGTGTGGGGAGATAATCATGGCTTTGATTATTTTGGCACTGAGCAAGAGCTTCAGGCTCAGCAAGTTATTTTGGAGGATTAAAAAGCCCTGCTGTAACTCCTTGTAAGCAAGATCTAGAGAGGAGTTGGTTGTATAGAGGACTGTGTCATCTGTGAAAAGGTGAACATTTCCTGTGAGTATGCCAGAATCTATGTGGTTAATATAAAGTGCAAAGAGGATAGTCCCCAAGATAGAACCTTGCAGGATGCCTCGGGGCAAAGCTTGTAGTGGGGACAGTTCCCCTTGTGCTTTAATTTGTTGTCTTCGATTTGTAAGGTAGTGGTGAAACCACTTTACTGCAGCAGGGGTTAAAACAATACTACCCAGAGTATCAAGCAGGATGGAGTGATCAACCATGTCAAAGGCTTTGCTAAGGCCAAGGAAAGTGTGTAGATGTGCTGTTTATTATTCAGGGCTTTTAACCAGTCATTAGACACTTTGAATAGAGCCGACACGGTGCTATGCTTAGGTCTGAACCCTGATTGGGCTGGGTTAAGGATATTTTCACAGTCCAAATATTCCCTCAGTTGTGAGTTGACAATTGTTCTAGTAGCTTAGATAGTACAGGAAGAAACAAGATTGGTCTGTAATTATTCAAGTCTGTAGGGTCTCCCAACTTGAACAAAGGGATAATATGTGCAATTTTCCATCTAAGCTGTAGCTCCCCTTGGGTAAGTGAGCTATTAAATAGATGAGTGATAGGTGCTGTCAGATGATAATAGCCTGCTTTTAGAAAGAAGGATTCTAACGAGTCGGCACCAGCACTCTTTTTGGTATCTAGTGAGACAAGAAGGTCCTCCACCTGTTTAAATGATACTGGCTGGAAATTAAAGGGAGGGTGGTTGGTACAGGGGACAGAAGCAGGGTTAATACCTACACTGGTGGCACTTGGGGCAGTCAGTTTACTAACAGGCAAGGCATCAAATGTGAGGCCAGCAATAGCAAAGTGGTTATTGAGCTGGTCAAGGATCTCAGACCCATCTGTGTAGGAGTTATTGTTCACTACAATTTTGGCCAGAATTGGGGTGGCAGGGGAGTGTCCTTCGACCTCTCTCAAGATTCGCCAAAACTTGGCAGAGCAGTTTTTGTTTTCCTTGAGGGCAGACTGAAAGAAACATGATTTTTCCATCCTGATCAGTTTAGTGCAGGCGTTCCTGGCTACCCGAAAGGAGAGCCAGTCTGAGTCAGACTGCAACTTCCTTGCCCTTTTCCATAGTATGTCTCTGGACTGCAGGGCCCTCTTTGAGTATGGGCTGAACCAGTCAGGTGCCCGTTTCCTAGATTTAACCTTTCTTAAAGGTGCGTGTTTATTGATTACCCTTAGTAACAGATCTTGGAAGATACAGAAAGCTTCAAACACAGAAGGTGTGAGATAGAAGTTCTTCCACTTACTATTCCCAAGATCTGTCAGAAAGACAGGGATACAGAAATGTTTTAGGCTGCGCTTTAGTTTGAAGGCAGAGGTGGAAAGTAGGTGTGGGGAATGCCTGACACAGGCGATAGCACAGTGATCACTCAGATCATTATGGAAGACCCCTGTATGAGAGATATTATGTGGCTTGTTGACAAGCATAAGATCCAGCAAGGAGCTTCAGTCAGGTTTTTTTTTATTAGGTTGGGTAACCTCAGGGGTAATCTGAGTTAGCCCATGCTCATTGCAGAAATCCTTGAGCCTGTTAGCACAGGCATCATTCCAATTATGATTAAGGTCCCCCATTATGCTGCATTCAGTAGTTGCTTTCTCCAAGTGTGAGTGAAGGTAAGGTAGTTTACACAAGCCAGCAGCAGGCAGCCTATAGCATGCATCTACCAGTAGGGCTACTCCAGGTGATAAGGTTAACTTGAGGGCAAGACACTCAAATTGTTTGGGCATTGATTTACGAACAAGATCAGAGGTTAGGAATTTGTCCTTAATATACTGTATATGGCAACACCACCACCACCTCTGGTCGACCTGTCACACCTGTGTAGATTGTAGTCAGGGATGTTAAGCATTTTGTCAGGTACATGATTCTTAAGCCAGGTTTCAGAGAACATTGCTACATCAGGTGTTGTGTGTAACACACAGGCTTGGACCAGGTCAAATATATTGACTAGGTTGCATACATTCATATGCAGGAAGCTCTGGCCCTTTAACTGTCGGAGCTCCCCTGGAGCAGCTAGCAGACGGGGTGGAGGGCTCTGGGTTCAGTTCCACACTACCTGCACAGAGCAACAGCAGGATTAATAGTTTCCCGAGACATCTTACAAGGAATCACAGGAAGGCTTTATTAGGTTGTTTAGCATGGGCACTGCCTAGGGCAGCAGAACAAGATTTGGAGGGGCAATGAAAGGTGGTCAGAGCAAATATTGCTACCCTAATAAGATAAGGGATGTCTGCTTAGGCGGTGTAGGGCAGTAAGGGATGTGAAATGTTCTGACTGCATGCAGATTACTTCCTTTGGAAGGAGTTAGTTGAGGAGCAAACACTACCAGACTTGATTCCTGGCATGTAGGAGAGTTCAGGAAGGTTGTTTCTTTCAGAGTGTCCATATTAGGCTCTAATGTTAGATGGAGGATGCAGCCAAGGAGGAAAAGGTACGCTATGGATGCCAACTTGGGAGTGCTGAGTAGCAAAGGAGAGGTGTCACCTTATAGGCATTCTTGGGTAACTGACAGCAACCCTGTAAAGGCGAAGAAGCCTGGGGCAGGCCAAGGGCTATAGGGCCGAGTGTTAAGAGAATGATTTGGTGAGGTGGGTTAATAAAGCAGCTGAACAGGCAAAATAAAAACCAGTGAAGGTTATAAACCAGTAAACATAGTGCATAGTAGGAAAGAAAAGGAGAAAGAAATGGAGAAAGAAGTAAAAAAAATGAAAAACAGAGCACCAGTTTAAAATATAAAATGTAGGTTAAAATAGGGCGTTTTAGCTAGGGCAGGGGGATACCAAGGCAACTTGGTGATTATTGGGACTATGTAGAAGGCAGCAAGGGAAGAAGCTCCGGTATGGAACTGTAGAGTCAATAGCAGAGCAGGCGCTAAACAAAGCTGATAGATAAGCAGATGTTGAAAATAGGAAAATGTCTTTAAAGGGAGGGCAGGACAAGTGTTAGGCCTAATAACTGCACTCTGCATCTTAAAGGGGAGCTGCAATATTAGTGAGAGGGGAGGATGAAGATTTCCTGGGGTGGTGCCGAGGGGGGAGGGAGAGTATTTAAGAAAGGCTGGGGGTGGGTGAAAATTCTAGCAGGAAGGAGACAAAGTGAAACAGAAATTGGATTATTTGCAGGGCGTTTTTTACAACTGTGACCCAAATTAAACCTGGTCGAGACAGAGAAGTGTTCACAAAAAACTGTATCACTTTAAACTTAGTTTCTGATCCAAGATAAATTACCACAGGATCTTAAAACAAAGAGAGCTGTAATACTTTAAAACCTACAAACCTGCACTCTAAAAGAAGCTGCACTTCAAACTACCCTTGGAGTGCACAATTGCTATAAACAGGCTTAGGTTCACATTTAAATTAGGATTCACAGGACAATTTGGAGAAACTTAACCAGTACCAGAATCAATAAGCAACATTAGCTTAAAGTCCAAAAGGAACAGTAGTAGCAAAGAATTAAAGTAGTTGAGCAGCCAATCAGCTGGCAGAGCCGATGGTTCCAGCCAAGTCCAGTCAAGTTTCAACAGCGTACCATCGGTCTGGTGATTGGCAGGCAGTACAGTGAGGAAGGCAGCCAGTGGACAGAGGGGACCTGCAGGGCAGATTGCAGCAGCAGAGGCACCCGTGTCAAGGGTGAAGCTTTGGTCTGGTGATTGGCAGGCAGTACAGCAAGGAAGGCAGCCAGCGGACAGAAGGGACCCGCCAGGCTGCTTGCAGCAGCAGCAGAGGCACCCATATCAAGAGTGAAGCTTTGGTCTGGTGATCAGTGGGCAGTACAGTGAGGAAGGCAGCCAGTGGACAGAGGGGACCTGCTGGGCTGCTTGCAGCTGCAGAGGCACCCATGTCAAGGGTGAAGCAGGACTTCTGGGATTCTGACCACAGAAAAAACATGGACACCAAGCTGATCATCTGCCTTGTCTTGCAGCAGCCCTCTGGTTTAAATGATAGACTTATTTTCTACTAACATCTTTCAGTCACCCCTTGTTTTCCCTAAAGTCTGTTTGTATCTGTACACATCCATTTTAGTTTTTATGTTTGCTTGCATGAATGCATAAGAAACATGTTGTGACAGCTTGCTGGAGAAGCAGGTTCAATGTTTGTGGAATAGCAATAAGGAGAGATGGGGTATATAGTGCTTGTGTAACTTGTACTTTTTGTAGCTTTTCTCTATTCCCACCCATGAGTAGTAGGTATGTAGGTAGTAGTTTGTAGGGAATAGAAGGCCCATGAGCAAGGGTGAGAAGAGCGCCAGAGGAGATGAGGAAGGTGGTGGATGAAAAACACTCCCTAAGCAAGGGAGGCTTGTTAGAGGAGGGCTTATAAAGAGGTTATGGGAGGAGCTATTCCCCACATTGAACCTCGGTCAAGCCCTCCCATTCAATGTTTGTGGAATAGCAATAAGGAGAGATGGGGTATATAGTGCTTGTGTAACTTGTGGTATTTTTTGTGGCTTTACTCTAATCCCACCCTTGAGTAGTAGGTATGTAGGTAGTAGTTTGTAGGGAATAGAAGGCCCAAAAAGATACTGCCTCCAACTGATGGGGAGTATTACCTCCTGGCACTCAGGAAAGGGAAAAAAACAAAACGTAGAGGAAATCTCTGAGGACCCATGGCCGGAGGTCTGCCCATCCTTCTGGGTATACTAAATGGAGAAGGATCTAGATTCTAGTAGCCATAGCTAATTTAAGATTGGTGGGTTGCTTGGAGAGACGATAATCCATATTTGATCCATGGATTATGCCAATCGCGTGATGATCCTGAAGTTGGAGAGAGATCTGTTCTGACTGAGCATTAGAATCCGAAGTATGAAGTAAATCTGAGAGGAGGACAAAGGAAGTCCAAGTTTCCAAGGTGATGAATGATGCTTGTCCAACAGACTTGTAATAAACAGAGGGACCATGACCGGATTGATAAAGTATTAAACTGGGAATAGTGGTATTGCCATGGTAGAAGAAGTCATGGTGAATGATCCAACTTGTGAGAGGCTTGAATGTAAAGGTGTAGTCTAGAAGATACGAACTCTGTATTGAACAAGGAGACACTAAGGAAACATCCATAGAATAACATTTGTAGAAGTCTTTGAATGCCCTGCAGATGATGGTTCATTCTTGATCTAAGGATGATAAGGCCTGAATGATGATCCTGCAGATGAAGGGTACATCTTTTCCATAGGGATGGTAAATCCTATGTAGAGCAGATCCAGTTAAAGAAGTGCTGATGTAGATCATGGTTCTGAGGTGACTAAGGATGCATGTCTGAGGGATGTGGACATTATGAGGTGGGAGAGCAGAACTGAGTGATACAAGACTAGACAGTACACTGTGGTAGTTGTGATGATTAGTAAAGTTATAAGAGACTGCTCCAAGTCATATGAGTTTTGATATTTGAGGTAGTCTGGAGATAAAGAATCCATTAGTGTGCAAAAGTCACTAGAAAAGCATCCCAGAGTAAACTGAGCATAGGAGACTTTGAGTGCCTGATGAAAATGGTTCTATAAGTGATTAGTACAGCACTAGAAGATGATTTATGGAGCTATCCAAACAGCCTAATATTTATGAGGAATGATTGACATTTGGTATGAGGAATATATGGCTTCTTTGGTCATGATATTTGAGACCTTATACTCAGATCCTCTGCTGGTGCACTGCCTGAATTGAGTATGGGCATTCCTGTGCTGTGATCATTTAGGAGATGCACTCTGGTGGCATAACTGGTTATGTTTATGGGTAATCTTGCTGCAGAAGTACATGAGAGGAGCTTGGGGCAGATGAAAAGAGTCTGTAGGCTGGAATAGTAGTGAGATTGATTAGTGCAGGATACCACAGGTTTTAGTGTTATGGCTGATTAATACCGATTAGAATGCAAGGCTGAGTTAGTGAATTTGTCATGACTGTTACGGATTGTTGGGTAGAATTCAGGAGAGCCAGCTCTCGGTAATGGCCTGTGCTGAAGAGATGAACAAAGGTTATTCAAGAAGAAGAGGCTGAAAGGTCCACTGGAGAGCAATTGACCTGGCTGCAGATATTAGGTGAAAAGGTATGAATAAAACCTAAGGAATAATGATGCCCGGGAATGAAATCGAAGGTTGGATGATGTGGAGTCAATAATCAGCTAGCTGTGGGGATCCCATGATGACTATTCTAGACAGTATCTGTACAAGTCCTAAAACTAGCATGATTGTTGGGAAGTAGGAGCCAAGTAACTTGGTTATCAGAATCATTGCTGAAATAAGAGGCAGCAGAAGGTAAAATGGATGATATCCATAGCTGAATAGGTTAATTTGTGATTCCCGGTATCAGTAGAGGCGATGCTGAATACAAAGTTCAAGTACAATAGGATTTAAGTATTTTCCATGTATGAGGATGGAGACAAGATGAGGCATCCAGGGAAGTGAAGGTGACTGGATAGACAGAGATTAGAGGGTATATCCTGATAGAAATGGAGGAGATTGTCCTATTGCCCAAGTGAATCGAGTCCATGAATGATTGGGAAGAACTGCATGGGCAGTTTCAGCCTTCTATGATAAAGTAAGAGTCTATGGGGTGTGTAAGCCAAAGAATGTTTGCTGGCAGTAAAAGTACACCAGAGTAATGCTTTAATGATCAAATGAGTAGTGAAATGGCACTGTTAGAAGAGCTGAAGTAGAAGTAAGGATGCACCATATGGTAAAGCAGATGACTCATCAGGAGTATTGGTCGGAGATGGGATACAAGGCCCAAAAGAGCCACAGCAAACAGGACAAAGCCTTGAGCCAGTAAGGCGAAGAGAAGAAGGCAGCCAGACAATGGAAAGGGTCCGGGGGGAATCCCTTGTGCCTGCAATCCAATTATACTGCAAATGCACGAAAGGTATTATCGACTGCAGTCAAATGTGGTACAAGTTGAGTACTGATATTTCAATACCGTTGTATTGTTGTCCAGTAAAAATGTTGTCCAAGCCCACCTGCAAACCAGCCTGCTCAAAGGTGAAAACCCAGGTTAAATAAAGTTTGAGTGATTCAGAGGAATTGAAGAAATGAGCAGAGAAAGCTATGGGCCAGGAAAAGCCATAAGATGTCCAGAGCAGGAAGGAGCAGGACGAGGTCAGGTCCATGGGGAACAGCAGCGAATTGCATGAAAACTGAAGCAAGGCATTGAATGATGATCCACGGAAGGCTGAGGAGCCCAGCCAGGCACCAAGAGTTACAGGAGTCCCAAATCTGTTTTAGGCTAGAAGCAACCAGAGAAGAAGATGGAAGGTGCCAAAGCGACAAAGGACAAGGTCCCAACACCACAAAGAAAACAAGTTCATACAGCAGCCGGACAGGGAACCTGCAGCAAGGAAATCCATAAGGCAGTCTACCTGGAGTGAGATAGGGAATCAAACAGGCCAGCAGGATCTACAAGATGAGGGAAGAAGGCCCAGGGGCTAGAAATGAAGGTCCATGGAAGAACTGGATGGCAAGTGGATCAGTCAAAGCAGAAGGGTCCTGCAACAGAGAGGAAGTGACAAACCAGCAGGATGGAGGCAAACCAATCAATGAGGTCATGGACTGGCAGTTGATGGCACAGGCAGAGCATTGGTAGTGATGGAGAAAACACATGTGAAGCAGCAGAGTGGAGAACAAGCATTCAGAAGGGATGAGCAAAGCATGAATATCTGGAGTAGATGCGGCTATGAGATGCAGGACAATGAGAACAAAGTTGAACATATGAACATGGATGGCAATCCGCATCAGTGAAGCTGGACTGGTGGAGACAGTACATGTAGAGTCAAGCTCCCAGTTGGGAAGCGGCAGATAGGATGCGGAGTCTAGGCTGCAGACAAGGTAAGATGTAGAAGCAGGTAGGCAAAGCCCTGATCCTGATGGGAGAAGCAACCAGGCATTGGGCTGAGAAGTAATAACCTGAAGCAGCATAAGTAGCATGATTATGGTATGCAGAGTGTGAGAGTTCTGTTCCCGAAGGGAAGAGGCAACTGGTATATGGTAGAGAAGGCATGGTATAAGTCTGTAGGTTGGAAACATAGCTCCCATCCCTGGTAGTCATGGTGATCTAACCTGCACTCAATGCAGCCAAGCAGAGTTAGGGACAGAGGATGTCGAGCTGGTAAGCAGCAGGTAGTTCTGTTCCCAAAAGGAAGTAGCAACTGGATGAGGTAGAGAAGGTATGATAACAGTTTGGATATGAAAGACATGACTTCCATCCCTGGTCATCAGGGCAGTGAACCTTCACTTGATGCAGTCCAGCAGAGTTGGGGACGGAGGATGTCAGGTTGGTAAGCAGGAGACAGTTCTGTTCCCTAAGGGAAGTGGCAACTGGCAGAGGAAAGGTAAGGTACAATTCAGTAGATCATAGATGGGGCTCCCAGGGTCCAGTTGGTAAGTAGTACAAGGTACAGAATGAAAGAGAATCCCATCCCCGGTGGACAGGGGAAGCTTACCTTCGCTCAGCACCTCAGATAGTATGAGTTAGGGACGGAGGCCGGAGTACTGCTGGTATGGGTGGTATGAAGCACTAAACTGCTGCAATGATAAGAGATAGTCAAGTAATGAACAGGAGTGGATGCAGTCTGGAACTAGAACTGTAAGCAGAATATGGGGGATACATGAACTGAACAGATACAGAGAGTGGTGAATGCTTAGATATAGTATACAAGGAAAGCAATCGTAGTGAGATAACTAGTGGCAAAGCATAGATGGTATCACACAGGTAGCATTAGATAGTAGTATGCATGAGAGGAATTAGGAAGATTCTTGACATGTATTCCCCCATCCTGTATGAGTAGAGAAAGGCACGTACAGGAACAGCCATTAGATGGCAGGCTGATCCCCCCCCCATGAAGTAACAGTATGTGTTTAGTAATTTTGTTCATGTTTGCCGTAGTAAAGCAGTCCCTGCTGAAAGGCAGCAAAGATCCATTTTGGAGAAGCACAGTTCCAAAACAGTGTAAGGAGCTGCAATATCCAGCCTTGGGATGTAAGCATGGCAGAACACCTGCTCAATTCAAGCTCATGCAGCCAACTAACACATAGGCACTCCTAGTCAGGGAAGATGGTACATGGAGAATAAAAAGGAGAATCCTGGACTGTGAATAAACAATGTGGAAGCAAATGAGCAAAATGGCTTTGGAGCATGACAGTAGGTCTCTGTGCTGATGTTATACCTCCTTAAAACCTCCTCCTTAACTTTATCATAGTTGTTGGCATCTGTCCCAGTAAGTTGTCTGTATACAAGCTGGACTCTTCCAGATAAATATGGCACCAACCAAATCGCCCATTGGTCCCAAGGCCAATTGCATGTTTGGGCTACCCTGTCAAAAGTCGTGAGGTATGCCTCAATGTTATCATTTTCAGTCAACTTGGTAAGCTTAATGTCTCTAGGGACAGGTCTATCTGGCTGACCTTGTATCATGTCTTGGATGGCCTTCAAGGTTGCTGTCCATTTTTCATTTTAGTGTCATCTCTCCTCTGCTTGTAGCTGTCTATCCTCGTCCCTTTGTTGTCTGTCTTCCTCTCTGTGTCGCTCCTTCTCCAACTGGTGCATGCACAGCCACTTCAGGAGTTCATTCGGGTCATCTGGTACTGGGGTCATCTGTCTCTCCTCCATCTTCTGGGCTGCTACTGTCTCCTCTAAATCCTGCTCATCCTTAGTAGTCTTCATCTTGGGTCGGGCTCCTGGATTTAATCCTGGCAACAGTTGGATCCCAGTCTTCTTACTTACAGATTGAGTCAGATGCAATGCACTTGGATCTGTCTGTTCTCCCATTTGCATCTGTCAGGGTGCTTATGAAGCAACACCCCTCTGACAGCGCCTCCTCTGCAGCCTTGAAGTAACAAAGTTTGAATCCCACTGTTGACACCAATTGTAATAGTGTGGGTTCAAATGACAGACCAGCAGACAAGTTTAAAGTGCATAAAAATGGCAAGGACTGCATTTATCATTTTATTAAAAAAAATCCAAAAGAAAATGCAATATGTACAGGTAGGAAAATTGGTGTTAGTCCTTCACACCATAAAACAAAACATCAGGATATTATTCTTCTCCAAAATAATCAGCCATAAAAGAATTCCTGAGCTTCCCTTCTTTACTTAGTGTGTAACCTCACACACTCAGCTCCTACACACTGTGTGGTCAGAACACTACTGGCCTCCTATCTGCCTTAGCCCTCTGGTGGATTACTTTTTAAAGCAGCCTAGAATGATATCAGAGGACATGTGATATACTAATTAACAGAATTAGGCCCTTTTTAGCTTCTCTGTTTCTTGTAGAAATGTTCAAACACATTTAACACAATACTGTCCTCTATATTAACTATCTAGGATACCTTTCAGACGACCTACTGAATTAAAAAGTGGGCTAAATACCTAAATTATGAGGGTATGACATCACAGCAGAACTTTAGCTCCTCCCATTCTGT
Source organism: Neoceratodus forsteri (assembly GCA_016271365.2). Lineage (NCBI taxonomy): Eukaryota > Metazoa > Chordata > Ceratodontiformes > Ceratodontidae > Neoceratodus > Neoceratodus forsteri. Next base: position 980,158,220 of record CM057458.1, on the reverse strand, counting down.
GACATCACTCCCTCAAGGTACCATACTGTATAACCAGTCATTTCAGGGGCTGCCAGCCCTATAGCAGCACCTCCTAGTATTCAGTGCATCAACTGGTATTTATATATTTATTATTTGACTTGATTTCCACTGTATCATAATTATCCTGAGATATCTCTGACTTGGAAGACAGAAGTAGATAAGGACGCGCTCCTTATCTATTTATTCTTACAAGCCCTGTGAACCTCTTTTGTTGTGAGCAATAATCATTTCTACTTAAATAGACTCTAAAAATTAATTTCATGGGCATAAATTAACTTTGCAGTCTCCTGCAAACACTTCTTGCAGTTTAAAGAATATATTTCAATATAGATAAACAATGCCCCTTCCTTTTGATTTTAAATTAGCCTCATACAAGACTGATGGCTGAAACCTTTCAGCTGTCAGCAAAACGTTTCATTTCAGCCCTTATTTGGCCTGATAGCCAGTGGACTTCCTCTGGAATGGAACAAACACCTTAATACCCAAATATGGGTAAAACTGGTTTAGGGGTAATTTTTCTCCATTTTCTTCTCCCACCAGTGTGGTTAGTTTTCTTTATTTACTTCCCATTCTGCTTTAAACTGTACCAGACAACTAAGTTCCAAGCTGTGAGCTCTATAACGGAGCGTCACACTACTCAAGCTTAGAGTTGCTAATTTTCATGCTGTACGGCTCATTTCTTTCCCTATGAGCCATATTACAAGGTTAGAATCTGCACCCGGTGGTTCTAAAAAACAGTTTATCATTGGATTCCTGCATGATCGTGCGCACAGCTGACTGTGCGATGGTGCGCACATCAGTACGGGAGTCAATCAATTAACAAACAAATGCTGCGCATACTCTCCAGGTCACTAAAATGAGAACCACTTTTATTACATTCCAAGGTAACATAACTGGTGCTTCTTTAAATAGGGAGTTTACAGGCTTTAAGGAACAGGGATAGAAAAGGAAAGAGAGAAGAAATATCAGGTTGGCCACTCAGATATGGAAAAGGAAAAGAATAGTCAGAAAAACATAAGAGGATAGGAGAGAGTGATAGGAAAACACAAAAAATGCCTGTAGGGGAATTATCATTCTGGGCACAGCCTACCTAGACTTTAGCAAGGCATTTAACACAGTCCCACACAAAAGATTAATAAACAAATTAGCCAGCCTGGGAGTGGGTCCCAGGGTGGTAGCCTGGGCAAAACATTGGTTGGACAACAGGACACAGAGGGTAATAGTAAACAGACTCCAAGATTAGGAAAGGGAGTTACTAGTGGGGTAACGCATGTTTCAGTACTGGGTCGGTCCTTTTTAATGTCTTTAGAAGTGACATTGCAGGAAGACTGTAAGAAAAGGTATGTCTCTTTGCAGACGACACAAAGATGTGAAACAGGGTTGATACACAAGGGGGGGTGGAAAGGATGAGAAGGGACTTGGCAAGGTTGGAGGAATGGTCAAATATATGGCAGCTTACATTTAACTCAAAGACGTGCAAAGTAATGCATCTGGGAAACAAAAACCCAGGGGAAGAGTACACAATGGGGGGTGAGATACTGACAACAACAAAAATGGAAAGGGACCTGGGGTAGTTATATCGAATACCTAAAGGTGGGCAAGCAATGTGAGATGGCAGTGAGGAGGGCTGGGGGGATACTGGGAGGCACAGGGAGAGGCATCACTAGTAGAAAACAAGAAGTTGTTATCCCTCTGTACAGACAGTTGGTGAAACCACATCTGGAGTACTGCATGCAGTTAGTTTTGGAGAATCCATCTCCGCAAAGACATAGTGTGGAGGCTGTCCAGAGGAGGGCAACCAAAATGGTGCAGGGTCTGTACCAGAAGACATATGAAGAAAGGCTAAAGGAGCTTAATATGTATAGCCTCAAGGAAAAGAGGGAGAGGAGGGACATGATAGAAACTTTCAAGTACCTCAGGGGAATCAACAAAGTCCAAGAGAGCAGCATTTTTCAGAAAAAGAGATGTGCAAGAACAAGGGGGCACAATTTGAAGATAGAGGGGGGATGGCTCAGAGGTAATGTGAGGAAGTATTTCTTCACGGAGAGGGTTATAGATGCATGGAACAGCCTTCCGGAGGAGGCTGTGGAGTCAGAAACTGGGGGAGTTCAAGAATGCATGGGCGAGACATAAGGCAATTCTAGTGGGGAGTAGGAGGAAAAAGGGTTTGGTTAACTAGGATCTGCAGCTTATCCATTAGGTAGGGAAATGGGAAGACTAGGTGGGCCAAGTGGTCCTTATCTGCCATCAAATTCTATGTTTTTATGCTTCTGGGGATGGATATCATGAACCTGATTAAAGGTGGGGAACCGCTTAATCTCTGTCTATGGGGAAGTAGTATTCTATGTTTTTATTGGTATGCCTTTCAAGCTATGGTAAGGGGTTCAGGGGTTTTCTTGTTTAGGGTGGGTTTTCTGTGGGATATATGGATTGTAACCCCTCTTTGGGGCTTACCTGAATTGCCCCATGTTTCTCCCATTTCCACCGACTGCTATGCTACGGGTAGTTCCTCCATTTGTCCACCGCTGCCCAAGTCCTTAATTGCTCTCCCAAGTCCCCAAAGCAAGCCCTGTATTTGTTTAGCCCTATTTGGGCTTAAATCCCTTTTTTGCGAGCCACTCGCATGTGCCTTGTGCACCAGCACTCACACATCCACACAGCAGCACCTTTCATGTGCCGACCACTGGGTTGCAGTCCTTTGCAGAGTTCCTTGGCAGCCCTGGTGCCCCTCTTAATCTAAACGTGGACCAGTGACTTCCAGGAGGTGGCGAAGCTGCTGAGAAGTTTTCAAATAGATTGAATCAGGGCATGAATGAGGGCTTATGAATCATTCATGAGCCCTCATGAATATCAATGAGGTTGATGCCTGCCACTTAGGGGGATAGAATTTTGGTGGCAGTGACAGCAAAAGTACTGGGAGCTATTGCACAAAAGTGGGCTTGTTTGACAAGGGGCCATTTGAGCAACAAACTGGTGGGATGTTGTGTAACTAAAGCATTGTGTTAGACTGCATTGGTTTTATGAAGCTGAGGGAACTATATGAACTCCATATAAATAACTAGGAGCTGACATGTTCCTGACACTTGACCCCTTTCTAACAGCCAATCAGTGATCTAGGCACCCAAAACTAGGACAGAGGGACTCCTGGGAAAAGTGGATTCGTTTAGGTGCCTAGATCATGCTCCAATAAATCAGCAGGAAATACTGATTGCTATGGATATAGATTATTAATAGGCTCCATCAGTCAGTCAGTCAGGACTCTGGATTTTTGGCTGAAACAGTGTGGACTTTTTAGGATTTCTTCAGTCTGTTCTTGGGCTCAGTATGAGTCAGGAGTACTCTGTGAGAGTGGATTTTGGATGTGAGGAGTTTACCCAGGCCCTATGTAGAGACTGCTGCATTGCAGAATTGAAGATTGCTGGAAATGGAGACTGCTGTGTGGCAGAAAAAGAATGGGAATGGGGAAAGAGAGAAAGACTGAACTGTGACGCTGATTCCCCATATAGGGAAGAGTTGCTTACTATTCATGGGAGAGAGTGAATGCTGCAGAAACCCTGCACTGGAATGTCATAATTGCTGATACGACTGCTTGTGTGGGACTGTAAAAGAGATTTTGAAGAGGCAGAGCGTCTCTGGTCATCAGGGTACTAGCTGAAGTTGTGTGTGTCCTGTGTGAACTGGTTAAAGTGGCTGAGGGCTGAGGCCTAGCTGCAGCCAAAGAAAAGGTTGGGGACACTGTCAACTGGAATGTGTGAATGGTTGTGCAGGAAGTTGTTGTTGCTGAAAGCCCTGGTTGAATTGCACTTGCTCTTATTGAACCTGAGGCTAGCACCCACACTGTTTGGCACTGGACTTTATTGGAGCAACTGCCTGAAAACTTTTCTTTGTTGAGAACTCAGTACATGGACTGTAGGAGGACCCCTCCGCTAGGGAGTCCTCACCCAGAGCCAAGGAGGGAACCTGCTAACCTCCTCCATGTGGGACTCACTGTCTCAGGAGGTCACTGGCAATTGCTGGGGTTCTAGGGTATCTGCAGCCCATCATGGGAGCTGGGCTTCTGGGATCTGTGCAGGGGCCAATTCTATTTAACACAAGCAGTGTCAGTGGCTCAGTAGGTAGCACACTCACCTCTGAGGCTGGGAAATCAGAGGGCTGTGGGTTCAATTCCCACATCTGGCACTTGGATTAATATCCCAGTACTGACACTGTAGTGCAGCATGAGAGGGGTGCTGCATTCTGAGGTGCTGTCTTTCGGATGAGGCATTAAACTGAGGTCCCTTCTGCCTGGATTGGTGGTAGTTCAGGTGGATGTTAAAGATCCCATGGCACTTCTTGAAAAGAGTAAAGGAATTTCCCTGGTGTCTTGGCCAAATTTCCCTCATTCACTAAAAATACCACCAACAGCTTAATCTGATTCATGGTCAGTTGGCATTCATCTATATCCCGCTCTCCCAGGTCGTGCCTTAAAATAGGCAGGATTTGTCTAGTGCACTTACCGTGTCAACAATAACTAAATAAATAAACATACAGTATTCATCAGTGATGTCATGGAGGGTTTTTAAGGAAGGTATAGAAACATAGAAACAGAAGTTGATGGCAGATAAGGACTGCAAGGCCCATCCAGTCTACTTATTTTTTCTATTTTATGAATGTGCCATAGGCCTTTACTCTGTCAATAGCCTATCTATTCATATTCATCTGTATTGCTCCCTTATGCCTATCCCATGCCTATTTGAAGCCCTCACTGCATTCAGATCCACCACTTCCTGAGGAAGGCCATTTCATGTATCCACCACCCTTTCTGTGAAAAAGAACTGCTTCACATTACCACTTAATCGGCCTCACTCTGATCTCATGCTGTGTTCTCTTGTCCTGCTATTATTCTTATATTGAAACATGTTAGACTCTTTCACCTTGTTAATGCCCTTAAGAAGTTTGATGTTTCTATCATATCACCTCTCTCCCACCTTTGCTGTTGGGTATATATGTTGATCTCCGTTAATCTGTCCTCATGCATTTTATGATGCAGTTCCTGGACCATTTTGGTTGCCCTTCTCTGGACTGTCTCCATTTTGTTAATGGCCATGTGCAGGTGCAGCCTCCAGTACTGGATGCAATACTCCAGATGGGGCATAACAAATGTCTTGTAAAGTGGGAGTATTGCTTCCTTCATATGACTTGTGATACCCCTTCTAATACACCCCAACATCCATCTAGCCTTACCTACTGCTTTAGTGGTCTGCTTGGATGATTTCAAGTCTTCTGTGGTGATGATGATGCCCAAGTCTCTTTCTTCCCTTGTGATTTCCAGCAACTCCCCTCCAAATCTATAGGTGGCTTCAGGGTTTCTTTTCCCTTTGTGCGTGATCTTGCACTTCTTTGTGTTAAACCCCAGTTGCCACTTTTCTGACCATTTTGCCAGTTTATCCAGATCTCTTCTCATTCTGCCCACCCCATCTGGATTATCTACTCTGTTGCAGATCTTGGTATCCTCTGCAAACAGACAAACCTTACCCTCCAGTCCATCTGCAATGTCACTGATAAAGATATTGAAGAGGACTGGTCCCATGACTGATCCCTGAGGTACCCCATTTGTGACCTGCATCTCTTCTGACTGTATACCATTTACCACTACTCTCTGTTTTCTGCCTGCCAACCAGTTTGCCACCCAGTTAACTAACTTCAGACCCACCTGGAGCCTACCTAGCATATTAATCAATGTTCTGTCTGGAACAGTATTAAAAGCTTTGCTGAAATCAAGGTAGGCGACATCAGCTGCACCCCCTTGGTCCACCACTCTGGTTATCCAGTCAAGAAATCTGTGAGATTCGCCTGTTTTTCAGATGACACCAAGCTCTGCAATACAGTTGACATGCAAGAGGGGGATACATAAATGATTGATGGTCTAAAAAAACTGGAGGAATAGTGAAAACAGTGGCAGCTGAAACTCAACGTGAGGAAGTGCAAAGTTATGCACCTAGAGATGAAGAACCTGGGCTGGAAATATACTCGGGGGGGGGGGGAGCTGAGTGAAACTAAAGTAGAGAGGGATCTGAGGGTACTCATATCTGATGATTTAAGGACAACCAGGCAGAGTGAAAAGGCAGTGCAAAAAGCTAGCAGTATTCTTGGAAGCATAAGAAGGGATATCACAAGTAGGAAAAGCAAAGCAATAGTCCTGCTGTACAGGTTTTTGGTGAGGCCTCAGTGGAGCACAGTGTCTAGTTTTGGAGACTGCACCTCAAGAAGGATAAAGATCACCTAGAAACAGTGCAGAGGAGAGCTATGAAGATGATACATGTGTAACCTCTACCCGGTATGCTGTTTGTATGTGACAGCTCTACCAGGTGGGCTGGGTTCGGGGAGGAATAGGCCACTCGGCACAAAGGCTAGGTTTGGCTACTCTGCACAAGGGCACCCAAGTAGCTCTGAACACAGGAAGCAATAACTATAATGTCCACTACCAGACGTGGGATTCTGAAGTGTGGCTTTTATTCATATCCAAACAGAATAAACAAAGCATAGATGAACCCCCACGGGGCTACATTCCTGGTAATGCAGATTAAAGTAGACCAGAACACATTGCCCTCAGGCTCTACCACATACCGGGCACACAGCCTAGACTTGTACGCTGCTTTGGGTTACACAGCCCAAACTTGTACACTGCTCTGGGTTTTCCCTGGCTTGGCTCCTTTGCCAGCCACTTGGACACCTTCCATACTTCATGGAAACATTTTCTGGTGGCTCCCTAAACCACCTAAGAGCACCTCGGCTCCATCAGGGAATCCTCCTGTTTAATCCTCATCTGATACTTTCCTCAGGCACTGGCCAAGTACCTGAGGGAAAGCAAAAGGTGTCTCAGAGCAACTGCTGAGGTGAATTTGTCATTACTGATGGGGGTCTCCCACCTCTCGCTCCCACAATTCATACCTGGCCATTTCTCTGGACTGTAAACACCTCATCCTTTAACACTTTGCTGTGTAGATTCTTGCTAAATGTATTTCACATTCAATCTACTTGTCTTGCTTCCTATTTGTGCTGGACTTGAACATACTTAAAAATAAGTGGCCTTGTCCATTACTCTAGACCCCCCACAGGTTAAGCAGTCCAATCCCCACATTTCTTTCCATTTTGTGCTGGTCTTGAACATACTTATAAGTGGCTTTGTCCATTACTCTAGACTCCTCCACTGAGTAGAGCAGTCCAATCCCCACATCTTCCAACTGTACTTGGCTGTCTTTTCCTGATCCCACAGTAACAGTCCCTTTAGTTTCCTTCTGTTTCAGGTGAAAACACTTGGCCCTTTTTCAGAGCGAACTCACCCTTTGGTTGCAGGTGCCCCACAGGCGTTTCCTCCTCAAGGAATCTCTTACAGAGCTTCTGGTGCCTCAGCATGACTCAGACAGGCAGCTTCTTTCCCTTAGCCAGACCCAGGGGGGTTACCCCTAGAAAACAGGCAGACATCTTCCCCCATCCCCTCAGGGATGGGGCTCTGAACCATTGAGAGTGGTCTCCACCACTTCAATTACCAGTTCCTGTGTTCCTCTTCAGGTGGAAACACACACCTTGAACAAAAGTAGCTCTGAAACAGAGCTTAAAGCTCTGGGAGCCTGCACATACTCTGCTGCACTACAGTCTCTCTCTAAGACTGCACACAGACTGGCTTCAAATTCCCCAACGTTCTACTCTAACCTCCAACTGCAACATTCCAGTGTGGCTTATGCAGCTGCGACAGTTCTAAAATGATGTCATCCCTCAGTCTCAGCTCAGACTGAGAACAGTGTGAGACAATGTGAAATCCATTTAACTGGAGTTTCACAAGCTGCCTTCCCTGCCTACCACTAGGTCTTACTGGGATCCTAGTAACCCCGGGTAACAGAGGGGTTACACATGGACTACACAAAAAAAGTATGAATCGAGATTAAACCATCTTAGGATGTACTCGGGGAGAAAAGGGATGGGGAGATATGAGGGAGACATTTAAATACTTCAAAGGTATCAATTCAGTAAAAACACAGGATCTCTTGTGGGAAAACAGGAATACATGGACAAGGGGGCACAACATGCGCCTCAAGGGAGGTAATTTCAAAACAAACTGGAAGTTTTTCTTCACAGAAAGGGTGGTTGAGACCTGGAATAGTCTGTTCCATAGGTTGTGGCAATGAAGACAGTGAGGGAGTCCAAGCTAGCATGGTATATGCACTGTGGAAACCTATGGCAGTAAAGAGACTGGGAGGGGATTAGCTTTCATTGGCAGATTAGATGGATTGCAAGGTCCCCTTCAACCGGTACTTTCTTATGTTCAAAGAATAGGGCAGCTTCATAGTCACACTGATACTGGAATAATACTTTTCCAGGCTCTAACCAATATATAAGACTTGTCTAAATTGGAGGCCCCACCTCAGAAAGGGCATTGGCCTTCTTTAAGGAAATCTCTCTCATCAGGTCATACCAATGGATTTATACCCACATCAGCACTAGGAGCACACAGAAACTTTTCTATAGCAGTATAATAAAGGCCACCTGTGCTGATGTGCTATCATGACATCACTGTATATAAGTATGGGCAGCCCTGCTCCTACCTCTGTTTTTTCGTGCCACCGGCCATGCTCCCATGGACTCCATGAAAGGTTTGTCATTTAGTCAACTGCCAACTTCACAAAAAATACCACCAACAGCTTAATCTGATTCAAAGACAGTTGACATTCATCTATATCCCTCTCCCCCAGGTCGTGCCTGAAAATAGGCAAAATCTGTCTAGTGCATTTACCCAGTCAACAAAAACTAAATAAATAAATAAAACATTATTTTATTTTTTAATAGGGAAATCACTTTAGTTTAAAGTGGTTCTATTTGCTTTGCATGTCGAGAACAAAATATTCTTCTAATCTTTTTCATTGTTGCTGCTGCTGCAGAAAAAAGCTTTATTCTAAAGATGAACACAACATCTGCGTTTGCTGTCTCTGGTCTACTCATGACGTCCTCACCTGTAAGCTCTGTTGGAAGTTTAGCCTTGCTACCCATCTGCACAGAAAGAAAACCCTGCAGTCCTTTTGTTTTAAAGCAGCAGGTTGCTGGGATAGAGCAGGGATCCTTCGTAACTTCTCCATCCCAGTTGCTGGTCCTCTCTCTCCAGGTTCTCAGGCTTCCAAGGCTTGGGACAAAGCTTTAGGGAAACACTCTCACAGAGATACTGTAGGGTGTGTAGTACAACCCATCCCCCTAGAAGGCACTTTTGGTCAATGTTAGCTTCTTCTTCATCCTCCAGTATTGTACCATTGACATGGTTTCATTTTAACATTGTTTTACTGGCCTACAACCCAGTACAAATTAGCCAGGGCTAATGCAGATATCCCTCTACTTGTCCATCTTGACTAATGCAGGTTTTCCATGGCTGTCAATGAAGTTAAAAAAGTCCCTACTTGTGCAAGTGCAGTCGGATCAGACAAATGAAGTCATGGTAGACTTTTACAAGGAGCTGTATGCCCCCTCTTTTTCTATGGATGCCCAGCGGGCGCATAGTTTCCTGAGCTCTCTTCCCCTTCTGCAATTATTCCTGCAACAAGCAGCTAATCTGGAAGTCCTCATCACTCTCAAGGAGGTGACGGAGGCACTTCGAGCCTTAAACTGTGGGAAAGCTCCTGGGGGAGATGGCTTCTCCCCAGAATTCTGGGGCCTAGTTGCACTCTTGATAACCTCTCTTCTCAGTGATCTTTTTAACTCAGCCCTCACCACCGGATCTCTTCCTTCATCTCTCAGGGAAGCCATCATCCCTGTGTTCCCTAAAAATGGGAAAGATCTCACTCTTCCATCTAGCTACTGCCCTATTTCACTCATGAGCTCAGATACTGTAGTAAAATCTTCACAAAAATCCTCGCCTCCAGGTTGAATCCCTTTCTCCCCTTGCTTATCCACCCATCTCAGGTTGGCTTTGTCCCTGGCTGCTACAGTAGAGACCATATCCACTCAATGATTAGCATTATTTATTGGGCTGGTAAGTGCTCAACACCATCCGCTGCAGTGGCCACAGATTTCGAAAAGGCTTTTGATTCCCTTAAATGGGATTATCTTCCGCAAGCCTTGGGTTTAGACAAAAACTCAGGCGCTGGGTAGAAGCCCTTTATTTGAATCCCACATCCCGCGTTCTTACTTACTCTACCCTATCTGCTTCCTTCCCCCTTGGAGAGGGGCATAAGGCAGGGTTGGTTTCTCTCCCCCCTGCTTTTTATTTTGGTGGTGGAGCCACTTGTGACTGCCATACGTCATTCCCCTCTTATCGGTGGGTCCCCTATTGGAGACAACACTTTTTCCACTTTTATGTATGCAGACGATCTGCTAGTCCTTTTAGCGGATGCACCTGCCTCCCTTCCATCCTTACTATCTTTCCTCATGGAATTCACTAGATACTCCGGCCTGAAGATCAACCAGTCAAAAATGGAGATCTTACTTCTTAATAACTTACATACATATGCGCAGGTGTCCCACCTTGGCCTTTAATAGGCTCTGCATTCCCTTATGTACTTAGGAATGTGCCTCACCCCAGACCTGACCAAACTCTTGGACTTGAAGATCAAACACCTCCTTGCTGGTGTCAAAAAGGAGTTTGCTCACTGGTGTGGTCTTCACCTCACATTGGCAGGCAAAATCTCCATGCTTAAAATGGTGGCAGCCCCTAAACTCTTGTACGTCATCTCACACATTCCACTGGAGCTCCCGGCTGCTTGGGTCAAAGCAGTTGACCAGCCCTTCTCCAATTTTATTTGGGAAGATTCCAAGCCTTGCTACAGCAGGAACAAACTCAAAGCACACTGGTCATGGGGGGGGGGGCGCTTCCTTGGATGGAAGGATACAAGTGGGTCTTTTCCACCGCTCAGACCCTAGCATGGTTGCTACCAATGACAGGGGAAACACCGCAGTGGGTACATATGGAAGCAGCCATTGCCCAGGTGAAGTCACTTACAGTCCTGCTATACAATCCCATTCCCAAACCTCTGTGCCTGTGTCCTACAATCACAAGCTCAGTGCAAGTATGGCATTTGGCACACAAGAAACTGTGTGCCAACCCATGTCCGCTGCTAGCCATCCCATATGGGGCAATAACTCCCTAAAGGTGGATGGTAAAACTCTATGTTGGCTGACATGGCAGGAGAAGGGCGTCTCCACACTGGCAGACTTATTGGCAGAAGATGGCCTCACTTTAAAATACTTTCAAGAAATAGACCAGGAGTTCCAGCTCGGTAAGTCGGCATTCTGGCAATACTTGCAGCTCCGGAGCTCAGTAACAGTCCATATCAAGCTTCTCCCCACTGCAAAGCATGAGGGGACTACCTTGGTGCACTAATGGCTGACCCACAAAGGAGGCAGAGCTAACTATATTTATTCCAACCTTAGGGAGTAACTCCCCTCTCAGTCAACACATACCAAATCTAAATGGGAGCAGTCCCTTCAGCTACCGCTCTCAGATGCCCAATGGAAGCTCTGCTGGAAGAACGCCTATATAATTATTCTGATGCATTATGTAGGCTCATACAAAATAAAATCCTGTCTCACTGGTATCGTACTCCCTCATTTCTGCATCGATTATATCTAGTGGACAGCAATCGGTGCTAGAGATGCCAATTTTGGGGTAGGAGATCTCATACACATATTTTGGCTCTGCCCATTTCTGTCCCCCTTCTGGACATCTGTCCTCAGCCTGGCAGAACAGGTTCTCGGTCCAGCTATGACCCTCGACCCCTAAGTATGGATCCTGGACCTACCCCCTGTATCGCAGAGACGTAACTGACAGCAGCAGAGGTGGCTGGCCCTACTTAGTCTTCAAGCTAAGTGACTTATCCTCTGCCACTGGAGAATGACAGTGGTACCCTCTATTCCTGAACTGCTAAACTCCTTTTCAAAGGTGGCTGCTTTGGATCGCTTATTTCATGTAATTGCTAATACTCTCCCACAGTACTACCTTTGTTGGGCTCCATATTTAGCCTACCTCTCCCCACATGCTGGGATAAGGCGAACCCCTAAGCTAAAAGGGACTGGTCTAAACAGATGATGGTATACTCTCACAGGTAGGGTCCTTGGACCCCTTCCCCTTCTCCATTGTAAAATAATAAGTAACCGTCCCTCTCCCTAACTGGCAAAAGGCGTGATCTGGAAGTTTAGTGTTTGTTTGTTATTGTTCTCTCTCCTGTTCCTTATGTTCCTCAGGTAGAGATATAGTATCAGAAAACTCCTCAGGACTTGCTCAGAAAGATCATCAGCATCCTAGCTATTCCCTCTTCCTCTGGTAACCACATATTCTGGAGTTATGCTTTTTCTCCCCTTCTTTGGACTCTTTGCTCAGAGAATGTTATCAACATGTTTGTTGTGTGCCTACATAGATACTATTCTTAATTCCTAGGAGCTTTTGCTCATTGATGTACTGCATGATTTATCCTGCTGTATGCTTATGTGCCCTATATTGCAGTGTATGTACCTGGTCTTGTCTGAACAAAGTTATAAAAATCTAATAAAAAGCCTTAACTGAAAAAAAGTCTTTACTTTAAGCAGGCTCTAGCCCTCCTGCTATTCTCTCTCAGTGTTCCAGATGGCCTGATGTGATTAACACATCGTTAAGAGCTGCAGTTATCTGGCAGTTCAAGAGTGGGATCCCACAAAAGGTTCAATGTGAGTCATTATCTCACCACTGTTTGAACTTTCAGCTAGTGTTCAGGGTGTGATCAAGGGTAGAAACTGTTAAGTCACTAGCTTCCAGTTTTCTGACTTTGTCTGACAATTTGTCCCACATTATTAAAACCAGTACCCCTCATTTCCCTACATTTTGAGTGTCTGTATCCAACATTTCAGTGAAAATATGCTAAGAGGCATACGTGGTCAGCTCGGCAGGTGGTAGATTTTATCCCAGCCTCACCATAGCTGCTCCCTCTCCCCTTCGAATCTCTCATCTCTGTACTTGCCCTGGACACCAATGCAGGCCATACTCTAAAATGACTATCCGTAGACCCATAGCTGCAGTTACTGGCAAGTGAAGGGGTCCCCAGCATACCTCTCAACTGTCCCTTATTTTCAGGGACGTCCCTGATTTTGCCTTCAAATTTTACTCTGTCCCTCCTAAAAATTGTGTTTCTGTGACCAAACAGTGGAAGTTGTAGGCACAAAATAATGTCAAACATTAAAGTTACAGACTTGTTCTTCCTTAGAAAATGCATTTTACACTAAGCCCCTTATTCTATCAGCTTTCTGAGTGGATATCACCAATTGTGAAGATGTGTCCCTGATTTTAGTCCTTTGTCCTTGATTTTTTTAAGCCTTGTTCCTGATTTATGAGGCAGGAGGTTGAGAGGTATGGGCTCCAGCTCTTCCAAAATGACCATGCTAGCCAACACCATCCACACAGTTCCATCCTTATCCTGCCCAGCATGTCTTTTCATCCTAAAAACAAACCTTTGGTGCATGTATGGTACAAAATATCTTAATAAATCATGTAATTTGAAAGGTTAAAATGAGCATTCCTGGGGAGCACAGAGCATCCTATACAGGAACAGGGGTAGTATAGTATCATGCCCATGTATTGTTTACTCTGGCTTGATGAAAGAATGTTTAAAAAAAAAATCTGTTATTGTTGGGGCATAGCATGTTATATATGAACATATGAAATGGCAGCAGAAACAGGCCTCATGGTCTATGAAGTTTGTCCGGTTGTGCAGCTAGCCCCTCAACTTGCAGTTGCCCCACCCTCCCCTCCTCATAACTAACCTCCCCCTCACTGTGTCCCACCCTCTCTTAAATCCTCCCACTGTTCTACACAATATCACCTCCTCAAGCAAAGTGTTCCACTTACATACACCACCCTTTCCGTGAAAAAGTGTCTTCCGATTTCCCTCATGAATCCCCCCTCCAATCTCAGTGGATGCCCTCTCATGTCCCTCCCCTGTCTGATCTGAAGAATCCCTTCTGTATTAATTCTGTTAATACCCTTTAGGTACTTAAAGATTTTGATCATATCCCCCCCCCTATTCATCCTCTGTTCCAGGGAATACATTTGCAGCTCTCATAGATACATAGACAGTGTCGGCAGATAAGGGCATATGGCCCACCTAGTCTGCCCATTTGAGTTTGTAACTTCAGTTTATGTTTTCTTAGAACTCTGTTGCCCCTTACCCCTGACCTCCAGAATTCCTTTATGTCTATCCCATACATTCTTAAATCCCGTGATTGTTTCAGCCCCTACCACTTCCTTAGGCAGGGTGTTCCACTTGTCCACCACCCGTTCTGTGAAGAAATTCTTCCTCACATTTCCTCTGAATCATCCTCCCTCCAACTTCATCCCATGCCCTCTAGTCCTGGAACATCTTTTTCGCTTAAAAATAGTGTATTCTAGGGACATGGATATGTTGTTCATCCACACTGTCTGGCAGGTTCCTTGCCGCTTTAAATCTTGCTGGAAGGTCTTCAAGCTGGCTCCTCCCACCCACCCGGGTGGTAAAACTCTTGGCTCGGCCCCATGACGCCAGATCTTCCTTACTGCTTGGAAGCTCAGATTCCCTCCTTAGCGCTCTGCGTTTTAGACTGATCCAATCTCTTTGGTTAATCCGAAAGTAGTTTTGAAGTTTTCTAAACTGCGGTCTTCATCATCCCTCGCGGCTGCGATGGACAAATCGATTCCTAGCTTTCAGAGGTGCACTTGCGGGCAGAAAATGTCCAGGATGGATCCGCACTCCATGTGCATCTACTGCCTAGGCCTAGATCACGACCCGCAGGTCTGCGAGTTATGCCGTTCTTTTCCGGCCACCGTCCTGGAAGACCGCGTTGCCCGATTGAAGCTCAGGCGCCCCGAGAAGTGTTACCCGCCAGTAAAATCAAAAGAGGCTCATTGGGTGATGTCCACGGTGGCTGGCTCGGCTGAGCAGCTCGAGCAGATGATCGCCCTCGAGGAGGAGGCGGCCCAGGCCGCATCTTCCTCGTCCTCGGCCGTGGCATTTATCCCGCTCTCTCTGAGTTCCTTGTACATGGCTTTGTTCAAGGAGCTTTGTCAGTCCCTTTCCATGAAGGGAGAGGGGCCTTCGGGACATTCTTCTCGGCCCAAGAAGAAGGAGTCGAAGGGTAAGTCCCACCGTCGGCGTTCATGGGAGTGGGAGAGGTCTCCTTCCCCAGACAGCCGACCATCGACTTCGGTCGGAGTTGCGGCTCAGGCCGCTGGCTTCACAGTGTCCCCATCAGACCAGCTGGCTGAGACTCCTGTCGACGCAGTCAAGATTTTTTTCGACCCTTCGGATGGGCTGTCGACTGGTGAAGCCAACAACCCTCCTTCACCGGTTCCCCCGGTGGAGACCGAGGATCTGCCTGTGCCTTCGGGGCCGCAGTCCCCGGATAAAGTGCCCGAGCCAAGGGAAGAGCGGGTGTCCCCTGCCCCTTCCCAGACCTGCCCTCGGTCCCCTTGAGGGTCTCGGTCTCGAACTTCATCCTGGTCAAGCCATTCCCGCCGACATCGCCGGTCTCGGTACCGAAGTAAGCGGCGACACCGTTCCTCCTTGTCCTCTTCCTTGGATGAGGAGAGCCTTCGATGTAAATTACGTCAATGCTATGAGGAGCTTATGTGGCAGCAGTTACTGTTGTCTGGGACTAAACCAACTCCAGTTCAGCCCCTGGCCATCAAGTGGCTGTCGCCCGAACGACCGAAGCAACCAATCACCCCAGTTGAGATGCCCATTTCAGGGCCGGTTGTTCGGCCGAAACTGGCTGCTCCACCGATTGTGGTGGAACCTCCGCCTCCACAACTGAAGTCTGGGGCACCGACCAAGGATTTCTCGGTTGGGTCACAGCCTGCCCCACAGGTTGTTGGTCACCCTCACTCCCGACCGTCCACGGCAGGTGGATGGTGGCTCAGGGCCGAGGCAGCTCTTCTCAGACTATTCGGAATCCGATAAAGATTCCTCCCTGTTCTCCAGGCAGGTTGACCTGGAGTCCTCCAGGGGCCAGTCATTGGACGATAGCCCATCGTCCTTCTTGGGTCTGCTTCAACTCATCTCGGAGTCCACCGGGATGCAGCTCGAGCCCGTGTCCAAACAGGCCAAGTATCCCCTGACGGAGATACTGGACCGAGGGGATTCCCCCACGGAGGCCTTTCCAATGGCTGAGGCCCTTGTCGGCCAAGCCTTGGAGCTTTGGCAGTGGCCTGCTTCCTGCCCTGCACCTTCAGCCAGGATGGCCAGGAAGTATGCGGTCCCTACTGGCTCTTTGCCCAGTTTCTCGGAGCACCCCTCTGCCAAGGGGTTAGTCACCGACAGTGTCTTCTGGCGTTCTGGAAATGCTCAGGATGTGAGGAAGCCCCCCCGACAAAGAGTACAAAAAGCTGGACTTTGGTGGGTGCAAGGTCTACACTGCATCCTCCCTCAGCCTCCAACAGGCCAGCTCGGCCGTGCTGATGGCACACTTCTCCCACGCCCTCATGGGCTCCCTGGATGAGGTTGTCCCTCATCTCCTAGCCGACCTGCAGACCACGGTCCATCAGGTCCAGGACCAGGGTAGGGCAGTGGTGAAGCAGCAGCTTTAGACTGCTCTGGACATAGGTGATTCCTGTACCAGATCAGTAGCAGCCATGGTGATTATGCGTCGCAGGGTGTGGCTGAGGATATCCACCTTCACGGCGGATACCCAGCACAAGTTGGCAGACATCCCCTTCTTGGGGACTGACCTCTTCAGCCCTGGAGTGGAGGGACACCTCCAGCGGATCGAAAAGTCCAATGCCACTCTGGACTCGGTCACCTACGCCCAGAGGGACAAAGGCCGCTGTCAACAACAGCATAAGTCCTTTCATCCTTCGGCCCCTGCAGCACAACCGGCCTAACAGCACCAGCAGCAGGCTCACGCTTGGCATCCCAAACCCAAGCCCACGGCTTCCTCCAACAGGAAGCAAGGAGGTAAAGGCCCAGGAGGTCCCTCGGCCGGTCTCTCTTCCAAGCCTGCCCAGTGACAAGTTGAGGGGTGCCACCCCCAACCTTGTCACTCCCCCCTGGGTTCCTCCTGTGGGGGGACGGCTCCACCACTTCCTTTCCACCTGGTCCGCTATCACCACGGACTGCTGGGTGTTGGAGGTGGTAGGAAAGGGCCTGCCTCTGGAGTTCGAGCAGGCCCCACCCTTTCGAGCCATCGCCCCTCGGGGGGCCACGGGGTCCGCAGCCTTGCTGTCGGCCCGCCAAGCTGATATTGCTCTGCTCCTCGAAAAAGAGGTGATCAGGAAGGTGGTGGATCCTCCTCCAGACCCGGGGTTTGTGTCCAGGTATTTCCTGGTCCCAAAACGGATGGGGGGCTGGCACCCCATCCTCGACCTGCACTACCTGAACAGGCTCCTAAGGTCTTGGACCTTCAGGATGGTCACTCTGGCTCAGATAATCCCATCCTTGGAATGAGGCATGTGGTTCTGTTCCCTGGACCTCCAGGATGCATTCTTTCACGTCCCGATCCATCTGTCTCATCAGAGGTTCCTCCGCGTCAGAGCGGAGGGATCCCTTTACGAGTTGCGGGCCATGCCCTTCGGCCTCTCTCTAGCTCCCAGGGTCTTCACCAAATGCATGGCAGTGGTGACAGCATTCCTGCGGCGCTGAAGGGTCCGGGTGTACCCCTACCTGGATGACTGGCTGATTGCAGCCCCCTCCACAGCGGAGGTGGAGCAGTCCAAGAGATCTGGCCCTCCAGGTTTGCTTTCAGATTGGCCTCCTCATCAACGAAGCCAAGTCGGAACTTATGCTGAAGCAGGTGATACTCTTCATTGGGGCAAAGCTCGACTCTCTTCGAGCCAGAGCTTGGCTCCTGGCAGACAGGGCCCAGGTTCTTTCCTCCTTTGCCCAATCATTTCTGGTTGGGCAATCGTGCCCTGCCCGGGACTTCCTGGGCCTCCTGGGCCTCATGGCGGCCTGCACCAGTGTGGTCCGTTGGGCTCGTTGGTACATGCATCCCCTTCAATGGGGACTGGCCAGCCAGTGGTCACAATGCTGTGATCCGTTGGACCAGCCCATGACAGTGACCCAGGAGATGTGGAACGCTCTCCAGTGGTGGACCGTTCTGGCACATCTGCAGGAGGGCATCCTGTTCGTCCGCCCCAAGCCAACAGTCTCTCTATCGACCAATGCATCTCTGATGGGTTGGGGTGCCCATCTGAGGGAAAACAGAGCACATGGCCTCTGGTCCCCTCGGGAGTCCCGATGCCATATCAACCTGCTGGAGCTCCAAGCGGTCCATCTAGCTCTCACCGCCTTTGCTTCATTTCTATGGGGTCAAGTGGTTCAGGTCCAGACAGACAGTACCACAACCATGTACTACCTGAACCGCTAGGGTGGGACACGCTCCATGCTGTTATGCAAGGAAGCTCACTGCATTTGGTCCCTCATGCACAGCCTGGAGGCGGATCTTCTAGCCATTCATGTGGCAGGAGCCTCCAACACCTTGGCCGATGCCCTAAGCCAGATAGGGGCTGCGTTTCATGAGTGGTCTCTCCTGCCGGAGGTAGTACAAGATCTCTTCTCCCACTGGGGCACGCCTCAGGTTGACCTGTTTGACTCCAGGGAGAATGCGAAGCTGAGACTGTTCCATGCCCGCCCCCCTCAGCAGGGCTCACTGCAGGGGGATGCCTTCTCGAGGCCGTGGACCCCGGGCCTCTTCTACGCCTTCCCCCATTTCCCTTGATCCACAATTTGCTTCTCAAGGCGAGGAGGGACAAGGCACAGGTGATTCTGGTGGCCCCAGATTGGCCCCGCCAGTTCCGGTATCCAAATCTCTTCAGTCTCAGCTCCAGGCTCCCGAGGTGGCTTCCAGCCTGCACGGACCTGATCTCAGTCAACCAGGGGAAGGTATTCCATCCGGACCTTCAATCTCTGCACCTGATGGCCTGGTTCCTGAGTGGCTAGAGTTCCAGGCCTTGGGTCTTTCCGACGAGGTCCTCAATGTCGTTGAGGCATCCCGCAAGGAGTCGACCAGGAAATGCTATGCCTTCAAATGGAAGAGATTCTCCATTTGGTGTCAGGGGAAGGGCTTGGACCTCTCCGCCTGTCCCTTGGCAAGCATTCTGGACTCCCTGTGGTCCCTTTCTCAGCAAGGCCTTCGGTCAATGACCCTTAAGGTGCACCTGGCAGCTGTCTCTGCTTACCGGGCGTGGGCCGGGAAGCAGTCAGTGGCGCAGGAGAAGGTGGTCTGGTGCTTTTTCAAAGGTCTTGATCACATTTCCCCTCCGGTGCAAGAACCTCCACCTCCGTGAGATCTACTGCTGGTATTGGCCAAGCTCATGGGCAAGCCATTCGAACCGATGCACAGGTGCGATATTTCCCACCTGTCATGGAAGACTGCCTTCTTGGTGGCTATCACGTTAGCCAGAAGGATGGGAGAGCTCCAGGTGCTTTCCATCGAGTCTCCTTATCTGGTCTTCCACAGGGACAAGGTTGTCCTGTGCCCCCCACCCGTAGTTCCTTCCGAAGGTGGTGTTGGAGTTTCACCTTAACCAGGTGTTGACTCTGCTGGTGTTCTACCCCAATCACACCTCGGAGGCTGAATATAGGCTCCATACTTTGGACCCTAGAAGAGCGCTCGCTTATTATAAGGAGCGGATGGCTGAAGTTCGGTTTGAGGAGAGGTTCGCCAGCTGTTTGTCACCTACGCTGAAGCTGCACCTGGCAGACCTGCAGCCAAGCAGATGATAAGCAGATGGGTCACCTCCTGCATATATCTCTGCTATAAGTTGGCAGGCATGGAGCCTCCCAGAGGGATAAGAGCTCATTCTACCCGCCATACCGCTGCATCGGTAGCTGCTTCCAGGGATGTCCCTATCCAGGATATCTGCAGGGTTGCTACCTGGAAGTCGGCACATGCCTTTATTACCCACTACCACATCGACCTTGGGTCACGCCGGGATGCTGGTTTTGGGGCCTCGGTTCTCCAGTCTCTGTTCCCTAAGTCAGGGGTGTGCACCTTGCCTCCCTCCTCCCGGAGAACTGCTAGGAGTCTGCCAGGCTGTGTGGATGAGCAACATATCCATGTCCCTAGAAATCAGATTACTCACCTATAACAGGAGTTCTAGGAATGGTATATGTTGTTCATCCACATGACCCACCCGACCTCCCCGGCTTCGACGCACAACCTGGCTTCCAGTGGGCTAGATCTGGCATCATGGGGTGGAGCTGAGAGTTTTACCACCCGGTTGGGTGGGAGGAGCCAGCTTGAAGACCTTCCAGCAAGATTTAAAGCAGCAAGGAACCTGCCAAACAGTGTGGGTGAACAACATATACCATTCCTAGAACTCCTGTTACAGGTGAGTAGCCTGTATTTCTTGCACACTGTTCCTCCCTGTAAGATACTTGTATGTCTCTATCATGTCCCCTCTCTCCCTCCTCTCCTCCAGGGAGTGCATATTCAATTCCTTCAACCTGTCCTCATAGGACTTGTGATGCAATCCATGTACCATCTTTGTTTCCCTCCTCTGAACCTTCTCTACCCTGTCTATGTCCTTAGTAAGGTCTCCAGAACTGTACACTGTACCCAGGTGAGGCCTCACTAGTGTCTATATAGTGGAATCATGACCTCCTTTCCTGCTGGTGATGCCCCTGCCTATGCATCCGAGCATCCTATTTGCTTTACCTGCTGCCTTGTCACGCTGTGTTCCCTACCTTGAGGTCATCAGAGATGATAACCCCAAGATCCCTTTCCTGCTTGGTGCATGCTATATCCTCACCCCCAACTGATATATTGTGCCAGGGCTTTTGTGCCCCATATGCATTATCTTGCATTTCTTTTATTGAATTTCAACTGCCAAACCTCTGACCATTCTTCAAGTTTTTGCAGGTCCTTCTCATTCTGTCTACACCCTCTGGTGTGTCTTCTCTTACAGAGCTTTGTGTCATCAGTGAACAGTGAAATTCTCCTTCTAGGTCCCAAGAATGTCACTGATGAAGATGTTGAATAGGACCGGTCCCAGCACTGATCCCTGTGGTACCCCACTGGTCACTCTTCCGCCTGTGGAGTGACAGCCATTTACCACCACCTCTGTGTCCTGCCACCCAGCCAGTTACCTCACCCACTACACTACTGTCCTGCCCACACCCATTTCCCTAGTCTGTGTAATAGTCTTCATGTGGCACAGTGTCAAAGGCCTTGCTGAACCAGATAGGCATGTCCACTGCCCTCCCCTGATCCACCTCCCTAGTCACCCAGTCAAAAAATTCAACGAGGTTGGTTTGACGTGACCTCCCCCTGGTGAAACCATGCTGCCTTGGATCCTGCAGTCCTTTGACAACCAGTTGTTCCACCAATCTCTCCTTCAGTAGTGCTTGCATGATCTTCCCCACTACTGAGGTGAGGCTGACTGGTCTGTAGTTCCCCATATCCTCTTTGTTCCCACTTTTGTATAAGGGGACTACATCTGCTGTCCTCCAGTCTTTGGGTACCTCCCCTGTTTCCAGTGATTGGCTAAACAGGATAGCCAGAAGTTCAGCCACCATCTCTCTGAGTTCTTTAAGGACTCTGGGGTGCACCCCATCTGGCCCCATTGCTTTATCAACTCTTATTACTTCCAGTCCCTTCAGGACCCTTTCTCTTGTAAAGGGACTTGTGTCCATTTCTGCACCATTCTCACCCCTTATACTCCCTTCAGACCCATTACCCTCTTCTTTCTCAGTAAAGACTGAGCAGAAATACCTGTTCAGTATGTCAGCTTTACTGTTTTCATCCTCCACGCTGCCCCCATCCTCCCCCTTCAGTCTCACTATCCCTCCCTTTGCCTTTCTTTTTTCACTTATGTACCTGTAAAAGGTTTTGTCCCCTCTACCCACTGATTTTGCAATGTGCTTTTCTGTCTGAGCGTTGACTTCCCTACTGACCTCCTGCCTCCCTTTGCTTCTCCTGGTACTTCTCCCATCCCCTTCTGCCTGTGTCTTTGTATTGCCTGAATGCAATCTTTGGCTTTCACTTCTTTGCTACCTCTTTGAAAACCATAATGGCCTCCTCTTCCTTTTCCGCTAGCTAACCTGCTTAATGCATAATTCTGTTGCTTTTGTAATCCCCATTTTAAATACTGTCCACTGTTCCTCAACCCCTGATTCCTGCCCCATTCCCCTTAATGCCTCTTTCCAGTAACTCCCCATTTTCCCAAAGTCTATTCCGCTAAAATCCAGGATACATGTTTTTGTGTGGTTGGGTTCTGCTCCTTATGTGATTTCAAACCACAATGACTGGTGGTCACTGCTCCCCAGGTGCTCCCCCACTGTTACCCCCATCACACTGTCCCTGTTTGTGAGCACAAGGTCCAGTATTGCCTTCTGCCGATTTGGTTCCATGAACAGTTGCTTGAGGAAGGCACCCTGAAGGGAGTCCAGGATAAATCTTCTCCTAGTTGATGCTGCTGCAGGGATGCTGCAATCCACATCTGCAATATTGAAGTCTCCAACCAGTACTACCTCACCCTTGTCTACCATCCTTTGGATGGCTAGCATCAGCTCCCTATCTGTTTCTTCCTCCTGGGCTGGTGGTCTATTGACCACACCTGTGCAGATGGCTGGCCCCATTTTCCTTTCCAGCTTAACCCACCGTATCTCTCCCTCATTTTGTTCCTCCTGGATCTCTGTGGCCCTTATGTCATTTTTCACATACAGTGCCACTCCTCCTCCCTTCCTACCTGCCCGGTCTCTTCTGAATATGTTGTAGCCAGGAATGGCCATCTCCCAGTCATGGTTATCATTACACCAGGTTTCTGTGATGGCCACGATGTCCAGGTCTGACTGCACCATGACAGCCTCCAGATCTTCCATCTTGTTGCTAAGGCTTCTGGCATTGGCACACATGGCTTTCCATGATTTGACCTCCCTAGACTGTTTAGCTGTTCTACTCCAGCCCCTTCCCTGGCTGTCCTTTATCCCTGTTCTCCTTGCTGTCTGCCCTTCTGCTGATTTTTGCCCCTTTTCTGCCTATCCACCTCTTAGGATTTAGCCTCAAGTCCCTGTATCATCTTGTTTGCACAAGCTGCACCCCCTCCAGCAATCTGATGTCCCTCTTCAGGAATGGATGCCAGTACTGCGTGGAATATTCCAGGTGTGGCCTGTCCAGTGACCTGTACAAAGGCTGGATCACTTCTCTGTGCCTGGAGGAGATTCCCTTCGCTATGCACCCCAGCATCTTGTTTGCCTTTGCAGCCACCTTCCTGCACTGAGCTGAGTGGTTCATATTCCTCGTTATTAGTACCCCTAGATCCTTTTCCTCCACTGTGCTTACCAACTGTACCCCTCCCAGCTGCTATTTCCTTCCCTGGTTCTTTGCTCTGAAGTGCAGTACCTTGTACTCCTTGGCATTGAACCCCAACTGCCATGTCTCTGACCATTCCTGAGTCTGCCAGGTTAGTTTTATACCTGAGTGTATATATGTACTGATTAATTACCTGTACTTGTTAATTACTAATATCTGACTGTTTGTTAGACTACTGTTTCTTGTAACAAACTAGTCTGTGTTATGCTATGTAATATTGTTTGTCTCCAATTACTGTGACATGGAACCTTTGTAAAGGAGTCTCTGACTCAAAGGTACTTTCGAATCATCAACAAATAAATAAATTAATTAGTTCCTTTAGTTTGGCCAGGTCTTACTGCAGTCCCCTCCACCCCTCTATGCCATCCACCACTGCACCAGTCTTAGTGTTTATTTATTTATTTAGTTATTTATTTATATTCACATTGGAATTACAACCCTTTGAGCCAAGGACTAGTTTCCAAAGGCTCCACGTCAGTAACAGGCAATACATAGTAAAGTATAGGATAAAATACAAGTTGTAAGATACATGAGTATAAAAAAATAGCATACAGTAACAAGACAGAGACAGCCATACAGAACATTAAAGCAAAGAAGCAATACAAAAGACAACCATCACAGTATTTGGTAGTGACTCAAGTCCTATACAGAGTGGAAGCTAAACAACAGCAAACAGATATGTGGCACAAAGATGCAACCTCACGTGAGGCTTTGTCTAAGTAGGAGATTAACTGCAGGCCCCCAGAGAAGGGAGGCATGGGTGACCTAGGGCCCCACATGTTGGGGACGTTTGCAACTGTGAGTGGAGAGAATGAGGTTCCTGAGAGCTGCCTTAAAAGGACCTATTTTAGGGAGGGAGGAAGTGGAACCAGTGTGGCACCCTGTAACAGAAAGATCTCTGGGCAAGTGTGGTCCTCACCCTGGGGACTCGAAAAAACAGCCTTGATGGCACTATAAGTGGAGACGGGGGGGGGAGTAGCAGTGTGGAGGGAGGCAGACACCCCGGGGGTGGGGGAGACCTACGAGTATTTTTTTTGCCAGGAGGCAGGACTGATATTGCATTCTCTCTTCAAGACTGAGTATATTAGTCAGGGAGTATAGTGTGCATGTATGAGTCCATCTGTCTGCACCGGTTAGGAGCCTACAGGCCTTGTTTAGGGACACTTGAATTTTGTTGAGGGTGGTGGCGTCAGCAATGGCATAGACAGGGATGCCATAGTCTACAAGTGACAAGACTGAAGAGGTGACAGCCTGTTGGAGGGCCTCTGGTGGTAGGCAATCCTTATGGTGGTAGAGGAGGGTGATGTGCATGTTGGTAGCTGAGGTAAGCAAGTTGATATGATAGTGGAAGGTGAGGGCAGAGTCAAAGGTAATGCCCAAGTATTTGTATGTGTTAACCTGCTCCAGCGGGTGAAGTGAGCCGGACAGTATCTGGAGTAGTGAGTCTCTGGCCTTGCTTTGATGATAAGCAAACAACATAGCTTTGTTTTTTTAATATTAATAACCACCCTGCGGTCGATAAACCAGCTCTTGATTTGGTTGAAGGAGCACTGGAGGGAGGTCTGAAGTGAGGAGGGGTCAGGGTGGGAGATGAAGAGGACAGTATCATCCGCATATAGAAGAACCTTGCTAGAGCAGGACTTGGGTAAGGCATTCAGGTGGAGACTAAAGAGAAGCAGACCCCAAATGGAACCCCGTGGTGCCTCTAAGCAGACAGGATGGATGCTGGAAAGGGTGTTGTGCATTTTAATACATTGAGACCTTGCGGAGTGGTAACTGGAGAACCAGTCAAATGGGCCTTGGGAAAAGCCAAGTTGGAGAAGTGAGTCAAGAAGGAGAGGGCGACAGACCGTATCAAAGGCCTTGGAGAGGTCAATAAAGACAGCTCCTGCAAGGTGGCCTTTATCAAGGGTTTCGTAAAGGAAGTTGATGAACTCCACAAGAGCTGTGGTCATACTATGACCTGATTGGAAGAAATGCTGCTCCCTGCATAGTAGATTGTGGGAGGCCAGATATTCAGACTGTTGACTGCCACTATTTTTTCCCATGGGTTTTGCAAGCGGTGGAAGAACAGAGATCGGCCGATAATTGCCAGGGGAGGAGGTACCTCCACTTTTAAGAATGGGAGTGATAACTGCATTTTTCCAGGCTAGAGGGAACTGACCAACACAAAGGGAGTGGTTGAGTAGGTCTGTCAGTGGGGTAAGCACTACATCAAGGACCAGTCATATCAGCCTTGTATCCAGGGGGGTCACAAGAGGGGCTGATGCCACTGAGGGCTTTTGAAAGGTAGTGCCAGCTGTCTTGTGGCAAAATGATCCACAGGTAGAAAGGTACACATGAGAGAGACAGAGGCTGTAAAGGGGGGGGTGGTCAAAGAAGTTGCTAGAGGGGACTGTGCTGAGGTCTGAGAAAGCAGAGTTAAGGCAGTCAGCAGTGCTAGTGGGGTCAGTGATAGTGGTCCCATTAAAGTTAAGTTGACCCAGGAGAGGGGAGTGAGATTTCCCATTTAGTTCCTTAATGTCCCAGAAGTTCCGGGCAAACCCCCAGGAGGAGGAGGCCTGATTGGATATGTAGTGCTCCACCTTGGTCTTACAAATGGCCCAAATAATACATTTTATTTCACATAAGCACCTTTCAGGCCATCAAGGCACTTTACAAAAAGATAAAAACAGCCATATAAAACAGTACACATAATAATAAAAAAGTGGCATACAGATAGAATAAATAACAGGGAATCAGAACTATATGGAGCTATCATAGGCGAGACTCCATAAAAAGGTTTTCAATGCCTGTTTGAACCCCTCCACAGTCGTGCACTCCCAAAGCTGATGGGGTAAAGAATTCCAAAGGGTTGGGGCCACGTGCATAAATGCATGGGCCCCAGAAGATTTCAGAGACACCCTCGGAATCTATAGCAACCCCTCATCAGCTGACCGCAGCTGTTGCACCGGGTGGTAAGGAACAAGAAGCTCTTTCAAGTAGTCGGGGCCCAGTCTGTGTAGGGCTTTATAAGTCAGGAAACCAACTTTAAAGGTGATCCGCCACCTAATTGGCAGCCAGTGCAGATCACGCAGCACGAGGGTAATATGAGATACTCGAGAAGCCCCAGCTAATAGTCGTGCTGCTGCATTCTGCACGAGCTGCAGGTGGCAGATTTCAACCCCAGAAAGCCCTAAGTACAGGGAGTTACAGTAATCGAGGTGCAAAGTCACAAAGGCATGGACTAATGTAGGCAAGTTCCCGGGCGGAACCAGGTGCTTTATCCTGGAGATAGTCCTAAGGTGATAAAAGGAATTCTTGACAACGGCTGACACCTGAGATTGTAAAGTCAGCCCGTCGTCAAGCACTATCCCCAGGTTTCGCACCCATTCTTAGGATAGGAGCTGCGAGCCCTCGAGAAAATTCCAGAGGGCTGATCAGCCCTAAACCCCTCTATCCGGTGACCCGGGTGCACTACCATCATCTCTGTCTTTCCGGTGTTCAACTTTAACCAGCTCAAGTTCATCCAGTCCTGGATTTCAGCGAGGCAGGTATTAAGTACCGAGACAGCTCTGTCCTGGTCAGGGGCAAAAGACTGGTACAGCTGGGTTTCATCAGCATAGCAGTGAAACCTCAGCCCATACCATCTTATAATGTCTCCAAGAGGCAGCATGTACATTGCAAACAACATGGGGGACAGAACTGAGCCCTGAGGGACCCCACATGGCAGGGAGAAAGGGTCAGAGGAAAAAATCCCTGACACCACTCTCTGACTCCGGCCAATGAGGAAGGATATAAACCACCTAAGAACTGTACCTGACAGTCCAGAGATGGACCTCAGATGTCCAAGCAGCACCCCATGGTCTACCTTGTCAAAAGCTGAAGAGAGATCAAGGAGTGCCAAGACAGAATGGTTCCTCCAATCCCTCACCATCAGGAGATCACTGAGCACCCGAACCAGTGCCGTCTCAGTACTGTGCCTCTTATGAAAGCCAGACTGGAGAGGTTTGTAGATGTTATGGATGGTCAAGTAGTCATCCAGCTATATCACCACTACTTTCTCAATCACCTTCCCTATAAAGGGCAGGTTTGAGATCGGTCTAGAGTTGGCCATAGAGTCAGGGTCCAAAGAAGCTTTCTTCAGGAGGGGAATCACCACTGCCTCCTTCAGTTAGCTTGGAAACTCACTGGATTCCAAGGAACACCGGACTATCTGAGCCAGGACCGGGCCGATTGTATCCCAATAACCCATAATCAAGGAAGTTGGGCCTGGATCCAAACTACAGCATGTAGGGCATAAACCCTGGACAATCCGCATGACATCCACAAGCTCGGGCAAGACAAAGGTACTCCAGGAAGCTCAAGGTGAGGTGACCAAGCACCGATCATCAGTAACCTCCATAAAGTGAGTTGAACGAAGATCCAACCTGATATTGGCCACATTATCCGCAAAGATCCAAGCAAGCTCATCGTAGTCTACTTGTGAAAAAGGTCATCAGAGCTGCAGACAGGTTGGGTTGCATAACCTGTCAACAGTTCGGAAGAGCTGGGCTGGTCGATTCTGAGTGGCAGCAATCTCCCCGGACAGGAATTCTGCCTTTTTACGGGAGATCATTGATTGGTAAATCTTATAATGTTCAACCAATCTAAGGTGGTCGGCAGCCAGGGCAGATTTCTGCAATGCCACACCAACCTACATTCTATTCGCCGCAACTCCCTCAAAGGCCCATCAACCTAGGGGGCCCAAGGGCAAAGTGGGAGAGGATGAACACGGATGGGAGCAGTCAAGTCCAGAGCAGATGAGATGGCCTTATTATAGGCTACCACTAAAGTCTCTGGACTTGAGCTGGTCACAGGAAACTCTGAGATGTCAATCACCGCTGCTAGGCCTTCAGGACTCACTTCCCATAAAGGGCAGTGACTGACCATCTCCACAGGGGCAGGCCTCCGAAGGAGGGCACAAAAGTTGAACTTCACAGTGTAATGATCAGACCAACTGACTGGTTCCACCTCCAGGTCAGAGGCCTCAATCCCCAGGAGGAAAACCAGATCAAGAGAGTGACCAGATTCATGGGTGGCAGAGGTAACAACCTGTGTAAAGCCCAGAGATGTCATAAGCTGGAGGAAGTGTTGTCCAAACTGCAAGAGATTGTCATCGACCCAGGCACTGAAGTCTCCGAGTACCATTATCCTGGGGGACTCTAATGCCATGTCGGCGATGAAGTCTGCTACTTCCTGCAGGAATCGCATCTCATCTGCGGGTGGACGGTAGATGAGAGTACATCTGTTGCACTTAGTATTGTAGACTTGCCTGTCCCCAGGCTTACCAGAACCAGTTGCTCTGTGCCAGAGATAATCTCCGAGTCGTAGCTGTTGCAAGAGTGATGGTGTGACCCAAGGCGCATTACGTTGCTTGGTGCAAGTTTTGACCAATGGGGCAAAGATGCCGAAGGCCTTGTTAAAGGAGCAGGTGAAGTAGTCAAGCACCTCATCAATACTCGGGGCCTGGTTTATAGGGGACCAATCACAGTGGGATAGGTACTGCTTAAGTTTAATGAGATTACCAGATTGAATGATGTGGCAGGAGACCACGTTGAGCACAGGTTTAGGTAGCCAACAGGACCAGGTGAAAGTTACTGGTGAGTGGTCGCTCAGGGAGTTTGGATGGACAGAGGTGTCCACAATTCTGCATGGGCAGTTGATGAGGAAAATGTCCAAGAGGGTGCGATATAAAACCATGCTGATGGCTGTCTTGGAGCCCACTGTCCTCCAGAAAGGTCACCAGTCTCTCCTCTAGGACTGACTCCATGAGTTTCCCAATGATTGAAGTGAGACTCACCGGTCTGTAGTTGCCTGGATCATCCTTTGGGAAACTTTTATGAATGGGCACCAAATGGGCCATCCTCCAGTCCTGTGGCATGCATCATGTGTCCAGTGAAGTACTGAACAGGTCTGCCAGTGGCCCCACCAGGATTTACGCTAGCTCCCTAAGTACCCTAGGGTGAATGCCATTCAGATCTGGAGCCTTGTCCACCCTCAGTGCCCTTAGTCCCTCCAGCACCCTGTGCTCCATAATTCTGATATCAGTCACCTCCACCCCCCTCTGTCCACTCCCCCTTCCCATGGGGTTATATGCCCCCCTTTTTTCCTTTATGAACACAGAGCAGAAGTACTCATTCAGTGCCCCTGCCTGGTCTTCTCCTTCTCCACCCACCCCTTCTTTCTTAATCCTCACAATCTGGTCTTTGTTTCTTTTCTCTCACCAATGTATCTGAAGAAGTCATTTTCCCAATTCTGATTCCCTGTGCCAGCCTCAGCCCTCTGGAAGCCTTGGCCACTCTGACTAGACTGGTAACCTCCCTGGACTTCTTCATGTACTCGTCTTTTTCCCCTTGCCCTACTGATTTCATAAGCCTCTGGAGTGCTTTTCTCTTGGCCCTCACCCCTTTCATTATCTCCCGAGTCAGTCAGCTTGACTTCTTTGCTCTTCCCTTCATGCGTCATGTCCTGGTGCAGGTCTCAGTAGCCTCTGCCAGCACTTTCTTAGTGAAATTCCATTTTTGGCTGGCAGCCATGCATGTCTGAATTCCCACCAGATGCTCAACCAAAATTTTCCCCATCCTTTTAAAGTCTGCTTCCTTAAAATCAATCACCCTGGTACCTGTTCCTCCTGTTACCCATCCCACTTTGAGTATGAATCACACTGTAAATGGTCACTCCCAGACAGGGGGTCAACCACTCGCAGATCTCTTACTGCCTCCCCGTTTGTTAATACGTTAATCAATACTTGTTAACATGTTAAAATCAATACTTTTAAACATATAAATGTCATAATGTTTTCTGTTTCCTAAGCCCCTTAGATTTGTGTAGCCCCTCCCCAAATAAATCCTAGAAGTGCTCCTGGCTCACTTGATACTGTACAAACATTTCCAAAAGTATTGGGCTCCAGTTTATCACAGGGTGGGTGCTGAGAGTGTCTTTCTGTGTCAGACTCTGTTCATTGCCCTGTGAGTGGTGGTGAGACTGTAGTGAGGTGCATGATGGTGCCTGCTATCGTGTGTGCAGAGCTAGATCTGCCTGATTGAATATTTGCTACTGTGTTATGCTCTGGTTTGGGGATGCTGAAAGAGAAGAGGCCATGGTATAAAACAAAGGGGGCACAGTGTGTGTGATGGCATTGCAGTCTTTTTTTCTGCTGGGGCCAGAAGCAATGTGGAAGCAGGATAAATGTGTAATAATCAGAGTATTTTCTTGGCTTCCATTTTTTCCTGTATAAGTGGTCAAAATTTACCACTGCAATTGTGGGCTACTGCAGCTGTCTACGAGCTGGTACAATTTTGAATCAACTAGTCCTGCTAGCTAGTGCAAAGAAAAGTTAAGGTTGACCCCTGTTCTGAGCTCTTCATTGGCAACCCTCCCTGCCACCCCAGCTTTAGCTTCTTCCAGGCCGCCATCGGCAGGGAGTTCCCCAGTCTTTCCTTGGCCAGCAAGGGATCTTTGACCTCATGTTTGCCCATGTCATCGACACTAGCACAGCTGCTACAACCACCGATATTACATGGTAAACCAGTGATGAGCTACACCACCACTTCTTTTTCCAGCTGTGCTCTTGTAATGCAGGAGCTTGTGCCTGCTCCATCGCCAACAGTCTCCATGGTGTTGCCACTTGCCACCTTCCATCGACCTCAATTTTCTGTTGTAATCCATTACCACAGCCCTTGTTCAGCAGTTTGGTCCCTGGCCTGTGCCATCATCGCTGATGCCAGGGGGTGCTGCTGCTGTATTGATGCCGCTTAGGCCCCAATGCTCTATGCCATATTACCACAGACTTATCATCGTACACCATAGTAAAATGCTGAAATCAGCCTCTAAAAAAAGATTAGCTGAAGCACTATGTGCAGAGTTTGAAACAAAACAGATAGTTAACCAGAAATAATTTTTGGAAAACAGTTACTCTTAAAAATGATGGAAAAATGAATTTATGTTATTCTTGGAAAGCTACCATCAGCTGGATTCAAACTGCTGACCACAAAAATATATAATCACAGACTTATCATGGTACACCACCAAAGAAGTCTAAAACCTACTGTCTATAATCAATTAATAAGGCACAATGTGCAGAGTTTATAACAAACTAGATAGTTAACCAGAAATTATTTTTGGAAAACTATCACTCTTAAAAATTATTGAAAAAATTAATTTATGTAATCCGCATCATTTTTGCTCTGATTTGTGCCACAATCTAAATCTGTAAATTGATTTTGAAAAAAATAAAAGAATGAAATACTTGGCTATATTTCAAACCAATGTACATGGTTTGAAATATAGCTAATATTTCACCAGAAGTATTTTGGGGAAAACAGTACTCTTACAAATTATAAAAGAATCAATGCATGTTAATCTTGGAAAAATAGCATAAATTGGATTAGAACCACTGACCACAAAAACATGTAAGCAGAGGCTCCTCACAATGCACCACAGAAGAACTCTAAAATTGGATTTCTAGAAAGATGTATTAAAGTGCAAAGAGAGGAAATCTGACTTCTAGAAAGATGAATTAAAGTGTGAAGAGAGGTGATCTTGACCCTCTACAGGTCACTTGTAAGGCCACACTTGGTGGATTGTGTGCAGTTTTGGAGGCCATACCTGAAGCATGATATCAGGCTCCTGGAGGGGGTGCAGAGGAGGGCAACAAAGATTATATGTGGAATGGAGGGGAGAGACTATGAGCAGGCTGGGAGACCTGAATATGTATACCCCGGAGGACAGAAGGGACGGGGACATAATAGAGACATTCAAGTATCTGAGGGGAATAAATAAGGATGGGGCAGATGATGTCTTTAAACTAAAAAGGGGGAGGGACACCAGGGGCATGGGCTAAGAACAGAGGGGGAGGATTTAGGAGGGAGATGGCGTACATGTTTTACTCTTGCTGTAAGTGTCATGCTTTTTGCCAGAACAGAGATAGAGTTTAGATATGCCCACCAGGTGGCACTGTAAAAATCAGGTGGTAATGAAAGCAACTATCAAAAGTATTTCCCCCCAAATACAATATACAGTAGCTGAATTAAATATTGCCTGAAGTTTTATAGTATGTGTTACTCTAATCTTGATGGCTATATTATTACATTTTGTGGTTAACTGTCCAAATCCAGATGATGAGATTTTTTAGCGAATACCATTTGTTTCTCTGATGTCACTATGTGTTATTAAATTTTGTGATCAATGGTTCATTTCATTTTATTTTTATTTTGTAACTTGGTAAGCTTCACAGAGCTTAAACATGCTTTTTGAGAGACACGTACTATTAATCTTTTTAGAAATCAGTTTAAAGAGTTCAATTTTGGCACAGCATGATAAGTGTACCAGGGTATATTTTAGCAGTTTGTGGTTGAATCCAACAGATGTTTTTTTTCCAAGAATAACATATTTTTTTAAATTCTTTCTGGTTAACTATCTGTTTTGTTTTTAACATATGTCAGGAGTGTGCTGCAGTTTAACGTCTCATCTTTCGGATGAGACGTTAAACCGAGGTCCCATCTGCGTGTTCTGATGGTAGTTCAGGTGGATGTCAAAGATTCCATGGCACTTCTTGAAAAGAGTAAAGGAATTTCCCCAGTGCCTGGCCAAATTTCCCTCATTCACTAAAAAAAAAAAAAAAAATACCACTAACAGCTTAATCTGGTTCAAAGTCAGTTGGCATTCTTCTGTATCCCCCTCCCCTGGGTCGTGCCTGAAAATCGGCAGAATCTGCTGAGTGCACTTACCCGGTCTACGAAAACAAAATAAATAAACATAAATAAAAAAACATATTTGTGAAGGAGTTACTGTAAAATATCCCTGTGTAGCTTAAAAGTAATTTGTTTACCTTTTTTGGGCAATATTAGCATATCTTTCCATTCAGTCAGTCCTCACTAAACTCCACTACCACTGGAAGCATATCCACCTCAAGGACACACATCTGCCAGCAAGCGCTGTAGTGAATCACAACTTTTCACAAGCACACTGTAACATCAAGTTAATGCATTAGAGGTTCTTAACCTCAGTTGCCCCTGGTGTGTATAAATTAAAACCAAACACCACTTCTGCCGCAAAATGCTTTCACAAATCAGAGCCAAAATCACGTGCCTGCACAGGAAGGGTACTCTCTTGCAAATGCGCATGATCTTAACTCCAGCCCCTATTGCACAGGTGCACAATTCAGCATCAATTTGTAAAATTATTTTGCAACAAAAGTAGTGCTAGTTTTTAATTTACAGACACCAGGGGCGACTGAGGTTAAGAACCTCTACAGCATATACTATCACAGTGTTCCAAGTTCTTCAGGCTGTCACTGATTGAGACTCCCAGGCCCCTCTCTTCCATAGTTTGTGCCAGTCTAACCCCTGCCATCTATACTCAGTCTTAGGGGGTTTCCTCAAGTGCATAACTTTACACTTTTTAGCACTAAATTTTAATTGCCAGATCTCAGACCACTTCTCCAACCGTTCCAGATCCTCCTTCAGTTTCCTTATTCCTTCCACACTGTCGACCCTACTACAAATCTTAGTGTCATCCATGAATAGAGACATCCTGCCCTGTATGTCTTGCCTTATGTTGCAAATCAACACACTGAAAAGCACTGGGCCCACGAATGATCCCTGTGGTACACTTCTTGTCACCTACCTCATCCCTGATTTAGTATAATTTATAACCACCCTCTGTGTCCTATTCTGCAGCCAGTTTCCAGACCATCTTTTCAGTCCATTACCAGCCTCTATGTCACCCAGTTGTTTTCACTAAACACTTTACTAAAGTCCAAGTATAGGGCATCCAGAGCCCTGCCCATGTCTAGATCCTGTGAAATACCACTGAAAAATGTAATGAAGTTTGTTTGACAAGATCTAGCCTCTACAGATCCCTGGTGTCTGCTGGCCTGGAGCCTTTGCAGGAAGTCCACCAATCTATTCTGTATAGCAGACTCCAGGAGCTTAGGAAAGGAAAGCAGAAATTGTTTCATCAGGAAAGGCACACTAAGCCGGAGGTTGTTTCCAGGTGTGACCTGACAGCACAGGGGAGTTAAGTGATATGCTCAGGATCACACAGCATGCAATTTAGGGATGATGGAATTCAGACCCAGGTCTCCAGGTTTGCAGCTCAGTGCCCTTAACCACTATGCTATACTGCCTCCTAAACTATTATTACTTTGTGTTAATGT
The DNA here is from genome assembly GCA_016271365.2 of Neoceratodus forsteri. Lineage (NCBI taxonomy): Eukaryota > Metazoa > Chordata > Ceratodontiformes > Ceratodontidae > Neoceratodus > Neoceratodus forsteri. The sequence continues at coordinate 980,123,749 of CM057458.1, read as the reverse complement.
TACTGTAAATGTTATTACATTATTACTAGCTTACTGAGTGTGGAAGTCAAACTTACCAGCCTCTAGTCCTCTGGATCCCCCCATTCCCACTTTTGTGCAGAGTGATGACATTTGCCACCCTCCAAGCACCCAGGTCCACTCCTGTGTCCATGGAGCAATTGAATAGGTTCCCAAGTGATGCTGCTGGGACTTTTGCCAGTTCTCTCAGCACTCAAGGATGTAGTCCATCAGGTTCAGGAGACTTATCCACCTTTAACTCCTGTAGCCCCTTAAGCATCCTTTCTTCTGAAATGGACCCCTTGGTCCATGTTAATTCCTCCCTTGCCTGTATGCCACAGTCCTTGAGTGAGCCGCCCTTTCCGCCATAAAGACGGATCATAAATATTTGTTGAGGATTTTATCCTTTTGTTTGTTTCCTCCCAGGTCTTACCCCTTTTCAGTCTCTGTGTTCCATTATTGCCTCTCTTTCGTTCATGTATACAACTAAAAATGCCTTATCATTATCCTTCACCCTCTGAGCTAGCCTGAGGTCTGCATTTGCCTTTCTCACTGACTTGCTCATATCCCTAACACAACTGAAGTACTTCTGTCTACTGGCCTGTGACTGGGAAGACTTGTATTCCTTGAATGTTGCCTGCTTCACTGTACCTATACAGGGGCAATATCACCTCCCTCTTTCTGTTGATGATACCCCTCCCTATGCACCCCAGCATCTCACTTGTCCTCCCTACTGTCTTGTTGCACTTGCTGGCCACCTTTAGGTCATCTGATATGATTATACCCAGGTCTCTTTTCTGCTTGGTGGCCGTCAATACCACTCTACCCATTTTGTACTCTACCCCTGGGTTTCTGTGCCCTAAGTGCATTATTCTGCATTTTTTTGCATTGCTCATACTGTAAAACGATCACTTTTACAGAGCAGTTCTTTCACTGAAGGGTTAGGAAGCAGTCCTGAGGGACGTTCACCACCACCTGGTTCCTGTTGCTTCATGGTACTTCAACACTCCAGTGAACATCAGATAATAATAATAATAACTTTATTTAATATAGCGCCTTTCGAAATATCAAGGCGTTGCACAAATACATACAAATTCAATGAATAGAATAAATATAAATAAGATCATAGAAATGCAGGAAAACCTTTGCTCCATAAAAAAGTCTTCAGTGCTTGCTTAAAGCTCCGCACTGTCCTGCACTCCTGTAGCTGACATGGCAGAGAATTCCAGAGGGTTGGGGAAACAAACATAAAAGCACAAGCCCCTGATGAATTTAAACTAACCCTCAGAATCTCCAGCAACCCCTCGTCAGTAGAGCGGAGCTGTCGCACAGGGGTGTAAGGAATCAAAAGCTCTTCAAAGTAGTCAGGACCAAGTCCATGTGGGGCTTTGTAGGTTAACAAACCTACCTTAAAGGTGATCTGCCACTGAACCGGCAGCCAGTGCAGATCGCGCAGCACTGGGGTAATATGAGATCTCCTTGATACCCCAGTCAATAAATGTGCAGCAGTGTTCTGCAGTAGCTGCAAGCGGTGGATATCGACCCCAGGAAGCCCTAAGTAAAGGGAGTTACAGTAGTCAAGGCGCAAGGTCACAAAGGCATGGACCAAAACAGGCAAATCACTGGATGGAACAAAGTGCTTGATCCTGGCAATGTTCCTAAGATGGTATGAGGCTAACTTGATGACTGCCAACACCTGATGACGAAGGGTCAGCCCATCATCAAGTATCACTCCCAGGTCATGCACCCATTCAGAAGTAAGGATCTGAGTGTCCCCCAGAAATAAACCAGAAGGCAAATCAGTCCTCAGTCCCTCTCTCCTGTGACTCGGGTCTACCACCAAAGCCTCAGTCTTTCCTGCATTCAACTTTAACCCACTGGAACTCATCCAATCCTGGATTTCAATGAGGCAGCTGTTAAATACTGAGATAGCACTAATCTGGTCGGGGGGAAAAAGACAGGTAGAGCTGGGTATCATCAGCATAGCAGTGAAACCTCAGCTCATACCATCTTACAATGTCTCCGAGGGGCAGCATATACACTGCAAACAACATGGGAGATAGCACTGAGCCCTGGGGCACCCCACAAGGCAGAGAGAAAGACTCGAAAGAAAATATTCCCGAGACAACTCTCTGAGTTCTACTGGTGAGGAAAGATGAAAACCATCTGAGCACTGTCCCAATCAGCCCACAGATGGACCTCAGGCACTTGAGCAGGACCCCATGGTCCACAGTGTTGAAGGCCGAAGAGAGGTCAAGGAGTACCAAGATGGAATGATGTCTCTGATCTCTCACCATCAGGAGATCACTGAGCACCCGAATCAGAGCAGTCTCAGTACTATGCCTCTTACGAAAATCCGATTGGAGAGGTTCGTATAAATTATGGATGGTTAAATGGTTCTCCAGTTGAGTTGCCACCACTTTCTCAATTACCTTTCCCACAAAAGGAAGGTTTGAGATAGGTCTGTAGTTCACTAGAGTCTTTGGGTCCAAAGAAGCTTTCTTCAGAAGAGGTGTCACTACCACCACCTCCTTCAGGGAGCCTGGAAGCTCACCCGAATCCAATTAACACCGGACAATCTGAGCTAAGACTGGGCCAATGATATCACTACAACCCAAAATCAGGGAAGTAGGGCCCGGGTCTAAACTACAGCAAGTGGGGTGCATCCCCTGGACAATCCTCATAATGTCAACAAACTCTGGCAGGTCAAAAGTACTCCAGGAAACACCAGACGACCAACAGCATCCCCCATATAACGGAATGGATGGATCTCCTGCCTGATGTCGGCCACCTTATTTGCAAAGAATTGAGCAATCTCATCACACTCCATTTGAGAAAAAAATCAACGGAGCTGCAGACAGGCTGGGTTGCACAGCCTCTCCATAGTTCGGAAGAGTTGAGCTGGTCGGTTCCTAGCAACAGCAATTTCCCTGGACAGGAATTCTGCCTTCTTACGGGAGATCACTGATTGATAGAGTTGATAATGCTCTAATAAAATAAGATGGTTGGCATCCAAGGCGGATTTCTGCCAGTGACGTTCCCATCGAACCATGGGACCCAAGGGCGAAGCGGAAGAGGGCGAACACAGACAGGAGCAATCCAGTTGAGAACTAAAGAAGTAGCCTTATTGTAGACCACAACTAACTGCTCTGAATCTGTGCTGGTCTCATCAAACACCAACAGGTCAATCGCCACAGCCAGGTCTTCAGGGACCACGTCCCAGAAAAGGCGGTAACTGACCATCTCCACAGGGGCAGACCTATCCAGGGTGGCTGAAAAATTTTGCCTCACGGTGTAGTGATCGGACCAACCAACAGGTTCAACCCCCAAATCGGAGGCCTTGATCCCCAGGAGGAAGACCAGATCAAGAGAGTGACCACCATTATGGGTAGCTGAGGAAACAACCTGTGTAAAGCCCAGTGATATTATCAACTGGAGGAAGTGTTGTCCAAAAAGCGAGGATTCGTCATCGATCCAGGCATTGAAGTCACCCAGAACCATCAGTCTGGGCGACTCCAATGCCGTGTTGGTGGCGAAGTCTGCTACTTCCTGCAGGAACAGCTTTTCATCCCCTGGTGGACATAAATGAGAGCGATCCTGCACCCCACACCAGTTACCGCAATACACTCAAATGATTCGGCCTCCTCAACTAGTACACAAGTGAGGCCCAATTCGGTCTTGAAACAGACCGCTATCTCCCCCTCCGCGATCCAACCTTGGGCGATGTATCACCGAGAACCCGGGAGAAATAGCTGCCTCCAAAATTGGGGCAGCATTTCCATCTAACCAAGTCTCGGTGATGCAAACCAGATCTGCTGATCATACAAAGTCTGCAATAAGTGCAGTTTTGTTCTTGATGGCTCTGGCATTGCATAACATTGCCCGGGTTGGATGATATTTGTGAGCCATCCTGGCTACTTGCCCACCCAAAAAGGAGGTGCCCTTGGATATGGGAGCTAGACATGGATCACCACATTCCTGACACCATTTCACCCCAGGGCGTCTTCTAGTCCTCATCACCCCTATGGGAGAGACCCGCTCATTTGAGCTCCAATGTCTGCGCCTCCCGGCCAGCCTCTGCCCCTCTACCCCTGTGAGCATTCCCCAGCACCTGACAGCGCTGGTAAGTGAGAGCAGGCAGTGGAGGGGGGGTGAGAATGGGTGGAGGGCACGGAGAGAGAGGAGGCTGAATAGCACAGGACTGGGGGAGCAAGCAGACACATACCACAAAATGCCACCAAACTGTGGCAAAACAACACAAAGAATCCTAGTTTCCTAAAACAAACAATGGTAAAGTTGCAGTCTAAATATAAAAAAGCTCCTAAAAAGTATAACAAAACATAGAACAGAATACAAACAACCCACATCACCCCAAAAATCCCAAAACCAACGAAACAAAATAAAAATATAAATAAACAAGCTATGAAGCAAAACAATACTAATGACCCCCCCCCCTCGGGGCACCAGGAACTTTCACTAACTGATGCCACTAAATCAAATCAAACTGATAAACCAAAAAAAACAAATGAAATAAACCCCCCGGACTACACCATGCTCTCACTATGGTAGCCGGGAGAGACTTAGTGGCATTCTCACTACCATATGTAATTGGAAAAATAATACAAAAAAGGTAAAAATAACAAAACCAAAGTCAAAATAACACAAAATGTTTGTAACCAAGTCACTGAAAAAACATCAGGAAATCCCCAGTCCTAGGCACTCTCACTGCCAGATCTTCCAAAAGGCACAGGGATTCTCCATACGAAAGAATGTTGATGATGGAACTCCAGCGGCTAAAAACCCCAGAAACACTCTCACTGATTCAGAAAGGGTTTTTAAGTCACAGAGCAGTCTGTCCACTAAAGGAAGCATTAAAATATCTTTGGGACTAGCTTCATTCCTGAGACTAAAACCCAAAAAGTGAAACCCCAGCCTACCACCGGCACCGGGCTACAGCAGTTACTACAAGACCCCAGCGGAGCCCAACAGTCTCTGTCCAGAACCATCCCCCCCACCCGATGATCTTCCTATCATCAGCCCCTAGTTCATCATCTATCTTCTTGGTTTGGGTGTGTGTATGTGTATGTGTGTGTGTATGTGTGGGGGGGGTGGTCTGTGGACCTCAGGACTAGTTGTACCCATATTACTTCTGTTTCCTCACCCCATCCCCCATCTCACTGTCCTGCTTAGTCCTGATGCCTTTTTTAACATACAAGGTAACCCTCCCTTGCCCTTGACACTGGCCCTTCTGAATAGGATATAACTTTGGACCATTAGGTTGCCAGCATTTTAGTGACTGCCATAATGTTTGGTTTGCCCTCCACTGCTATATCCTGAATGTTGCCCATCTTGTTGCAAGACTTCTGGCATTCAAGCTTGTGACTGTGTGGGACTGTTTAGTGGCACTGCAGCTCGATGCACATCTCACTACCTTTAACATCTATGAGCCACTCCAGTTGGGATTTAGGTCTAGGGCACATTTATGGAGCCGGCATTGGTTGGTTTAGAATTAGCTCCTCAGGGTTAGAGCTAGGGTGGAATGGTCAGCTCTTGTTCTACTTAGGGTTACCACCTGTCCTGATTTGGGCAGCTGTGTCCTGCAAAAAAAAATTGAAAAATACTACATGTCCTGACTTTATAGTAGAAGAAATATTTTCTAACTTTCCACTAAATGTTGGAGAAAACTATAATACCCTAACTAAAATACGTTAAAATGATAAAAAAAAAAGTAGAAGCAACTAAGAAACTTCAATATTTAGCCTTAATTCTGATTATATAGAGAAAACAAGTCTGTTGCATTGGTCGAGGTTACGTACTGTCCTGCAAAAAATCATGCTTCAGTAAGAAATGTCCCACTTTGGGTTTCTTAAAAGGTGGCAACCCTAGTTCTACTCGATTTTTCCTCAACTTTTGACACTGTGGACCCTGGTGTGTAGTTGGATTACCTAAGGGAGCTCTGTGGACAACCAGCACTGTCATCAGTTAGTTTGAGTCCTTTCTTACAAACAGGTCACAGAGGGTGGTGATGGGGAATTTCTCCTTAATCCCCAAACCCATGTTCTGTGGAGTTCCTCAGGGCTCAATCCTCTCACCCATGTTGTTTGCAGTGTTCCTGGTGCACCTGAGATAGATTATTAGATGCTACAGTCTGGATTTTCATTGCTGTGCAGATGATACCCAGCTGTATTTGTCATTTGTATCTGGGACACCTGATACAGTTGAAATTCTAAATTTGTGTCTAGCTGAGAACCAGGACTGTATATCCTGTAGATGGCTGAAGCTCAACCCAGTCAAGACGGAGGTTCTGGTGACTGAACCTCATCATCAGCAGGGTGCAGAGGTGGCCAAGGAGGTGACTAACCTAGTGCTTGGTTCCTCTCAGCTTGTAGCTTCTGCTAAGGTGAAGAATCTGAGGGTCATTTTGGATGACAGATTGACACTTGAGGCTCATGTGTCATCTGCTGTCTGGAGCGGCTTTTACTATATTAGGAGTATCACCCAGATTAAAGCCTTTATTCTTCCTGATGACTTGCCCTCACTGGTTTATATTTTTGTGACTGCAAGGCTGGACTACTGTAATGCTATGTAACTCAGGGTTAGTGTAAAGGTCCTGCCTTGCCTGCAGCTGGTGCAGAATGCAGCAGCCAGGTAGCTGATGGGCCTTCCAAGGTCCTGTCATGTGACCCCAGTCCAGCATGGTCTGCATTGGCTGCAGGTGAGGTAGAAAATCACTTTCAAGGTTGGTTTACTGACCTACAAAGCCATTAACAAACTGGGACCTGGGTATTTTGAGTAACCTTCTGTCTCCCTACCATACCCATTGCTCTCTTCACTTCTCTAAGGTGGGCCTCCTAGCAGTTCGCACGGCATGGTTTAAATCATCTGCTGACCAAGCTTTTGAAGTAGCTGGCATGGCCCTGTGGATTTCGCTTCCAAGATCTTCGAGGGAGGCCTCCACGTTGGAGGCCTTTGTTAGGGACCTGAGGCCAGATATTCAAAACTTAGCCCTGGGGCAAATTTAGCACTGCATGGTGTGCTAAATTAGTCTGGAACCATTAGCACACTATATTCAAAGGAATAGCTCTGGGGCTAAACCTGCTGTATACAGCATGCAAAGGAAGCAGTGCAAACAGGGCTGGGAGTGCAGTGCAAAAATAGCCCTGGAAATAAGACAGCTCTGAATATAGCAACAGGGAAAGCCAAAATGCAACAGCAGCTGAGTGGACACAGAGGTGGAGGAAGGCAGAGCTGCAGTAGTAGGCCAATGTAAATAAGAGTAATGGAGTGTTGCACAACAACAGCAACAGTCAGTGCAGGCCACACATAGCACAACTGTGCTGTGCAAGTGATAGGTTAACCCGGAGCAAAGACAGTAGCCAAGCACTAAAACATTGCCCCGGGCTAACACATTAGCCTGGGGCTAAATTTAGCAATATTCAAAGCTCATTTGTAAATGAGCCAACTTAGGCAATCTGTGTGCAAACAGCCACATTTGCATCTCATTGTGGGCTGCATAGCATACACTGCCAGGTAGTTTGCCCAGTGCTATTCCATGGTGCACACAGCTCCACCTGTAGGTCAGACTGAAACTACAGGTCAAAAACCACAGGCTGGGAGGTGCACACAGCTCCACCTGTATATCAGGCCTGGAAAACAGTTCTGGAGCTGCAGGCTGTCGGTGAACACAGCAGCGCAGACTATAGATCCTCGTACTAACAAAGCACATTCCCGGGTAGCATAACTATCAACAGACCCTGATGTACAGAGACAACCATGAGAATGCCTCAGTATGTCCCTGTGTCCTCCGTAAATTCTGTGTATGTGTGGCAGAACAGTGGGTAATACAAGCACAAAGTATTGTCAAACAGTAAAGGGACAGATGTAGTCATCATCTGATAATGCATTGGACACAATTCCCCCCCATTCCATTAGCTGTCTGAGGGAATAGTAACAACATGTACCATGTGTCCCTGCTGTGTTGTACAAGTCCCTGACTTTTGTAAGCATTTTCTCTGATACACGAGGCAAGAGGATGAGAGGTATTCCTGGTAGTCTAGTGCCCCCCCCCCCCACGATCTCCCAGTATGATAATGTAATGCTCCCTGGTGGTCCAGTGGACTGCTCTAGCTCCAATCCCCCATCATCTGGCCATGGCTGGAGGGGCACCAGGAGCACAACAGTTGTTGATGTGGAGGTGCAGATTTTGCTAGAGATGGGGTGAGAGAGAGAGAGAGAGAGAGAGAGAGAGAGAGAGAGCTCCTGCTTGCAGTATACACAGCATGCTCTCCGTCCTCCAAATGGGCTACTCCAGTGTTTTATGCTTCTCATATAAATAAGAGCCCCTGACTGGCAGGAACACACATACTCATTCAAAGTTGGCAGCCCTATTCAGAACATCTTGCTGATCTCGGCAACACTCCCAAGTATGGGCTGAACAGCAGAGCCACTGGTATCATTCTACATGTCCCTGGACAGCATTTTGCTTTGTATGTGTGTATGTATCCCTAAGTCTCTCTGATCAGCTACACCACTTAATGGTAACTTTGGGTATTCCAAGGCACAGGGAGGATGCCTTCAGTCTTGGAGAGACTTCTTCAGGTACACTGACAGAGAAAGTGAAGCCGTTCCATGTCAGATGTCTCTCTCACGCTAATATGAACACCCAGGTCATTCCTTGGGGCACAGACAGCCAACATCTTCCTGAACACTCTTCAAGGTACTCTGCCTACAGTGATACTTTTATGTATGTATGGCATTTTCTGGTGCCACTGCAGAGCTCTTTGTCCATGCATAGCACTGTAAACTGTCAGTGCATTGCTAAGTCCGTGGATCGCCAGGTTACATTTGCAGATTGCTCATTCCTGTATGTTACATATGGAATCCAATCAGTCCAGCTATGTCCTATCACTGGAGCATGGTTTTGTAGACAGGGAGCATAGGGTTAGCATGTGCAACAGGAGATGGCATGTCAGCGGCAGCACAATGTCATTCCTAGCCCGCCAATATAGAACCACATTTCCTATGTGTGCCGCTGCCACTCTGGTAGGTTCATTGTAGAACACAAGTGAATCTCTATGCAAGGGACATACAGAGGACACATAGTTTCCTTTTGTCTCTCTGAATAAGCCTCTGCCATTGAGCATCTTTACACAGTGGCAAATGGCTAATGGTGGACATGTGGAGCTGCTTGCTACAATACAACAAAGGTACAGCTGCCCACCACCCCCCCATTGCCTATGACCTGCAGCCCCCCATCCCGTAACCAAGCCTACGACTGGTTCTGCCCACTGCACACCTCTGCGACCAGCTGCCGACTGAGTTATGAATGGGCGTGCTATACAGTTCACCCTCATTCATAACTCAGTGACTAACCTGAAAAGGTGTCGCGACAAAGCCAGTTGCTGATTGTTCCAGGAATAGGGGGTAGCGGGGTGGTATGCACTGCATGGAGGGGGATGGGGGTCCACTAGACAGTGGGATGCACTTTATGAGGAATCAGGGATGCAGTGGTCCACTGGACCACAAGGGAAACAGATGTGGTGAGTGATCACGGTACCAGGGTGGGTGATGCCAAAAGTGTATACTGAGGGGTTTTAAATGAAACTTGTGTTGGCGATCGGTGTTCGGGGATTGTGAAGGGTGAGGGCCACTAGACTATTGGGGATTGGGCTTATGTGTGAACTTGGGTCTGGGATCATGCTGGGAAGGGCCACTAGACTTCCAGGGAGTGTTGTGTTTAACATGACATACGGGTGCCAGGATCTGGTGGGGAGGGAGGAACAAGACTACCGGACATGAGTGCTGTGCCTTTGGGCATGCATGGAGAATGGGAGTACCACCTCCCCTGATAGCCTGATATTACCACATGCTTTTTGGTGGCGGTATTCAGTGCCACACTACAGGTCACGCAAGACAATGTAGCGTGGTGCTGTTCTTTTGAATATGCCGGTGCACTGGCATTCATGGCCCCTCCCCTCACTCCTTCTCCTGCATACATTACCTTTTGGCAACAATGCTATCCCATAGCCCTGGCGCTAATTGGCCTTTTGAATATTGCTGCCAGGCACAAATTTGGTGCTATCTGGCACTACGGATTTGCACCCAGCACAAAGCATTGAATATCTGGCCCCAGAAGCCTTAAGCTTTTGAGAGAGTCCTTTCGGTAACAGGTACGGCCCCAATATACTGGTTGACTGATTTAATTTAGTTATTTAATTTAATGTCATTTAGTTTTCTATGTGTTTTATTTATTAGGTATTATAGAGGTATAGACATGTTCTTTGTATTTATTTATTTATTTATTTGCTTTTGGTAACCGGGTGGGTGCACTAGGCATGGGAATGCCTATTTTCAGGCATGACCCGGGAGAATACAGGTAGACAATACATAATCACACCATGTGACGCAGCACATGAAATAGGTAATACAGTGGGAGGAGTGCCTGACCTATGAATAGTGCCCTGAGCCCCAGGGAATGGGTGCTCAACAAAATAAAATTTTACTTATTTACTAAGCTGTCCACCCTTCCCTTGATGTTTCCTCTTACTCTCATTACAGTTTACTCCCTGGCCCCTTGCTATGCCATCTTTACCAGTCAGCCCCCACCTCTGAGTCCCCTCTTTCCTATGTGCGGTGCCCTATATGGGTCATTCCCCTTCCCCATACCTTCTTTTCTCTCATCACTGTGGAGATCGCTTGCAAGTTCACCTACTGGTGCTGAACTACTAGAAACATTACTACTAGTGTTGATACAGGATGCCCTTACATATAAATGATTTGAAACAAACATATACCATACTATACAAAGTAATATATGTGCAAACATACTCAACAAGGCTGAAGTTTTCATCTCGGGGTGTGATGTCATCATTAAGACTTCTGCAGCTTCGCTCTAGAGGTCTGTGATCTCATCTCTCCCCTCAATGAAGATATCTCCTTTTTGTGTATGGTTTTCTATACATTATTCTATATTTATTTATTTTGGACCAGGAAAGGCACACTGCATGACTTGTGGCAGCTTGTGTTCCTGCTTCCCAGTGTATCCTTGGAGTGGGTTACATGGACATAGCTGTTTTATTAATGGGGAATGTTGGGCAGGATACTTTGGAAAATCACCTACACTTACTATAAGTATCATGGGATCTTTAACTTCCACCTAAACAGCCATTAGATATGGGCAGAAGGAACCTCTGTTTAATATCTCACCAAAAGAACAGTACCTCAACAGTACAGCACCCCCTAGTGCTACAGCACCCCATAGTTCTGTAGTGTCCATATGGGGTGGTAGCCCAAGTTCCTTGTGTGGAACTGGAACCCGCAAATGTCTGATTTTTCTGGCCCCAGAGGCAAGTGTGCAACCTACGGAGTCACTGATACAGCAAAGAAAACTTAACTTACTAGTAAGTCAGTCATAGGTGATAATGTGATGCTGTGGGTGTTATACAAGGCAATAATAGCCCTGTGGGCAGCAAATAAGGACCAAGCCTAAAGTCTTTATCTCCTGTCCAAAGAACTATTATTCATGAGATCAACATCCACAGCATCAAAGTAACAGGGACAAAGAGAACAGGAGTTGACAGGGATGTTTTCCCATGGTCAAAGTGATCATGTGACAAAACATCATGGGCCCGATTCACAAAGCCCCTAGAATGACACAAGCTGCTTGCATCAAACATAAATGATTCAAGTGGCACCTTTTGCCAAAAGATGCCCCAGGAGCTATTCAGAAAAGCAACCTATGTCAAATGCAGGCTGCATGTGCCAAAGGGGCTTGCACCAGCCAGCCCTGCCCCACAGAATGTTCTGTGACATGGTGTTGGTGGCTTTTGGCAGATGCTGACTACAATGTCCCCTAATGTAACATAGGTAACATAGGTTGTACTGAGCATATAAAGATGTTAGTCCATTAAGCTCGCTCATGATATTAGGAATAACCCTGAATGCCTTTACTAATAAGAAAGTCATCAAGCTTAGTTTTAAAGTCTGTCATGGTTTTGCTATTCACAACCATGCATGGTAATATATTCCAAATTTCCGTCACCCTGATGTTAAACCAAAATTTCCTTTTTTAGTAGTGAATTTATCCTTAAATAATTGAAATGGGTGAGCTCTTGTGTTATGTGGTTGAACCCTTAATACCCCAATTGTTCCCTCATTTGTGGGTCTCATAGGGCCCTATAGATCAGGCACATGTTGCCCCTCAATCTTCGGTACTCAAGGGAAAACATACCCAGATGTTGTAACCTCTGCTCATAGTTCTGGCCTCTAACTTCACTCATTTTCCTTGTTGCCCTCCTCTGAACCCTCTCAAGTGCCCTAATATCCCCTTTGTTGCCAGGTGCCCAAAACTGGGTGCAATAATCCATATGTGGGTGCACCAGAGTATTGTAGAGAGGAATTAGGACCTCTTTATCCCTGCTCTTAATGTGTCTATGTATGCAATGGCGTATGCTGCCTGCTTTCTTAATGTGGTATTCACAAAACCCTCCCAGAGGTTAAAAGTCTAAGTACTGTTAGACCAGCCAGGGCTGGTCTAAGGGTACATAGACATATGTCCCTGGGAGGATTTTGACATTTGTGGCAATATGCCATGTACCCCCCGCCCCAATCCCAGTCATTAAATATGATAAAAATCCATGGACCCCCCAATCAGCCCCGATCCTATTTAGTAATTAGGAAAAAAAACTGGTGGTCTACTGGATCCCTGATCAGCCTCAATCCCAGTTAGTAATTATTAGAAAAAAAAACCTGATGGTCTACTGGACCCCCGATCAGCCCTGATCCCTGTTAGGAATTATAGAAAAAACACCCTGGTGGTCTAGCAGTCCCCCCTGCAGATTTGACAAACTTGCAGGCCTTACTTGGATTATTATGATGTCATTACCTAACACCCAATATAGGTTACGATGTTAGGATTTAGTATACAATGTTCTAGTTCTTTTTCACATAATGTTTAGTTGTGATTTATGGATTTATGGAGAAACTGCATTGTTATAAGTGTCAAATGTTAGCCAGCTATGATTACTGTCTAACTGTACCACGGAGAGTGACTGATCATGTTTATACATTTGTGGCCTTAGAGCATCACCTGCAGCCATACACTACAACAATAATTATTGGTATATGTACTATACATTTGTGGTCTTAGACCACCACCTACTGTGATTAGGCACACTACTATAGTCAGCGTTATTATGTGACTGTCCTTTTTAATTTTATTAAACTTTATTAAAGTTTTATGCAAAACATAACAAACAAAATAATAACCAAGGATGTCAGTAATAATTAAAGAGAAAACAATTTAAGTTAGTTATTCAAAAAGGAAAACCTACAATAAAATCCATCTCCACTACTCCACCCACCGCCCAGCCCTGGTACACACACATAAAGATATTTTTAATATACTCTTGACCTCATAGTGAAAACACATTAAAGGAATACATATCTTAACATATAAAGATTGGCTAAATAAAGTGTTTGAGCTTGACATCATGAAAATTAAGAATAAAATCATATAGTCTGCCCCATTTAAATGCAAAACTCTCCAGTTTATATCTCATACTGACAATAAGTCTTTCGGCTCTTAAATTAATAATCTCATTCCTCCATACCATTAGAGATTGGGCATAATTATATTTCCAGTGTTTCAGGATTACTTTCTTAGCAGACAGAGCTGTCATAGAGACATTATATTTTTCATCCCGAGAAAGGATACTCATCAGATCTCCAATAATACACACCTGTGGAGTGAAATATGCTTCAAGACCTAATCTGGACCCTATCTTATGTTTAATATTTTGCCAAAAGACAGTAATCAGAGTGCAATTCCCAAAAAATATGCAAAAGAGATCCTTCATCTAATCCACATCTAAAACACAACTTTGATTGAAGTAAGCCAAACTTATAAAATTTAACCGACGTGTATTACGAATTATGCAGAATTTTTATTTGAAGTAATTTAAATTTATCATTAGCAATATAATAATATAAATTCATCCAGACTAAAGACCAATCAGTAGACAAAAAATTTGGATTATCAGTCCAGTATTTAAATATGAAAGAAACCACGAGGGATAAACCAGATAAAAAATAATTATAGAATTTTGAGATGGAATGGGAACTTTTAATAATACTCAGAATGCATTCTTATATGAACCCAAAGTCAACTAGCTAAGGTGATGGTCCAAAATGAGAAGTAAGTATCAAGTTTAAGGTAAATAATTTGTAATAATTGCCTTTGTTAGGATTTAGCTTAGCTATAATTTCCTCAATAGACAATAAATGGCCATCTGAAATGAGATTTTTGACCAAACAATTTGATAACACCAGGAATCAGGTTAGGTCCAAAGGTTTATTATTCAATTTAAAGTTACCATTGCATAACACTGGTTGATTAATGTCCTTCAAGAAGGGAATCTGCATATAGGTAAAAAATTGGTTAAGTACCTTGAATGAAGTACCAATAACAGTATTTCTAAGTTTGCTTGGAAGAGATTTAAATGACAGATACAAAGAAGATTCAGGGCTAATATTATGTTTCCAGAGCAACTCTTTCTCAATACTAATCCAGCTAGGGCAGTAAGTAGAACTGTTTTTTGATGGTAAAAGTCATCTAACAAGCTTATTTAGGTGACTAACCAAATAATATAAGATAAAGTTAAGTAACTTAAATCCACCTAGATTCTTATTAACAGTAAACTTATCAAAGGCTACTCTGGGGGATTTATTATTCCAAATAAAGTTGCTAATCATTGACTGAAGTTTTTAAAACCATGACATGGGTAGGAAAATATTTAAATTGTTGATAGGATAAAAAAAAGTCTGGGAAAAAATGATCATTTTAACAATATTCATTCTGCCTAGCATTGATAAAGGTAGTTTTGCCCATCTTTCTAGGTCTAACTTAATGTTTTTTTTTTTTTAGTTGTTTAACCAGGTATAGCACACTAAGCTGAAAGCTTTTTTACAGGAGCAACCTGGGAGCACAAGGAGGTTAAGTGACTTGCTCAGAGTCACACAGTATGCAAGTGGACGCTGTGGGATTTAAACCCAGGTCTGGTCTGCTGGATGTCACCAAATTTGCAGCTCAGAGCTTTAGAACACTGCGCTATACTGCCTTGTTAGGTAGCAGCTTAGAAAAAATTAAATCAGTCATCTGTTTTCTATCTTATGATAGATATAAACCTAAGTATTTTAGATAACTGGGAGACCAGATTAAACCGTATTTGGACATATCTTCTTTGGTGACTCTACAATTTAAGGGCATAACAATTGTTTTAGAAGTATTCTTTTTGTAATTGGACAAACGACTGTACTTATTGATAGTTGAAAATATGTCTGGTATTGGGGACTCTGGATTGGCCACATGAATCAATATATCATCCGCACAGGCAGATAGAATTAACTCAGATGATCCTAATGCTTCTATCTTTATGCCTTTGATATTTACATTGTTTTATAAAAAATAGAGAAGGGATTCCAAATAAAAATTAAAAAGCACCAGGGAGAGGGGACATCCCTGCCTGGTTCCAGAGTGTAACTCAATACTAGAAGACAATATACCATTTATATATAATTTAACTGTGGGTCTTGAGTAAAGAACTTTTAACCATTTTATAAATTCAGGAGAGAAACCAAATCTTAGCAGAGTTTTGAACGGAACGGGAATGTCAGCCTTGTCAAAAGCTTTCTCTGTGTCTAGAGAGACCAAAACCGCAGGGGTACTGGCCTCTCCAGATGCAGAGAATATATATGAGAGTTTCCTAATATAATCAGCTACAGTTCTACCAGACATAAAACCCACCTGCGTGGGTGAAATTAATGAGTTACAAATATTTTTAATTCTGTTTGCCAGAATCTTGGCTAAAATTTTAAGATCACTATTGATTAAATAAATAGGTCTGTAACTAGTTGTCAAGTCCCTAGGTTTATCAGGTTTTGGGATTAACATTATAATAGCCTCTAAGAGCGAGCTATCAGAAATACTATTTTCTAGAATATAATTAAAAAGGAGTTCTAATAAAGGTGTTAACTCTTCTTTGAAAACTCTATAAAAATTCTGAGAAAATCCATCAGGACTGGGAGATTTGTCCAGCCCTTACGAGTTTATTACATCCAGAATTTTAGACCTAGTGATAGAAGTCACTAAATTTAAGCTGGATTGTTCTGATAAACAGGGATTTCTAAACTGAGCTAAGTATAACCTGTAATCAGAGGATGTAAATGTATCTTTCTGTCAATTGTAAAGATTCCTGAAAAGAGTTTCCAATTCAGTTAAAATATCACATGGGTGAGTCTTAACTAAGCCATCCCTTTCTGATTTTATTGACGTGATGAATCTGGTATACTCAAGGGCCTGGATATTCAGAAGGGTTGTGCCATGCGCAACAGGGATGTGCCAGTGCAAGTACGGAAATGCGCCATTGTGCGATATTCAGCAGGAGGTGGCTGCACAGCGCAATAAGCAATGCGTCACAGCGCAATAGTAATGAATGCATGTGCAACCATAGGGGGTGGAACCATGAATAACATGCGCAGTGCAATATTCAACAGCATGCGCCATGCGCAATAGGGGAGTAAGCGGAAGTTGCGTGACAGTGGAAATGATCCAAAATAAAAGGGAGCAAGAGAGGGGCACAAGAACGCAAAAGGGAAGCCACAGGTGGGAGCATGGTGACAGAGAGCCAGGGTGTACAGAAGGTAGCAGTGTACAGAACTGGGCAGGTGCAGGACAGGGCCCACCAGAACTGAGCCATAGACAGGGTAGGAGAGGGTGAGCCTGTGCCACTGTGTAGCAAAGGCTGTGGAGTGCCACAGTGGACTGAGGGCAGTGGCAGGAGGCAGGAGGCAGGACAGCTACAGCCAAAGGCTGGAGGTGTACTCGGTGCAGGGGGAGCATCAGAAATGGACATTGGGGGGACCGGGACAACAGCGGCTGGGGGGGCACCAGCCAGGGACATGGCCAGCGTCATCTTCCAGATGGAGGTGGTAATGAGAGGTGTGAGAAGCAGGCAGCAGGGGGGCATGGCAGTGGAAGGGCCCATTGGCGGTATGCCCAGAACAGGCAGTACTGAGCCTGCACCAGCTTTGAACATTACTCTGACACAGAGATTGTGGGTTGGTACTGCCTGAACCGGGTGATCCTGAGGCAGCTCTGTGAGCTGTGCAGTGATGAGATGCAGGCACCCACATGACGGAGCCGTGCTCTGTCAGTGGAGATGAAGGTGACAGCCGTCATGTGTCTGCTCACCAAGGGCACCTTCCAGAGACCAACAGGAGACATGACAGGCATAACCCAATCAGCCATGTCATGGCTACTCACACAATTCCTCAGCACACTGCTGCCACATGCTGTGGAGTACATCCATTTCCCCAGCACACAGGCGGAGCGCACAGCACACATACAGGAGTTCCACAGGGTAGCACGGTTGCCTGGTATGCTCGGGGCCATTGACTCCACCCATGTGGCCATCCGCACCACCTGGCCCGGAGGGAGCGGCATACATCAATTGCAAGGGGTACACAAGCATAAACTGCCAGGTGGTGTGTGATGCCAGGGGGTGCATTACCAAAGTCTGCACCACGCACCCTGGGGGAGCACACGATGCCTTCATCTGGCACCAGTCTGCACCGTGCCACAGGTTTGAGAGTGGGGACATCCCCACTGGCCATCTAGTGGGTGAGTATGCATATCACGCAGGATGACATGAGCAGTTGTGGGGGGGTGCATAGTCAGAGGTGCCATGGGTACCAGCCTTGTTGGCCCATGGCATAGTGACACAGACCACCATTCTAATGTCCACCCTCTACACACAGGTGACAGTGGTTACCTGCTACATCCCTGGCTGCTCACACCATACCAGCGCCCCACGACCCCATCGCAGCTACGGTACAATGAGGCACATACCACAACATGGAATGTCATCGAGTGGGTGTTTGGGATGCTGAAGGCATGGTTCCAGTGCCTGGACACATCTGGCGGTACCCTACAGTACAGCCCCTCAAAGGCCTGCGGGCTATTCCTGGTCTGCTGTATCCTGCACAACATGGCCACCAACTGTGGGATAGCCGTAGAGGTTGAACTGGGGCACAGCGGTGGGTACGATGAGGACACCGGTCCACCTGGTGATGGGCAGCCACCCCCTGGGCGAGAGACCCTCGACTGATCCAGATGTCACAGCTGCACTGGGACACCATTACAGAAGAGCACTTTGGTCAACACAGGTAGGTCACGGGGCCATGCGCAACCACCAAGGGCAAGGGCACAGCACACAGTCAGGGCAGGACACCAGGGGTGGATGGCAGTAAGGGAATGGGTCTGAGTGTGGCACCACACACGGCGTCAGGTATGGGCAGGGGCGAACACGACACGTGCACATGCACACACACACACCACAAGACTTGCATGAGGGGTAGACGGCACACCAACCCCAATAGCCACCCCAACCCCCACACAGGTCCACACACGACCATGCCCAGTGGCCGTCACTGTGCGTGCCTCAGACGCTAGGCACCATTGCACACTGGTGGACAGTGTAACACAGGAATCATCATGCGCACGCCACAGTGGCCAGCAACCGGGAGGGTGTGCACAGGGACCGTGTGTGTGCAGGGCCGGGTACCCCACCCGTGCATCGCACAGTGCACACCACACTGCACATAGGGCAGTGGCAGACAGTGGCCATGGTGGGAGACAGGTCAGTCATGTGACACAGTACCAAGGCTGCCACGGATGTGTGGGTGGCCCCACTGAGACCTGTCAGCCATGCCAGGCTGACCACTGGCCTCATGGGGTGGCACTGATGATCCCCCAGGGGTGACATTGAGTGAACGTGACCGTGTTCACGCAGGGGTCTGCAGCCCACCGAACATGCCTGCTCCAGGCATGCCCGGTATGCCCACAGACAAACCCAGTGTTGACGTAGCAGGTGTCGCACGGCACCGTGAATGGGGGTGGACATGACACTGCGCGGTGTCTGCGGCGGATGGGCACCGAACTGGGTGCCCAATGTGGCCATGACAGCTGTCAGTACATTGGTCTGCCTGTCAATGGCAGTGGTCACAGCCGCCCGCTGCTGGGCCATCTCTGACAGGAGCAGACTGTGGTCCCTGCTGCACCACTCCTCTGCCCGGCGCAGAACTGCACTGAGTGCATCCACTACCGTCACGAGCCACATCTGCTGATCTACTGAAGCCTGGAGTAGATGGAAGTGCTCGTCAAAGAGGTCCTCCGCCAGTCCGGCATGCTGTCCCTCGTGGGGTTCCTGGCCCTGCTGGCCAGCACCCCTTGATGATGGGTGCTGCACACCAGAGCCATGCCAGGGCACGTCCACACACGGTGCACTGCCACCGCCCCCCGACACTGTCCCCCCATTGCCATTGGCTGACTACTGGTGCTGCTCCTCCAGCTGCCGATCACCAGGGCTTACTGGTGCCGCCACAGTAGCTGCAACAGCCCCACCACCCTGGATGCACACCAGTGCTGCCCCACTGGGACATACAGGCACAGGCTGGGACTGTGTTGTTATGCAGGCATCCACGGTGGCACCACCCATGGCAACGCCCGTGCTGTTGCCTGCTGTGGGACCATCCTGTGTCCCACACGTATCACTGTCTGGGACGTGTGGTCCATCATCATCGGTGCTGGATCCGGCACCAATCCATGTCCCAGCATGCTGGAGACTGTGGGTGCTGTCACGCTGGGACACAGGTAGGGCCTTGTCCGCACCCGCACCACCCTCATCAGTCTGGACAGACGAGCAGGTATGCACTAGTCCGGTCCCTCGGATACCTGTCGAGGTGGATGGGTGATCCTCCGTGTCCAGGGCATTCCTCTCGGTGGACACACCCACCACTGCTGACCCCTGTAGATGCTCAAGAACTGTAAGGGAACACATTAGCGTTAGTGGCTCCGCCCTGCCCTGTGGCATTCCCTCCAGCACCCACACAGTGACAGCACAGGACCTACCATGCAGTGATGGGCTGCCACCCATCTGGAAGCCACTACCAGGAATGCCCTCAATGGCACAATGCTGCATGCTGCTGGCCATCCACTCCTCCTGTGGCATCAGGCATGGTACATCCGGCTGGCCCCCACCGGTGGCAGCACGTGCAGCCCTGATGGCAGCCACCTTGTCTTTGATCCACCTCCTGTCCGTGCTGACATTCTTCTTACACTCCTGCATGGACTGCTGGTGGCTGCCATGCTGGTTTACAGCACGCGCCACCTCACCCCACGCCGCAGCATGGGCCTGTGGCGTTCCCCGCTGTCCGCTGATCAGTGATTCCCTGTCAAGATATGCCTCGAACAGGGCATCTGATTCAGCCTGGGTGAAGTTGGGCCTCCACCTTCTCTCCTGTCCCTGTTCCTCCTCTTCCTCACATTTGGTCATGATTGAGCCTGTGGGAATGACAGATGTTACCTTGGACTGTGCAGTCCCATTCAGCGATCACAAACCACAGTCTCCACATCCCAACAGCATGCAACCCACCACAACAGACTGCAATACCTAACTATGTCCTCTGCAGCCCCATGTCGCATTCATATAGCGCAACGCATGCAAATGAGGTGATGCGCAACTGTAAGTGGATGCTAATGCAGTGGTTGTGCCGTGGAATGGCTGATGAGCTGATTTGCATATGCTGGCTGAATATCATGCTGTTGCACCTTGCGCAATGTTGGTGAGCGTGCTCAGGCTATGGCGCAACACTGTGACGTGCTCAATCGGCACTGCACGGCGCATGCCCGGGGTGCTGACGCCAACACGTGCAGTGCTGCTGATGTGCTGTGCATGGGAGACAGTGCAGGGCATGGCCACCACTGTGCCCATGGCACTATTGCACTGTTCACCCATGTTGCGCTCGTGCCCTGGTGCGCTGTAGGCGCCATGGAACCACAGCGCGGTAGGCCACTGCAGGGCATCACACACAAGCATCCTACCTTGCTACATGCAGGGCATCCCAATAGCACTGTGGCGCTCCATGTGCGGACAGACCCTTGACCCTGCGGTCGACCTTGGCCCCCTACGCTATGCGTCCGCATGGGTGCACCCCTATCACGCAGTTCAGTGACAGTGCAATAGGGACTGGCAGCACAGTACTGCGCTGCCTCCGCATGTGGGGCAAATGCGCTACAGAGCGCCATTTTGATTGTGATACCAACTGAAGGATGCCTCGTAGGAGAGCGCAGGTGTGGGCGGCTTTTGAGCTAGCCAACTTGGTGGCCCTAGTTGAGCCACATGCTGGTGCCTTTTTTTGGCAGTATCCCCTGGACAGGCCACGTAGTGCTGTGTGGCAGGGGTGGCTGATGGCCTGGAGGAGGCGACTGGGATCGCCCGGACAGTGGAGCAGTATCGCCACAGGTATGGCGACCTACAGCGAGGGACCCTGACCGACTGGGGTGTCTGCAAGGACTCACCCAGCGAGGTGCCATGCCATGGTCAGGTAGGTGCTCCATCCATACAGTGGTAGTGTCCGTCTGTCTTGGTATCACGGTGTGCATAGGTGCACCCCACAGGAGGTTGGGGGCCATCTAGTAGGCGTGGTGGTGGTGGTGGTGCATCATGGCTGGGCTGTGCGGGCACACACACACCAGGGGGGCTTTGCTACTGGCTTGTACTGATGTTTCCCTCTCCATGTTTGCACTCTAGACCCGGAGGAGTGCCATAGGGCAAGGCAGACCCGAGTACAGGCAGAGCAGGACCGAGTGGGTATGCTGCCGATGCAGCAGGGACACGGTGGAAGGGCCATGGGCCAGCAGCGCCCTGCTGGCCTGGATGCAGGTGAGTGCCATGCTTTCTCTTACATCTGTGCATGCTGGGTTGTAAGGGTGGTGGCGGGGCGTGGCCACCAGCACTTGGCCCCACTGTCATGCATGCCAAATGGTGCACTCAGCAGTGTCCTGTGGCACTGCATGTGTGGGTGGGCATTGCAGGTGGTCCATGCGTGCACTGGGTACATGGCTGTGCCACTGCCTTCGCACCACATAGCCATGTCACTGTATGGCCATGGTGGTGTTGTGTGGGACATGGGCGGTGTGTGTGTGTGCAGTGTTTCACATGGCTGTGGGTGCCTGAGTAGGTGGGTCATGTGGACGCAGACACTGTGGGTGGTTGCATGCCATCACAGGGGCATGGCCCAAGGCTGTATGCCGTGCACATTGGGTTGGCTGCAGGGGTCTGGCCAGTCACGCGTAATGACTCTGCTCCCTTGTCCTAGGTGGACAATGCTGGACTGCACTGGAACGGAGTGTCCAGGAGCTGCTGCAGCTGGTGAGGGCCACCCTTGAGCTGCTCCAAAGGATGGAACAGTGTGGAGGACGGCGTCACCGGCGGAGACACTGAGATCGTAGTGGGGAGAGGGGTCGATGTTAGGCCCACTATGCCCCTGATGTGCATTCCCCCTGAACTAACCCTCACACCCCTTCATCCCACTTCCAGTTGTTCACCCTTGCCCCATGCCCACCCCCACCTGATATGTGGCCCTTCTCCCCCACATTGTAAATAGTTTTTTCTGTTTTGTATATTGTTCACTACTGTAATACACACTTGTTTGTTATGTCAACTGTGGTGGTCTCTGATTTGCAGTGGGCTTATGGTGCTTGGCTGCAGTGGTGTGCATGGTGTCGGGGTGGTGGAGGCCTGGGCATGTATGTGTCCGGCAGAGACCCACCTATGGTGTGGGTGGGGGACTCGGTCCCTGTCTGTGGTATGTGTGTTGTTCCCTGTGCACTGGATGCCTGTGTGCAGTGGTCCCTGGTGCATGCGCTGTGTCCCTGGCACTCCTGTCAGTATGTCCATGGCCAGTGCAGCTGACCCCCTTGCATGTCTGTGGTATGCATGGTCTGCTGGCATGTCATTGGTGGCTGTCAATGCTGGCCACCCTCTGGCCACGGTGCAATGGCGGCTTGTCTCCTGTCATTGCTATGGTGCATGTCTGCCTCGGACGGCACTGTTGCCTATGCTGTTGTTGTCCCCCCTCCATGCTGTCGCTGGTGTCTGTTGTGGGGTCTGTGTTCTGATGTCTGTCACTTGTGCTCCAGCTGCATGCTGGTGGTGGACGGCTTCATGGTGCATCAGCAGGATGGCTGGTACACCTGTGCCATGGTGGGGTGCAGGCCGTGGGTACACAGCATCGGTGGTCACATGCCAGTGGCATTTGTTGCCCTGCTATTGTGTCCCTATGTTGGGGTGCCCTTGGGTCTGGGTGGGTGTTTGTCTGTGCCCTGTGTCTCATCCTATGTGGCGCATGCCTCCATGCACCACTGTGGGCATCTGTGCTGGCTGCTGGGGCCAGTGCTGGGACAGGGTGTGTGCTTGGGTGGGTGTGCAGGGTGATGTCCTGATGGTGGTGGGGTCCAGGGCAGGTCTTGTCTCATGCGGGGTCCCACGGGTACCGACACAGGGTTGACCTCTCTGCTGTGCCACGGGGGGGGGCCATGCAGGGCGGCACTGTGTCTGCAGTTGTTGCATCGGTGGCTGGTGCCGCCCACTGCAGGGTGCTCACAGTGGGGCTGCCATGCATGTCTCCATGGTGCATGGGGTTACATTGTCACAGTGGGGGTGGTGGCATGCATTCGGTGCCATGCACTGTTGGGCACTTCTCCTGGGCAGTATCTGGGGATCACTGTGTAGGGTGTGCTCTGCATTGGTCAGATGGGGTGGCACTGGGTGGCAGGCCCTCCTTGTGTTGCAGTCACTGCTTGCCAGGGGGTGTGCTGGAGCACTGTGCCCCAGCTGTGGATTCGGTGCTGGTGTTCATGGGCTGCTGGTTCATCCAGCTCACCACATGTTGTGCAGTTCATGGGGTGCGGGAGATGCTATCTGGTATGCTGCATGCTCCTCCACCCATGGAAGCCATGGGTGGTGCACCCCTGCATCCTGTCCCTGTGCATCCCTGGTTGTGCTACTGCACTACTACCCTGCTCCACTGTGCATCCCTGTTTGTGCCATGGCACAGTGGTGTGATATTCAGTTGCGTTGCACAAGCGCACCTTGGCCTGCGCTGTCTGTTTGATCGCGTGTGTGTGTTGTGGGCGCACTGCACTTGCACCTGCTCCTGCTATTGCGCTACTTTGTGGCACAGTCTGAATATCCGGGCCCCGGGATTTAAGTCTTTGTGCCAAAAGTTTTGATGACTTCTCCCCTTGATCTAAATAGGTGGCCTTTGTTTTCAATAATTGAAACTAATTTTTTCCCTAGATAAATCTGCATATTTTTCTCTGAGATTTTGCATAGTAATTGGGTATCTTTTGACTGAATTTTGTCAGTGTCCTTCAAGAACTCTTTTAATTCTGCCTGTCATTGGTGCTTACATTTTGAAGCAGATCTTATAAAATGACCCCTTACAAAACATTTAAAAGAAGCCCATATGCTGATTAGTTTTTCAACCAATGATATGAGGACTAGGGGATTTGATGTATGAGGACAGACTTGAGGAGCTCTGCCTGTTTTCATTGGAGGAGAGGAGAGGAGAGGAGAGGAGAGACAGGGGGACATGACTGAGGTCTTCAAGTACCTCAAGGGAATAAATAGGGTAAACATGGAGGGGATCTTTAGACTAAAGCAGGGAGGTATCCCCAGAGGGATGGTTTGAAGTTGGAAGGTGGAAGGGTGAGGGGGTGAGAGGAGGAGGTTTTTCACTGAGAGGGTGGTGGACCCTTGGAATGCGCTGCCTGGTGAGCTGGTTCAGAGATCCACAGTGGAGGGCTTCAAGAGAGGGTGGGACAGACACAGAAAGCGGATGTATCAGATGATGGCCTGGCCCAGGGTGGGTTGGGGATGGATGATAGGGGTTTCTGGAACATAAGGGGGGGAGGGCCTCAGCACCCAACTAGGGATCTGAGGTTCGAGCAGACTCGATAGACCATAAGGCCTAATCTGCTGGCAATTAGTATGTTAGTATGTTAACTGAATCTTTGTTGTGTTCCCAAAAATCTCTAATTTCTTTTTTGATATATTCTATTATATAACTGTCTTTAAGTAATTGAGTATTTAACCTCCATAGCGTGGTACTGACTGGAATGATAAATAAGAGATTTACATTTAATTTTATAGGAGAATGGTGTGAGAGTACTTTGGAGGTTATGTTAGAATCTAAAACCTTAGGCATTAAACTGTTACTTACTAAGAAAAAGTCTAATCTAGAGAATATTTTATGGGAATGCGAGTAAAGTGAAAATTGCTTCATTTGTGGATAAAGAGTTCTCCATGGATCAACCAGTTTAAATAGATTAATAACTTCCCAAAGCGCTCTGTTATCAGCACTGTCATGCACTTGGAATTTAGAAGGACTATCTATTTTAGCACTGAGTACATTATTCCAGTCTCCCCCTAAAATAAATAGAAATTCTAAATATGGGAGCATAACTTTAGTCAGGTCTGTTAAAAATGAGAGAGAAGAGAGGTTGGGACTGTAAATACTACCCGATAATAATGTACTGTTATTTAATTCTCCTCCCATAAAAATATATCTGCCACTAGGATCTGGTATGTGAAATTGCATAGTAAATGGTATAATATTATCCAGAAATATAACCACTCCTTTTTTATTAGTGGAGTCTCCCGAGCTAAAAACTTTGATGTAGCTCATTTTTGTTAACAAATTACTTTCATTAAATAACAGGTGAGTTTCTTGCAATATTTGCCCTTGCAAAAGTCTAACATGTTTCAATATTTGCCACCTTTCAGCTTTGACTCTAGCCCCTTTAACATTCCAAAATACAAATTTAAAACAGTCATATTCCTCTAAGTATAAGTAGGATTATAATGGAATTATACAAACTTGCATTACCATAAAAAGCTGTACTATGAAGTCGATTTGTTCTAAAATAAAATAAACCCCCCTGACATCCTCTGAAACTACACCCCAAACAATTTTCAAAAACTACTTGCCCCGGGTACCTACTGCCCCTCTCCTCAATCAAGAAGAAAGTGACACTCAGCACTTCAGCTTACAGTGTCTATTCACCCCTTGAGATTAAAGAAAATTTACAACAAGATCGATAGAGTAAATCAGAGGCTATCACTTTTAATTGAGTAAAACAAATATACTTTGTCAACTCTGTTGAACCCACACCACCAAATGACACCACTGGAATTTGTTTTCTCCTCAGTAGATGAAGTTGGCTATAAATCCAAAAGAAAAGGAAAAAAAAAAGCCCTTGCCAATCAGAACGATGCTTCCAAACTGTGGCCTCAGGATTTAATAATCATTGTGTTTGTCTCAGTTTGACAAGTCCCTGGCCCAAAACAAAAAGCAGTTAGTCCAATAAAAACTGCTTCTTTACTGTATCAACAAGAATGCGAGGGATCAAAACCTAAAACTCTGCATATATATATATATATATATATATATTTTAAAAGCTCGAATCACCAGAGAAATTAGAATCTATGCTAAAATCTGTCTCTCTAACTCAATTTTTCAGGGAGCCTTTCTACAAATAACATTAAACAAAAGCAAAGAGAAACTTTACATTGAGCAGGGACCTGACTCCAGGATTTGTGGGCATTATATCTCTACAACTCCCTAGATGATAGATTTTTCAAAATAAAGCCCTCGCCAGGATATTCAAAAATAAAAATAATTATATATCAAACACCTAGGTCCTCAGAATCGAGGATGCAAGGCAATCCTTCCCCCTTTCTTTTCTTAAAGCACCCTGCCCATTTAATCTTGCCTTATAAAACAAAACAGCTTCTTCTTCTGAGTTACGTCCTTAAAACCTCAGTGAGTATAATAAAAAACAAACAAACAATAAAACAATCTGGGAAAAAACAAAGTGTAAGAAAACTCTCTTTCCTTAGTTTCTTGAACAGGTTTTAAGACCTTAAATTGTTTCTCGAGACCCATCACTACAAAAACATTGAAATTTCTCATTCGGTAAGCCTCATTATATTCTAGAGCGTTCCAATTTTATTTCCTTACAGCAGTTCCAGATTTCAGCTGTTTTACCAAACTGGAGGCAGAAGTCCTCTATTTTGTCCAAAAGTCTCAATCAAATAAAGTACCAAGTAAAAACTCCAGCTTTGCGAAAAGTACCGATCATTCAGAGCCATAGTCTCTATGAAGGAAGTCTTTGTGAACCGGTATCTCTTTATTCAAAAATAATTGAACTAGCCATATTCTGGTAATGTTTCAATTCAGTTCTTCTTCTTCTTTTTTTTTTAATTAAGTATGCTTTATTGAGTTTTCCACAGTCCACAACACAGCTTCAAAATGTAGAACAAACCTCGAAGACTGTATTAAACCATACATAAATAAAATAAACAGTAAGGCAAAGTAAACCTCCTCACATCAATACCTCCCTCCACCCACCTACCCACACTCCTCCCCTATGCCAAACACATCCCAACTAAATTTAGTCCCAACCGTCTATCATATAATAGGATAAAAAGGCCTATTAAGGTTTCCATAAAGCAAGCAAAGTCTCCAGAGTTCCCCAGGTAGTCTGAAAGGCTTTTATTCTGTCCTGCATGGTTGCAGTGTGCCTTTCCAAGTGCAAAGCAAGTAATACCTCCCTACACCTTTCAGTTACATGGGGAAGAGTATCCTCTGCCCAGTGCCTCATGATGACCAACTTGGCAGTTGCAGCAATTAGGGCCAAATGAGCCTTTCTAACCCTGGGTGTTCCAGAAGGAAAAGCGTTTAGTAAACAGGATTCAGGGGTAAACAAGTTGTCTAAACCCAACAGAGGATCCAAGATTCCTCTAACGGATTGCCAAAAATGCTGCACCTTAGGGCTAGTCCATAACATGTGATAAAGGGACCCAATGTCTTTTTTGCATCGTCCACAATCTAATGAGCAAGGTTTACCAATTTTAAAAAGCTTTATCAGTGTAAAATATAAATTGTTCATGATATTAAATTGAACCAATCGAAGTCTATCTTGCTTAATAAATTTGTAAGCACCCTGCCAGAGTCGTCTCCATATCACAGTGTCAGCAGAAATTCCTAGTTCCTGAGTCCAGTAATAACAAATCCCAGTTGGCAAATTAAGATCTAGTTCTTGGAGTTTCTTGTAAATGTTGGAGACAGAGTGGGGTGGATTAGCTACTTGTAAAATTGTAAACAGTTCAACAGCAGGAGGATCTGTCCCGGAGATATTCCCAAGAAAGGAAGTAAGAGCCTCTCTTACCTGCACATACTTGAAGATGTAAGTATCTGGCACCTTACTGCATGCTTGAAAGTGGGCGAATGAAACTAGTTTCCTATTCAAAAAGAAATCAGAGACCTTATAACTATGTAGTAGGCACCAAAAGGTAGTAGATATGGGTTTATTTTCAATTTTAAAATGAGGGTTACAGGTGGCTGTTTAAGTGACTGATGCCAATTCATTCCCAGGTGATTTTGGAGCTGATGAAGAGCCTTAAGAGCCCATCCAATAGGGGTACTCTTAAGAGGTTTGGGAATAAGAGAAGGGGTGACATACAGGAGTGCATTTAACGAACAATGAGTGTCCGATACTTGGTTCTTCTCAATATTCAACCACGGGGGAAGTATTCTGAATATGTAGTAGGCCCATTGTTTTTGACTCAGAAAGCCAACTTACTGATGTGATAAGCACTATAATATAAGAAAAAAGAGGGGGCCGCTAAGCCACCCTGCAGCTTGGGGGCTGCAAGCATAAAGTAAGCCCTGCAGACTCTTTTTCCCTTCTATATAAAGCCATTGAGCATTTTTTGAAGCTTGGAGAACCAAGCTTTGGGCAAAAAACAACCCAGCATCCTCACTGGGTATAAAATCCATGGTAATACATTCATTTTAATAATGCTGCGTCTCCCCCATAGGGAGAGAGGAAGTGACCCCCATCTTTCCATATCCAAGGTTAAAGTTTTAAGTAGATTAGTGAGGTTTTCCTTAACCATTGTAACTATATCCTTTGACACTCTAATACCCAGATATGTTAGGGATTTTGTTTCCCATGATAAGCAATATGGTGCCAAATCCACCTGGGTTAGTCCACTAGTTAGTGGAAAGTCTTTGGTTTTGGAGTGATTCAATTTGTAGAATGATACTTTGGAGAAATCTTCAATCTCTGAGAGTAAAGCAGGTATAACGAGTTGCGGATCCTTTACATGAAGTAGTATATCATCTGTGTAGGCAGAGAGTGCATACCTTGTGTTTCCAATCTGAATACCTGTTATTGCTTGATTGGCTAGTAGTCTACGGATCAGGGGTTTCAAATAAAAATTAAAAGATAAATGGGTCAATGGGCATCCCTGCCTGGCACGACGGCAGAGTTGAAATGGAGCAGAGAGTATGCCATTGCACCTGACTCTAGCTGATGGAAAGGTATGTAACAACTGCACCCATTTAAGGAATTCAACAGGCATTCCAAATCGAGTTAAGGTGGCAAAAAGAAAGTCCCAGGAGACTCTATCAAATGCTTTTTCCACATCCAGGGATATCAACGCCATCAGAATGTTGGAGTCCCTGGACACGGAAATCAAATGTAATAGTTTTCACATGTGATCCCCAGATGACCTCCCCGCCATGAACCCAACCTACTCGTAACCTATGAGGGTGCCCAATACCTTAGAGAGCCTGTTGGCCAATACCTTAGCTAAGATTTTAATATCAGAGTTGAGCAGGGATATTAGGCAAAAATTTCCAAGATTTAGTGGATCCTTCCCTGGCTTCAGTATTAAAGTTATCAGTGCCTCCAGAAAACTAGAGTCTGATAAACCCTTATTATACCAAAAATTAAAAACTTCACTTAACAAGGGAAGTAATATGGATTGGCAGGCCTTATATAGATTATTTGAGAGACCATCAGGACCCAGCGACTTGTCCATAGGCAACTTTTCTATGGCCAGCTGTAGTTCTGTAGTGGAAATGCTTGCACCCAATAAAGTTGCCTCAGCATTGGATATTCTAGGAAATATTATGGGATTAAGATAGTGGTCAATGTCATTCCTAGATGGGAGTAAGAGAGGGTCCACAGCATAAAATTCTTGGAAATATTTCCCAAAGCTCTCTGCTATCTCCCTTGGATCAGTACAAACCTGACTATCTTGCGCCAGACAGATCCCAAGAATAAATTGAGATGTTTCTGCTTGCCTAATTCGGAGTGCGATAAGTTTACCTGCTCTTTCTCCTGAATCCAAATACCTGAGTTTAGTTCTATGAAGAGACAACTCAACTTTTTGCGTAATCAGGCCTGTATACTGCGCTTGTAACTGGTACAGTCTGGCCCAATCTTCCACCAGGTAGTGCCAGGTAAGATTCTGCTCCAGGCTTTTAATAGAACTAAGGAGAGCTGTTACTTGTGCCTTGTGTTGCCGAGATTTGGTTGTCGCCATTCGAATACATTCTCCCCTTAGGGAGCATTTTAAAGCTGCCCACATCAAATCATATTTATTTACTGATCCCCTATTAGTGCCAAGGAAAAATGTGATGAACTCTGATGTGGGTCAAGGAAGCTGTACCACGGAGTGACTGATCATTCAGTCACCACTGAAAATCTTGTTTGATTCCTGTCCCTAACAGAAAAGTAATGTTAATGGGAGCATGGTCAGACAGGACTCTAGCATGAATACCCGCATCTAATACACCAGGTAAAGCAAAAGAACTTATGAGGAAATAATCGATTTGGGAGTAAGTACCATGGGGAGGTGAGTAAAAAGTATATTGCCTCTCTGTAGGGTTCAAAACTCTCCACACATCTAGTAGCCCAGCTCCATTAAGAAGGTCTTTCAATGCCCTTTGGGCTGGGGATAAGCCACCCCCTCTTACGATCTGATCTATCCAATTCTGTTTGGGGGACAATATTCCAATCACCGCCCAGTATTGTTAGCTTAGGGGGATTAATGACCATAAGATTCAGCAGTTGTACAAAGAAAGAGGGAGAATCCGTATTTGGGCCATAGATTGCACCAAACTGAACTGGCTGGGATTCTAACATACCATGGAGCAAAATGTAGTGCCCTTCTGGGTCCCAAATCTCTTGGCTTAGTCTAAATGGCACTGCTTTTGCCACTAAAATTGCTACCCCACCTCTGCTAGTAGATGCCCCAGATCCGTAAGCTTGTACCACCCATTGCCTCTTAAAAAGGGAAATATCCACCCACCGCAGGTGGGTTTCTTGCAGGCAAGCTATCCCCACCCGAAAATGTGATAGATGTTTCAATATCACTTGCCTTCTGCACCTATCTTTGGCCCCCTTAATATTCCAACTCATAAAAATATATTGACTACCCAGACTCTAAGAAAACTACATTCCTGGACAGTAGACTCAACCCCTGCGAAAAAACCCTACAGGTATTGAATATAATAGGGCATTGTTTGGCATCCCACCAACTAACAGCAAAGCACAGTGTTACTAACAAAATATAAACTCTAACCATTAAAACCTCCCCATTCCCCCAGAAATAAAGACCCTTGAAACAACTATCCCACATCTTAAACCACTAACCCCAGTTCTAACTAACTGCACTACTACCCATACACTGCAACGCGATGTTTTAGCGCAAGTCTGATAAAGACAATCCATCCCCCGTGTGCTCCCCCACCCACCAGTACCCAACAGCAGAGTCACTGTTCCTGAAAACAGTAATAACAATTATTATTGGCGCTATTTTCTAACTTGAAACAGATCTCTATCTTAATCTATGTTAATACTTATTCTAAACACTGAAACCAAATGGCTTATATACAGAGTTATAATGCAATAACACAGTGCCATACCACTAATTTGGTATCTAAGGGGGCCTATACTACTACTTTAAGCCACATGTGAGTGAAGTACCTGAAATTAAAGATAAACTAATAAGTAACGGATAGTGTTAGGCAAACCCAGTTAACTGACGTTGCAATCATTCACACTGACAACAACTTAAAGATTTCCCATATTCCATATTTGGACTGTGATCTATAACAGGGAAAAACAAACAAAAATTCATTCATTTAGGATATGATAAATACGGTTAAAAGGCAGGCACCCCCCCAGATCCACGTTCCATCAAAGGAACGATCCCCATTAAATAACCCATGATCCACATTGCATTAAGGCAACCAGTCAGAGTACTAACTCAAATTCCTAGAAATAACCAGTACATGTGGTAATTACATACAATGGGGATAAACCCCAATACACTACAGTATGCAATCGGAGAACCAAATTAACAAACATTAGTCCCTCGAGCTTGTAGTGACCAGTCCAGATTACTATCCAACATTCAAATCTTGTAATAACTTGTGCATTAAAAAGGTTTTTATCCCTGTTCCAGTTGTGGAAGAGCAATTTACTTCCTGGGCTTTTCCTTGCTCAAAGAAGAATGAGTGTCTCCCGATCCAGCACGAGTCTGTTTTAGCCGCACTCAGAGTTAGCGGCCAAATGACAAATCGAGACCTCCGTTAGCAAAACTCAACACATATGGGCTGCTAAGCTGATTTTCCGGGAGCATATGCATTGCTCTTATTCACCATGTATCATAAGACTCACTGAGATCACCGTAGAATAATTCACACAAGCCCAGTCCCCTTCCCCGCCGTTAGGGCAGCAAAGACTAGGGTTCTATTCCAGATTAAGCCAATATGTCAAGCCACACCAGCTGAATTTAGAAACTTTGGGGTGCAGCTCCTGTCTCCTCATTTGCACGGAATGTGGTAGATCTTGCATGATGCAGATCTTTAGACCCTCCCAGGACACCTCCTGAATCTCTCGTACTTTATTTAAAATATGCTGTTTATCAAGCAAGTTTAATAACTTAAAGAAGAGCGGTCTAGGGGGTGAGCTTGCAGGCAGCATGGGGTGCAGGACACAATGAGCCCTCTCGATGATATAATCCCTTCCATTGGGTGAGGGCCCCACAATTTTCACACATAACCGCTGCAAAAAAGGAATCAGAGAGCTGCCTTCCTCCCATTCCGGAATACCAATTACAAGGAGGTTATTACGCCTGTTGCGCCCCTCTAAATCCTCTAATTTCTCTTCCAGCTTTTTGAGCCTGTGTGACATAGACACATTTTCTTGGTCTGACTTCCCTTGCTTCTTTTCTAATGAGATGATTCTTGCTTCGGAGTCCCCGACTCGTGTTGTCAGCATTGCTATCGAGGATTTAATTACTTGCAGGTCGTCAGTTATCGTGGCTATGGCAGCTTGTAATGGCTGCATAATTTCCAAAAACCTCTCTTCCAAGAGCATTGTTGTAGTGGAGGAGGATTTCGAAGAGCTGGAGGCCTGTTTGGCACGCTTAGTGGCCTTGTCCTTCTCTGGCGTGGGAGATGGCAAGTGTCTCGGAAGAGCCTTTTTCATATAAACTTCCATTCCAAAGTGACTATGTAGCGTCTTTTAGAATGTTATACAGGTGTTCCTTTTCTCAGAATCAGCAACTCAACTCAAACTAGTGATTTAAAGCGTAATGCCTGTGGGTGTGGAGCGGAGCCTAAGGGAAAAGCTGCTTCTTCTCAAACTGCCATCACGTGACTTCAATTCAGTTATTCTAACATATCTAGCATCTTTTAAGAAAATAAGCTATTCAGAAAGTGGAGTTGCAACTTTTTAAAGAGATATGGGAAAATTAAAACCAACTCTTTAAATGTTTGCTCTGACGTATCAAATAAATAGTTTGAATTGTTATTGTTAATGCTTAATCTTGCTGGATATAGCATTCTAAATTTGATCTGAGCAGCAATTAATTTGCTTACCAGTGGAGCAAATGCTTGTCTTCTGCTCCTCATCTCATGTGGTCGATCTTGCGCAACTCTTATTTTATGACTCTCCCACACAAGATTTTGGTTAGCTTTGGCTCTTTTCAGGATGTGTTGCCTGTCAAGATAATTAAGAAATGTTATTATAAAGAATCGAGTTCTTTTCCTTTCTGTTGGCATTGGCTTCAGTGATCTATGTGCACGTTCAACTATGTCGGATTGCCCATTCACATAAGGACCAGCAATATGCTCCAGAATGACATAAGGACCAGCAATATGCTCCAGAATGACATAAGGACCAGCAATATGCTCCAGAATGACATAAGGACCAGCAATATGCTCCAGAATGACTTGCACAAAGTGAATTGAATTGTTTCTTCAGACTTTTCTGCAATTCCGAAAATGACAAGATTATTACGACGGCTCCTGCCTTCACGATCCTCAAGTTTTCCTTCTAGTTTTTTAATTCTTTGTCTCATCGCAGGTATTTCAGGTTCCAGTCTTGTGTACTGATCCTCAGTTGACAAAATCCTCAATTCGGTATGTCCGACTCTTTTAGTAAGTTCTTCCAGTTTTGTTTTTAAACTTTTAGTTTCAGCTAATATAATATCCATCACTTCTTTAATTGGAGATATTTCAGACAGAAATTTCTCTTCTGTTAAAGTATTTGAGGAAGCTGTAGAAGCTGAAGGTTTAGAAGTATTTTGTTTTGATCTCTTGGAGCTGGTCGATCTGTCAGGCATTGGAGGTGGTGTACGTTTTGGTAAAGCATTTCTCATCTCAGCATCCATTATCCAGATAGCTCAGGATATTTAGAAGTAAGACAAAGCTCTTCTCCTGAGTAGCCTTTGAGTGTTCTAAGGTGATGGAAATCCAGACAAAATGTTTTAAAAATAAGGGAAGGTGAACAGAGCACTGAGCAGTTGTTGCTACTCCCTCTGAGGCATCACTGGAAGTCCATTATGTGACTGTCCTATTGTTCTGATGCAACAGTTATGATACACCAAATATGTTACACAGACTATGATACATACAATGTGTTACAGACCCAAATGCCAAGGTTGTGGTCTGAGCAGCCCACTGATCAGACCAAAAGAAATGTTTTATATAATGCCCTGTTATCTAAGTATAAGAGCTTGCTGTTACTGCACATGGTGTAGAGTGTTTCAGACTTCCGGTAGTGTATTATTATGCTTACATTCCTTATGTACATGCTGTCAGGGAATAAACTCTTAGTTCACAACAACTGTCTTCTGATTTATGTACTGTCAGTCCATCTGGTTTAGAATCTGCTAGATTACCAAAATCTAATGCCCCCA
This sequence comes from Neoceratodus forsteri, assembly GCA_016271365.2. Classification (NCBI taxonomy): domain Eukaryota; kingdom Metazoa; phylum Chordata; order Ceratodontiformes; family Ceratodontidae; genus Neoceratodus; species Neoceratodus forsteri. Next base: position 980,088,785 of record CM057458.1, on the reverse strand, counting down.
AGTCCTGCTCACCCATTATGCATAAGTAAACAGCCCTGGTGATCTTGTGCCCCCCCCCCCAAAACCAGCAGGCAGTGTCCCACCATCCCACTCCCCCCAACCCGAAACAAAGCTATCGACTGGCACATCCCTCCTCACACCACCGTGTGTGGTCACCAACTGAGTTGTCAAAAAGGAGCGCATACGCGGTCCTTATTGACAGCTCAGTCAGCGTCTGGATGCAGTGGTGTGAGGAGGGCTGTGCCGGTCACTGGCTCTTTTTCCAGTTGGGGGGGAATGGGGTGGTGGGACACTGCCTGAGGTGGTGGGGGGTGAGGGGCCACTAAATCACCAGGGCTGTTTACATATACATAACAGGAGATTGGGGCTTGGGAGGAGGGACCGCTAGACCCGCAGAGTGTTTTTTCCTATAGTGCCTAACGGTGATTGGGGTTGATCGGTGGGGGTCTGCTAGACTACCAGGAATTTTTTTTTATTTCTTAACTGGGATCAGGGCGGGGGGGGTTATAGCCACCAGGGACAGTTGTCTGTGGTGCTGTTGCTGCACGGCTGCCCTGTAGCTTGCAGCACACCTTCAAGATGTGCCATCTGCTTGGCACAGTATCAAGGTTGCCTCAAGCCACAGGACTTTTCTGCGATATGCTATGGTCAGCCAAAATGCATCATCCCAACCATCATTATCCGGACCCCGGGTGCCTGAAACATGGTTGCCTGACATTGGGATTTTACCTTCAGGGAGTGATTTGGGGAGCTTTGCCCCACACCCCCAATGAGGATCCACACACCCACACCCTTTACTTAAGGATTCTCACTCTGGGGGGGCCGAAATACCAATGTCAGGCAACTGTGTTTCAGGTGCCCGGGGTCAGGACATTGCCGGTCGGGCCAATACAATTTGGCTGATCGGAAGTATCTCCTTTTCTGCCAGGACCCTACCTGATAATGAATCAGGTGCAGTGTCCCTGGCACACCGTCTGTCAGCACAAGCTGCCTTCGGTGCAGCTTGCGCTAACCTATGTGAATCGAGCCCCACATGTTGAGCATTAGATCAGAGCTTATTACCATACCAGGAATACCTCTATAGTCTAATTAGCATTTCTAGTATGCCTTTGTAGCCTGATAAAGGCATGCTAGAGAAGCCCTCTGATTGGCTGAGTGGGTCTTCACTCGCTATAACTGAACTTGGTTATATAAGATGTAACATGAGTTCTTTATTTGCCCTTGTGTAATGTTCTGCATACTGAGGTACACTTTATTCTAGTATGATATTGTTATTGCTATATTTTGATGTATCTCGCTCCCCCAGGGTGTATCTGGAAACCAGCTATTCAGCACAGTCTACCCTCCTGGCCAAAATTTATGAATAAATAAGGGTAATTTCTTGGCCAGGGAGGCTAGAATGCAATCCACAAAACCATGAAGTATTATGTTGCTGGGAGGGGGACAGGTAAGGTGCCACCACAGTTGATTGCTAATCCATGTATGAAGGGGCTGCTCAGTTGTGGTGCAGCTTACTCTTCTCCCAGGAACCAAGTGTCTCACTTCTGTAACATAACAATTTGAAGTATGCCCAAGTATGTTGTCCACAATTTCAAGCTTACCAACACTGCATAGCATTGAAGGCTGAGGAGAACTCAAACAAAACAGTGGTGTTAAGCTCCATAGGCAAACACCTCTTCACTCCTACTGTTTTCAACATTCCCAGAACATTTACAGCAGCGTATCAACTTGGGATGGATCCATGAGTAAATGGAAGGCATAGCCATCTGCACACAAAGCCACACCTTATAGCATTAAGCTAAAAGAGAATCTTCCCTAGCTACAGCTAAAAATTGGAGTTTTGAAGCTTTACATGTTCCAGAACCTTGGCCACTGATTAGGTTCCATTCCATTACATATATACTGTATTGGTCTAGCAAGTGGTACAGTGGTTAGTGCTTTGATGAAATAGAGTTGTACAGTGCCACCCACAAGGATGAAATGCTGTATAATTAGATGTCACAGTTTTCTGCATGGGAGTGATTATCATTGCATTATATGGGTTCCTGCTGCATCCTGCAAGATATCATTGGATGAAACTGATACTGTGTTCTATCCTGGGGATGGCTAAATGATTCAAGAGATACTGTAATGCTTGTGTACAGATTACTTGTCAAATTCCATCTTAAGAATAGTCTAGAGTTCTGGTCCCCGTATCTGAGAAAAGATATTCACAGGATTGAGAAAATGCAGAAGAGAGCAACCAAAGTGGTTGAAGACTTGGAAACCATGGACTATGAGGACGGACTGCCAGAAATGGGATTGGTCTCCGGGGGGGAATCCCAAGTATAGATGATTACATTATTCTAATCTCAAAAAAGGATGACACCGTCAGGCCACATGTAGCTTTGCTGAATATATAAGGCTGGAAGGATAAGAGGGCACTCAGTGTCTATGAAAGGAGGACGACTCATTGATCTCCCAACTTTTTCCTGTGTATCCCCCACTCCCACCCACCCCACCAAGTTGCAACTGGGAACATGCTCTTTCTGGACTCTGCCTGCTCACTTGGCAAAATAAGATTCAAATAAATAAATTCAAGAGAAATACCGGAAAGAACTATAGTACTTCACAGATCAAATAGTGGACACCTGGAACAGACTTCTAGAACAGGTGATGTGGGCTGACACTGTTTCTTTCTTCAGGTACAACAAAGATAAGTACCTTGAACAAAAAGGAGTACTAGAATATTCCCACTGAGTTTGTAGAGAAAAGAACATGATTTGACAATGGTCTTTTTCCTGAAATTGTATGTCTGTGTAACTTCCCAAAGTGTGGTGGTTTATCTTGGGCTATTTGTAACCACAGCCAAAAGCTGTCCATATAGTTTGTGCCTGCTGGACTCCAGGAAAGGCATCAGGGCCAGAGCGGGAGCAGAGAGAAGAGCAGCAATTCTAAACACTAACCACACCATTTATCTTTGCAGATCTCAGTCATACATACAGCCCATCCCCCACTGCATATCAAAGGTGACTGTGTACTGCTGATAGAGGCATATGATGGAGTGCTCAGAACCAGGACTTCCTCAATGATGGCCCAACCTGACTATTAGCAGGCACCCGACAGCTACAAATTATTATTAACATTTCAATGTGTGAGTTTTCAAGCAGAAATTGGACCAATTTATTCTGTATACCAACCTTGATTGCCTGTTTTGAGTCTAATGTGATTGGAGATGGGAAATTTGCAAAAAATAGCTCCGGGTGGTGGAGAGCAACGTGGCTAGGGTGCAGCAGGGCAAAGTACGGCAGTTAAGGCAGTGGCTGTTTATGTGAAAGTGCTGAGCCAAACATCACCTTTGCAGGCTGTTATGCAGACAATCCAAGTCCTGGACAGGAGGGTAGCAGCATTAGAGCAGAAAGTGGAAGACACCGCCAGCTCTGTGAGATGCAGTCCCAGGCAGCTCTTGCTGAAGCCAAAGAGATGGCTGGGTCTGCACAATGAGCTTCCACTACTTTGGTGGGCTTAGTAAAAGAGAACAAGGCCCTCAGATGTAGAGTAGAAGTGCTGGATAATTTAAACAGAGATGTCAGTTTAAGGATCCTTGGTCTGGTGGAAAACAAAATGCAGGACAATCCAGTACATTTTGTGGACCCCTGGCTAAAATATATTTTGAGAAGGAGCATGTTCCAGACATCCACTGAGTGTGCTGCATCATGTTGCAAAAGCTGCATGGGGACAATCAACCATGGACATGACTGGTGGTCCCGACAGGGAGCCATGAGAGGATAACATTCTTACATTGACAAGAACTCTGGCCAAATTGAACTGAACAATGGCAGTAAGATTTCAATATACAATTATTTAAGTTTTGCCATGAGGGCCAAATGAAAATATTTTGACACTCTGCGCATTTTTCTAAGATCCTTTGGAGTGTCCTATGCCCTTCAGCACCCTGCCCAATTAAAAATCCTATATTTATGGATAATGTACTTGTTTAATGGCTTGCAGGAGATGGGGCACTGGTTAACAAAATTCAGCAGGGCTTTGGGGACAAGGAACAACGTCTGGAGTTAGGCTAATACAACGAATGGTAAATTGACTTTATTTGTAACTGTTTGTGATGGGGGTTGAGGACAAGATGTTTTGACATGATGGACTAGTTCAGGAAGCTATGTGAGTCTGCAGGGTATATCTCCATTTCTAGCTAATTGACTTGAGCCATGGTGATCTCCCATGATAGTGTCATCCACGTAGCGGCTGCTGAGTTCCCCTCCTTCCTCAGTTCATCCAAGGAGGAGTTCTTATGAAGTATGATTTCTAGGCATCACAGGTGTTTCCCTGGGTGACTTACCAATATTTATTTATTTATTTATATTTATTTAAGAGATTTACCAGATAAGCATACTGAGCGGGGTCCGCTCATTTCCAGATGCGACTTGGGGGTTACATAGGTCAATATGTGTAGAAGACAAATACTGCAGCAGTTTGACAGCGGGTATAGTAAAACAGCACAATACAGTGGTATACAAGAGAATGAGAGTGGATACATACAGAGAGGGATACAGCAGGTACGGAGAACTGGGTTGAACAAATTTGCCAGTTGTGAAGTATGAACCTCAGGTCAAACTGCATAGTTTGTAGCGACGGATTTGTCCTGTGCTAGCGGGTGAGCCAGTAAAACAGTAGATAGGTGTCACAGGAGGAGTACTAGGCTTGTTGCTTAGTATTTGATTTAGGACCTGTTTTGATGACCCTATTGGCAGGTCTCAGCTGTAGGTTGCAGTTGCATACAACTGAGGAGTGGGCTTTTAGGAGCGGTTTGAGAAGCCTAGGGGAGGTGGAGAGCCTACTGTCTGCCGGTAAGTCATTCCAGAGTTTGGGCAGCCGATGTTTGAAAGCCGATTGGCCCTTCATGGCGCGTATGAAAGGGACCGAACTGTTTTGGAGTCCGAGCCTCTGAGGAGTATGCTGAGGGGATGAGTTGTCAGTTCGCAGTTGAGATGGGGGGGAGGGCTCTAGTCCAGTACTTGGCTATGATATCAGCACAATGTAGTTGACGCCGAGACTCCAGAGATGGGAGGGCAAGGGTGCTGTACAGGTCGCAGTGATGGGTGGAGGGTGGGCAGTCTAGGATGAAACGGCAGAAAGAGTGAAAGAGGGGATCCAAGCTGGCCAAGGTGGATGGGGGGGCTGTGCTGTAGACCACATCACTGTAGTCAAAAATGGGGAGGATCATTTTGAGCACTAATTCTCTCTTGACTGAGGTTGGAAGGTTCCCTTTATTGCGGTAAAGTGCACCTAATTTAGGGTGTAGTTTTTTTTGTAGCGAGTCAATGTGGGTGTGGAAGTCTAGGTGTTGATTGAGCCATACCCCCAGATACCGAAAGGAGTTGCAGGATTCCAGGTGGATCCGTCACAGAGGTGGTAAACTGGAGGGGGGGCTACTAGACGGGAGAGTCTCGGCTGCGTCCCGAAGGTTAGGGAAGTGGTTTTCTTTGCGTTCAGCACAAGTTGGTTGGACCTGAGCCAAGTTTGAATGGCATCAAAATCCCGTTGGAGAGATAAGTTTGTGTCCCCGATGGAGGGGCTGGAGGCTTATAGTACAGTATCATTTGCATACATTTGTGTGGCTGAGTTGGAGCAGACCAGAGGTAGATCATTTAGAAATATGGAGAATAGTAGAGGACCCAGGACTGATCCTTGGGGGACCCCCATGTTGACTGGTAGTGAGTTGGATACATGAGGGCCAATTTTTATTGCCTGCTTCCTGCCTGTCAGGTAGGCTTGGAACCAGCTGGTGGCGAGATTAGAGAGGCCTGCGTCTTGCAATTTTGTGATTAGTTTTGGGTGGGATACCGTATCAAAAGCTTTGGCCAAGTCAATGAATATGGCCGAGGTGATATGGCCCTTGTCCATTCCCGAGGAAATATCATTAGTGAGCCTTAGTAGTGCTGTGATGGTGGAGTGTGTTTTGTGAAAACCGGAATGAAACGGGGTGAAGAAGGAGGTGGACTCGAGGAAATGTGTAAGTTGGAAGAGGGCTAGGTGTTCTTGTAGCTTGGCCAGAACCGGTAGGAGGGAGATTGGGCGGTAATTGTCAGGCGCAGATGGATCACCGCCCTTAGGTAGCGGGATGATTACTGATTCCTTCCAGACTGCAGGAATCGTTGCCGTGGAGAAAGATCGGTTTAAGAGGTCAGCAAGGGGGGTGGCTATTGCAGGGGCTGATAAGAAAAGGAGTTTGGAGTCCAGTCCTAGAGGGCACTTGCCTTTGTTGGGGTCAAGGGAGCATAGGGCGCCTAGAACCTCATCTGTCGAGACAGGGGGAAAAGAGAAATTGGTTGCGTGGGGGTTAGGCTGAGGTATTCCGAGAGGGTTGTTTGTGGGTGTGGGGAATTGTTGGCTATCTAGGAGAATTTTGGCACAATTGGTAAAGAAGGAGTTGAAAGCTGAGGCAACGCCACTGGGGGCTGATATATTATTTCCTGTATGTTTAGGGTGGGGTGGTGGCTGGGCAGGGGGAGAGAGCAGGGATTTAACGGTTTTCTAGAATTTGGAGGGGTGACTTAGATTAGTGGAGAGGGCCACCTGGAAGTAGGTTTTTTTTGCCTGTCTTATGGCATTAGTGCAGTTATTTCAGAGGGTTCGCTAATGCTATAGAGAGGCGGGGGAGTCCATTTGTCTATATTTTTTCCAGGCCTGGTCTCTAGCCCGACAACAGCTGATAATGTTGGCAGAGACCCAAGGGAGATGAGATTCCCTGACCCTTCTGTTCCTTAAGGGGGCGTGATAGTCCCAGATGGCAAGAAATTGAGTTCTAAACATTTGAAAAGCATGGTCTATAGTGGGTGCCAAATTTATAAATGACCAGTCGACGAGTGAGAGGTCGTTTAAAAGGGAGTGGAGGCAGAGGGATTTGTAAGTCCGCATAAGGATTGTCCTTGGTGGGAGGTGGTTAGTGGGTCTGTGTACCCTCCTGGTCATGTAGACCATATGGTGATCGCTCAAGGAATCAGGTTGGAGGCCAGCTTTAATTATCCTATGAGGGTGAGTAGTGAGAGCCCAGTCCAGAAGGGAGTGATTCAGTGTTGTGGGGTTTAGACGTGTGGGTTGTTCTATTAGTTGGGAGAGATTTAGGGAGTGAACCCTGCTTCGTAATTTGGAGCAGTCAGATGCTAGCCAGTTATGGTTTAGGTCACCGAGGATGTGTAGTTCTCCGGCGGCAGCCGTAGTTTTAAGAAGGGCTAGATGGTCAATGATGGAGTTTCCCGGTGTAGCAGGGGTGCAATAAATCCCAGCCACGTATACCGGGGAGGTGTATGGCAGAACTATTTTAACCATCTTAGATTCTATTTGGGGATTCTGACATGGGATTTGGACAGGGGTGAAATGGAGCCCATTTGATATATACATGGCTATGCAGCCGCCTTTCTTAGTTCCTTTGCGATCCTGCCTAATTACAGTGTAACCTGGGATGGCTATTTCTGCGTCTGCATGGTGAGGTTTCAACCAGGTTTCGGATATGATGCAAATATCAGGTTGGAGGGTATGGGCAGTGACCTGCAGCTCTGGTATTTTATTTAGTAAGCTGCGAATGTTGAGGTGGATTAGGTTTATACCCTTAGGAAGGGTTTGGGGGGTGAGATTTGACGACGGGCCAGGGTTTGTTTCAATGTCGCCAGCCAGGAGAAGCAGCAAGGTGAGATAGCGCATGGCAGTGTACCATGTATATCTTGGCTTATATCTGGGACGGCAGATTTGTGGGTTGTAGAGAGAGACAGAATCCCCTAGATTACGTAGGGCAGATAGGTGCACGGGAAAAGAGGAGGGGATGACTGAGGAACTGATGAGCCAAGTTCGGGTGGTTGTGTGAAACTGGCTCACTGTGGGAGTAGGTGGGGGTGGAGGGGGAGGAGAGATCGAGATAATGTTGGGGAGATCTGGATTGTTAAAGGCCTGTTAGATGGAGGTAGTGATATGAGAGGCATGGCAATGGCTAGGACTGCAAATTGGTAGAGGATCATGCTTGTATAAGTGATGAGATACAGGAAAAAAAGAAAAAACACACTGCAATTTAGTATAGCGGCCACTACTGGGGAGATCTGATAATCTGCAAACCTAAAAGTGGGCTGATAGGTTTTGGCACAGTCACCTGACCTCACAGATCCTAATAAATTTGAGTGCCGACCAAGGGTGGTGGTGGGGGCGGTGGGGAGCCTCGCGACCTCGTGGGGGTTTCAGGGGGAGGGCAGCAGTCCCCTACCCTACCCTCGCGACCCAACTGTGGGAAATGGGGGAAAATAATTCATCCACCAGCATCATAGCCATAACCAGTTCACATGCCTGGTTTAATATTTGTATTTTGGGCTACACTGCTTACTTCCTTTGCTGGTACATTTAAACACGTGGTGAATTACTTTTTCCCCCCAAACACATCTTGTTACCACAAATTTTCCTTTGTTATCCTTTATGCAGACTTTTATTCTGCACTTACTTAACTGGTTTCTTTACTTGCCTTTGATTGGAATGTTTTTCTTCTATGTTTATGCCATCATATAGAGGGCCAACACAATAAACCTGTTACATAAAAATCTCGCCTGCTAGTTGACCAGATAAAAGCCTCCACTGTAGTCTGAGAAAACTAAGTGTTTTTATTACTCAGTTGCTTTAAAAGGTGTTTTCATGTACAGTATGAAATAAAGTGTGATGTGATCAAGTAATGTGATACTGTATTTTTTTGATTTCCCACCCCTCATGATGAAAACACTGACTAGAGGGCCATGAAGCATCCTGCTTTAAGTTTGTGTGCATGTATGAATATTGCATCCATTATGGAAACTGTTTATAAAAGCTGATCTTTCACAAACTAATAAAAAGAATTCACAAACAAAAAACATGGTATGGGGTCAGAGGGTGGCAGAACAGGTAATTATGCGCTAGAGGCTGCCAGAGAGCTACAAAGGGCTTCTTGGGGCACAGGAGGACTGTAGCAATTCAGCTGGAAGTGAGACAACCAGTTAGCCATCAAATATTAGCCAGATGAACCCTTCCCTGTGGCTGACAGAGCATCTTAACCAGTGAGAGGGTGAGATCCACAAATGAAATGCAGGAGCTATTGCAGAACATTCCAGTTCTGTGTCCAATACAGCTTAAAAGCAGAGTTGCTGCCTGAGCTGCCAGTGTTAAAGGCCTGCCTGGGGCTTCTACAGCCCGAAACCAAGAGGTATGCATTGGGCTAGAACAGACATACATCAGAACAAGAATGCTACAGGCGAAGAAAAAGAAAGACTGAAGTCTGTAGCAGAAGGCATCAGCATGTACGTGTAAGCAGCCCTGCAGCACAGCGTTAGTGTGCATTTAGAAGGACATTTTTCTAGAAAGCGACCTGAGCAGTCTGAACAGGGACAGAGCCAATGAGGGGCTGGAAGCCACCAAGTTAGGCACAACAGCCAGTTAGCAGTCTGCAAAGGGAGTTGCCTTTGGGGCTTTACAGAGGTGAGCTGACAGAAACTTGGGATACATCCAGACACCCCAAGAGACCGATGGAGTGAGAACTCAGTTGCCCTGCATGAGGTGCCAGACAGAGCAACTGGCAGAAGAGAACTGAGAGAGCCGCTGGGTGAGTGCCACGTGATGGCAGGTCAGGTTCCAGTGGATTCAGCCAGGACTGCAGAGACTGATTGAAGGCTTCCAAGTCAGTGGATAAATGTGAGTACTTAATTAAGGCCTTCATATCTGACAATAACAGTCGTCATTATTAGTTTACACAGGGTCACAGAGTTAGGGACTGTTGTATTGTTTAATGAACTATGCCATCCATTCAGGATAACAATCCTTGGGTTAAATTGTTAAGTGCACCAACATCAACCAACCACAGGCCTACACTGACCACTCAATGGGTACACAGTGAAGCACCAAGGGAGCTCCCTAAGAGACTAGCGTTAACCTGATACCAGTAGGGTTTGATGGTAGTCACTCAACAGTACATTCAGCCGGGGTGAGCTTGCAGTCAAGTGAGGCTACTAGTTAGTAAAGTCAACCTACTAGTTAGCAAAGCCACTGTGATCATGTAGTGTATTTGCCTTAACCTTTCCTGTCCCAGAACCTTTAGCATGTTCACCTTTAATAAACTCCTTATTTGTTTCCATATCTTTTATTTTTATTTATTTATTCTAGGATTACAAGTACCTTTGAGCCAAGGCTTTTTTTACAAAGGTTCCATATCAGAAATAACAAACAACAAGGAAGCAACAGTGGAATAACAGTTAACAATTCATGTACAACAGTGCTATTGAAAGGGGTCAATTATAGGAAGAGTAAGGTGTAGAGCAGGAGGAGGAGAAGTATAGGTAGTTAACAGAGGCAGCTATAGTAAAATGGTGAACACAGCTAGGACGCATGTGCCCACAAGGAATGGGTAGGGTCAGGCATGGCAGAGAAACAGGGATGAGAGGAGAGGGGGAGGATAAAGATGCAGCCAGTGGCATTTGTTGAAAAATAAATGGGAAGGAGTGATAGAAGAGAAAAACGGGGCAGGGTGCGGGGGGAAATAAGTGCTATAATGGGGCAAGGAGAGATTAATGATGTGGTATGAAGACCTGAGGTTTGAAGTGGCGCCTCAGGAGCTGGGGGGGAGGGGGACTGGGGGGCCTGGAGTTAAACAGTAATGTAAGTTAGGATTTAAGCTGTATAGGTCATCATCTAGGAGAGGCAGTCACAGGAGCTAGAGGCAATTAGATGGGCCCAAAGCCTGGTTTTGAACAGCTAGTGTTGAGGTACAGGAGATGGTGTGGCTGAGATCATTCATCCATATAGGAGCCCTATAGGTGAAGGAGCGTTGGCCCTGCATAGTTCGACAGCGAGGAACTTGTAGAATCTGGGTTGTTGAGCTCCTGGTGTTCTGTCGGTTGGTGTTTTGATGTAACAAGGCAGTAACACTGGGGAGTGTGAGGCCAAGGTTGATTTTTCCTTCCATAGCACATGTGAGATACTTTATATGGTTGGAGAGTTGGAGCCCTCCGGATTGTTCATAAAGGGCATAGGTGTGGGTGAGGCGGTGGGCACCAGTTGTGAGTCGGCATTCTTTGTTAAGTGCAGTTGTTATACGTCGGAAGGCGGACGTCGTAGCGGAGCCATAGATAATGAGGTCATAATCAATAATTGACACCGCAGAGCTCTGGACGGCAATCTTCAGGGTCTCTGGGGTGAGGTACTGCCTGTGCTTGTAGAGTAATCCCAGGTGTGTGCTGGCAGCTTTAGCCACACTGTCAATGTGAGCCATATAGGAGAGATTGCTGTGTCACAAGCATATATTTGTAATGTAACAAAATCTTCTTTGTGGGTAAACTGTTACTGCACAGTATGGAAATTGGGTGGGCTGTGCCACTGGGGACAGAAGTGGGGTAGTACTGTTTCCCAGTGGGTAGTACTAGCTTGTATACTAGCCAACTTAATCTTTCCCTGGGCTGAGGCACTGCACGATTTGCTTTTATCTATAGCAGATTTGATTAATGAATCCCCATAGAAAATATCAACTCAAGGCCCACACCATTTTTAGGCCCATAGGGCAGGGGTAGCATACTGACATCAGCAGTGACACAGTACATTTGTATGATATCCACATAAATGTCCTCATGTTCAGTCTCCTTCATAATTTTAAACAAATCTGTTATGTCCTGTCAAAGCCTTCTCTTTTCTAGTGAGAATGGCCCACATATTCAAACACTTAGTGCAACACTAAATGAAACAGTGCCTCACAGTCAATGACTAGCATAAATCTCATTGGTGAGTATAGGCCCCAACCCCCTCTGCAGAATTCGACTGCCACAGATTTTATTTATTTGACAAATGGTGACCAGTAAAGGGGCACTGAGCACAGGCTCATTTCTAGGCATGACCTGGGTGAGGGGGGACAAGGAAGAACAGTAATACAGTATTTGACATGATCCTCATAAGACTGGGCAGACAAAACCAAAAAATCAATAAAAATAAAGCAAAATCTAAAACAGCTGAGTGCAGTAAATATGAAACTTACAAAGTTCACCAAACAATCTTGATAAATCACTGTGGGTGAAGAAAACAGAGGAGAGGCTGGATCAGGTGCCCGAAGGGTACAGGCAGGAGCACGCATAAGAGAAATAGGATCTTAGCAGGGGCATAAGGGCAGGGTAAGAGAGAGCAAGCCTAAGGAAAGAAGGGAATGAGTTCCAGAGAAAGAAGGCAGCCATACTGAGAAAGCAGACTGACCAGGTGAGGTAGGGATATCAAGGGATGTCCTGGATGGACAGTAGGTCACATGGTTAGATAGAGAACTCGATCAGGCTAGATGGACCCTTGGTCTTCTTCTGCTGTCATTGTCTAAGTTTCTATTAAAAAGAAACAAGTGTTTAGAAGAGTGGAAGGAGCAGAGGGGGAAAGAAGTCAGACAGGTATGAGGGAATGGATGCAAGCCAATGCTTAGAGAGAAGAGCAGTGGGATAGGCATTGGGAGGATAGGGAGGGAATGGTGAGGAGTTGATTCAAGGGACAGTGGTAAGAGGGTTAAAGCCAGAAGCAAACTGACAGAAGGAGTAAAAGATAGGATCAAGTCTGGCTATGGTAGATTTTAAGGTGCCACCTTAGATTTTAAGGTGCCACCATAGATAGACCACATCCACTTAGTTCCACAGTGGGAGAAGCATTTTAAGAACAGTCTGACATGGAACTGGGAATGGAAGGCAGGATTTGTTCCTGTAAAAGGCACCTAGTTTGGGGCATACATTCTTGAGGATGGCATCAATGTAGACTGAAAATCGAGATGACTATCAAGCCACACCCTAAGATACTTGAAACGGGGGACTGACTCAAGGGGAGTGAAATCAAGAGTAGAGAAGACAGGGGTCTGGCCAAGTCTACTAGGCCAATGGCATGAACCAAATAGTGTGGAGACATGTTTTGTGGTGTTCAACAAGAGCTGGTTTGTGCAGAACCAGCATTTAGCAGTATCAAACTCATGCTGTAGGGACTATTTCTTCTGGGGGGAGGGAGCTTTTGGAAGCATAAAGCACTATTTTATCAGTGCACATATTAGCTAAGAAGCAGACCAAGGGGAGGTCATCCAGAAAAACAGAAGAGTATGCATCATAGAATTGAGCCATGGGGCATTACAGAGGTTATGGGCAGGGGAGCCAACATGGATTCCCCAACCTGGCCAGACTGTCTATGACCAGAGATTAGGAACAGAGCGAGTTCACTGCTGATGCTGAGAGCTCAACACATCCCAGCTTATCAAGGAAGACAAGATGGGCAACAGAATCAAACGCCTCAGCTAGGACAATAAAGATGGCAGCCAATACAAGACACTTATCCATCTGCTTCAGGATGAAGTCAGTGATGCACAGGAGGGAGAGGACTTTATCCAAAGCTGGACTGCGAGGCAGATGAGTAGAGAATGAGAACTAAGAGAAAATCAGCTTTTTTTTAGGAGTTTAGCCAGTGAGGAAAGAAATAGGATGATAGTTTCCAGGGGTACAGGTGTCATACCCTTTATGGAGAGAAAGAATTCATACCTGTTTCCAGCAAGCAGGAAGAGAGCAATGCTGAAAGGAGAGATTTAGTAGCACACCAGTGGGGGGGGGGGTGGCGGCAGAGAGGGACTGAGGCCTTCAGAAGGATTAAGAACAAGAAGAGCAGACAGTACATCAGAAGCTGAGACTGGACAGAATGTAAAACAAGAAGGGAAGGGGAAGGCACAGGAAGTGAAATGAGTGTTGAAAGCGGCAGAAACCTCCAATGGCTCAAAGATGGATGAGAGAGAGAGCTGCTGAGTTTGAGTGTAGTTGTCAATATACATGTGTGTGTGTGTGGGGGGGGGAACTCAAAAATGGAGTGAATAACCCTCCAGAACTTACTTGGGGAATTAATATTGCTCTGGAGATCCGAGGCAAAATAATTGGCTTTTGTCTCTCTGAGAAACTTTGTGCAGACTTTATACAATTGATAGTACCTCAAGAAACCCCTAATGGAAACCAGAGGACTTATGGTGGAATAAAGCTGAGTCACTGGCTCAACGGAGAGAGCTGAATTTGGAACTGACCAAAGGCATATGGAACCCATGTACTGGAGATCTCCGCATGGGGATGTGCTTGTCCCAGGTAGATGTGAAATGGGGGGAAAAGAGGAGTGGGCAACATCTGTGTCAGAGCAATGGACAAAAGGAGTCCAGTTGGAGGACTGCAGGTCATCCAGGAGACTGTCCAGGTTTAGAAATCTGACAGACTGGGTCCCAATATACTTTGGGGGGGTGCTTTAGGGCAATAACTTTTCACTAATGGAGTCCAGAAGGATACTAGCAGTGCAACTTCTAGGGAGATGGTAGAACAGTATACAGTCAATCAGTGAATGATTAGAGGAGTGAGGGTTGTAATGGGTAGGATCAGAGATGAGTTGAGAAAGGTCAAGTGACTCAGCCTTTTGAGTGAGGGATCTGAGAGAGGAAGAGAACCAGTTTAAATTAAAGTCCCCGATGATAGTAAGTTTTCCAGAGGAGGAGAGTGTGAAGAGACAGGAGAGAAAGGGAATGACAGAATCTGATTTGGCCTTGGGAAACTGGCAAACACCACCCAAAAAAATTAGAAGGGAGTGAGGGAAAGAAATTTTACGTAGAACAATCTCATGGAAGGAGGAGACAGCAGAATGAAGGACAGTGCTACAGGAGAGGATGCAAAGGACATAAATAGGTACATCACCACCTGTCTTTCCCAGATCCTGCCAAAAGGGTGTACCATCAGAAACTGAGATTTCACTGATCCTAGCAGATGGTCAAGATTCAGTGATGACAAGGACATCAGTGTTACTTTGTAGAATTCAGAGCCAAAACTGGTCAAGCTTTAGTAAAAGGCTTCTTATAGTAAGATGAAAAATACTAAGACCCATTGGCAGAGAAGGAATGGCGGTACAGAGGTAGGGCCAGGATTTTACTTAACATTTCTTGAGATGAGAAGTAAAAGGGCAATGACTGCCTTGCATGGTAAGCCAGAGTGGAGAGGGTGGAAGCATGCTGACAATGAACAGGTAGACAGGAAGGAAGACAGTGCCAAAGACCTTCAAAGTATAGATAAGTAGAAGGGATGAGGGAAGGGAATATAGAGAGCATGGGGGGATTGTGGAGAGAGTTAGTGAGGGAAGAGGTAAAGGTAGATGGAGCAGAGGAGCTGAGGCACCTAGCAATGAATGACAAGGGAGAGGATACAGGGAAAGGAGGTAGAGGAGGGGGAACAATAGAATGGGAAGAGCAGGAAAGAGGAAAGGAGCCATAGGGATATGAGGACAAGGAAGAAAGCAAGATAGGAGTAGTGGAGAAGAGTTACACTTCCTGCAGCTTACAGATAGTGATAAGCAAAGCAATACAATCTAAGAGAGGTAAAGTAAATAACAGCAGTGCTACGAACAGGCACTATAGTGAGGTAATATAAATTTAAACAGCAGTGCTTCTATAAAGAAAAAAATGATGCATTGGAAGCCAAATGACGCAGGGTGAAGGACTTATTAGAAGGCAGAGAGGAAAGCAGGGCCCAGAAAGACAGTGAAGGAGATTTTTTTTTGTTATTTAAAATACTTTATTAGCGTTTCAACCAATACAATAAAACATGCAAACAAAAAAAAAAAGTAAAGCTGAAAAATCAGGTTTCATACAACAAGTAACACTGATACACACCACAACAATACCTGTACCCCTCCCACCCCAACCTCCCAGGAGCACAACACAGGTGGAATCTCAGGACAGGGGGCCACGTGAAGATAATCTATGAAAACGGAAAAAAAACAATAGGGAAAAAGAATGTCAGGATGCTAATGAATAACAGACAAGGGTGTATAAGGGTTCCCAACTAGTCCAGAATGAATCAGATCTATTCCAGAGAGTGACAATCTGTTTTTCTGTGTTCAACGCCTGAAGGATTTCCTGGTGCCATTCCCTAAGGGCTGGAATGCTGTCATTGAGCCAGTGTTGCAAAATTATCAATTTGGCCATAATGGCTATCAAAACCATATACCCCTTCCTGGAGCCAAAGACAGTGCCATAGTAGCATCCAGCTAAACAAATTTCTTGGGTAAAGAAGTTATCAACCCTCAGCAAGGGATACAGTCATGCCTGAATGGAAGCCCAGATTGCAGTTTGGTGCAATCCCATAAAATGTGCTTGAGAGTTCCCTCTAGGCCACACCGAGTACAAGTGGAAGAGGGCAGTCTGCCCATCCGGGCCACGTAGAAGGGGTGAAGTAAAGATTATGTAAAATTTAAAATTGAATGAGACGATGCCAGTCTTGTTTCATGTCCTTAAATAAGGCTGTCCAAACAGAATGATGATTTTTAACATCTCAACTCACACCAAGTGCAGATTGCCAGTACAGTGCATGCCATTTAGACAAGATGCGCTTAAGCGGGATGGCTGCTTAAGTGGGTCGTCTCTGGAGGAACCGTTTAGTCATATCATTAATAATAGGTGCCTAAATTCATATAAACGGGATTCTAATTGATAGTACCACTTTATTGAGATGCCTGACAGCTAATTCTTAGCAGATTACAGCCAATCACCCTGACAGTGGACCAGTATTTTCTGAATACAGTAGTCATGTAATTGACATGTAATTGGCTGCAATCCACTGTATTCAGCTGGCAACAGTTAAAAGGTTCACAGTGTCACAGATTCAGTGATAAAAACAATTCAGTTTCAGTAACTTGCTCCATGCTTACTGATGCTGTGCTGCCGTCATGTTTGTCCTGCCACAAAATGAATTTACACTCACTGACAGGGTTCAGGTTATTGAAGCCTTGAGTGATCGTACTCTATCACTGTCCTCTGTGGCTGCCGAATTTAAGATTTCAAAAAGTTAGGCAGGGAGGATAAGTAAAAATCGGGATTCAATTTTGTCAGAGTGGCATTCAAATTCAAACCCGAGCTGAAAGAGGAAACAAGCGGGCAAAGACAGTGATGTCGATGACGCCCTGATGCTATGGTTCTCTCAGGCACTGGAGAAAGGTGCTTGTATTTTGAGTCCTAAGCTAAAAGCAAAAGCTGTTGGTTTGGCCACACAAATGGGACATGACAGATTTGATGCGACTGATGGCTGGATGTTGAGCTAGAAGCAACACTATCAGATTGTCTTTAAAAGGGAACATGGGGAAAACAGGATGCAGATGCTAATGCAGCTAGCACCTGGATAACTGAAGTGTTGCCAGGTCTGCTCACTGGCTATCAACTGGCAGATGTATGGAATGCAGATGAGACTGGCTTATTCTTTAGAGGCTATCCTAACCATGGGCATTCCCTGAAAGAGAAGGACCTGATCAGAGGCAAAAAGCCTAAGGACAGAATTTCTGTCCTGTGTTGTGCAAACCAGAATGGGACAGAAAAGCTTAAGCTCCTTGTGATAGGCAAAAGCAAACATCCCCGATGTTTGCCGAAATACCTTAAGACTGCGCTGTGACCTACACAAGTTCAGCAAATGCCTGCATGACTGGTTCCATTTTCCAGGAATGGCTTTTATCCTGGGATGCTGAGCTATGGAGCAAAAGAAGAAAGATGCTGCTGTTCTTTGATAACTGTTCAACCTACCCCCATGATCTAGCCAGATGGCTTAAATTTATTAAGCTGCTCTTTTTTCCTCCCAACACCATAAGCATCATTCAACCGATGGATATGGGAGAAATCAAGAATCTAAAAGGCCACTACAGGTCAAATGTGGCTGGGAAAATCCTGAACACCCTTGATGAGGGAGAGTCAGTGCATGCCGCAAAAATCACTCACAAGGTCAATCTGCTTGATGCAGTTTTCATGCTTCATGGAGCGTGGCAAGTGATAAAGGCTAAAACAATTGAAAATCCTTCCAGGAAAGCCGGTTTCAGCAATGGTGTCAGTGTTCCAGCAGAAGAAATAAGGGTCACTGGACTTGAGGATGTTAACATCCCTATCTTCATGAATGTTGACACGTTCAGTGAGTTCATAGAAATGGACTGTAATGAACTGACAGTGGATGAACTCACCGATTCAGAGGTTGTCAGGGCTATTGCAGGAGGAATGACAATGGATGACACTGCCGATGGTGACATTCAAGACTAGGAGGCAACAGTTCCAACAAGTGATGCACTGCATGGACTGCATTCTGCAATGCTGTGGTGCCAACAACAGGGACAAATCCAAACATGGGAGACATTGTTTGATGCAGAACAAAGCATTCAGGTGCATGCTCAGAGTGAAAAAAAACAAAAGACCATAACGGATTTCTTCCCTCCCGCCAGTGCTTCATCCAGTTCAGCAACAACATGGGAGTATGCTCAATGTCCAATTGGAGCTGCTGGTTATGTTGGAGGAATTGGAGCAGCAGAATACAGAAATGAGGATCAGATGCCATCCACATTATACATGGTGTCACAAACAGTCAATCTCATGCTGCAACAGTAGGAAGAAGATGATTCTAATGATAACATTTACACTGTACTTTAAACAGCGTACAGCACTGCACCCTACTAAATGCATAAACTGCACACAAGCATAAAAAAAATCACCCTTGCTTCCCGTCACTGCACTTCAACAATGAACAACATGTTTTTACATGATCAGCAATTAAGCCATTAAGCAAGTTAAGCCTTGACAATGCTGCCTGGTTGCTGTCCCCTTCCTTGATCTGGCTCCCCTCCTAATTCCCTCCTCTTCTCACTCCCTGCCTTGAATCACGTGCTAACCTAATGTGCATTTATTTGCTGTTCTTTTATTCTGTATTTTGTAATACAAATTGCTTAATTGTTTGTGAAACCAGTCTGTTTTCCATTATGGATCTGTACCCCCCTCCCCATTGACGTGGGACCTTTGTAAATGAGCTGCTTGGCGCTCAAAGGTATTTGTAATCCTAGATTGAATAAATAAAATAAAATAAAAAATAAATAAATAAGTAAGCTCCCTTCTCCACCAGAATTCAAGCTTCACCAACCCAGTAGGCAACTTCAGTTTTCTGGGACAGCCGCTTAAAATGGACGATCAGCACTCCACTTAACCATCCCACTTAAGCGGCTACTACTGTAATAGCAAATACCCTTGGGCCCCATGGGATCAAGGGCCTGAAGCCTGTAATATAAATTCGAGACAGGATGAGGTTGGGCCGCCATAGCTGAAAGAGCGTCTAAACATTCCCCTGCCCCTGTGGGCCAGGGTCCAGGCTCCAACTACTTAAATATTGAGGAGCCAGGCACCTAGTATCAAACCTGAGGAGCAACCTGTGGCCAAAAATTAGAGGGTATAGGATGTCTGTTAATCTGAATGTTAGGATTGCCATATACCAGCTGTGACAGAAACATAGCCATTGACGGCAAATAAGGACTGCAAGGCCCATCCAGTCTGCCCATTTCTTTTTCTATCTTATGAATGTGCCATCGGCCTTTGCTCCGTCAGTGGCCTATCAGTTCATACTCATCTGTATTGCTCCCTTATGCCTATCCCATGCCTGTTTGAAGCCCTGTACTTTATTCATATTGACCACTTCCCGAGGTAGGCCGTTCCATGCATCCACCACCCTTTCTGTGAAAAAGAACTTCCTCACATTACCCCTTAATCGGTCTCCCTCTAATCTCATGCTGTGTCCTCTTGTCCTGCTATTTTTCTTATATTGAAACATGTTAGACTCTTTCACCTTATTAATGCCCTTAAGGTGTTTGCATGTTTCGATCATATCATCTCTCTCTCTCTCCCTCCTTTGCTCTAGGGTATATATATTGAGCTCCATTACTCTGTCCTTATATGTTTTCTGATGCAGTCCCTGCACCATTTTGGGTGCCCTTCTCTGGACTGCCTTAATTTGGTTAATGTCCTTGTGAAGGTGTGGCCTCTAGTACTGCATGCAGTACTCCAGATGGTGCCTAACCAGTGTCTTGTAAAGACCTCTTCCGACTTGTGGTACCTCTACTAATACACCCCAACATCCCCCTAGCCTTACCTACTGCTTTAGTGGTCTGCTTGAGTGATTTCAGGTCATCGGCGATAATGATGCCCAAGTCTCTTTCTTCCCTTGTGACTGCCAGCAACTCCCCTCCCAGCCTTTAGGTGGCTTCATGGTTTCTCTTCCCTATGTGCATGATCTTGCACTTCTTTGTGTTAAACCCCTGTTGCCACTCTTCTTACTATTTTGCTAGTTTATCCAGATCTCTTCTCATTCTGCCCACCCCATCTGGATCATCTACTCTGTTGCAGATCTTGGTGTCATCTGCAAACAGACAAACTTTACCCTCCAGTCCATCTGCAATGTCACTGATGAAGATATTGAAGAGGACTGGACCCAGGACTGATCCCTGAGGTACTCTAGGTGTGACTTGCATCTCTTCTGATTGTATACCGTTTACCACCACTCTCTGTTTTCTGCCATCAACCAGTTTGCCACCCAGTTGACCAACTTCTGACCCACCTCGAGCCTATCCAACTTATTAATCAATCTTCTATGTGGAACAGTATCGAAAGCTTTGCTGAAGTCAAGGTAGGGGACATCAACTGCTCCCCATTGGTCCACCACTCTGGTTACCCAGCCATAGAAATCTATGAGATCAGTTTGACAGGACCTTCCTTTTGTAAACCCATGCTGTCTTGGATCCTGTGCTTCTACGGATTCCAGATGTTGCACTACCCTTTCCTTAAGGAGTGTCTCCATAATCTTGCCCACTACTGAGGTAAGACTGACTGGTCTGTAGTTCCCTGCCTCCTCCCTGCTACCACTCTTGTTGAGCGGGATCACATGAGCCCTTCTCCAGTCTTCTGGGACCTCTCCTGTGCTCAGAGACTCACTAAACAGTTCTAATAATGGCTCTGCTAGTTCCACACTTAGCTCCTTTAGTACCCTGGGATGTATGCCATCAGGTCCTATTGCCTTGTCCACCCTGAGCTTAGTGAGCTCTTGTAGGACCCTTTCTTTTGTGAAGGGACTAGTGCATACCTCCTTCCCTCCAGTGTCCATGGTGCTGAGCTGTGGGCCCTGCCCTACCTTCTCATCAGTAAATACTGAGTAGAAGTATCTATTTAGGATAGATGCTTTTACATGGTCCTCCTGCTCACATGCCCCCTTATCCCCTTTGATCTTAGCAATTCCCCCTCTGGACTTTCTCCTTTCACTAATGTATCTATACAAAGTCTTGTTGCCTTCTTTTACTGTTTGTGCTAGTGTTTCCTCAGTTTGGCCTTTGTCTGCCTTACTGCCTTCCCTGCTTCTGTTAGGGAAATTTGGTATGCCTCCCTATCTTCATTCTGCTGCGTTCCCTTATATTTCCTGAAGGCCAGCCTTTTGGCTCTGACCTTTTCTGCTACGGTTTTTGAGAACCAAAGTGGTTTCCTTCTTCTTTTGCACTTCCTTTTCTCTCTAGCACAATGAGATGTTGCTTCAAGTATTGCATCTTTAATGCTTGCCTACTTTGCCTGTACCCCCTCACCTGTATTTCTTTTTGCTAGGGCTAGCTTAACTCTGTTGGCCATCTTATCAAAGTCAGCTCCTCTGAAGTCCCATATTTTTGCCTTGGCATGGGATGATTTGGTTCTAGTGGCCAAACTGAATCATACCATGTGATGTCACTGACCCCATGTGACCTTCTACCTGGAGATCTGAGATCCTTTCCCTGTTAGTCAGTACTAGATCTAGGATAGCCCTGTCTCTTGTGGGTTGTTGTACCAGTTGTTTGAGGCCCTCCCCCTGCAGGGAATCCACCATGTGTCTAGTTCTGGCAGATGTTCCTGCTGGTATTGACCAATCTGTATCTGGCATGTTGAAGTCTCCCATTATCAGAACCTCCCCTTTAGCTGTCATGTTTGGTATATCTTCTACCAGTGATGTGTCTATGTCCTCCCCCTGGTCTGGAGGCCTGTACACAACCCCAGTTTGTATGGCTGTCCCATTTCCTGTTTTCAGGATGACCTCCAGTTCTTCTGGCTCCTTATGTGTATTCTGAATTTCTTTAGCTTTGATATTTTCATTGACATAAGGGCCACTCCACCCCCTTTTTTGCACCTCGGTCTCTTCTGAACAGTACATAGCTAGGTACTTAAGTCTCCCAAGTGTGATTACTGGTAAACCATGTCTCGCTAATGGCTACTATGTCCAGTTTAGCCTCTGTCATTATTACCTGCAGGTCTGGGATCTTCTTTCCCAGACTGCAAGC
Organism: Neoceratodus forsteri; assembly: GCA_016271365.2. Taxonomy (NCBI): domain Eukaryota; kingdom Metazoa; phylum Chordata; order Ceratodontiformes; family Ceratodontidae; genus Neoceratodus; species Neoceratodus forsteri. The sequence goes on along the minus strand of CM057458.1, from coordinate 980,066,639 downwards.
ATTTGTGTACATGATTTTCCATTGGCCATATTTTGGTGCGTTAGTTGTTGGGTGAGTTCTGGCGTTTCCCCTGTGCGTCGTATGGGGAGCCAGACCTTTTTCCTCATCTGGTGATGCAAATGAACTACAAACATGCTAAACTCCTCTTTGACCGCTAGCTGAGGGGGGAGGGGTGTTCTTGCCATTCAACATATGGGGTGCTGCACCCCTCTCCCCATTTGCTAGTTTAAATATTCTGCAAAGACATCAAACTTCTGCCCCAATGCACTGACTCCCTCCTTAGTCAGATGAAGGACATCAAATTTAAAGAACTTTCACTCCCAAAACTGTTGCCAGTTGCCTACAAATTTGTGTCCTTTTTCCTGGCACCAGCCCTTGAGCCACATGTTTATCTCCCCTGTCTCCCCTTCTCTGACCTTCCATCCATCTGCCCCCCTCTCCCAGACTGGCAGGATCTCAAAGAAGCAGATGCCAGATGAAATGGATGATAGTTTGTCACCCAGACTGGTCAGGTGTTCCTTGGTTGCCACAACTGACTGGCTGGCGAGATCATTAGTACCTATATGTACCAGGATGTCAGTGTTTTCTCCTGCTTCATGAGCACTTTTAGCGATGCGGTCAGTGTCTCTCCATGCTGATGTACTTGGGCGACATCTGACCATTGCCCCCTGCTGGAGAAAGGTATCAACTCCCTGAATCATGGAGTCTCCTATGATCAAAAGTTTTTTGGATTTCCTTTTTGCTTTTTTTGTTTTGGTTCCTGTTTGGGTAAGATTTTCTGTGCTAGCTCCTGTGCTGCAGTGTTCTGCTCCGCGGTGTCATCTGCCCCTTTGTTTGATTTCAGAGATAGAGGCAGATACCTGTTTGTAGTTTTTATATTGTTTGTGGAGGTGATATGTTGGAGAGCGCCGAGTGATAGGGCACCCTATTTGCCCCTCCTAACCACCTGCCAACCTCCTGGACCAACTACCCTCTGGGGTCAAGGTGCTTCTGTTGGATGTTGGGGAAGTGGCAGGCGGTTCTTATAATATATTTCCTATTGAATATGCAATTTAAGGCACGCAGTCTCTGCCCATGCTGCCTGGGGCCGAGCCCTTAGATCTTCAATGGCCCAGCATGCAGGACAGTGTCCTAAATCCTGTAAAAATGCCATTCTGAAAAGTGTTCCATAGTACCTGCAATTAATGATATCCATTCCAGATAAGTTGCTGGGTTTATAACCTGGTCAGAGTAATTAGAAGGAAGAAAATGAAAGCAAAAGTTTGATTTTGTGTTTTGTTTGTTTGTTTTTGCATAATTTGTTATAAGAAGTTAAATTACTAGTGCCCCTGTAAATGAGGTCACTGTGTGGATACCCCTCTAATCCACCCCTTCCTGCTTTGCTGCAGGAAATGTCATGACTGTGCTACCCTATAAAAGGAGTGTAGTGTGGGGTGGTTGGGGAGGGGGTGGGTGGCTGTGCCCTTCCTCTGCCAAAAAAGAAGAACCACGGACAAAAGAAACAAGGAGGTAAGAGCAGAAACAATCAGCCAGCAACAAATGCAGTAGCCCTGAAAGCTTATCCCAATGATAGATAAAACTGTAAAACCTGTAAAGCACCGTCTGTAATAATTTCACAGAAGATATACCCTGTAAGAAACACTTTGCTACAGAGAAAAATAAAGCAGTAACAGAAGATACACCTTGCAAAAAACAATTTGAATCAGAAGATTATAGCAGTAATCTGTAAGCACACACCTGTAGGCACACCCTGTAATAATGCAGCAGAAGGTATACCCTGCAACAACAATTTGAATCAGAGAAAAATAAAGCAATAAAATGTTAGCAACAAACAATAACAATCCCTGTGAGTACAAAATAAAAATAACAACTCACAGTAAATCTGCCTAGGCAAAAGAAGCCATAATCCTTTTCCTTGCTCTGGTAAGTTTCTTTGCTCTGTCCTTTCAAGCAACCTAGAAGAAAAGAGATCAGGTGAAGGTAGGTGCCTTGGCCAGCAAACCTAGTCTTCCGTGATATATCAAGCAGGAGATTTAAATGAAAATAGGAAGTGAGTTGCACTAAAGCTTTGAGCGATCAAAAAATTAGAGTCATCTTGAGACGTGCAGGAAGCCTGGCAGACTTAGTATAGAGAAGATTCTAATTTTCTAGCACTTGAATACTGGATTTGATTTGAAACCTTTTTTTAAGAAAGAGGAGATAAAGTGTACCTGAGTTTATATATTTGATCTGTATTTACAGATTAGCACATTTTTTTGAGAATGTATTGATGTAACACAGTGGTGTATTTATATATGTTTGTCCTCTTTTGACCCCCCACACTCTCTTCTTTTCTCTTCCTCTCCTTTCCTTTCCTATCTCCCCCCTCCTCCTCCTCCAGTCTACCACACCACAGTGGGCCATCCCACTGCCTTCCTTCCCTATTTCCCTTCTTTGGTTTGGCTCTCATTTTAAGCTGTCCAATCACCTAGTGGTTGTTTTAACTTCTGTTAGAAGTGTTCTTGTATTACTGACATCATGTCTACATCATGATTAATTTTAGATAAATGGTTGTTTGTATGTCTACTGCACTAGCTTTTGAGAAAGGACCTTGTACAAAATGTGTCAAGCATGCAGCTCTGTCATGTGTGTTTTGGAATAAATTTTTTTTGTATATGGACCGTTGGAGCCTGTGTGATGCCTAATTTGGTTGGTGAGTGCCCATCTTCTGCTGTATGTAAGATTATGAAGTTGAACTCCAACTACCCTATAATGTTCCCTTTCAGTATGCAACCATGAGGGGATATATGAGGTAGCTGTATCCCCTGATCTTGGTGGCTCCCAATGCAAGAATTTACTGACATGGAGAGCACAATAATAAAGAAAAAAGTTAGGACGTTTCAGCCCTCCCAACTTTGCTTGAACTGTAAGGTTATGGTATGACCTCCGCACTGCCTTTCCCTGCCAAAGAAAAGAATTAAGAAGAGATTGGAAAGCCGGCCCAGTGTCATGGAGGGATTAAACATCTGTGTCTTACCCCCTGCCATGCCAGTGACCCGTGTCCATGGTGTGAGTGGGCCATTGGGAGTTGGCCAGGGAGAGAGAGGATTGAGCATCTGGAGGACTGCTCTGCTCTCCTCCCCTCTCCCGGGGAGGGGTGGGGATGGAGTCCACTGCATGACTAGCCCCTGGTGGTGGCTGGGGGCTGGTGTAATGGACCCACAATGTAGGAAGCAGATGCGGGGCAGATGCCCTGCGTGCCGCGTGTGGAAGCATTTATGGTTTGGCCATTGGCATCATTGCATGCCTTCTCTCTGTGCTCGGGGCCAGTAAGCAAAAGAGAGGAAAAAGGAACCCCAACTGGCAAGATGATGCCAACCTCCCACAGGCACTGCACCTGGCCAGCCAGCATCTCATGAAGCAGAGGTGAATCCAGTAGATGCCGGGGTGATGGGGCTGGGGGGGGGCAGTGGAAGTGGGCCGATCAGAAGGAAGAGTAAAGGAATAAAAAAATAAAAGAGATTGGAAATGAACAAACCATCTTATAGGGAGGAAAACATTGACCATGCCCAGGGGATATAATAATTGGGGAAGAATGTTCATTTTGAGGACACTAATATGTCCTCACAATGACAACAGTAGAGTGGACCATTGTCGAAGATCTAATTTAATAGTGTGTAGAAGGGGATCCAAATGATTCTTGAGCAATTCGGAGGGGTGTCTGGAGAGTTTAATGCCCAAGTATATAAGTGTATGGGGTTCCCAGCTGAGGCCCAGGTTCGAAATCTCCTATTTAATCACAAGAGTGTTGAGCACTAACACCATAGTTTTCCTGAGATTTAACTTATACCCAGCAACATCAGTAAACTTCTGAATCTTAACCAAGACCACTGGGATGGAGGACCGAGTGTATTCTAGATGAAGCAACAGATCACTTATGTAGGTGGAGAGTTTAGATTCCTTTCCACCTATATGAATCCCCCAGACTTGAGGGTTATGTTGCAGATTATAAAGCAGGGGCTCTAAGTACAGACTGAATAACAGCTGAGACAGGGGACACCCCTGTCGCATACCACGTTCAGAAGCAAAAGTAATTGAGAGCGTCCCTTTACACCAGATGGGGCAGTTGGTTTCTGGTACAGGATTTTAACCCAGGTGATAAATTAATTTGGTATACCATACTGAATAAGCACCGCAAAAAGGTATGACCAAGAAACATGATTAAAAGCCTTTTCTGCGTCCAGAGAGACAAGGGCAGCAGGGACCTTACCGTCTCTGGACACGGAGATCAGGTGCTATAGTTTGTGGAGATGGTCACTAGAGTCCCTGCCTCCCATAAAACCCAAACTGCTCCCCACAAATAAGACCTTCCCACACCTGTTGTAAATGAGTAGCCAAAACTTTAGCAAGAATTTTGAAATCAGAGTTGATCAAAGATATTGGTCAGTAATTTTCTGCATATCAGTTTTCTTTGCCAGGTTTAGGTATGAGGGTGATCCAGGCCTCTGATAGGGTAAGGGTAGCAAGACCTTGGGAGTATAGATAAGTAAAAACTGAGTAAGCGGCTGGCTGCTGAGCGGAATCATTACTGCTTGCAACGCTGGTGACCCAGGTTCGGGAATGAGTCCGGGAGCTGGAGGGACTGCTGTCCTTCTCCAAGGAGGAAGGGGGGGACAAGGCTGGATGCATGGCTAGGAAATCAGAGGTACTACCAGCACTAGCCATATAGAGAGGAATGGAGTGTGACAGACATCGGTGTTCACACCTTGCTGTCCAGTCATGAGTCACACTCGAGAAAATGGAAAATAAGCCTCCTACACTCAGGGGAGATGGAGCGCTGGTACAGATCCCAGACCTCTACCTCCATGGTGGCCAGACGGAATACTAAGATTCGGGGTGTACGTGTCCCACCTCATCCCTGCCTGGGGGAGGAGCAACCATGGCTTGATGAGGGAGCACCAAGAGGTAAGAGGGGGACATATGTTTTGGCAACTCCTGAGGATGCAGAGTGTATGGGGCTGGTGGAAGAGAGTAAACAGAAATGTCAAAAAAAAAAAAAAGGAGTAAGCAAAGCAGTAAGCTTGGCAGAGAATGCCTTATAAAAATTGTGAGAAAAGCTATTTGGGCCTGGTGCCTTCTCCAAAGGCAACTGGTGGATGGCTTGAGATACATCATATTGGGTAACTGGGCCTTTAAGGGTCTCCTGCTGCTGCTCAGTAAGCTGGAGTAGGTCAACCTGGGAATTATAGGCAGAGATCTGTGCTTCCAAGGAAGGGTCCAATGGATCTGCTCAGTAGAGAGAGCTATAGTAATCATCGTGAAAGCCCTCAGTAGTGGCCCTAGGATGAGTAAATAGGTTTGGTTATCGGACACCTGCAATCCCTTGATAATCCTAGCAGCCTACAGTGGACGGAAATGAAGAGCCAGCAGTTTTCCCTGCTTTTTCCTCCACCTCCATGTAGTGGGAAACGGTCCAGAAGATTGCGAGTTCTGCTTTTACTCGAAGAAGAGAGGCATTTTGGGCTCTAAGAGAATTTAAGGCAAGCCAAACATGTTCTGCATAATCTGAAGATAGAGTTCTCTCAAGGGTCCTAATATGGTGTAACAGACTCGCCTCTTTAGCATAACAAAGTTGCTGCCGCATAGCAGCCAACCTAATACATTCTCCCCTGATTGCACATTTCACCACCCCCCCCACAGAACTTATGAGAATTCAGTAGAGGCTGTGTTATGTTGGAAATACAAGGTGACATAAGTATGTAATCTGGGCAAAACATCAGGATCTCATAGTAACTAAAATTAAACCTCCAGACTCCATTCTGCTCCACACTACCACCAAGAGTGTGTTGCAAGGAAATGGGGGCGTGATCAGAAATCACCAACAGATGACTCTCACTGGAAACTAAGCCTGGTATAGTGTTCTGTGAGATAAAAAAATAATCTAGATGGGAAAAGGAAGCATACGGTATGGAATGAAATATATATTGACATTATAGAAACATAGAAACATAGACTTTGACGGCAGATAAGGACCGCTTGGCCCATCTAGTCTGCCCATTTCCCTACCTACAGGATAGGCCGTAGATCCTAGTTAGCCAACAGCCTATTTCTTCCTACCCCCCCACAAGAATTACCTTATGTCTGTCCCATGCATTCTTGAATTCTCCCACAGTTTTAGACCCCTCAACCTCCTCAGGAAGGCTGTTCCATGCATCCACTACCCTCTCTGTGAAATAATACTTTCTCACATTGCCCCTGAACCGCCCTCCTTCTATCTTTAAATTGTGTCCCCTTGTTCTTGCAAGTCTCTTTTTCTGAAAGAAGATACCCTCTTGGACTTTGTTGATTCCACTGAGGTACTTAAAAGTTTCTATCATGTCCCCCCTCTCCCCTTCTTTCCTCAAGGGTATACATATTAAGCTCCTTTAGTCTTTCCTCATACGGCTTCTCTTGCAGACCCTGCACCATTTTAGTTGCCCTCCTCTGGACTACCTCTATCCTGTCTATGTCCTTGCGGAGATGGGGTCTCCAGAACTGGACACAGTACTCCAGATGGGGTCTCACCAACTGTCTGTACAGAGGGATAACAACTTCCTGTTTTCTGCTGCTGATGCCTCTCCCTATACATCCCAGTATACCCCCGGCCCTCCCTGCTGCTTTCTCACATTGCTTGCTAACCTTAAGGTCATCTGATATGATTACCCCCAGGTCCCTTTCCTTTTTTGTTGTTGTTACTACCTCCCCATCCATTGTGTATTCTTCCCCTGGGTTCTTGTTTCCCAGGTGCATTATTTTGCACTTCTTTGCATTGAATCCTAGCTGCCATACTTCTGACCATTCCTTCAACCTTGCCAAGTCCCTTTTCATCCTTTCCATGCCTCCTTGTGTATCAACCCTATTGCAGATCTTTGTGTCATCTGCAAAAGGCATACTTTCCTTCAGTCCCTCTGCAATGTCACTGATGAAGACATTAAAAGGACTGGACCCAATACTGAACCCTCGGTACCCCACTAGTAACCCTTCTTTCTTCAGAGTGGACTCCATTTACAATTACCTTTTGTGTCCTGTTGTGCAGCCAATGTTTTACCCAGGCTACCACCCTGGGACCCACTCCCAGGCTGGTTAATTTGACTATTAATCTTTTGTGTGGGACTGTGTCAAATGCCTTGCTAAAGTCTAGGTAGGCCATGTCCACAGCCCTCCCTGGTCTACTACTTTGGTCACCCAGTCAAAGAAATCTATTAGATTGTCTGACATGACCTTCCGCTGTGAACCCATTCTGCCTTGGGTCCTGTGCTCCACTGGCCTCTAGGTACCTAACTATTCTTTCCTTCAGAAGTGACTCCATCACTTTCCCTACCACAGGGTCAGACTGACAGGTCTGTAGTTTCCTGCCTCTGTCTTGGTCCCACTTTTGTGAAGGGAATCACATCCGCCTTCCTCCAGTCCTCGGTACCACACCATCCTCCCATGATTTATTAAAAAAGTAGCCAGTGGTTTCACTAGTTCCTCCCTTAATTCTTTTAGAATTCTGGGGTGAATTCCAGGACCCATTGCTTTGTCCACCTTCAGTTTTAGGAGTTCTTGCAGAACCCTTACTTCTGTGAAAAGGACCGGGATCGACCCCCTATCAAAAGTGCTTTCTGTTAATTGGATTAGGCACTTCCCCCTCCTCTTTTGTGAATACTGAGCAGAAATATTCATTCAGTATCCCTGCTTTTTTACTGTCCCCTCTGCCCACCCACCGTTCATTCTATTCAGCCTCACTATCCCTCCCTTTGTCTTTCTACGCTCGCTGATGTACCTATAAAAGGTTTTATCCCCCTTCTTAACTGAGTTGGCTATCTTTTCCTCAGTTTGGGCTTTGCTATTCTGACTTCCCTCCCTGCTTCCTTCTGCCTTAACTGGTACAGCTTCTCTGTCCTGCTCCTTCTGTGTTTCCTTACACTCCGGAATGCTATCTTTTTCTTCCTGACTTTCAAGCCACCTCTTTTGAGAACCATAGTGACTTTTTCTTTCATTTTGATTTGTTTATTTGCTTCACACAAAGGCTTGTTGCCTCTGTGATGGCAGTTTTGATGATTCCCCATTGTTGCTCCACACCTCCTTCTAGCCTGTTTGCTAGTGCTTTTCTGAGGCACTCTCCCATCTTGCCAAAGTCAGCCCTCCTAAAGTCCAGTACCCTCACTTTTGTATGCCTTGACTCTGTAGCTGAGTTTAACGTGAACCACACTGTTTGATGGTCACTTGTCTCCAGATGGCAACCCACTTCTAGATCTGAGATCCTCTCACTGCCCCCATTTGAGAGTACGAGGTCTAAGATTGCTCCCTCATGAGTGGGTTCCGAAACTAGCTGTCTAAGGCCTGCCACCTGTAGGGCATCAAGAATGGCCCTGCTCTTGGATGTGGCTGCAGCAAATGTGCTCCAGTTAACATCTGGCATATTCAGGTCTCCCATCAACAGTATCTCCTTTCTCTGCCATTCTAAGAATGCCTTCTATCATATCCTTGTCCATTCCTCCTCTGACATGGGGGTCTGTACACAACCCCTGTGCAGATTGTGGTGCCTTTCCAGTCTCCAAGGTGACCCACAGTGCCTCCTCCTCCCTGTTTACTCTTTTGTTCAGTTGCTTTATCCCTTCCTTTACATAGAGAGCTACTCCTCCCCTCTTTCCCCTGCCTGTCTCTCCTGTAGGTTATGTACCTGGTATGTTAACATCCCAGTCATGGTTCTCTGTGTACCATGTTTCTGTGACTGCTCACGATATCAGGCATCCCTCTTCCATCAAGGCCACCAGCTCAGGGAGCTTGTTGCCCAGACTATGGGCATTGGTACTCATTACCTCCATTTCCTGATGGTCTTACTCCTTTGCCCCATCCTGTCCTTCTTGCCTTTGTCACTTTCTCCATTTACCCTGCCTTCACCCTACTCGACACCTCCATGTTGGTGTTTGCCACACTTACTACCGTGATTGTTTGGGGGTGCTAGGATTTTCTTGCTCCTTTCCAGTGCCTCCCCCCTTGGCTAGTTTAAAAGCTTGCCAATGAAGCATTTAAACCTATCACCTAGGATCCTGGTTCCCCTCCCGGACAGATGCAGCCCATCATGCCAGTATAGGCTTGCATCACTCCAGGTGGACCCCCAGTCCCCAATGAAGCCAAATCCCTGAGCTCCACACCAGTTTTTCAACCACTGATTGAATCCCATGGTGCGGACACCCCTAACTCTCCTATGCCATAGATGGGCAGCACCTCCGAGAAGGTTGCCTTGCGTGCTACTTGACTAAGGCCCCTCCCCAATTCCACAAACTCTTCCTGCACTTCTCTAATCCCTTTCTTAGCCAGGTCATTTGTCCCTAGGTGGACAATGACATCCAGCTCCCTCCCCTGTGCAGCTGCTCCAGCAATCCTGAGGATTCGCTCCCTGTCCCTCCAAGCCATGGCACCAGGCAGGTATCTTACCTCCCTCTCCCCTTCCTCCCCCAGTTCTACCTTCCTAACAATGGAGTCCCCCACCAGGAGTTGTTTCCTTCCCCTGCAGGGTCCCCTGCCACCCTCCTGTGGGTCTCCTTTGTGGAGGTTCCCAGTATCCTCCTTGGTCTCCACTGCAGGTGCCTCAATAGAGGAACTACACTTTGCCAGAATGGCATAGGAATTGTGGAGAGGTACAACTGGAGGGATGTGCCTCTGTTCCATCACCTTCACCCTCCCTGAGCCCACTGTGGTCCAACCGCTCCTCTTTCTTGGCAACCTCTGAGGCAACGGCAGTGGCACTGGTGGTCCCTGGATGGAAGAGTAGGTCCCACAAATCCTGGCCAACTCAGCCTGGAGATGAGCAACCTCCTCCTCAGCCCGAGAGGTGGCTGCAGATGGGACAACACCGCATCCTCTAGAACGCTCTTCCGGAAGACTGCTGCTCCACAGCCTCTGCACTGCACCACTCCAATCATGTCTTATTTCTGGCCCCTTAACTGTTTGCAATCCTTACTCTTTCCTCTGTTTTTTTTTCTCTCTCTCCTTACTTTCTGCCTGTGTGCCCTTTAAGCTCCTGATTGTCCTGTTCTGAGACAAGAATATCTTATATTTCTCAGTAGACCACTTACTTGCTCAGAGGCAGACCTCCAGCAGCTAGAGGGGGCCCGGAGAGCTACTCTTATCCTTCTAGGATGGTGGGTCTTTGGTGGTTCTGTGATCACTCACTTCCTGCTCCCAAACAGGAAGTTCCTGTTGTCAGTCAAATCCTGTGCCTATAAAAATAGAACTAGCTTTGGGTGGGGGGAAGGAGGGCAATATAGTCCCAGCAGAGAAGTCCAGTCACATAGCAGTCCTTTCTCCTGGTGTCTTCTGCCAGGCTGTTAGCAGAATCTTTCTAAGGCAGTCTTTAAATGTAGCTTCCTTCTAGCTAAGCCACTCCCCCTACTTACTAGATCTTTCTACAAGTAATTTAAACCTCACAGATATTACGTCCTTTCAATCACCTGAGATTTACACCTAGATAACTGTTCAGATACCCATTCAGTTCAGTTAATCCAGACAAACATACACTTTTTTTTTGTTTTGTTTGTTAGGTTTTTTTTTACCCTAAATTAAAGGTAAAAATTTATTTGGATGGAGGAGTTGCCATGGGTCCATCAATCCTAGAAAATCCATCAGCTCTCGCAGGCCCCATGCCTGGGAGTGAGACCCCTCTGACTAGTGCCTGGCCAGTCAGCATCTGATTGGTACACAAGGTTCCCATCCTCCACAGAATGATAGGGAAATGAGTAAGCCGAGTGAGTATGGTAGCAAGCTCGGTGAAAAAAATGTGGGGTATCAAGGTTGGGGTTGATACAAATGATTGTGTAATAATATGTAACAGCCCTCCGGGGTCCCAGTGTTCAGCTATCAGTTGGAAGACCACACCACAAGCTATTAAAATAACAACCCCATCCCTCTTAGTGCTACTACCTGCTCCATACACCTGATCAACCCATTTTCTATGGAAATAATGTATGGAATCCCTCTTTAAATGGGTTTCTTGTAAACAGGCAATCTGTGCTTTCAACTTCTGAAGGTGCTGGAGAACCATATAGCGCTTATATCTTTCTTGGGCACCCTTAGCATTCCAAGTTATAAAAATCATAGTGATTAGCCATGATGATCAGCCACATTCCAGGGAATAGCTGAGACCCTCCCCATATATATAGATGAACAAGAAGATAACGACTTCCCCTTATAGTGCTCTGGGAAGAAACCCTCCCCTCCAAAAAAACTGCCCCAAAATCCAAATGCAACCAACAGCCTGTACTAAAATGCATACCCATAACCCCACAATTCACTATATAACAAACAATGAAACCCCAACACCCTCGCTCTCCAATATTGATATACCCATCCCACTCTAATACCCACTCGAGCCCCGGTCCCAAGGACCGCATCTCCAAATCTCATTGGCTAATTAAGTACTCCACTCACTTACTCCATTCCCACCCCTACTGTAAAGTGAAACCAGGATGGAGCGACTCTCAGCCAAATGAAAGGTTGGCATCTTGATACTTAGGGGGACCTTACACAATCCCCAGCCATGGGAGAAGCCTTGTCAGAGAATTGGGGAAAAAAGTTATTCCCCACTAATGGTAACTGAGAAAGAACCTTCCCCCTAACCAGGCATCATCCTCTACCATGATGTACTTCACACAGTGCTGTAGTTGTATACATAACATGAGCTTAACCACAGTGAGAGGTGCTACCATGCTTGGGAGTGTTACAGCTATGTTTGGACAACCAGAGTGACTGATCAGAAAACAAAGTCAACAGAAACACTCCCAACACTAGTTAGATGAAAGCCTCTAAATAGAGGTGCCAAATAAGAATAGACAAAGTACTCTAACCTTATACTACAAAACTGAATAATTAGCGCTAGTAAGTTGGAGATGGAAAGGCCAAGGGGAGTAGTGCCAGCCACCCACTGCTCAATGGGTCCACACTCAGCCAGGAGAGGGCTTTAAAGAACTAGCATAAAATAAGGGGAAACTCAGCCGAGCTGGGATGAAAATGAATACACAAGGCAGAAACCCCAAGAGTCAGAGAAGACAGATAGAGAAGAAAGCAGGGGGCACAATACAAACAGACAAAAAAAGGGGGGGGTGAGACAGGGAACCACACACAGAATACAGGAAAAGAAACTAAAGTCAGGTTCAGTGTGCACCATACATAAGAAAAGACTAACAAACACACTTCAGCAAAATCCATGCTCTCTCCCCTTTCAGTAGGGAATTTATGATCAGACTGATAGTCTGCAATCAGGGAAAACCAGACAGGGTAAAGTCCCTGCAGGAGCAGAGTACACAAAGGGAGCAGAAGTGGAGAACAGCAAAATGACCTCACCACGCCAAGACTGAAATGGATCCCACAATCACAGGGAACAGGGAAAGCTAGTCCAGAGACCCCCAATCACTGCCATACCAAGCCCCTAACATAAACAACCAGTCATAAAAAATAACTCCATAGATCATTTGAAACCCAACAAAATCAATAATAAAATGTTGCAACAACTTTCAGCAGCCCAAATAGATACACAGTAAGGCAGGTCCACTAGTCTACGAACATAGCCAGTGTAGAAAATATGATGTCCAAACTTGGAACAAAAAATTCTGTGACCATTGTTTAATGTTGAGCCATAAGCCAAACCATAGAAGCTCACTCAGGGTATATGAAGTTGAAAGCACCATGCAGTATTTGAAAGAGAAGCCGGGGGAAACTGACCACAGATCTAGCACCAGAGCAAACAGTCAGATCGCCTTGTACAAGTCAGGAAACAAAGAGGGTTAGTCCTTTTTGAATTGCACTGGTGTAGCAAAGTTGCAAGTGGCATCACCTTGATAAACTTGAAGCCTGGCTGGATATAACATATGGAACTTGATATTTGCAGCCAACAATATCGAAATAATGGAACGATATGTAGCTCATTTTTCATGGACTGTGTAAGGAAGGTCCTAGAATATTTGAATTCTGGTCCCTTCCCACAGTATTTCCTTTGAATCCTTAACTTTAGTGAGGAGGTGTTGTTTATCTAGAAAACTGAGAAACAATACAACAGTCACAGACGTGCGTTGAGAGAAAAGCACCTTTCTGAACAAAATCATTGTTTTGCCAATGTATTGTACTCTAAATGTTGACATCTTAACTTTTGAATTCTTAGTACAGAGAGGGAGATAAATGAAAGCTTAGAAAATCAGACTGCCAGTCCATCAAAACGTAATCTATAAAGAGAGTTTGGCTTTAAATGGATTAAAACAAGCAGAAGATTTGATAATGAAATCCAAAGATGGTGTGGAAACATAGTTTTGATGGACAGCACACAATATGAGAGTATGGTAATAACATTATTGGTAGATACAAACAATCACAGGGTTCTCCTCGGAAATCCAACAGGCATTTTTTAAAAGAAAGTTACTCGACCTTCTTGAAGGTGCTGTGAGGTCAGGTGACATAACAAATCAAGAATTCCAAAGTATCTGGAACCCAACTCTGAGCATTTCTACCTTTTACTCATCACCCAAAATGTGCAAAGACTTATTGAATCCTGTCTCTGTGGTGGGTTGTTTTGTTGATTTTTTTCTTACAACATGTTAGTCAAGCTCAGGGCCCATGACAGAGACATGGGTGATCTGTTCCTAAAATTGCAGTATTTTGTTTGGCGACCCAGGTACAGTTGGTTGTCAATTGATGTGGAAAGTTTATGCACATCAGTAAACTCCAGCATGGTGTTGCACCCAATAAATCTTTCTAAGCTGTGCTAATACAGGTGCTCCTCTGAGGTTTATTATTGAAGCAACTGATTTCATTCTCCAACACAATTTTTTGTTTGCAGACAAGTTTTATATTCACGCTTGTGGGATGGTGATGGGGACCTCTACACAAATTTATTTGGGGTATTAAGGAAATTGGAAATTATATTTTCTGAATCATTTTCAAATACAGACAATGTCATCTTATGGCTACACTTTATCAACAACATCATCTGCATATGTAAAGGGAACTAAAAGTGAATGACTTTAGGAAGTGGTTAAACATGAATGATGTGAATATGAGGTTCACTCACAAACGTAATGCTTGTAGCATTGATTTCTTTGATTTATCACTCACTGGGATACTGGACCAGACTATTCTGTACATACAAAAAATTTTGCAATACAGACTGCAATCAGTTTTGTGTTACAGGCACAAAGTGCACATCCATTTAAACTCCCAAAAATTCCATACCACATGGACAATATCTTTGAGGAAAAACTGTGGTAATATGAATACATCTAAAGTGAAATGTAAAGGGTCAGAGAAAAGATACTTGGAGATTTGGTACCAAAAGAAATACTGACTAAGGCAAAAAATAAAGGTAACTGCATTACAACTGCAAAAAATTGTATATTGGATGAACAATGTGACCACTGGAAAAAAGTGTCCAAGAACACATCAGAGACATTGCAAATGGCAGAGAAAACAATCAAGTTGGAATGCACTTTAAAAACTATCACAACTCTAATGCAAGAGATTTGACATTTGTGGGGCTGGAACATATTTCTATCAACCCAGGCGGGGGGAGCAAAAGATTATACATCCTGCTATGAAGAAAATTCTTTTAGATTTATAAATTTTCAAACCATATCATCTTAATGAATTGGATTTCAAGTCATTCTAGTAAACAGAGATGACAACAAGTGAATTTGCAGAGAATTTATTGACTTTGTCACACTGAGTAATGTAGTGATCTCTTTTCAGAGTAGCCTCTTTATAACTAAATAAATGGAATAATAATGTATATAAGTATATATCATTTCAGAAATATGTAAATGTGGACATTATGCCACTTACAAAAAATGCACTGTTGCTAGTCTTCACATAAAAGTCTCTTGTTCTATCTAGATAAAAAAGGAACACTGGATTAAGTGATGTTTAACAAACTGTACTGTTACAGATAATCTTTCCTGTTTTGTCTTTCTTCACATTCTCGCTACATGTTCAAAAAGAAGTAACACTTTATATCCTCTTCCTTTGGGATAAAAATAAAGCCCTGTATACTGTGATGGCCAGCAACTACTGAACAGATGTTGACAATATCAGAGGATTTTCTTGACAGAAGTCAAAGTCAGCAGAGACCGTTTCTGTTTTTTTTTTTTTTTTTGTGTGTACCAATGTTTGTTGAATGCAGAGAAATAATTACAGTATTCTGTGTACTAAGTATGATTTTAACTTCCTGGATCTATAATTTAATAGAATTACTGCATGTAAGGAAAGCTGTCTGTTTGGGCTATTGTCTTTAAAGTGTGGATAGTGCCAATGAACAATATGCCTCCTGTTTGTACTGGTCCTTTTTTAATATATGCTGTAGTAGTAACTAATGCTATAGATATTATTTGCTTAAAACATGTCTTTATTATATTTTGTATATTTGCACTGAAAACAGATTTTTTGTGAACACTTCAGTGTTTTTTTAACTTACGTATGACTTTAAATGAATTAAAGGGGTTACGCTATGTTTCATCACATGTTGCCATCTGTGTTTATTTAAACCCCTTACTGACCATGGTGATCATGCCCCCTGATGAAGCTCTATATATAAAGTGAAGTGCTGGGGATGGAGGTAGCTATCCACCAGGGTAAGCTTGCACTTAGCACTTTTTAATTGCAAATGTCTATTGAAACACAGTAATGCCAAATTGAATTATTGTTGTACTGTATTGCACTGCTAAGCACTTTATGGAGCAAAAATGGAGCAGGTATGTGACCACCTTTGCATGAACTTAACAAAAGATGTTTTGAATAAACAAACTGGTTCCACAATATCTGTGTTGCGACATCATTTGGTTTGATTTTTTTTTTGTATTAAAATTTGTATGGCCTATACCTTCAAAACTCAGTACATATATATGCATGTCATTGGTAAGCACATCAATCATGGCAACAAGCAACATAAACAAGAAATATATACTGTGACAATGATAGCAATCTACTCATTATTTGTATTTGTGATATAAATATATGTTTCATTGAATTTCTGCTTGGAAAGTATGGCACTCAACAAGGCATTATGGGACCTGGGATTTTATAAGTGTGGTAAGGAGAGATTGCACTCTCAATAACCCAGGGGAAAATTTAATTAAGAGCTTCCTCTAGAGACCAGGTTGTAAAAGGTTGTAAAACCAGTAACTTGTATAAAGTATTGCATTTTATGACCTATTAGGAGGAAAGCAACTTCTGATAGATACTTGTTACATTTCTCACCACTAGGAGAAATAGCTGTCTGGAAATTTCCTCTGAAGATCAAAGGGGTAATTCTGACCTGCCATAAAGCAGGCTCACTGATTAAAAAAAAATATATATATAATTTTTTTGTGGGATGCCGAGCAACATGCAGATACCTGAGACTAATTGATATACAGGAAATGTGAGTGACCTCACAGCCAGCATCACCACTGAGCTGTGACCTCCCAAACTGGGTGGGGCCCTTGTTCTTTATAGAGGGTCAAAGCTAAGAGAAGATTGTGCTTTTGGATTCTGGACTCCTGAAAGACACACTCTCAAGAGCACTTCTACATTAGGTAAATCAACCTCCACTATTTGCCAATTGAAACTAGGGTAGGATTAAATACTCAGTAATAAGGCGGGTTTGTTTAAATTGTCCATTTAATTTGTATGACTGCACACTCAATGTTATATATGCTGTGTTTTGTATTTCATTTATTATTTTTAGTTTTAGTAAACTTAGTTGTCCTTGAAATTCTGCCTGAGTCTTTTCCTCATTTTGAATGTGAACGCTGGGACAGAGTTGATAATTCTGACAGAACTGTTAAGTGCTTACAGTGTGTTACCATATGCACCAAGGTAACAAAAGACCTAGGTCTCAACTGAGTCAAAAGAGGGATTGTGAATCAGGTTGGGTGCCCGCTGTGTTAAGTATTGCACTGCATTTCCCCAAAGAGGGTGTGATATTTGAATTTGTTAACTGGGTGTGCTAGTGAAAAGAGTTCATATTTGAACCCAGGACATGAGACAGGTAGTTGTTCAGACCCAAACCAGACAGGAGGGTTACGTTGTTTGTCTCCTGTTCACATATTGCACTTTGAGGTTTAGCACTGTGGGAGCAGAGGGCCTGACCACTGAAATGCATTTGTGACAGATCTGCTTGGCAGCAGTGCAATCTAAAAGATTTGGTTTGCAGTGCTGCAATCAAAAAAGATTTGTTTTCATACTGTAAAATGATTTGGTGATATTAGCATTAACAGTCCAGTGTGTCAGATTGATAAACTGTAACAGTTCACACATAGAATAAGGCAGTGATTTGAAAAAAAGAAGAAATGTATCATTGTGGCTGCAGTCTAAGTTCCCTACCTGTTTTATTTTTGGGGGGTGCAAGCTAGTATAGCTGTAGATTAGTGAAGAAGATAACTTCCACCTACAGTGAGTACACTGCAGACTACCTGAGACAGTTGTGCCAGAAGAGAGGAGTCCACTGTGAAGGGGCAGAACAGGCAGCACCTCATGGAGGCTTTTGTGGCAGATGATGTCTAAGACCTTGAGTCACAGTCAGTGACTGAAAGGGACCAGACCTTGGGCATGGAGGGGCCAGGGGTGAGCGCAGTGTCCAGATCCAGTGAGGAGGTCAGCGGGACCAGTGTGAACTGAGGACCACAGCTGCAGGGAGGATCATCACCATGCTGGAGCCAGAAGGGACCAGGCTGCAGACAGAGTTGTGGAGATTGGAGCTGGAATTTGAGCAAAAAAGATTTGAAGCCCAGCAACAGAGGGAGCTTGAAGTGAGGAAGCTGGAGATGGAAAGAGAGGAGAAGTGAGAGCAGCTTCAGAGAGAGGCTGAGCAAGAGGAGCGGGAGCACCATGGAGGAAATTTGTACTGGAGAAGCTACAACTCCAAAGACCAGTGCCAGAGCAGGTAAGTGGCATTGGTGAACCTGGGACTCCAGGACTGGGTTGCAAAATAAATTCTAAATTGATAGCTGAATTTAAAGAAGGGGAAGATATGGATGCTTTTTTAAATTCATTTGAAAAGGTATGCATTCAGGCAAAACTTCCCAGAGAGTCCTGGATCTTCCAGCTGTCCCTGTTGCTTACCGGGAAAGCTCATGATGCATTGGGTAAAATGTACAGTCAGGACAGTAATGATTGAGGCAAACTTAAAGCTGCATTGTTAGAAAAGTATGACTTGACAGCTGAAGTGTACAGAGTTAAGTTCCATAAGCTCAAGAGAAGCCCTGATATGAGCTACGAGGAACTAGCTACCAAACAACATCAGTTTTTAAAATGTTGGTGGGAAGGGATATAAATTGACTTTGTAGAGAAAATTGAAAATGTACTTTTGGAGCAGTTCCTTTGGGCTTGCTCAGCAGAGCTGAAACCATGGCTAGAGGATTGAGATCCAAAAACAGTGCAAGAGGCTGCTGAGCTCTTGTACCACTATGCCAGGAGCAGACCTACTCTGAGAGGGAGTGGGGCAGGCGTGACAGTGCAGAAAGGGAAATGTGCACCTTCAGGGCAGCTACAACCCTCACTGCCTCCCCAGAAAGTGGGCAGCCCCAGGTTACAAAGAAAGGATTTGCCTGATAAAAGAAATGATTGTTGGTTTTTCAAACAATGTGGACATCTTGCAAGACAGTGTCCTAAAAAGGCAGAGAGTGCACAAAGTGGTGCTGGGAAAGAAGTGAGTTTTTGTGTATCCCTGAAAGCATGCCAGTAAACATAAGGGAGCAAATACACCCAGTTACTGTGAATGGGGTGCAAACCCATGGTTTAAGGGACACGGGGGCATCCCTTACTTTGGTAAAAGGGGATTTGGTTGAACCTGAACAGCTTATACCCAATCAGTTTGTTATAGAATGGGGATTCACTGGGGAGGAGAAAATGAGGCCACTTGCTAGTGTTCTCCTGGACAGGGGTGAGACAGGAGAGTGTGCAAAAAGTTGCAGTGGCAGAAAATCTGGCCCTGGATGTGATTATCGAGAACAATCTCCAAATGGGGATGGTGTGTGCAGTTACCTGCAGTCAAGCAGCAAAGGCAAATTGTAGTTCTCTGGGCCCCGTAGAAGCCCATGTGGAAAACACTGGGAGGCTGGTTCCCCAGCCTGTGTCTCCTAATATGGAGAATAGTGAAAGGGGGGTAGAAATTCCCTAGGTAGCAGTTAACAGAAAAGCTAACGTAGGTTACTCTGAAGAGGAAGGGGTTGCCAATTGTCAGAGGGTTAGGGATGGCAGTGACCCTGAATGCCCTGATGCTAGAGCTAGGGGCCCTAGTTTAGAAACTGGAGGGGACCCATCTCATGTCTTGGGAATGTGTAAAGATTTTTCAGCTGCTCAGAAAAATGACCCCAGTTTAAAGAGGCTGAGGGCTTAAGCAGACTCTGATGGAATACTGGGAGGTGACAGGAAACATAGAGTTTACTGGAACAAGGGACTGCTGTATATGCCAGGATGTAAGGACAGAGGGAGAAGTGATGGTCAGGCAGCTTGGCTTTCCCCAGGGGTACCATGAGTGGTTGCTCAAGATTGCTTATGATATTCCCATGTCTGGACATCTGGGAATTGTGCACACTATGCAGTGATTGGCCCAGAATTTCTATTGGTCCAGCTTCACCCAGCAGGTGAAGGAATATTGCAGTCGTGTCACTGGTGTCAAGAAATAGGGAAGGCAGGTAGGAAAACCCAAGCTGCCCTAATTCCTTTACCCATAGTGGAGGAGCCATTCCGGAGGGTAGGAATGGCTATTGTGGGGCCTTTGAATACTGTACCTTCAGCTCCTCTGGGAAGAGGTTTATCCTAACAGTGGCAGATTATGCCACCCGGTACCAAGAGGCAGTCGCCCTATCCTCACTGAGGATAGACAAAGTGGCAGATGTCTTGCTAGGGATGTTCTCCCATGTTGGGTTCTTGCAGGAGGTTATCACTGATTGAGGGGGTTCTTTCATGTCAGAACTGATGAAGTGTTTGTGGGAGAAGTATGGGGAGTTGCAGAGATGCACAACACCTTATCACCCGCAAGCCAATGGCCACGTGGAAAGATTCAGTGGTACCCTTAAATTGATGCTCCAAGCATCTGCTGAACAGCATGGGAGGGACTGGGAGAAATACCTTCCCACCTGTCATTCGCATACAGGGAGGTACCCCAAGAGTCAACAGGGTTGTCCCCCTTTGAGCTCTTATATGGATGCAGGGTACATGGGCTCCTAGACTTGGTCTAGGAGGACTGAGAAGGCAAGCATGCCACCCATGGAACTCCCATAGTGGATTATGTCCTTATGTTTAGGGAAAAGCTGAAGGAGCTTATGGGAACAGCCCAGAGCAACCTGGCAGCTGCCCAGCAAAAGCAAAAGGTATGGTATGACCACAGAGCCTGAGCTTACTTGTACACTGTGGGTCAGGAGGTCATGGTCCTAATCCCAGTCTGGAAAGATAAGCTGCAGGCTGAGTGGGCAGGACCATACAAAGTAGTCAGACAGGTGAATGACATAAATTACATTATAGAACTGCCTGAAAGGAGACATACCCAAAGAATATACCATGTCAACATGATGAAGCCATATGCAAATAGGACTGACATGGTCTTTGAAGTGTGTAGTCCTGGGGAGGGGATGGATGAGAAAGACTCCCTTCTGGACTTGCTGGAAGAAAGCAAGCGGGAGTCCTCTGTGGAGGCAATTAAAATGTCACCCCAGTTGACCCCGCACCAGATCCAGGAAGTAAGTTAGCTTTTAGCAGACTTTGCCCCAGTGTTTAGCGCCAAGCCTGGACTAATCCCCTTAGTGATACATGATGTAGAGATGGGGATGCAAGAGCCCATATGGTGGACAGCATATTGGGTGTCATATGCCATCCAAAAAGACATTAGGAGGGAGGTGGAGGAAGTGCTCGATTTAGGGGTAATCCAGAAATCCCACAGCCCCTGGGCCTCACCTGTAGTCCTTGTTCGCAAGCCAGATGGCTTTACACATTCTTGTGTGGACTATCATGGACTCAACACAGTCACAAAGTCAGATGCCCACCCAATGCCATGGATGGATGAACTACTGAACAAGTTGGGAGAGGTGACATACCTTACCACTATTGACCTGACGAAAGGGTATTGGCAGGCGGAGTTAACTGCCAGAGCTAGGAAGAGGTCAGCCTTCATCACTCCAATAGGGTTATTTGAGTTTAAAGTAATGCCTTTTGGAATGAAGAACACCCCTGCCACCTTCCTGAGGTTGGTGAACCAGGTATTAAATGGTACTGAAGAGTACACCATGGCATACCTGGACGATATTGCCATCTTCAGTGCCAGCTGGAAGGAACACCTGTCCCACCTTAGGGAAGTGCTGGGCAGGATACAGAGGGTTGGGCTCACTGTAAAAGCTGAAAAGTGCCAAGTGACCATGGCTGAGGTGGCATACCTCTGACATGTAGTAGGCTAGGGACAGCTCCATCCTAATCAAGCAAAAATTGAGGTAATTGAGGCATAGTTAAGACCTGAAACACAGAAGCAGGTTCTGAGTTTTCTAGGGACCACAGGGTACTATAGAAAATGTGTATCAAACTACAGTGGTCTGGCAGCTCCACTATCTGGCCTGTTAAAGAAAAGAATGCCTAAAAAGGTTAACTGGGAACCAGCCTGTGAACAATCCTTTACACGGCTAAAAGAGGCACTGTGAAACGCTCCTGTATTAGCCAGTCCAGACTGCAGTAAACCCTTTGTAGTCCAGACAGATGCCTCACATGTGGGTATTGGGGCAGTACTTAGCCAAACTTCTAACCAAGGGAAAGATCACCCGATAGTGTACCTCAGTAAGAAGTTACTTCCCAGGGAGCAGACTTATTCTACGGTGGAGAAAGAATGCCTTAAGAAGTTAGAGCCATACCTATATGGGCGGCACTTTGAGGTACAAACAGATCACAGCCCCCTGGTTTAACTGGCACAAATGGGTAAAACAAATGGTTGGCTTTTAAGATAGAGCCTCGCCTTGCAGGGGTACGACATGACTGTTACTTACAGGGCAGGGGCAGCAAACCAAATGCAGATGGGCTGTCACGTCAGTTAGAGCAATGAACTGAATCTGGGACACTCATCCCATGCCTAGGAATAGATTCCCCAAAATTTAGTCTATGAGGGAGAAGTGTGATGATGATAGCAATCTGCTTATTATTTGTATTATGTTTATTATATAAATACTGTATATGTTTCTTTGAATTTCTGCTTGGAAAATATGGCAGTCAGCAAGGCATTATGGGACCTGGGATTTTATAAGTGTGGTAAGGAGAGATTGCACTCTCAATGACCCAGGGGAAAATCTAATTAGGAGCTTTCTCTAGATACCAGGTTGTAACAGGTTGTAAAACCAGCCACTTGTATAAAGTATTGCATTTTATGACTTATTAAGAGGAAAGCAACTTCTGACAGGTACATGTTACATTTCTCACCACTAAGAGAAACAGCTGTCAGGAAATTTCCTCTGAAGATCAAAGGGGTAATTCTGACCTTACATGAAGCAGGCTCACTGATTAAAAAAAAAAAAAAAATATATATATATATATATATATGTGTGTGTGTGTGTGTGTGTGTGTGTGTTTGTGGGATGCTGAGCAACATTCAGATGCCTGAGACTAATTGGTATACAGGAAATGTGAGTGACCTCACAGCCAGCATCACCACTGAGCTGTGACCTCCCAAGCTGGGTGGGGCTCTTGTTCTTTATAAAGGTTCAAAGCTAAGAGAAGATAGTGCTTTTGGATTCTGGACACCTGCAAGATACACTCTCAAGAGCACTTCTACATTAGGTAAATCAACCTCCACTATTTGCCAATTGAAACTAGGGTAGGATTAAATACTCAGTAATAAGACAGTTTTGTTTAAATTGTCCATTTAGTTTGTATGACTGTACACTCAATGTTATATGTTCTGTGTTTTGTATTTCATTTACTATTTTTAATTTTAGTAAACTTAGTTGTCCTTGAAATTCTGCCTGAGTCTTTTCTCATTTTGAATGTGAATGCAGGGACAGTGTTGATAATTCTGACAGAACTGTTAAGTGCTTACAGTGTGTTAACATATGCACCAAGGTGAGAAAAGTACCTAGGCCTCAATTGAGTGCCTGCTGGGTTAAGTAATGCAATGCATTTCCAAAAAGATGGTGTGATGTTTGAACCTGTTAATTGGGCGTGCTAGTGAAAAGGGTTCATATTTGACCCCAGGACACAAGACTGATAGTTGTTCAGACCCAAAACAGCCAGGAGGGTTACTCTGTTTGTCTCCTGTTCACATATTACACTTCGAGGTTTGGCACTGTGGGAGCAGAGGGCCTGACCACCGGAGTGCATTTGTGACACATACCAGCCAACAAACAGAACAACCATATACAACAGTAATTCATTTCAAGGGTAAAGATACAAGAAAATGAATTTAGCAAAAACCAACAGAAGCAGGTAGTCTTACGTTTGTACTCCTTCCTAGTTGAGGGAAGACAAAGAGGGCATACACATAGCTCAACTAGCTTGTTCTGCTCCTCTCTCTGAGCTGAATCAGGACCCTTGCACTGTGGTGCCACAAGAGACAGACTGATGAGATAAGAAAGGGGACCAGGAGGCTGTAAACTGGTCCATTTTGCCATTACTAAGTGGGACAGGCATTCTAGGGAGGCCAGCTGCCCCAATTCCTGGAGCCATTTGCTGAATGTTGGTATCTCAGAGGTTCTCCAGCATTGGAGAAGCAGGTGTTTGGCAACTATAATGGCTGCAATGACCCATATAACAGGGGGACCTTTTCTGGGGATGTTGGGTGGGTAACTCCTAATAGGACTAGAGTGGCATCAAGGTAACAGAGGCTAGACCTGGGTTGTGACAGTATTCCCAGATAAAACACCAGAAAGTGATAATTGTGGGCCAGGACCACAGAACATGGGAATGGGAGCCTTCATGTTAGTTGCAACACCAGGATAGGTCCGAACAATATACAGTACTGCCATCTTTTTTAGCACTTGAGGCATCCTGTACCAGCAATGAAAAATATTGAGTTGGATCAGCTGGGCCTTGATGTCCTTACAACATGTGTGTGCCCTGTACCAAGCAATGAGCCTTTGGTCATCAGATATGGGAGAATGGAGTTCATACTGCCATTGTACCTGAATTTGTGCAGTGGGTGTGGCATCATTATCTCTCCCATGCACTATATATGAAGATAGCCACCCCTTTGGGTACTTTAGACCATGATGTCAGGGGGTGTTTCATACTTTGGTTTCAAAATTTCAGTTTTATTAGGGATAGATCATTGAGCTGAAGCTCCTTTGCAGAGATGCCCCAACACACATGCATGCAACAGATATATCACAAAAAAGTACAATACAATAACATAATCTTACAAATGAATAAATTATACAGACATTGACATATATATATATATATATATATATCAATTTCAGTAGACAGTTGTATAATCAGATAAAAACATTTGGGGGAACTTCAACAGTAAGATAAATTATGTAATATCTTCTCTGCATCTGCCACACATTTGAGGCTGGGAGGTAAACCACATTTTTATTTTTTGTGAGTTGTAAGCCTTTTTTCTTGAATTGTAAAGAACTCTGGAAGAAAATTTCATGTCTGAAGCACCCAGTAGCTAAAGAAGTACCAGGTTCTTGCACTTGTCATCCAAGGGGATGCCAGCTCCAAGAGGCATGCGCGTCTCAGTGAAGTTTGTTTTTCCCTGAGTACCAACCTCTCCATTAAGTAATCAGGAACTTTGACCTGTAAACATTTCAATGAGAAGAGAATTTTATGCAGTTTTCATCTTTCCTTTAGGGATGTCCAACCTAGTTTACTGTATAGAACACAGCTATGGGTGTCATAAGGCCCGGATTACCTGAAAGAGCTTCTGGTTCCCTACTGCCCTGGATGATTGCTTGCTCTGCTCAGCTGATGAGGGGTTGCTAGAGATTCTGAGGGTGCATTTGAAATCTTCTGGGGCCTGGGCATTTATGCACATAGCCCCAACCCCCTGCGGAATTTTCTACCCCATCAGTTGCAGGAGTGCATGGCCATGGAGGGATTCAAACAAGCTTTAAAAACACACTTGAGGGTTCAAGCATTCGGTGAATGAATAATTTTGTACTGGATTATCTGTTTCATACTATTTTATGACCTGGATATTTGATGTGTTATTTTAAATTTGTTAGGCACCTTGATATTCTGAAAGGTGCCATAAAAATAAAGTTATTACTATTATTATTATTTGAGACAAAATGTGCCGCTCTAATAAACAGTATATCTAACTTATGCAACTTGTCCTTTGTGCAAACGTGTAAACAAGGTCAGCATGGTTGAAAATAAGAAATTCCTGCACTTGGGCTATTTGCAGTCTTACCTCATAATTCATGAAACCTCTATTACAACATAAAGCTCCCAAATACTTTCTTACTCTGTTTATGAGCTTTGCAACATGCAAGTTACCTGACCCCTGGGTATCAATCCAAAAACCTAGGTATTCGTATCCCTCCACTTGCTCTGTCTGGTTTCCTTCCTGAGAATGAATAACTGGATAATTTAATACCTAACTTAGATCAGGCACACAGATTCTCAGATCCGTCTCTTAGTGTCTACTTGAATATCCCCAGACTGCAACTTGGTGTGGATTGCCTACCTCACTTCACTCACTGGACACTTCCCCCCTCTTCAAATCACATTTTACAAATGCCCTTTTAACAATTGCTTTATGCAAGTGTCCTACCTGACCTGGGGAGGGTGGAATTTTTCTTCAGCTGGCCTCAGTCTGCTGGTCATGTTCCCGAAGCATTTGTCTATTCAGTTGAGTCATTGTCTATTAATGTTATACACTGATATATATATTATCTAGAGCTGTATATTATCTGCAGTCAACCTTCTAACTAGCCAGGCAGCTATTGTTCTATATTGTTACCCTTATTCTATACCTGGGCTAGGTTTTCAAATGGTTAGTCTGTTGCTTGTCACTTACTGCTTTATTTGCTTAGCTATCTTTTACCTTACAAACCGTTACGCATAATCCTCTGACTGTACTTTATATACCTCTTGATCTGTATGTTGCTTTGACCGTAGTGTTGTGTGCCATCTCGATGGCCTGAATCATACCTGAAAATTGTCCCTTGAACCAGTGTTCCTGCCCAGTTGTCAAATAAATAAATACATGAAATAAAGAATGATTGGACTTCATCAAAGGCCTGCTGCAGATGTAGCTGTACTGTCTCAACTGAAGCATTTGCTGTGTAGATCACCTTGTCGTCTGCATACAAATGGTAAACTACTCCTCTGATGCTTTCCCAATGGCACTTCAAATACAAAGTAAACAGCAATGTGTCTAGGGCTGACCTCTGGGGGACACCCTTTTTTATGAACATGTCTTTTAATTTCGCCACTTGCCATATGTTTTCCATTTAAGACTTTTATTGTGTCCCAGAATTTTTTTGGGATCTCCAGCCAGCTCTTTTGTTTTTATCATAAAGTATTGTTGCCTTAGTGACCCTGACTTCCTTCTCATATTTGTTCTTTGCTGCTCTATACTTAGTCCAGTTTTCTAGGTTACTTATTTTTTTGCCAACTCCTATAGCTTATTTTTTTCTCTTTTTAACTTGGACAATTGACCATTAAACCAGAGTGCTGACTTATTTTTTATTGTTTTGAATTTCAGGGGGAAGTGTTTATTGTGTATTATTCCAAGACCAAATACTCCTAGTTGTCATTCAAGTCGGGAATGAATTGCAGTCTTTCTTAATTCTGCCTGTCCAAGTCAGGAATTAGCTCTTTATAATCAAAAGATTTTGTGGATCTATATTATGTTGGTTTTGGTGGTCCCTTTAACTGCATTTTTCGTTTGACATATAGCATGGTGATCACTATTTAGGTCAACCATGATTCCTACATCTTTATACTATAAGTGTGGGGAGAGTTTGTGAATACCAAATCTAGCATGGACACAGTGGAAGGGGACTTTTTGGATTAACTTGTGGGCTGATTTATTAATTGTGTTGATCCCAGTGACAGTGCAGCACTATGCAGATGCTGAAACTTGTATATACTGACCCTGTTTAAGTTGAAGTCACCCATCAGAAGTAATTCATGCGTTTTTGCATATGGCAATAAGCAACTGATTAATTCACCTGTTTTAGTGGCAGAAGATGTTGATGGCCTATACCAGCCTACAAGGAGTATTAGTTTCCCCCAAAGATATTTATTTCAACCCCAACTATTTCACAAGTGCCGCTTGAGACATACAAATCCTTCCTTGTTACAACATATTTATTTTGATAATATACAATTACCCCTCCTCTTTTTTTCCTATTCTGTCTGTACTATAGTTTTCTTTCTAATTAAGTCAACCCCCACTCTCTTATTTAACCAAGACTCTGTCAGTATCATGAAACTTGTACAATGCCCTGAAACAAAATTTCTAATCTGTTCTATTTTTGGTGCAAGACTTCTCACATTTGCATCCATGAAAAGTAATCCTTTCTGTTTGTGTTCCTTTTTGTCCACATTTGCTGAAATTTATGGGCAGGATTTGGGAGAGTGTCCCTACAAATGGTTCCATGTTAAAATCACAAAAATATAATCATGATTGATGTAATAGTGAGTGCAATTCCATGAGTACACATATAGCACCTGAACAAAATCGCTGGTGTAAAATTGGTGATCCTATAAAAATAGCAATCCTGTCAAAATCAGACAGCAGGCTTTTGCCCCAACCCCCAGTGATGATCTCTGCTCTCCCTCCTTGTGGCAATCTGCCATTGTTGTCTTTCTGTCTGTCACTGTGAGGTGCAGCGAGTGATTGAGAGGCAGGCATGGGGATGAGGAAGGTGGTGGAAAGAGTGAGAGACACAGTAGATAGGCACAGACGACAGAAAGTTGTAGGCAAGGGGACAAGGAATGTGGCACAAGGAGTGAGAGACACAGTAGATAGGCACAGACAGAAGCCAGTTGTGGTGCCCCCCCCCGCACAGCGCAACAGCAACATGCGCTGCTCAGAGAGACATCACAATCTTCTGTACCTGTCAGTTGTGCAATCACTGTGGTCTCCTCTTGCACCAGTCCTTCCCAGAATGCCTGTTGGTTGGCTCATTTCTCCTTGGACAGATCTGCAGGAGTGAACGAGTGAGGGCTCGTGCAATATCCTTGATTGCGATTTAAATTATTGCTATTTATGTACAGTCTAAATCAGTATTCTGACCCAGTGCTGTTATTGTATGGTCATCAATTATTTCTTTGCTATATTTGACTCGCAATTTTTGACTCGCAATTATCACAGGATACCCCCACAAATCAGGGTATTGACAGAGTGATGTAGTTATACAAAACATTTTATACCATTAATGATTATATTAGTTAAAAAAGCTGCACCCTCCTTCCCCTTCCTCCCAAATGGGCTAAAGCAAATTATCCTTTTAATGCTGCAAGTTCTGATAATTTCTTTGACTTTCTTTTAGTTATACAAGGCTCCTTTGTTAATAAAAGTGAATATTTAAGTGGCTGCTTCTCCCAATGTGCAGAGCATTTAGGTGGTCAGTAGAAGATCTCATTTTCCAATTTGAAGGAGATAGGAAATGAGTTTTACATAGATAACTGCCCTTCCATCTTCATTTCCATGCCAGTTATGTATTCTGATATGCTTTTTTGATAAACAAATAATTTAGCTTGAGTCAGCCCTCAGATCTACATAGAGTTCCATTGTCCTCACCGGCTACTGCTCTTGATTTTCATAACTCTTAAGACATTCTATTACATCAGAAACTCCCATTACATGCTATTAATCTGAATGGCCTGGAATGGGGATTTGTGATGTCATAGAATGTTCAGGCAGTGTGAAAACAGAGAGCAGCAACTGCTGAGGAGAGACGGATTCAGGGTAGTTACAAAGGCAACAAAATTAGATTATTAATTTTCCAAAAAAGGTCAAAAGCATATCAGAACAATGGGTAGCCAATAAAAGAACAACTGGAGGGCATATTGAGGTGTAAAGACTGTTTCCTATCACCTTTAAGACTTGCATCCCACTTTCTCCCAATGTTATTCCCTCCCCAAAACATCCATTTGATTCTTCCTTCCACATTATTGGGAGAACCAGTACACAGTACTACAGACATATTCACAAAAGCATTCACTATGTACTTCATTTTTTTAGGTAAAAGCTATAGTTGTAATAGGAGATGCCTGGCTGTTCATTGGGGAATCTTTTAGAGTATGAGGGTAAGCAGGGATCTAAGCTGGAGGTAGAACCAAAAATACTACTTGGGAAGGCAATAATGTTCAGAGAGTTCTGTATAACAGTGGATATAGCTTTGGCCCTCCAAGCATAGGTCTTCTGTAATCTGATGCCCTTGGCCTTTCAGCATTCCCCTGGTATGGGTTTATGGGTCATGCAGAACATCTCACTCTTCTTTAATGAGGCTTGCAGCAGCAGAGGTTCAGAAAAGTGCAGCTGAGAGGGAATTGTTTTCCAGTATTTAAAGTGATATGGACAGTGTGGGATGTTGCGTCATGGCTTTATATTTTCTGGAGTGTAGTGCGAGTCTAGAGTTTGGGGCCGAGAGGAGGGAGCCCCCATGTCAACCCACATATGGGTGCAGTGAGAGATGAGGAGGAAGCACCTTATGGTCTGGGCCTAAATGAACACCTTATGATAATGATTACAATTCAGGAGCCTTCACCCCCCCAAACCAATGTTGTCTTAGTTTGAACCTGCTAAAATAAGGTGGTCACCCTTCCAATAGGAGGCTGCCAGTTAGTGAATCTATATTAGAGAACCAACTTTTGGGAATTACTGTAGGGAGGTGGAATAGGATGTGTAAAAGTTTAGGTGCCGCCACCATCATAATAGCAGCTATCTTGCCAGTTATGGACCTGTTTTGATGTTTCCAGTGACTGAAATATAAATTTAAGGTGTCTATGAGGAGAGAGAGATTGGCACTGCATAGGTCCAAGGTGTGGAGAATGAGTTTGATACCTAGATACAAGATGCCTGCCTCCAACCACTGCCATGGTGCCCCTAGCATAGTTTTTGATGAGTAAATATGATGTTAAAGGGGAAAACCTCAGACTTGCTGTGATTCATGTGGAGTCCAGAGACTTCAGAAAAGACAGCCAGGAGAGATTGAAATGGGGGGGGGGGGGCACTGACTTTCAGACATTGGCTAATAGGATCTGAATGTTATCCTCAAAGAGCAGGACTCCATGATCACTGGACCACATAGTTATGCCTGGAAGGCACAGGTAACGTTTGGTGGCACAGGCTAAGGACTTGATGGTCAGCAGGAACATTAGAGGAGAAGGTGGGAAGCCTTTCCTGGTGCCTCACTGAAGGGAGAAGGCATCTGAGATAGTATTACTGGTTAACACTCTGATCATGGGGTTATTGTGCAGAATACCAACCACACTTAGGAAGAAGGGTCCAAAGTCCATCACCCACAAAATTTCAAAAAGCACTGCCATTCGACAGAGTTGAAGGACTTTTCAGTCTAATTTTAAGTGAATAGCAGGGGATGGTAAGGATTTCACTGCATGCTGCAAACTAAAAGAAGGACAGTGGTGGTCAGCCCCAGTCCTCCTCTTCACAGACCCAACCTGATTTAGGTGAATAAGGGAAAAATCTTCACCAAGATCTTTGTGTCTGTGTAAATCAGGGATATCAGGCAATAGCTCCATGGTAGTATCAGGTTCATACCTTTTTTGTGGAGGACAATAATTACTGCTTCTGCAAATGTCTGGGGCAAATGTTTCTCAGAGAAGGCTTCATGGAAAGTATGCAAGAGGAGAGAGAAGAACACCTCCTCCACAGTCTGATAAAGGTCTATGGGTAAAACTGTCCCATCATTCTCCCTCCTGAGATTTATGCTTATTCATAGCCAATATAGCTATGCGCACCTCCTCCAGTGTGATAGGAGCTTCCAGGGTGGCCTTACAGTTAGGGTGAGAAGATTTAGGGTACCCAAAAATTATGCGATGCAAGCAAGTGAGGAAGGAGTGGAAGAGGAGTAGAGCTTGGTATACAAGTCATGCATGACTGTGTTAATGTCCTTAGGGACTGTCTTTAGATACCCATTATGATCCTTCAGGCTGGGAATGTAGCATTCGGCTTGCATTTTCTGAAGTGTGTATGAAAGCACCTTCTTGGATCTTTCCCTCCCTCCTAATACCTTTACTGGGTATGAAAGAAAGCCAGTTCAGCCTTTCTGGAATACAACATGTGTAGATGAGAGTGGTGGTGAACAACAGTGGATGAATCAGCCTGTGGTTCTGCCTTAAGTGCAGTCTCTGCAGCTTGCAGCTGAGTCTCTAAGGATTTGACTTTGGTTTCCCTCTCCCTGCATCTGTGGGAGACATAGCCTGTGATACACCCTCAAAGTTAGGCCTTCAGGGATTCCTGTAGAGTTGAGTGGGAGTCTTGGTCATTGTCATTGTGTAATAGGCATTTCAGAACTTCTAATCAGAGCAAGGACAGAAATTTAGGATTGGAAAAAAAGGAGAGGATCTAACCTCTATGAAAATGATTTTGGGGTAGCAGGTCCATAGAATAGGTTAATAGCAACTGGGGCATGATCGGAAATGATTATTGGGTGTATAGTGTAACTTAAGGTGGCTTGAGTGATTTGGGAAAGAAGAGAGACAAAGATCCAGTCTACTG